>VCII01000028.1:9895630-10495630 GCA_006030095.1 Triplophysa siluroides | reverse complement strand
GCAATACAGCCTGGCAAGTAATAATCTTGAGTTTCTTTTCGAGATTCATTGGCAGCGTGACAGGTTTCATGTGCGGTGAATGCAACATTATTCAGGTCACATGGGGATCGAACGGGTAAACAATGAGCTCTAGGACATGACTGATGTGTCTATATATGTGCAAACGCATATCTGGTGTTTCCAATAACATAACCAGTCTGACTGGAGACAGAAGCTGCTGAATTTACTGGAAAACTGCAGCTATATTTGGTTTCAGACCTAGACACTCGCTTCATTCTCAAAACCTATGAAAGGTGTTTGTTGATTTCCAGACAGAGAAGTGGTTGGGCTGCGTGGTTGTTTGCACAATGGATTGTATGGCTGTGCGTCATTCTCGGTGTTTAATAGAAATAAATCATGCATTTCTTCACGACACTGATCAGATCTAAGGAGATCAATCGGTGTTATCCCCGAAAAAGAGAGAGAGAGAGAGAGAGAGAGAGAGAGAGAGAGAGAGAGAGAGAGGTGTGTATGTTTGTGTGGAAGTTCACAGGCGTTAGTAACTGATTTT
Organism: Triplophysa siluroides; assembly: GCA_006030095.1. NCBI lineage: Eukaryota > Metazoa > Chordata > Actinopteri > Cypriniformes > Nemacheilidae > Triplophysa > Triplophysa siluroides. Next base: position 10,495,080 of record VCII01000028.1, on the reverse strand, counting down.
ATTGGGTGACATTAAAACTCTTCACAGGGTGTCTGAAGTGGAATATGTTTGATATGTAGTCTTGCCAAACTGACGCAGAAGCTCTTAGTTACTCTATGTTTTTATCTTCATCCTCTAGGTCACATGTGACCATCATTCTTTTTGATTAATGAACATTCTTAGTTTTTATTGCTGATGGCAGATAACCTACAGTTTTCCTCACAATGACTAAACTTATGCAAACAGACAAAATGCATTGAGTCTCTGTTTCACATCCCTCTTGGGAAAGCCGGTTTCATCGTCAGGTGGTATAAGCAGTGTTGGGTAAGTTACTCTGAAAAAGTAATTAATTACTAGTTACTTATTACATATTCAATAGTGTAATTAGATGACTGTACAAGTTACTCTCTCCAAAAAGTATTTAATTACTTATTACTAATTACTTTCTATATCCTATGTATATATATATGTATACATCAACCTTGATCAGAAGTGATTCAAGGATAGACATGAAACGGCTTATTTAATTAATTTAAATAAATAATATAAATCCACATAAAGTAGTATTATTAACAATGTGAGAATTACACATTAAAGCAGACATTTTAAAGATTGACTTAAAATTTTGATGTCATTTCCACTATTTACAATATTACACTGTATTTAGTTTAATTACATCAGAAGTAACTGTAATCAAATTACAGAAAAAATAAGAGTAATCCCTTACGTTACTTATTCAAGGTAAAAGTAATTAAATTACAGTAACTAATTACTTAGTAACTAGTTACACCCAACACTGGGTATAAGTAACCGATTTCAGGGCTTGTGGTTCAGGAACACAAAAGCCATCACAACGTGGTAAATCTGTCAACATGAAAGCGGTCTGACTCTGTGCTATCTGTGCTCGTCTCGCTGTGTCTGGGGGTCGATTGGCATGAGTGGACCCTGAATAAGTAGCGCGTGTTAATAGAGTTAATAGAGAGTTGAATGAATATAAAATATGCACTCAGCTTACAGTTAAAATGACATGAAACTTTACCGTACTACACGCAGCTTGAGCGAAGGTCAGTGAGTTCCTACCCAGATAGCAAAGGTACGTCTGTAAGATGTCTGCTAAAGATCTGAAAAACATCTGCTGTGTAAAGCACAATCATTTTAGAAACATTCATACTGTTGCATAAGTTACAAAAAACCTTTTATGCACAATGCCGCATCCAAGCAATTCATGTCCAATAAAATTCAATATAAAGTCCATGAGTGCTGTTAGTCTTAACATGACCAAAGGTATAAAATGCACTTTTGAATCTTAAAATAGCAATAAAATAAAGAAAGAAACGTTTGCTACTGTATCATTCATTTTTAAGTTCAAGCCCCACCGCGTGCCATCTTTGAAGATATCACTGAGCAAATAATCACTCCAGCCTCCCTCTGCATTTAGAAATATGGCTCTTTAATGTTAGATTTTTCTGGCCTCTGTGGTGCTTGTTTTGGCAGACGTTATATTGTCTGTGTGAGTCAGCAAAGTATCATTTAGCCAGAGCTTTTCTCACAAAGACCTTTGTTCGAACTCATTTCATTCAAGACGTGTTGCTTCATATGGACAATATAATCAGAGCCAATCCTTGGCCCTCTGACCTCTGCTGACCCCTGACCTGGCGTTTGTCATTTGGCTTGCCTATTAAAAGCAGCAGGATTGTTCGATGACCTCATGAGTTTGTTTCATTAGAGCTTTAACACAATATCATCATATTACGAAGTCATTTGTCTTATAAAGTAAACTGAAGTTTAATACGAAAAACATTTGCGAAACGTTGCGATTGATGGGTTGCATTGAACTGCAGGTTAAAGACTGTTTTCAGGGTTATGTTATGAAAGATGTGCAGTATAGACACTAAACACAGTCATACAGTAGTGCTGTGCTCACATTTCAGTCCAGATTGAGAGACACATGTAAAGTTTAATTAAATTCTGTTAATCACAGTGTCAGTGGACTGTGAAAAACTCAAGGTTCTTCCCAACGTTGGCTTGCTGCCGCTAAGCCACACCACCGGCAGCCCCCTTCTATGCAACATTTCATTAGATAGGAACTTGATATGTTTTTAATTCAATGCATTAATAAATGAATAGTTTTAAAATGGTTTAAACCCGTAAACCTGAGAATGACTCCAGTCACATATAGTCTAATAAAAGCTTTTCTACTTCACATTCAGCGTGTCCCTGAAGGGGGACCACCATGCTGAGATCACATGACCGGCCGAATACAATAATATACACTTCATTTATGTCGGACACACGACTAGGACATTTTCTAAAATGGCATCGATAACTGAAAATGTTATTTGTGTTATACTGCATCCATGCACACAAACATTTACTGCCCCTTTAAATGTCCAGCGGTTGAAATATAGCGGCATCTAGCGGTGCGGTTGCGAATTGCAAACAACGTCTCACTCAAACCTCTTACACCTCCCTTTCGAAGCACTACGGTGGCTGACACACGACAAAGACAAAGACAGACTTTATTTTAAGAGACACAAAGCCTAATTGGTCTATAGAGCAACTGAAGAATCTTGTTTTAAGCCCATGTATATAAACAGTTCCCCTGGATGTTGTTGCCACCTCCCATATGTTACTTTTAGCATCCCGACAGCCTGACTGCATTCTGCGCATATGTCAGCCTAAGCATTTTTAGCTACAGTCAGTGGTCTCAGTTACCCATATTTGGATTTATTTTGGATCTATATTTGGTTACTCTGGTGTATTTGAACAGGGTTACTTTTGTTCACTGATTGAAGCTCACAGGTATGTGGAAATATCTCTGTTGTGTGTTTTCTATTTTGTCCCTCTTGATGTCTGTAAATTATAGTATATCACCTCTGAGCATCATTTAAGGGATAGTTCACCCAAACATACAAATTCTTTCATCATTTATTCACCCTCGCGTCATTCAAACCGGTATACGACTCGTTCTTCTGTGGAACACGAATGAAGATATTTTGAGGAATGTCTTGGTGGTTTTGTGTCCATACCATGGGGTCCATCTACCTTTGTACATCTTGGACTTTGCATACATTGCATAACTTCTAAAGGTCCCAGATCTATGTATATCTGTAGGTTGTGATGGTCTTCGCATTACAGACAAGAGACTCGTAGAACATCTAACCTTAGGAGATTAGTGGGATCTAAATACCTTGAATCTAAATAGTTATGCTTACACTCTATCGTTTATTATTTTAATGCACAACACTTTCACTTCATTTATAATGCACAACAATACACTTGAACATCTTACACATTGGACCTTTACAATACTCAGTAAGTAGCTCCTCAAGCTCCTGAGCTTTGCCGGGGCTTTCATCACCCAGATGTATCAGGAAGCTTTCTCTTCCAATGAGATGGCGACAGACCGGTCATGTGTGAGGAGAGGTGGCAGATAGATCTGAGATAGAGAGGACACCGGCTGAGCCCAGACTGATTGGTGAGAGATGGTACAGAGAGATCAGAACACGACTGCAGTTCATACAGGGAATCAATAATAATACAAAGAGTTGTTTTACAACCTCTGAGTCCTCGATCTGATGCCACACATATAATAAGAAACTTTTTCTATACAGCTTCTCACAAACACCTCTGGCTGAGAATTGCATTATGATTTTATGTCTATAATGTGAAGAGGACAAGAGATGTGAGAGGTTGAAAAAGTGTAGGCCAACCCCAGATCTGTCAACGCATGTGGAGGATAGAGTCAACAGTACACCATCTCTGCCAGCAGATGACGCTGTGTGCCCTATACAGTTTAAGCACAGACTCTATGCCATTCGAAAAGAAACCAATGAGAGACGATGATATCAGAGATATTTCTATTTAGATGGTTTCTCTGGTGTATTTGAACAGGTTTACTTTTGTTCAGTGGTTGAAGCTCACAGGTATGTTTCCATGTGTTTGCAGTGGAGTGAAAATTGTTGTGTGTTTTCTATTTGGTTCCTCTTGTAAATTATAGTATATCACCTCTGAGCATCATGTAAGTGTTGAAGAGTATTAAGGCCAAGCAATATAAAAATAATAAAACCATGTCGAGATTAAAGTCAATAAAGTGTCGAGAATAAACTCCTTGTGTTGCGTGAAAAAACTTGTTAAATAAAATGTCGCTCCTGGATGGCCGCTGCAACTCGTGCAGTTGGTGTTTATGAATCTATAAATGTCTAAATGTTTTAACGAAAAACTGTGTTTATTTTCAGCATTATTTCGACATTTTTTTCAAAACACGACGAGTAAAACGAGTTTATTCTTTACATTTTATTTCGACTTTTTTCTCAAAATGTAACAAGTTTTTTTCACGAGCCACAAGGACTTTATACTCAAAGTACGAGTTAATTCTCAAATATTTATTTCAAGTTTTTTCTCAAAATGTAACGATTTTTCTCCCGAAAAACAACAACTTTATTCTCAAAATGTATTGAGTTTATTCTCGTCATTTTATTTTGACTTTTTTTCTCGAAAAGCTGTGGGTTTAATCTCGCATTGTAATGACTTTAATCTCGTCATGGTTTTATTTTTTTTATTGCTTGGCCCTAAAACTCTTCCTTATTTAAGGGATATAATTCACCCAAAAGGAAATATTCTTTCATCATTTATTCACCCCTGGCCTCATTCAAACCTGTATAGCACTCTTTCTTCTGTGGAACACAAATGAAGATATTTTGAGAAATGTCTTGGCGGTTTTGTGTCCATGGGGTCTCATGTTGTAGGGTTACCAATGTTCTTCAAATAATCTTTTTGCAGAAGAAAGAAAGAAAGTCATACAGATTTGGAACAAATGATGAAAGAATTCTTATTTTTGGGTGAAGTATCTCTTTAAACAGTGCAAATGCAACTAATCTGCACATTTGATGCAAAATGTCTTTGGTTTTATAGACCCGAGAATATCAATTTTATCCATGAATTATACACAACAAAATGAATCCGTTTGCAGTATACATAAAAAAAGAAAAACATTACCACGGCTGCTTGGTGTAATTATTATCCAGGCATGACTTTTTTTTATCTAGATGTTACATTTAAAAAAATCTTATTCCATAACCCTGTATGGCCTGCGGTGGACTGAAGATCAAAGGCGTTTTGATCTCTTCTCTGTCCTCTGCCGCCAGAGAGAAACTGATGTGATGTAAGAACTCAGAACAAAAGCAGCAGATCATTTTAAAGACACAAGGCGTTGAAGATCGGATCAGAACTTTATAGACACTGATGTTAGAGCTTTTCTATCACAGTCGGGTTAAAACGGCCACACTTAACTGGACCAGACTCTTTGAATCCTGAATACATTTTTGTATCAGTTGTAGAGGTGAGTTTTTAGAAGTGGCTTCTCCGTCTGCAAACAAACAGGTTTACAAAATGTTTATCTTTCAATTGGTTGGACTCGGACAAACAGAGTTCCCCGTCCCAACTTACATTGGTTAGCACAGTGTCAGGCTGACAGGGATGCATGGAAAACAAGTAAAGCAATGTTGTAATAATAATATCAAATGAACATTTTTAAGTATAGCAATGCATTAATGTGTCGAAAGCCTTTTTTAGAAGAACGATAATAAAAACATTATCTTCCCAACACTTTACATGCGTACAGTGACAATAAAGGCTTTCTATTCTTAAAAGAAAAAACGACTGAGTTTTGGCTATGAAATGGTGTCACAGATGTTATTAATTGTGACATTTTGTTCTGCTGTTGTCATTGCTTTTTGTGTGGCAACATTAATACAGCAACCGTCTCACACGCTGTGTAGCATTAGCTTGTGGCTTCAGAAGCACATGAGCACTTCTCTATTTCATGTAATTGGGACACATTATGATTGAAAGCCAAGCATTTTATTTAGCGAAGTCAACATCCTCACCGGCAGCGCAAAAGAGCGGGAGCTGAGGAAGGGTGATGATGATGATGATGATGTTATCCCTGTCATATGCACAGCTGAGCAGCTCCTCAGCGGGAACAGGAAAGGTGGAAGCACCAACAATCTGCCGCAAAAAGATTCAACGTGTAAACTGCAGGTAGAGAAAGACATGAAACGTTTCAAATCAAACTCTCATGTAGTTCGAAACTTGTGTGCAACTCTATTCTTCTGTAGAGCACAAAAGAAGATATTTTGAGAAATGTCTCTGTGATATCGTGTCAATGAGGGGCGAAGTTGTTTCAAAATATCTGTTATTGTGTTCTGCGAAGATAGAAAGTCATGCTGGTTCGGAACGTCACGCGGGTGAGTAAGCGATGAAAGAACTATCCCTTTAACTCTTACTCTTGTAGTCTCCATCTTGTGATGCAAACTTATTAAGAAAACCTTTTTTCGATTTGATAGTCCTAGTGATTCACCTTCAGTCTTCGTCCCTCTTGCTGGTCATAACATTTAACCATGACTTTGTTTATAACTGCACAAGTATTATTTCCCTAGAGCAGTATTAGAAGTATTAAACAGCTTTTTCACATATTCAAACTTTGAAGTGTTGAATAGCCTGGACCCCATGTTACCTTTACACAAAGTCTGATGTTCATTGAAAAGCTTTGACCTTCTCTTTTGGCACCACAATGTGATAAATCATATGCAATAAAAATGAGTGAAATAACTAGTATTGAGTCTGAGGGAACGTCAAGGTTGTTTTGTCAAAGCAGAAGTCTCACTGTAATGAAAAGCTTTGAAGGTTTTCAGGTATTTAAAAACGGTGCATGTGTGCTGACCTGAACTCCATTCATCAATCTCGATTCCCTTTCGACCGAAAAGACCATCGACGATACACTAAATCCACGGCAGTCAGATCAGCATAAACATGCGTTTGGTAAAAATGTCTAAAAAGACGCAAATGTACTGCGTGGTACTGTACGGTCAAACATATCAGGGACATTTGACCATGAAGATCAAGCAGTAAAGTATTAATATGATTATCGTAATTAAAATATTTAATCTTTTCCATGTAATAACCTCCAAACGCTTAGCACATTTTATACATGAACATTGTGGGATTTTCTGCATCATTGTTTAGAAATATAAAAACAAACATGCTATGTGTAACATGTTGTACCTGACGTATCCATTAGAGGACAGTGGTGCATCACGCATTGACTCAAAACAAGACTTCAACCTTCATCATCACTCAACGCCCTTTCCTTATTCCCTTCAAAGGGAGGTCAGCTCTTCTGTCGAGCCATAATACAACATATGGGATGAAATGCAAGATGACATTTGAGGATTATGCAAAACGCTTTCGATTAAGTGGCGCTGCATCAACATGCCCTAAAATGTGAGATGCTGAATTCAAATGTTCTTAGTAACCACTAACAAATGTTCCAGAAGAACCGATCAATATGCTGATGTTGAAAGCAATTCTGCAAAGCGCAGAATGGACCAAATTGCCCCCTGGTATGGGAAAGCGTTGAGTGTTTCATGGCATTCACACTTGAGGGCCGCTCCTCCTACCGTGATTGGTTTGTCTGCTCATCATTGGATGTTGGATAAACACACACTCGTGGAAATCATCGAGGCTTTTAATTTCCAAATCACCCCCCATCTTATACAGAAAGATGCCCGGAGTGCCCTTACTTATCGTCTTTTCATTGCCAAATTACAACGCTTTTCACTCAAAAGTGGTTCTTTAACAGCGGCATTTGAGTCGGTCGGACATACCCTGAAAAGTACAAAATGGAGGATGTCAAAACCCAAAGAGAGACTTCAATGTGAGATTGGATGGAGGTGTGTAATTGGACAAACGCATGCTACATCAGAGCAGGTCAAAGATGTTCTAAATCGTTCCTACGCCAAGGTGGTTATGGGGGATTAGAGCCGACGGCTGAAGATCCGAAAAAACTTCTGTAGTTCTCAAGAGCTTTGCGCTTCTTCTGAGTGACATTATTTATTTACGTACTCATTCTATAATAAAACAAACCTTGACTGAATTTGCCAAGGCCATTTGAAATTCCTCCTTTTCCTTCTCTGTGAATTATCATAAGAAGATTATAAAAGTGCCATGATGACAGAGCAGAAGTCTATCAAATGCCTTTGATCTGGGGGCTCCAGTCGCAGGTACAGCACAAAGCTTCAGACAGGGATTTGCTCTCGGGTGAGTCTTTTTCAAATGATAATGACTGTTTTGTTGCCGCTCCCGCGACGAGGACGCGCAGATTTCAACAAGCTGAAGAAGCTTGAAAATCCACCTCAATAAGATGGAGCATCTGCGGTTATTTTTCAATGCAGAGCTTTTATTTTAGACAGCAGGCCAGTCAGATATAACGTAAACGGGTTGATTTTCCTCCGAGTTGCGTAAGAATTCCTTGTGTGGTCTTAAAATGCAATCACAAGACACAGTTTCTATTGCAATTACGCTACCTGCGTAAACTAATCGAGTCCACTGGTAGTTGTTTTTTTAATCTAGCCGATAATGGTTTCCATAATGCGTCGCGTTTCTTTGCCTGAGGCAGAAGACAACTATTATAAACTGGGTCTCAATTATATACAATCTAAATAATCACTGATGAAGTTGAATATAATGTGTATCCATTTATTATGTTCTTAGTTTACATATACTGTACAGGGACGTATTATGACTTCAAAGGGCATAATACGTCAGTTCTTCGCCTTAGCTGCACATTCACAGTTATAGAAAGCGAATGTTAAGATATTAATGAATATTAAAACCTTTCTCGCTCTGCGTCAAATGCTTGCGCTACGCTAAAAATGCTCTGTACAGGGTTGTAGAAGTCTAATAGCTACACAGCGAAAAATCAACAATGGACCAAGTTAAGGCGCATAAACCACATATTTTTTTATTAACTGTCAAATATTCACATATTCAATGCATCACGTAAATTAAAAATGATTTCTCACCTTAAAATGCCCAAATCATCAAGCAAAAGAATCAGAAAATGCAATTTAAGTGTGCTGTAATTTAAGATAACATTAAACATATTTTGCCATGATTTGCTGATCATTTCATTTTTCACAGGGTATCCACAGAGGCCTTGTAGACTATGGGACCCATATATTAAACCTAGAGAAACATTTGTTTTCATTGTTGTTGGGTTTTCTGTACCAAACTGGATGGCGCGACCTTGAAGCCCAGGACCCCCTCGGACTCATGGTAGGCAAGGGCCCCATTGGCCCGTTCAGTAATCCATCCCTGATACTGTACTGTATATACTGTACTAATGAGCTTATCTAAGGTATGGACAGGTATGTGACCTTTACACTATATATGTCACATACACTTTACCTTATATACTGTATATGAGAAAGAGAGAGAGAGAGAGAGCAGGATAAGACATGAAAAATGTGCATGTCTGTAGATTTCTTTAAATGCCACGGACGGCTAAGCAGAGAAATGGCAGTATTTCCAAATTAAAATTTAAGCACTAAAATTGCTTAATTGTGTGGTTATTTCAGCAGCTTTATTAACATAAGCAATTCCTGGGACACAGCACTACTATAGCAGAAAATTGGCATTCTGGCCAGAGGGAATTAAAAAGCTCAGCTTGTAAACGGTAGACTGAGATTTCTAAGCTAGCGGAACTGACATTTTTAGTTTCTCGCCAATTATGATCCCAGCCTTGTACATCCCTTTGCCTCTTGAACACTTTAAAACAGTATAGATTAACATACACATGGGTTGGGGGAGGATTCTTTATAACAAGTGATGTTGAACAAAATCTACTGCCTGGATACCCAATGATGAGTTTTGCTCATATATCCATGTACAGGGATATAATATAGTGGTATATGTATATATATATATATATATATATGATATATCCATGTCATACATATTAAAAATGTATATAAATATTTGGGATATTAATAACTGTTTTCACAGTCTATCGTTATTATAAAATATACATTGCATCACATATTATCATATTAGCCCCAAACATTTATCATACAGCCCTATAATAGGGATATAATATAGGGATATACTATAGGGTTGTACGATACCAGATTTTTTGGGCTAATATGATAATATGTGATACAATATATATTTTTAATAACGATAGACTTTGATAACAGCTATTAATATCTCAAAGATTTATATTTAATTTTGCGTCCAAATTTACCACCAGAAATGTGAAAATCTTTCTTCCCAAATCAATAGGAAAGAGTGCCTATATTGTGAGTTATTTAGCAAACAGATATTACAAAAATACGATCGGAATTTGTTTTTATTTGTATAAATTACAACATACATAACCACAGATCGTTAAGTGCAAATCGCTCACAGGCTTTATAAAGCTTTAGCCTTAATATACCACCTGTATGTGCACACACACATATTCTACCACCAAAATTACATCGTGTTTTTGAAGACTGCAAAGTGTCTTTAGCACCCAAAAATATGCAAATCCCAAACTTTTCTTGAACCGTTGTAACATCCTCTCTATTTTCCTTGCTCATCTCCCCTCAGTCGAGCTCATCCATCCAGAGCGAACGAGTAAATAAAACGCTTTTGTACAAGATCCATACACCATGTAATCTCGCTAAATAACTGCAAGACTCCCGCTGGTTTTTGTGGGGAATGAAGATGATTTGCGTGCTTGCAGACTAAATGAATCACGCTGATGCGGAAATGAAGATAGGACGGGCGCGTCTGGGGCCCGCTGAAATATATTCCTTCTTTTTTTTGTTCAACGCAAATCGATTTTAAAACGCAGCGAGTTTGACGACTGAAGCTATTCGTACCTGAAGAGCAGAGATGTGTAGCAAATATATATTTAAAGGGTGAAATGACTTGTTTTGTACTGCTTTAGGGCGGAATTTAACGTCAAATTGACTGGGTATATGCAAAAATGACTTTGAATCAGATGTTCAAGTGATGCCTGCTATTATAAAACAGATAGTTCCGGGATGAAACATGATAGCAAAACCGGACGCAAATTGGTCAATAGAGCCTCCCAGCAGTTTTAAATACATACTTGAGCTATATGGACAATATATTGGACGACCTCTTCAAATAAACATGTCTATCGACTCCATGCTTGCAACCAAACAGTACTTGGACACCATTAGCATAGAAGGAAAATTGACGATGGTAGTCAAAGATACCCCAAAACTGTTTTACTTCTTCGAAATATCTTCTTTTGAGCTCGACAGAACAACGACATTTAAAAAGAAATGTTCCTACTATGGCAGTCAATGGTGGCCAAGAACAGGTTACAAGCATTCTTCCAAATATCTTTCTCAGTCTTCATCAGAACAAAGAAATGTATACAGATTTGGAACAACTCGAGGGTGAATAAAGGATGGCAGAATTTTCACTTTTGGGTGAAGTCCCTTTAATGTTTGATTGATCTCTGGCCTTACAGTGGCAAAAAGAAAAAAGTTGACGTGGTACCTGTCTTATGGCAAACCCCATAACAATGGGATATTATTAAGGCCAAGGATCCATGAAACACTCAATCAAACAATTCATTTAGTGGACACAGTGTTGATTTTTGGCTTTCCAATGAAGGGCGTTTGGTGATGGACAAATTGCAGCGCCCTGTTGAAGCAGGGTTATAGACCTCGTGCCCAATAAATCCCACGCTCCATTAAAAACGCGTCTGGAATAGTTTTATTAATTGCAAGGTTATGACACATGGCTGCTTTAATATGAGGAGTTTTTTTAATGCCACCCCATCTGCATATTCAAGCCTGTAGCCTCACCTTTCATCTGTGTGTTTTCCAAGCCCATTCCGAGGTAATGCAATAAATGAACTCCATGTTCAATCATTTGTTCAACACACTCTATGAGCTGTTGTTCTTCTAATCAGTTTTTCAAATGTTAGTTCACCCAAAAATGAAAATTCTGTCAACGTTTACTCACTCTTGTCATTTCAAAGCTTCATGACTTTCATTCTTCCACAGAACACAAAAGAAGATATTTTGAATAAAGTAGTTAACCACACCGCCCTGGACCCCATTCTACTGTATGGACACAAAACTAGTTAACGTTTCTTCAAAATATCTTCTTTTGTGTTTTGCGGAAGAAAAGAAGAAAGAAAGAAATAAAGTCATACAGGTTTGACAAAAGAGTGAGGTTATAATGACAGAACTTTTATTTTTGGGTGAACTATCCCTTTAAGCTCATGAACTTGAACTAGATGATGTACAGGGACAATACAAAGTTTTAGCACTATTCTTACAGTAGAAAATAAATACATAGTAAACATTCTGTAAAACAATATGGTGTATACATTAACGTTCTGATTGTGTGTGCATGGAGTGTGTAAAGTTTTCTTTCCACTTCATCTTTTGTGCTTCTCCTGTTAAAACTTTTTAACAGTCAGCATAAAACCAGTCTAAAGTAATATTTCCCCGACAGTCTTTCTCTTCTTGACCCTTACGGTTTGATTTTGCTCGCTGGCAGGCCGCAGTTGGAAGTGTTCATGCTGTAATCTCGCTTCTTAATGCTTTAATGCTTCCTCGCTATAAAGCCTGTAATTACGCTTCCTCCTGGATTTCCATGCACAAACAGGCGGCCTGTGATGGATTTGCATTCATTTATCTCAGCTTCAGTAGTTAGAATGATTGTTTTATGCTCATGTAAGGTTCCTGACCCACGTTTCCACAGATTATTCACTTATTCTTTAATGAGTGTGCAGGGACACAGAGGAATACTTGATCAGAATGACTAACCACAAAAATGATGCTTCGATTAAAACAAACATTTGATTGGCTCATAGTGCGGTTTTACAAAACTTTCGGAAATATTGTGACATTTTCATTGAATACTTTTCAACATGGTTCTATTTGTTAACATTAGTTCACTTCGATAGTTCATCAAAAGTTGTTCTGTTAACATTAGTTAATGCACAATGAATTTACATGAGAACACAATAACAGTTTGTGTTACGTAACCTCAACAAATATTAGAAAAAATGATGAAAAACAACAAAAATTTTATTGCTCAGAGGTTGCTCTTTTATGGTTTAAGACGTTTTTTTGGAGTTCTCATGTGTGTTTCCTTTAAGTATTAACATCTGTAGTCTCGGATGTTTCTCCTAAAACATCGACTGTAAGAAAAAAAAACAAATTTAGGAAGAGAAGGTCGTAAAATACATGAAGAGGATATGAAGGTACAAAATTAATGTAGATTTTAGAGGTAAAATAATCTGGATTTGGGAAAATTTGATGAGAAATGTTTGAGATCTTCCATAATTTTGATTCAGACTTGGCAAATCTGAGCTCAGTTTGGGACATTTAATTGAAAACTTTTATAGAAACTCAAACGGAGACGTTTACAAGATTTCTGAGATGCATGGCAATTTATGCAGGTTTCCATTTGCCATTTAATTGCATGTCTAGGAGAAATAAATGAGGTGGATTTGATCTGCGTTTTCCTTTCTTTTTGTGTGACAATGTAAAACGAAAATATTCAAAATATCGATAATATAAAAATATTGGTTCCAATCTTTCAGAGGGTAGCAGTTTGACATTGTGTCTTTGTGAAGATGTGATATGATGAAGAGCACCAGATGACTTGCCAATCATTGCTTCGAGGCCTGAAATGGAAAATGAATCACGAAACTCATGCATAAGCCAAAAATGCTGTTACATTTTATCTAGCGACAAAAAGCGTATTCAATTTTAATGACGGTAGCCGACGCACCTCAATAATGGCGAAATTTGTTTGGCCACTTTCGTAATCAGATAGTGTTAAATACATAATTAATTATGCATGAGTTTGATGCATAAATTACAGAAAGGAAGTGGGATTTGAAGGAGGAAAATGTTAGTCACGGTAACTATCAAAGCACAGAGTCAGGAACCCTTCGAAGTGTGCAGAAGATGGGAAAATAAATGTTTATTCTCGGGTCACTGGGAATGTTAATTAGAATGTGTTTTTTCCTTCGCTTTGCGTTTGGATTCACGAAGGGGGCTCGCTGAAATTGCTATCATGTTTCGGAGTCTCCGATGCATTGTAAATGACAGCTTGTCAGAGGAGAGGACATTTCCAATGACAAGTGGCCCGCGCCAGGATACGGCACCTCGTGATACAGTTTACAACACAACCATGTGAGAAACCTGTAATGGTCATGACTATTTTTCAAAGAGGAGGGTTGTTGTACTTGATGAAACTCATTTTCATAGATGTTATGCAAAACTCCAATTATCCCCGTACATCGGTTCATCTTCCACCTAAAGGCACAATGACTGGTTTGGATAAAAGCTTTCGTCATGGCGATAGATTACACGTAGATTCCATTAAGCTAAACCAAGTGCCAAGTAAAAATAAATGATATTGTGTTAAGATCCTCTAGTCTAGAAAGATAAAAGCCTTTAGCAGACAACATTTAAGCTATTCATTATATGACGTTGTATTATATTATGAATATTGATATGGCTAGAATGTGACACAAGAGGACATGCCCTCAGGAGCAGAAAAATTCATACGTTCTTAATATATTAAGCCAATTTTTATGGGAACATTTCACTTTTTTTTTTTTTTCACAATTAAAATTTTGTCTTTCCAAACCCCAAAATGTGACCTTTTTATCATATGTCATATCATTAATGTGATATATTTTTAATGTCTTGACTCTCTATGAAAGCTTTGCGTTAAAAACCAAAACATTTTCCAAATCTCCTCAACGGACCACCTTAACATTTGTATCAGCCGTCTGCAAAAACATATATCATATAGAGTCCTTGACTTGCTTTTAACCATCTTGCATATGGATGAGCACAAATAAATAAATGCACGCGTGTAATTCAAGCATAAACAAAGTCTAAAGCAGCCTCTCTTGAATTAAAGTTAAAAGGTTTTATTTTACCGGTTGGGGTAAAGTTTGCACTTTAACTAAGAGACCTTGTTAAGCTGTACAGAGAGCAAACTGTAAATACCTCTCAGTCTCAATACTGTATATACGCAAGAACAGAAGTACTGCCTGATAAGAGCAAGATACTTAATAATATTGTTCTGGAGGTCGAGCATCTCATGAGGCAGAGAGGGAAAGAGAGAGAAGCAGAGGGGGTTAATAACCAGATCTTACAGGGTCCACGGCGTTTAAATATTACCCACGACAGGAGACCGCTGTGTGCTCACAAAGTTCACTGGACTGAGAAAGCCATCAGGAGATAGTAGACAATCCAAACAGCACCAAAACGCTTGACTAGATAGGGAACAATGTTAGGAGAGAGTAAATGAATTTCAATTGGGCCTCTCTTTAACCTTCATTCCTTTCAGACTTTTAAAGATGGAACTTAATTCTTCCGAGGAAGTGTGGTTTTAGTATACTTCTTTTCACCTAGAAAATTGTAAACCGCCAAAAAATATTTCTAACTAAGCGATTTAGTTTTCTAGTACAAATATCAAAAAAGTATTAAATCAAGATATATTTACTTTTATTTTACATTTCCTAAATATCTTATGTAAGATATTAAGTCTTATTTTATTATTGAAAATATACAAATTTAGCAAGTAAAACAAAACAATAAAAAAATCTGCCAAAGGGGTAACAAAAATAATTGAAATAAACTTGAATTTAGTTTAAAATTCATTCATAAATTCCAGTTTATTTATAACTTTTTCTTTTCATCTTTTGTAATAGATGTTATACATATATGTAGCATCAATCATTAGTCATCCTCATACCTGTAGGGAATATGTGCGTCGGAAAAAAGACCAAAAAACGTTTCTCGCTCATAGGTTGACGCGTGGGGGGGCTATTTCTTTTTCCTTACGGTGGGTGTGCTTTTCCGGGAGAATTGCCCAAAAAGAAAAGTTGTTACGTAGCGGTTTTTCAAAAAACTTTCCGAAACCTATACGAACCTTGGGGGACTGTGTTGGGCACAGAAATACTACGTAATACATCCAACTCGTTTTTTGACAAGTTGACCATGGTCAAGCATGAGAGCATTGTAAATAAGTCCGAATGCATAAAACGCCGTTGCATCCCCCCATTAAAACCTGAAAAGAAATTGAATGCATTTTTATCACCAAATACTGTTTAGAAATGAAGTATAAAGCGTCTCGCTTTGTGTTGTTACATTATAATCACACATTGGAGTTTGTATTTCCCTTCTAAACCTTGAACGAAGACACACGAATGAGTTCATTGTCACACGTCAAAACACCTTTTTTCCCGATTTGACTATTTTCCCATCATGTTTCAGGGCAAGTGAGAGCATTCCATCTATAGTGACAAAACACATCGCAGCTGCACGCTGGATATTTCAAATAGAGACGCACATGCAACACCAAAGGTTTTGGGGCGAGATGTGGATGTAGGGCCCACCATCTGTTCTTTTGTGTACTCTTTGTAGAATGCATTAAAACCAGCATTAAAGCCTTATTAGGCTTCATTATCTTTAAGTGCCACCCATTGTGAAAACAGATGCGAATGTTTAAATAATGAGGAAACATTTGAAAAATGTGAATTTCCTGCGCGCATAAAGGGCTGTGATAAAGACGGCCGCTTGTAGCTCTTAGTTATGTGCTTTTCGTCTGTACCTACCCAAACATCCTTGTGCTGTTACAGAGAAAACCAAAGGCAAATTATCTTCGAGAATCCGGTCGCAGCCAAGGGATTAAATTAGAAATAAGAGAAAAGAGGAACGCTCTATTTTATCTGCTTTTCTTTAAAGGATAAGGCTTGCGTTTTCATATACATTCTGAACATGTTTCCTTAAGACAAACAATGAATTGATTTTTGCAAGAGTCTGGACGCTCACTTAGAATAGCAGCTTCACTACACCAATAATGAGATTCACAAAATGAGATTCTTTATAGGAACACTAAAGTAAATACCACTGACCACACAGCAAGTAAACTGTTGCTTATTTCTAATTTTCTATGTCAAGCAACACTATTACTATTTCTCCTGCTTAGAGGTTTGAGCGAACAAACTTTAGAAACATCCCCTGCGCTACTTTCGCTATTAACATAATCTGCTTAGATCACCTAATTACATCCAAGGAAAGACCTGGGCTTCAGGTCATGAGCAATCACCTAACAACCATCCAGAACACCCTAGCACCTCCCTAGCAACCTAAATAACTTAGTAACCAAACAGAACATCGTAGCAACCATCTAGAACAACTCCGCAGTCACGCAGCAACAACCTAGAACACCATGAAATCTTCACAGCAACGCCCAGCAACCAACGACATGCAACCCTTTTTTAGGCACTACTAAGTGTGAAGATCTTTTTGGTGATTTGTTTGGTGTTTATAGAATTAGCAGTGTTTTATTTTACTAATGGTCAAAAACAATCACCTAGTAACCACTCAAACATCTTTAGGAACCAACCAGAACATCCTAGCAACAACCTTAGTACCCTATCCAGACCATCCAGAACATCCTAACAACCAACTTACAACCATCCAGAATACCCTATCAAACACCCAGACCATCCAGAACATCCTAACAACCAACTTACAACCATCCAGAATACCCTATCAAACACCCAGACCATCCTAGCAACCATCCAGAACATCCTAACAACCAACTTACAACCATCCAGAATACCCTATCAAACACCCAGACCATCCTAGCAACCATCCAGAACATCCTAACAACCAACTTACAACCATCCAGAATACCCTATCAAACACCCAGAACGTTCTAGCAACCACCCAGAATAGGCTCCAGAACATCCTACCTCACCTTAGCAACCATCCAGACCATCCCCCCTATCAAACACCCAGACCATCCTAGCAACCATCCAGAACATCCTAACAACCAACAAGCAACCACTCCGTCAACCAATGTGTGCATGCGGACTACTCAAATATATTGCAGGAACTATACGAATCCATTTTAATGTTGTTTATCTTTACAATTAACCACAATGTGACCCAAAGCGGGTTCCGTACTAATGCAGCCTTTCAGAAACATCCCCTCTGCGCTGTTTTCAATTATGTGGTCGTGTTCTTATATAAAACGGTTAACAAGCATATCTGTCAATTATTCCATCCTAATACACAGCGAGTGATACCCTTTACACCCGAGCCGCTGACCTTTTCTTTCATGTCCCACATTTCATCTCTCCTCACTGTCCTGGAGCTTTTAGCCTGCATCCCAACGCCGCCTGAAATCCAGCAATCAATTGAACGAAAGCGCAAACCAATTAAACAATTCCACGAAGCACTCAAGGCTGACAGGACGCTGCTGCTTTTCTGTTGCCTAAATGCCATTTGAGAAGAAAAAAACCATGAATACATAATTTCACAAATGAATCAGTAAAGGGCCGTTTCCATCTTGCGAAGACGCCGCGACCTGTTTGCCGGGTTTCTGGTGTATTAACAGTTTAGGCTTTTCAGTGGCAAAAGACACCAGCAAAAGGAGATGCTGCACATTGGTTGGTGATCCTGAACCGCAGTTCTTCTCACACGACCCTACCATAACCAACGTGTCATGTGATCAGCATTTCTAGATGGATTGTGGTCATTCCAGTCCAGCGTCTGTTGAATTCCAACAAAATCAAACCTCAGGATTGACAAAAAGTCATCAACAGCAATGCGGAAGACTGACAAGACACTGTGATTAAAAATGTAGGTTATCACGTAAGAAACTTTTCCTAAATACATGTACATATATTACTGTTGTGCTTAAAAGTGAATATGAACTTTATATTCTTTGCATTTGAGGTCTGAAAAAACACACAGCATCTTTTCTATTATTTAGACCCGCAGTTTTCATTTTCTTCAAATAAATGCAAATAGGAAAACAATTTTTATTAGAAATTTGGGAGAAATATTGTTAGTAGTTTACAGAATGAAATGATCAATTTACCTCAACACAAACCTATAAATAGTACATCAGAAAATGTATTTTGAAATGATCTAAATTGCTGTTTTTTGTGATATATCCCTGATCATCCGCACCCTTGGTCAAGCTCATTCCCCAGATGCCCGTGAACAAAAACAGGGGTCTTGGTTTGTGTTTTCTTGAGAGAGATAATTGAGCTCAAATTAAATGTGTCAAAGGAAGAGATGTGCACGATCTTTCTCACAGTGGTGGACTCGCAGCTTCGGCACCGGATGAAAATCACAACATTTCTCCAGAACAAATGAGACATCCTTAACAGTTCCTCTGTGATGTTTTAACTAGGGAGCCATGGAAATTTCGAGCAGCTGAAAAGCCTCCATTTATAACAGATGGTGGTTATGATTTTATACTCATTAGAGTCGTCCTCGAGAACCAAAACACTGCGGTGAAACTCTGGACTGCTTCAGCGTTTCAAATATGCGTTGAGTTTGAAAGCTTGAACGTTTCTCTTCAGACACCTGTTGAATCAACTCTAAAGATGTTTTAATTCTCTTAACAAGTCAAGCTTTGCTGGCACGCATCGCAACACCGCCAAACTCCTACTCATCAATTAAAGTGTTTAGCGTGTAATGAATTGTGGCGGTAACTTGCAATGAGTTAGCAGCTGGTGTCTATCCTCCTGTAATACATCAATATGTCGGTTTGAGCCCTCTATGTACTTTTTAAAGACATCTCGAGTTTCTTCGTGCTTATCGTGTGCGGCAGCTCTATAGAAAAACGGATTCGTGGCTCCAACGGTAAACACTGAACGTGCTTCCCGCGCTCAGCCTGACAAGATTACGGTTTCAAAAGATTTCCTCCATTGAAGGCGCTTTGCTGACAAACACAAATCACTCAAGCGCGAATTTTCAAGATTACACGTTAACATGTCGATTCACTAACCGCTGACCGGCTTAAAGCACATCAATGCGCAAACTTTTAATTGGCCCCTCGGTGCATGCGGCATTTCTGATTATGGTGTCACGATGAACATTGGGAAACTTTCTCGCTACTGTTAAGTAATTGATATAAAGACTGCAGCGCAAATCTGAGTGTAGCTGAAACAGCGAAATCTAAAGGAGGAATGCTGATTCAAAGCATAAACCCAAACTGCTATCTAATCTCGGCCCAAAACGTGCGTCTGTGCTATCAGTGTGTTTTTTCAGAACCTTCATACTTTTTCTGTATATTTTGCCATCCGTGCAAGGGAGGGGTAGCAGTGTACGGCAGAATAATAATTGACCACTAGGGGTCAGTATTAGCTTCAGGAAAATGAGAGAAGGAGGAAAGCCACGGATCAACATCAGTGATGGATCTTCTGAACCCCAATGTGAGTTTATACCAAGAACATGGAAATCTTCATCATAGTGCAGCGCATCTATTATGAAAGACCCCTGGGGACGTCCATGGGACCGTGGGATGTAATCAGAGCCACTTCCTGTTTCACCTGTGGGCCTATCTATTTAAACCCAATCCCAATGAATTCGAGGAAGCACTTCATATTTCCATTCAACACGAAACCGGCACTTTCTCAGTCAGCTCGGCAGACACTTACATAAATATTACATGAGGAACGGTAATAGCTGAAACAGCCATTGGAATTTAATAGGCTTCCTATTATGGACAAGATCCTTGACCGATGTCTCTGTTATGGTGCTTCAGCTAAACACATCCTCCGTATACGATGTTCATGGTTTATGAAATCGCCTTGATGAAGTCACAGCTAGGGCCGCTAATTGGTTCTGAAAGCCTGTAATTATTCACTTCGTTCAGATGTTCACAACGCACGTATCAGTTATTTGAATGCGGGGTTTTGTAATAAATGTGGATGGGAATGAACGTGAACTGGGGCCGGGCAGAAAACACTGAAAAAAACCTGGAATCTAAATAGCCAAATAAGACCTGTAGGTCAAGTCATTGTGATTTCGTGGGGGTTTTACGAGGCTTAAAATCCTTTCAACGTCCCTGTAGCTTAACTGGTAAAGCATTAAGTTAGCACCGCAAAGGTCATGAGTTGGATTCTCAGGGAACACACAAATTGATCAAATGCATCTTGAACTCATTGTAAATCAAATGCCAAATGCATAAATGTAAATGTCTTTACCAAATGCACCAATGTTTTCAAAATAATAATATGGAATAAAAAGTTCGCGATCAACAAACACCTTGGCGACTTGTAATGTCCCGTCGCAGGTGTGTTTAACTGCATTTTTTAGGATCTGCAATGCGTCTCGTACATTCAGTTGGAACCTTCTGCCGCTGTCGACTCAAATGAGTTTGGAAGATCTGAGCTTGAATAGCTGCTTTAGTGAAAAATAATTACAGCAACTAATGAAGCACATTGTGAGAATTATCTCTCATATGCATCTCAAAACTGTTACAAAGCATCCAGACTGCACCACTCCATCACATCCACTTCTCAAAGCTCATCATATTGCTCTTTGAAATGCATCAAAGTGTATCATTAGAAAATAATGATCTCCGCAATCAGGGCGAAAATATTCACAAATATGTGCAACTGTAAGACATAATGATGCATGCCGGTTTAAAAAGTATCACAATTCATATTTCAGAAAGTTGTTTAGCAACAATGATTGTTTTTAGCTTATACAACTATTTGAGAAGAAATTGAAACGTTTTTTAATATCTCAGTTATTTCTCATTTACCGCCTGCATCTTAGTTATTTCCCATGCAAAAACACCCATATGTTTCAGTGTGTCTCCATTTGAGTTTCAGAAATCCCAACAATGTCACAAACTCAGCTGAAATTTGCCAAATCTACAATCAAAAGTCAATATTATTGAAGATCTCAATATGAACTTATGCTTGTCTCATCAAACTCACCCAAATCAAGATTATTTCACCTTCACAATGTATTCAATCTACCTTCATTCACACCCCCATACTTTTAATGTATCTGAATTGTCTCATTTGTTATATTTTCTTTCCCCTAAACGATTTTAGAAGAAACGTCTGAGATACTTCAGTGAAATAACTTACCGGATCTCACAGGAATGCGTAACTATTTTACGAGGTGGCTTGCTCGTATGAATTTGTACTTTTGTGAAAAACGCAATATTGAAAGCCCACCCCTAACACGAAAGCAAATCCTGCAAAAATGTACGAAAGAGATTAGCCAAAATGTGTGACGTTGTGTTGAAATAACTGAGAACTCAATCAGATCTCTCCAGATGAACCAACAACTCCTCATTAGAACCCAAAAATGTAGCAGAACCCCCAATAAAATCAAGCGGAACCCCCAATAAAACATCAGAGAGATGTGCGTCTAGCCTGTCTGAAGGACCCGTGTCACCTTGAAGTGCTCTTACGGATGCCAGGATAATTACTTAGAGGACACACGTGAAAGTAAAAAAGAGCTATTAATATCACCCCCCTCATCCCCGCACCCCTCACTAAACCTTCAAAGAGCGGTTCAGTCAACGGGGCTCTAGTCTCTGAACGGTTTGGGATGTTTATTTATTTTCTAAATAATTTTGTGGTGAATCATTGCAAAATGGCTACAGCTGTAATCACTAGATAAGTAGGAACCGACATGGCAGGTGTTTGGGCAGAGATAAGCGAGGACCCATTGTGAGGGAAGACGATGCTTCCAGGAGGGAATGTTTGGGGGCCCGGATTCCCGTTTGATTTGTTACCTACAGCCCTCCTTGAGGGCAGGAAGAAGATAGGCTGAGCGTCTTCTTAATATATTTTCGGCAAAGTGTGTTTATACATCCTCCAGACGTATTCAGAGAGAGGCACGTTTTCTTCAACGCGGCTGCCACGCTTGTCTTCTCATGTCAAAGCGATGAACCGCTGGGGCTCTGTGAAACTGTATATCACTGTAAAATATCTTTTTTGTCATCGTCTAGTTGAACGCACATTCAGTTTGGCACAATGTTAGGATCGGTCTTAGTCAGACCTTGAAGACAAAGAAAGTAATGAGGTCTAATTACAATGTCTGAACACAGTTTAGTAAAACTGTTCCTGAGAAAAATCCACAGTTTAGCCTTTATCGCTGCTGTCTTTCTGAAACCTTGCATCTCAATCGTAATCATTGTTATTAGTAACCCTTAGCAAAAGTATTAAAAGTGCTTGTCAACTTTGACAACACAGTATTTAATCATTTATAAAGAACAGTATTTTTTAGTTTGAAGAAAAACAGCTGATTTGGACATGCAAGGTTTCGGAAGGACTGCGACGATTGCATACACTATATTTGTTCAAAATGATGATGTAAATTAGATCTATGAATTATAATGTTAATTGAAGTTTACTTTTCTAATTTCTACTTCTTAAATAGCCCCAAAGTTCATTCAAGACCGCAAGGAGTTTCTGCATCTCAAAGTTTGGCCTTTTAAGTTGTTTTTTAAAATAAGAAAACAAGCAACCAAACACTTGGAAAACATGAGCGTTGGACTGAGAACTGGAGAAGACACAGACGGCTGTAGCTGTGATGTTCTTCAGACCGGTCTGCTTTTACACAGATCCACAGAGAGATTCCTGCAGAACTAACCCCAAAAAGTCATCTTTACTGAATGTAACATGCTGATGAAGGCTGGGCCTGAATCTACAGAAGCAGTAATGAATACTTTATACTCTCTCTCTCTCACGCACTCGCTCGCTCGTTCTCCTTGGGATACAAGAAGAAAGATAAAAACGCACACTTCTTTTGCCTTTATTTAAATATGTAAAGTCTTGTTCAGTTTTTGTTTTGAAATACACGTAATACCTATTTGGACATATGATAACATTATGGCATACAGTATTTTTTTGGACGAAACTAATTACACAAAATAAAAATGTAATATAATAAAATATATGAACTGATAACTCTGTTTTTTTCTTTTCAAAAATCATGTTTTTTATTGTTTTATAGTTTTTGGAGTTATAAGAATTGAATCAAAGCAACCCAACTGCAGTTTGATTGATATTACTTGGAATGCAGAATATAGAAAAACTGAGTTATCTGTTTATGCAAATTAACTCTAATAATATTAATTTCACCATGCAAACATAATTCATTTTCTCTACCATGGTCACTCCTCTTTGTTTCTTTATGACGTGACAATACTCTGTTCAATGCAATGTGTGCAAATGTCTGTTTGAATGATTTTCAAAGCAACAAATGCACCAAATCATGCCAAAAAAGACTGAAAAGGTTATTCTTATATTAAGAAATTGCTTGAAATGAGCAATAAAAAATTATTTCGTAATAAAATTTCTCTACCATGGTCACTCCTCTTTGTTTCTTTATGATGTAACAATTCTCTTTGTTCAATGCAATGCAATGTGTCCAAATGTCCACCTGAATTATTTTCAAAGCAACAAATGCAAAAGAGCGAACATATTTCCTGTTGAACATGTCTTGCGCACCTCTTGCAACATTCTAGAAATATCCTATACACAAAATATCCTTAAATCAACCAACACCAACATTCAAGAACACAACAAAAGCGAGAGGTTTAGCCTTGGTTACCATAGAAACGTGAGAAAGGTTTTCACTGGCGTGATAAAAATAAGACCGGAGGTCCAGATTTACTTCCAATGTTGCTGTTGCCATTAGCCACCAAGTGAGTAATCACGACGCATCTTCCCTCAAAAACAATCTTTTTAGTTGGCAACTGCTTATGTGTGGCACACAGTTCAATCAGTACCCGAGATTATATTTTATAGTTTGTTAAATAAAGAACTGAACATGAAGCTATGCACCTGCAGTATAAAATGGTGTGTAAGTATGTGTGCACAGATAAAACACAGTATTCAGACCTTTTCGATATTAATAGGCACATAATAGGTCTCTTTCTGTTTAAAGCGAGTCTGCACACTAGTGTACCGTAATACTGTGATATCGTGCACCTAAAGAGGCCAGGAATTAATCTGAGGCGCCACTTCAGCCAAATTGATCGATTTCAAACAAGCACTCGAGTTTCGGCGAGGGCTGCGACGGGCCTACGGTACATCAGCGGGGGGCACGTAATGATGCCAGCCTGAAGCAGGTGAGGAGAAATGTTTCCAAAGAGAGTCTTTGCTTTTCAGTGAAACTGCTGCTAAAATAATGTGCTAAAACCCTCTCTGCTGGCACGATAAATGTCGACTGAAAATCATAAAACCGGAGGAGCGATAACTCCCAGACAGCTTTGAAATGCCTGAAGGTTTTCTGCCTCGATCACTGTTAGTTCTGGAATCAATTAAAGATGGTCGTGACTCCGATGAAAGGTTGGATCTCAAAGTGGACGTGTTCGTTGATGACTTTAACGTCATTCCTAACCTGTAGGACTTTCTTTCTTCTGCAGGACACAAAAAAAAGATGAGACACCCATTGAATTCCATTGTACGGACGCGAAACCACGGAGACATTTCTCGAAATATCTTCTTTCTTGTTCCACGGAAGTAAGAGTCATATACAGGTTTCGAATGACACGAGGGTAAAGAAATGATGACAGAAATTTCCATTTAAGACGGCTGTGATCCAAAGGTTGAGTGTTTTGTTGATACACAGATCTCGATGTTGATATGTTCATTAATAGCGCTCTTTAATCGTGTGTGTTTTTGCACCTTAAGTCGGTCTAAACGTCTCCCGGTGTGCATCTTTATCACCACCTGGACACTTCATCTCAGGATAAAGAAATATATTTATCCTGCCTTTCATCTTCGACGCCAGGGGCTCCAATAAAGCTATTTTTCGTGCATTTGATCACTTCATACGCCGCTGCTTTGAAGCTCCCGGAACATCATTTTTCCGCACGAGAAACTCACCCCTGTCTAACTCGACTTAGAGTCGCACTGGTGTTGAGCCAACCTGTCTGCTCGCGAGCGCGAGGAAGCCATGTTTTTCACTAATTGGGAGGTCTGTGCTTGGCATATTAATGGCTGACAGCTTCTAAGGTTTGTGTTAATATTCTGGACGTCCCTGCAGCATCACACAAATAAGAAGGGCTTCCTTCTGATGGAGAGAAGGAAAACACGCTCAGAATTGTAAGCGGTGTTACGAAACTCCAAGGTTACATCCATGCCGAGACGGACTTCAATATTGGTGGCTCTGAAGTGACCCAAAGGGCATTTGCAAGCTGATTAAAAATGGAAAATAGCGCGTTTCTGATCGCTCGCCTGATGCGCAAAACACACTCAAGATGTCGACACAATGTCCATGTGTGGCCCAATGTGTGTGGGCTTGTCTTACTCGGCGTCGGCCGGTCCCTTTGAGTGGGTTTGGCACAGTAGAAAGGAGATGCAGATGGCACGAAAGGCATTCATGATGGACACGCAACACCACACACACACCAGACTGATATGGTGATGCACACGTTCATCAAAATTCCACGCTAGTAGTCGGCTTGCTCGGACAAACATGCAAGTATGAAAACCCACACGCATGATGCGTCTTTTGTGGACGCCTACGCAGACAGAACGCTCACAAGATGCTGCTGCGTGATCGCCCTTTGTCTTAAGTAATTATCTTTCTTTCGGAAGAGCCGCTTCGTTGGTTTACTTTGATTGTGTGTATGTAGGTGTGTAGTCTTTGAGTACAAAAAAAGTGTTTTTTCTCCAAAATAAATGTCTATTAAATTCTGTCCACTGCTATTCCAAAAAATGTTAACTGGCTTGTAAAACAGCAGGTTAAGAAAGTTAAAAATGTAAAAATGTCATGCAGGAAATATAACTAATTAGCCTTTGATATTGAGCTATAGATGTCAAGTATTACTAATCTATTTTCTATTTGTAAAATGTTTTATACAGTATATTAATTAAAGATACCACTTTTTAATAAATAGATATATTGATATAGATATATTTCAATTAATTGTATATATATAAATATATACTCACTTAATTAGAAGGGTTTACATGAATTGACTCGCATAACTTTGCAATGTGTGTTTTTATTGGAGAGAAATCCCAAGCATGGTCCATGTGTACCAGACAAGAGCCTCTTTACACTAGACGATGCAGACATACATTTTTTGACCCTAGAAAATATATATACGGTACAATATATATATATATATCTTGGTTTGAATAGTATTTAGTTTTCAATTCCGTACAATAACATTGTGAGGCAAATGACTGTTCTAATGTAACCGCGGCTAACTATCATTCTGATCAATTCTGTTTAAACACCCCAGCCACATTAAGAGTATTAGATTGTATCTTTTCATGGAGTCCCTCAATATGCAGGCAGGGAGCCCAACAGAAGAAGACCACTTCCTGCGACTCTACGGTGGCCTGGTGTGACCACAAAGCACAGAAGTTTAGAGTACACAAGATAAATCAGATTCCCCACAGAGACACACTGATTCATGCTTGTCAAACAGAGCCGGAGGGGAGCGCGTCTGGAGCTCGTCCAGCCTTTGTGCTTGGACGCTTTCCAGGAACTCCACACTGTGCCATATTTCTGTACATAACACTTATTAGTTAAACCGGTGACAGACATATCATCTACATGAATTATAAGATAAGATCAGCAAAGTGAGCTTGCAGTTTCGCAGCTTCGTCAGGCAGCAGCTTTGAGATCTCTTCTAAAACTCTAAAGAAGATTCTTGGAGTCTTTTCAGGATAAAATCGGAGAAGATTTAGGTGCATTGAAGCACATTTGCTCTCCAATGAATCTCATTGCTGCCTAGTGGGATATTAAAAAGATGTCTTGTGATGACCAGCAGTTCTCTATATGAAGTTTGAATAAGAAAGTTCAGGAGGAGTGCGCGCAAATAATTGATCAGCCATTATCCTCTGTCCAATCAGCGCAAGAGGAAGTCCCTATAAACATAGACAAGCCCTCTTGCCTTTATTCTCTCGACTGTTTTCGGCATCCCGACTCCGCACCATCAGCCCGTTTTCTACCTCAGCACGAACACGGCGGGAGCGCTCTGGGTTCGGGCACGTCAAAAACACATACCTTTATTTTGTATTTGCAAGAGCGAACTCGTGAAAGCTGTCTTGGGGTTTGATAAAGCAATCTGCAAACAACAGACGTACCGTTAATTTCATGTTGAGTTACTGTCTTGAGTGATTGTGCTCAATATGTAGTATATCAAAGTCTTAACTGATGTTGTCTGAGCACACATCACAAAGCACTGTCAGGAGAGCAGAGAGAGATATAGATAGAGAGAGAGAGAGAGAGAGAGAGAGAGAGAGAGAGAGATAGAGAGAGAGAGAAGAGAAAAAGCGCGTGAACAGTATTCGTAAATAAGACAAACACACGTGCACACAGGAACAGGTGGCTTGGGCAGTCTCTCAAAATCAGCGCTCGAGGACCACAACAAAGAGGACTGCAGAAGTGAACCGACTGACAAAACAATAGCAGACAAGCATTAAAATACATAATAATCTATCTTCCTTTAGATATGCAAGGAAAGGAATCAACATTTCGGTCAGGTGTATGAATGATATGAACAGGGAGTCAGGAACCTTCTATCTCCATATTTCTTTATTTTTATTGTTGCCGTAAATCATCGCTATTAGTCACGCTTTACGTTTGTCACCTGGTCTTACAAAGATCCAACCAATAAAAAGTATAAACGAGTGCTTGTCGACTTTGACATCACAGTATTTAATCATTTAAAAAGTACACGAGAAGAGGGACAAATGTCAAGAAAGTCAAAGTTCATTGTTATGTTCAAGCTTATAAAAGAAAATCACAGATCTCTTATTAATCTTCTCAATTGTTTATTATAGACATAAAAGAGATTAAATGGAGGGCAAATGGGAACTTTTGCTAAGTGTTTTCCGTCTCTGATATTTCCTCTAAAAAAGAAATGATCCAGACATCTCACATCTCTCCATTAGAGTTTCAGAAGAGATCTCAATGATGTCACAAAACGAGCTCAGATTTGTCAAATCTGCAATCACTAGTCGATATTATTGAAGATCTCAATATAAACTCAATCATTTCTCATCAAATTGATCCAAATCCAGATTATTTATAGTTTAACAACCTACATTCATTTTCCACATCCATACAGTACTCTTCATGTAGTTTAACACTTCACTCATTTGATTCTATTTGTATTTTTCCCGAGCAATTTTTGAAGAAACATCGGAGACAAAATTGATACTTAAATGAAACACACATAAAAACTCCATCAAATCTAAAAATATTTTTTTAAATAAAGATTCCCTTCAGGCATATGTGTGTATGAATGTACTTTAATAAATGTTTTTATAAAAAACAGAAGTTTTAGACGTTTGGACCTCGCTACTTAAAACAGACAAAAGAAGAAGATAAAAAAGAAACGTCATTCAGTTTGACATCTGCCACATGGTTTGAAGCGTTGTGTCTCTCAGTCCTCTCGAGGTATTTCGCTCAACTCTTCTCTGGATTTTCTCTTAAACTCTCACGGAGAAAAAATACGTTTTCGCGAGAGGATACCACATGAAATGTCACTTTCAGATAAAATATGCTTCAATTTGAAGTACTTTAGAGTGTTATTAAGTATAATTGCCAGATCAATTAGACTGATGTTGAGGTGTGAGGTGTCCAGATGCTGTGTGGGCACTGCAATTATTCAAACCAGCGTGACCTTCAATTTAAAGGTGAGATTTTTTTAGTCCATATCGTTCACTGAGAGCAGCTGAGGAGGATTTCGTTCTTTTGCTATGATAACTCGACATCCTCACACACACACATATGTGCGGGTGAACACAATACTCTCTTCAGAGTTTAATTAGAAACCTCAATGTTGCTTAAAGAAGCATCTGTAGAGGAGAGTGTGGGAGGAGGCTAATTGGCTGCCGGTGTTAATTCGGCTCTGACCCTCCGCGAGTCTCTGAGCGAATGTGTGTGAGACGCGTCGAAAGAGAATGATCGGCCCTGAAGGACAAGCAGATACTCCCAAATCTCATTTGTGTCTAACAACTACACCTTTCAACCATTTCAGATTACACATCCTTTAGCTGTCAATTAGCACAGCAGCCCCGACCATCTGTGTACCAACATCAGCTTCATCTCCGTCTTTAGGCGTCCAACCTGCTATTTAATTGAACGTGGGACGCGCAAAATGTTCGACAAATTTGAACTGCTACGTTCCAAATGAGGTCAAATGTAAAGGCAATAAAAGCTTTCGTATCGTATATTAAGAAGTAGTAAGAAGTGCACGATGAATCGCGATTGACACAAGATATCATGTAAATTGACCTCGCAAGGTCTGCGATTATGTTTCATGCGCTGTTCTTTCGTGAAGCACATGCTGCTCGATCTGAAAGCATTGCGAGTCGCTTATAACATGCATTAGAAAAAGCAACACCCGTCAAACATCATTATAAATAGATTTTATTTCGTGGAACAACGTGCGTTATGGTACTTCTTCTGCGGCGTACACTTGTAGTTTCTGCGCGAGAGCGCCCTCTGGCTTTCAGATGCAGCAGCATTTAACCGTTCTTTATGGACAGACTGCGCAGAAAAATCTCAAATAAACCGCACACGATTTGGCGGTTGTCTGCGATTTATCGTAAAGACCCAGTCCAAGTCTTCTTGCCAGACCTGAATGCATCAACAGAGGGGTCGCCTGTGTCAGCGTCCACCAAAGAGATGTTTTACCCTGCAAAATAAGCGAAAGGGGGTCAACGCTGAATCCTGTCTGGCTAATTGGACGAGTTTGAAGTCGGAGCGTCGGCAGATTGAATCATCAAGCTGTTCCTTTCCGAAGCTCCAGGGTTTTCTCTCATTGACTGTTAATGACCGTTCCATCTTCACCGCGTCCACTTCTGTTGTTCATCACTTTGAGTGACGCGGTCAGATATCTGCTTCCAGCAGTAAACAACACAGCCAACGGTGGGGGTCATCGTGGGGAAGTGGACGAGCTATGAGCTTCAAAAACAAAATTTGGACCGTGGCGTCTGTTCTGCTGTGAAGACACGAAGTTCTTGCATGAATTATTCAGTGTTTGTTCGACACCGCGGGCATACAGATTTCGCCAAAGCAAAACCTCCACGACGTATCGTGTGAGAATACATTTTGCTTTCTAAACACTTTGCAGATTATTAGGTGTAAGAGGCGCGTTTATTTTTCATTCTCACATCGCTAGGTGCAGAATGGATGAAAAAATATATCTTTGGCACAAAAGGAAGCCGGTCCTGGCAGGAGAGCAGAGGAGGAGTGTGACCGCTGCGACAAGCCTCCCCGCTGATTTCCTGACAAACCTTCCATTACAGGACAATCACTTTTCACTGTGTAAGTCTCCCAACTGTATTCTTAAATACAGGGTGAGTGTGCGACCAGACGCCCATTGGACACGCCAGAGAGATTTAAAGGGAAAATGAGAGCAGAGAGAGATGTTTAGCACTTTTTGAGACATGAGATTGATTCGATAGAGAACATTATCAAACTAAAGGAGGTCAGGGACCTGACAATGTGTTTTAGTGCCTCGCTGTACGGGCATGTCCTGAAACAGAATAAAATTGGGACATATCCAAATTTGAACACTAGGTATAACTAGGGAAGTAATGTTATTTAAGGAATGTCTGACCCCGCTTATGCAGAACATAAATGAAGATATTTTGAGAAAATGTCTCAGTGGTTTTGCGCCCATACAATGGGCTCCAATGCTGTTTGGTCAACAACGTTCTTCGTCACTGTGTTCTGCAGAAGAAAGCCAAATAGATTTGGAATGACTTGAGGAGCAGGACATCAGCATCCACAACACATGCTTGTGCTTCTTTTCTGTGCGACTTGAGAGTTGCATCTATACTAAATCCAAACAAACAACCAAAACAACACAAAACTCCCCAGAACTTCCACAGTATCAGTGTTTGCTCTTCTCTTCCTCGGTCTGCATGCAAGCACATGACCTCTGCCCTACAGCGTGTAGCCTGGAGAGGTTTCTCTTTGATTTGTTTCATTGGGTTTGTTGAGTCCGATACCTGCTATGCTGTTAATGAACCCGAGAACATCCACTTCTTCTCTAGAGCCTCGTGCCCCGTCAAACGCTCGGCTGAACCCACAAGAAAGGTCATCTGTGTGCAAACACCTAATGACTTTGCATTCAAAGAAACCTCGTATCTTCCTCAGCAAGCAAAGGAAAACGTATGTGAGACACAGAGGCGGACAACTGGCATGCTGGAATGACCTCTGTGAACTTCCACAAAGCACTCAACCGGTTAAGCTGGTCAATTAGCAGTTTTCTCGAAAGAGGTTGACAAAGTAAATGCTTTGGTTGAGCTAGTAAGGGAACCGTGGAGAACACAGCCGCTTCACTTCAATTGAGTGTTACTTGTACATGTGCATTATTAAAAAACAGCTTTACATTTAGCAGAATTATAACCATCGTGCAAAACAAAAGATAGAGGTGACTACTTATGCTCTTTAACTTGAAAATTGGAAGATGAAAAAAACCACGATGCTTGGAAGGTTTAATACTAGCCTTTATTTGATCTGCACTTTTGGGAATAAGAGAAATTAAACTATCAAATGGCTCTCTTTGACAAACATTCAATCAAAAGAATCTCATGACTTTACCACGCAGCCAAGTTCTTCTTCAAAGTTAAGGGCTGCACTTTTTCACCTTGAACTCAATTACTCGACTTTTGTCTCGCGTCAATGAGTTTGAACCTCCTCGTTTTCATTCCCTCCCTGCGCAGACAGCTTTCAGAAGTAGGCCGGGCGCTGGAGCCCTTTCTAATGCAGACAGTTGGCAGACCCGCTACTGTACCGAGCTCCCAGAGGGCCCTATTATCAGTGACTCCAGACTCCAGTGTGAAGGATCTGCAAAGCAGAGCAGAATCAGACTCGAGATCCCAGAGCTAGTTCAGTTATTAATGCTCTCAAGCACTGCAGCAGAAAAAGTAAAGGGCATACTGTATGTGATGTCACAACCCCTGCTGCTCGCCACCCTGGACACTCAGAGCTGGGTTTCATCTCACAGCTCTAAAACACGAGATGATCGTCTGACCAGCTGAAGGTAAAGGTCTGATCTGGACCACAGCAGGTCTGTCTACTGTGGATTTATTTACTCCATGCAAGGGTGAACGTGACTGAACCTGTCAAGAGGTGTAGAGTCATAGTTGATCAAAAAAATAAAAGAAATAGATGAATGATGAAACAAAGACTTCAACGGAACTATATTACAGCGATGGAAATGTACTGAGGATTAGGTTTGCAAAACATTGGGAAAAAAAGAAAAACGTTCAAGTAAATTAAGTTACTGGTAAAGAAATTGGGTCAGTCGAATTATAACTCTTCAAATCGTATGCTCTTCTTCTCAGATTTAAACCTGCAATTTTTTACTTTTGCTTACTAACTTTGTTACTAACTGACGATCAGATGTCAATATTTGGTGGTTTAAACACCATATATTAAATAATATATCAAATATTTAATAATAATAAACAATATTAAGTGTGTGTAAATATATATAAAATATAAATATAATATATATAAATATTGTCTCCTTACCCTGATTTATTTGTGCATTATTTTTTGTCACACTCTAACACATGAATTTCCCTCTTTTAAATAGATAACTTGTGCATATACCGATTATCTTCTGATGTCTAGACTCTATTATCAGGAGTTTAGTGAAATATAAACTGACTGAAACACTGCAAATCATGGTAAAGGGACAACTTTAAGCAATAATGTTTTATGAACTTAATAACTGATTTGTGATTTATTAAATTCCAAAAAGTGTAAAAAAAAACGAAAGGAAATTAATTTCAGATTTAACTTCATGAGTGAATGAAGTTGTTCAGTTAATCTACAGTACGTTCAGCACCTCACACATATGTTTAGCTCGGTTCATTTCTTTTCAGCTACACGTGATAATTAGTCTTCTGGAAAAACAAAAACGAATTCTGTCGGAACCGAATGAAGTTAATTAACTTAAATGCGATTGAACCCGTCATGTGGCGTTGCAACCCGCACATAAATAGTCAACTTTAAAACTGCTCATATAGATTTTTCTATCCCGTCCTTTTAAAAGTAGCCATTATCGCTCAAGCCTTTGACCCAGCCTGAGAACAAAGCTTCACAAAAGGACCCTGGGGCCTCCAACAGCCATCATTTCTCTCCAATAATAGTGCGCAGTTGTTGAGATGCAGCTATTATTTCGACAGACGAGTCAACCTCGGAACGCAGATGTTGACTTTCCTCGCCCGTCTGTTGGGTTGTCTGAGAGGCAACAATGTGGCAAGAACGACTCAGAGTCAATTAGCTAAAAGAGAGATAATGATGAGAATAATCACGGTGATGGTGATAACGATGATAATTATGTTGACAATGGCAATGACTGAGAGGGCCGGCGTTTAGAAATGCCACTTTCTTTAAATATCAACCCATTTCTTTCTGTTGTCCTTTGCACAATTCTCTCCTCCATTCTCGTCGGCTTGTTTATCTTTCTAAAAATGTGTTCGCAAGATGAAGGTTTAGCTAACTGTAGCGCACGCGCCTTGTGTTTCAAATGTATGCGTTTAAGATATACACAGATGATATTTAACACTGAGAGAGCGTTTAAGATGTAAACATGTCAAGAAACGTTCAGTCCTCGCTAAACGACGGAGAAAACTTCTCAGACTCTCTTTCTTTGGTGGCCGTATAAAGCGCTCGCTTAAACCAAACGTCTCACTGATATGCAACAACTTTCTTCCTGTCATCCGTTTCATTATATCGTACAGTAAGAAAAACTAACTTTGACAGCTATAAACCTTGCTTTGAGGACTGCTTAATTCATTTAGTTGCCATAGCAACCTCAGCTCTTTGTGGCATGTACAGAGAGCTATTTAATGAGAAAAGTTAACTTGTTGCAAATTGTCAAACTTTGCGTCAGAGGAAAATTGATACTTTGAACTTCATTAATACAATCTTAGAGTAAGACAAGACGTGCAGCCTATCATCTAGAAACAATATCTAAAAGTGGACCGTTTATGTTACGATCCTCTAATTTGATTGGTCGAGGCATTTGTTTAGTTTGTGTTCCAATTCCTTGTATGTGGACAGCGTGAAGTAGCAGTGTTGCGTGATTTAGCCAGAAGCAAAGAGAGGTTTTTTGATAGTCAGAGCATCTGTGGTTTTTATCGCCCCAGGAATGCTCAGAGCACGATTTCTGTCAAGTCAGTGGAAAAAGGGGAAACCAGGACTGGGGCTGGAGCAGAGTTTCTTCAAAACCTTCTCTTATACAGCCTGTAGGCTGCACAACCTACTACTTTTGAAACTTTTTTGCGTCAGAAAATACAAATCTCCTAATTTTGTCTAGAAAATGTTTCTTTTTTTATTAGGGCTGTCAAACGATATATTAATTGCATCCAGAATAAGGGTTTGAAATATTTATTTATATTTACTAATAATTGAAATTATACAGTACATAAAAGTTAATTCATTTTTATATTTTCCTTAAATATACAGTATGCATGTATGTGTATGTGTTTATAAGTACAAAATGATTATGCATTTTACAGACATATATTATGTATACACAAACTTTTACGCGATTAATCACTTGACATTCCTATATATATTTTTTTATATTCATGATATATTCGAGTCTTTTAGGCAAAGAAAGAAGTGATGAGTTCTTAAATACAAAAGCACAACCTGATCTTGCTGAAAACGTAACTTTCATACAATATAAACAATCAAAAATGGAATGAGAAAAAGGTAAAAATAAATAAATTAACTTTACAGACCTGATAACGTCCAGCATTCTCTGAGCCAGCTCCATTTTCTTGGATGTGTTCGGTCAAGTTGGCCTAGGCATTCATGCGAGCCGAAAATGGCTTTGGACGATAAGGTTAAGAGGACGGCCGTGAAGAGTCGACGTGACGGACGAAGAAAGCAAAGAGGGACAATGACCGTGCAAAACAGGCCCATACGGATGAAGAAAGTAAAGTTCAAACATTCAGGTGCCATTTCCCCATTACGATTATCAACCGTACACACGCTGATGATAGAGACAGATAGAGTAAGCGGCTGTTTACTGCCAATATTGCTTTTAAAATACTGCTGCCCTTCAAGGCCTTTGAAGACGGCCATGACATTTGGAGGGGGAAAATCTTAAAGGAATTCTCTTTATTGTGATGCTATTGAATGCGACAACAGCAGCATATTCAGTGGCACGCGGGGAGCAGAGACATCCTGCCATGCAATTTACTCTCTGGATGTCACAGTTTTGCAGCATTTTTACAAACTACCCAGAGAAAACGCTGGAAAATATCAGACGGTATTACTGACGCAATGACATTCCACTTCGGTAATAAGCAAAGTATTGACAAATCTGTGTTATGTTTGTAATAATCTCTGCCATTTTCACACTTCAGCGGGTCCGTGAGGTTCTGCGTAAATTGCTTTCGTCTTTGGTGGCGATCTTGTACTTTTTCACTTGAAGAAAAACTTGGCTGAGAACTTGAATGTGTTGGTTTTTAAATCTATTTTGATATTTGGACCAGATTTTTTCTCTATATTTAGCACGTGATATTCTGGCACATTAAAAAGATCATTGAGCCAAACAAGTCAATCATTTTATTCAATTACTCAACAAATTACATTTTAATACATCTTTATTAAATCAGGCACAGATATTTAGATAAAAAAGTGCCTGTGATGCAAATTTAAAGGAATAATCAGGGCTTTTCGTAACTAGTAGGCGTACAATAATTTGTAATAATTTAGCTTTGTCACGGATGGTTAGGACAGAAACTCAATTTAACACCCGGTAAAGATATCTCCTTATTTTGGCATATCATCTTTCTATTATTTGTAATATCTGATTAGACTGAGAAATCTTCATGAAGCCAGGTTCTTTTTTTCTTCATTGCCGCAAATCATTTTCTCAATACTTTTATTTTGTTTCCAGTATAAATATCTAAACAGTTTATATTAATTTGAGAAGCAAAATGACATTAAAACTTGTTTGCAGAGAAATCTAATCAAATTTTGTTAGGTTTTCTTAAAACAAGAAACACATGTTAAAGGAAGAGTTAACTGAAAAACCGATCAACACAGAGAAAGATATTTGGAAGAATGCCATGGTAGCCAATGGTGGCCAAGAACTGTTCCAAATATCGTATCCAAACAAATAAGTTTACTGTATACACATTTGGAATAACACGAGGGTGAGTAAATGAGATCAGATTTTTTTTTTCATTGAACTGTCCCTTTAATGGGCTCAGAAAATATGTCTGATGCTCTCCGCAATGCTTTAGTGTTTTTCCTTCATAAACAGGTGTTATACGAACTCAGTGGTCAGTTGGCTCTTCGCAACATCTTCAGATGTTCTCACAATGGTCATAGAATTGATTGATACCTCTTCTCCACCCCCTCCATCCATTCATCCGACTGATCCCTCAATGAACTCTTCTCTCATGATCCACCCGACCGTCGCCCCCTTCGAACCTCCGTCTCTCGCTTCCTCGATCATCCGCTGCTTTCCTCCTCCCTTAATCACCTTCACCCGCCCATCCTCTCACGCATTCCTTTCATGAGACACTTCCAGTAATTGCACTGTTAGCTTAAGGGATGGCCTGGACTTTCCAAAGCAATCAGCGTGATTGGACGGGACCGCACCACTTGGCGTCCGTGATTTGATGTGATTGGATGGGGTTCCTGAGGGCTAACCTGAAGGAGACGGGAGGAAATCAATCCAAAGTCTGCAGGCTCGTGTCTGAGGCCTCGGGGCTCAGAGTCATTAACTTGAAAAGAGTGTGTGGATTTCAACCATCTAAGACTTCATATCGGACATGCGGGGGACCTGCAAGCAAACAGAAAGTAGCTTGAAGTAAAACTATAAGCGGTAAATATATATTTTTGGATGAGCCATAATTCTACAGTTTAGAGAATGTAAAGTGCAGGGCAGATTGATATTGTCAGTCTACTCACCAAAAGTATTTGAAATAAACCTCAAAGCCTTTGCTGAACTCCACTGGTCAGGCTGGTCTGGCTTGATGGTTTTTGTGAGGTTTGGATAATCGGTCAGCTTGAGCAGACTGGAAGTGGTTTAGTCTTACACGTCGTATTGGACGGATTTATAAAACTATGCCCGCTTCCAATGGCTCTTGAGTTTGTGTGTGCCTATTTTAAATAAACTTCTATTTACTGACATTAGCATCCAATATCACACGTTCCCTGTACCATTTTCCAGGTACCCGTAAAGATAACAGCATAGTGTGCTATGTGTGTGCGGCGCGAGCGTGTAAATAAGGAGGGAGAAAGCGAGAGAAAATAACAAGAGAGGAGAGCAACAATAAGGCTAAGCCGCAGAGGCACAAATTGCCGTATCCAGCACGGCTACTGCCATTATGTCTTAATGTATTGAAAACTGCAAGTGTCCACGCAGACCTCAAAAACCGATGCATCGCCATGGCAACCGGGCCCAGAGTAAAATAACAGCGTCTTTGTGTGCTTAGAAGAAATTGTGCGAATATCGCGCGCGGAGTGCTCGTATAGAACATCTTTACTAATTTGCCCCGCACCCGTCTTCTCGCAATATAACAAATGTTACCGGTGCATTATTTTTCATTTACAGTCTGAAGGACACGGCGGTACGCTTCAAAGCATCCAGAGCTAAAGGCTGGTGTCGAGGAAGAATACAAAATGTGTTGCTGCTCAGGAGTGTCAGGAGTAAATGATCATTTCAGAGATTTTTTTAATTGTCAAAATGTAGAAAATGTAAATGATCTTCCTTTTGAGGATCGTCCTGTTCTTCATTTAAAATCGCCGGAGACGTGAACCACGATTTTCTACTTGTCAGTGGGTTGTGGGCGACATTGAGAAGTGGGAATTTGATTAGAGAGCATTTGATTGGACAGATGCCTGTGCAGTGCAGGATGAGTCATCGACATTCCCGGTCTGTTTTTCTGAAAGATAAATACAGGTAAATATGTGTACAAGCTAACAGTTTCGTCAACTTTAGAAGTGCATTAACATATAGATAGCTAGGGGCATAAAACATGCCATTAAAATCCACAAAATGTGTATACGGTGTTGTAAAATACAAATAAAAGACAAATAAACCACCTTCATTCAGTCTAACGATGGCACCCAGAGGAAATATTATTGCTTAAATGATTCTGCTTCATAGCTCGGGGAAATATATTCAGGTGTTTCACTTAAGCACAAGATGTTTCTCGGATGTTTTTCCCCGAGGTGAAATAAAAACAGAAGCAAATTAGACTTTTGTTACGCACAGTACGAGTGTACAGCTGTAAAGTTAATGTAGATCACATCGCTCAGAATTTGAGAATCTGTGACGTGTGTGAGATGAGCATCTTGTTCTGACTAGAAAACAAAATATAAAACTATATGCAGTCTCCTCTCCAGTGGCTCTCGGTTGAACCTTCCGTCTGTCAAAGTGAAAAAAGAGAGATATTAAAGAGAACGATCTTTTTTTACTTACGGGTGAGTTCAAGGGTCAAGTGTGAGAACTGGGTCTCTGAGGTTAGATGGAGGTAATCACATTGGGTCAATCCAGGGTAACTGTGTCACTGTTGCCCTCTCTGATTTCATTTTACCCATGAGCACTCTGAACGGCCGGTTCTGCACTGCCGCCTGTCCCTCTGTGCAGAAATATCATATCAGGTCACAGCACAACAGACAGATTTCAGAGTCATTATAAATCTCTTGTGTGGTATGTCCAACTCTAATAGCTCTATGGGATGGGGAGGATCGTGTTTGCATCAATCTCAGATGAATTAAATGAGAGATTGGACAGCAGAAGTTCATTTCAGAATTTTGCTTGATCGCTTCAACCGTCCAAATAAAAATCGAACAGACTCTGATGTAATTCCAAAAGACCGGCGTGGTTAATGTACTTCAATAAGCCGCAAATGAACGCAGTAAATGAGCAGGAAAAACAGGCGTTTGCACGGGACCGTTCATTAATCCGGCCTGTACAGTACACAGGCGAAGGCTTCACCTGTCTACGTTTGATGGGTGCTAATAAAAGAAAAAAATGACTTTAGATTAGAAAACACAAGAGCGGCGGGTGGTCGGCATCAGCGTGCGCTCCAAAGAAGCCTCAGACAATTATCTATTGATTACATTTGTAAATCCAACAGCGCGATTTAATGGGCTTTAGCTGGTAATAGGAAAGTTTCTCTGGGAAGAGGGAAACACTGATATTTTGTAGAGAGGATTACTTTAATCTATTAGCCTCTTTCGCTCTGAAATCACTGGGCAATTACTCAATTGTCTCGTTAAGAACGAAAGACTATGAGCTGGAATACAGGCGATTATAAAGCCGAGCTTTTTGGGTCAGTCGGCGATTCTACCTGGAGTGATGACATCACACGGCGACTTTTGATCTCGCTCTATTGGTCACAGCCAACAAGTTGGAATGGAATTAACGTGGATCTGGAATAAAAATGACCTCCACAATGTTTCAATTGGTGTTCATCAGCCTATCGCATTGCGGTCGCTAAGGTTTTCTGGGTGGTTTCTAGGTGATGGCTTAGTGGCCCAAGTAAGAAGAGACCAATCTCTATCACAGGTGGTATTTTAGCTGTAGACAGGACTTGGGTCTCTTCCTCACAAAGATTAATCACAGAGACTTCTTAAAGAAACAATCCAAGTTAAAACGATAATAAATAATAAAATAGTGATGCTTTGGCGAGCACACTAGACACTAGCGTGCTTAAGTGAAGAGTAATATACACTACTCATTCGTTATTGATATACAGTATTTCTGTACGAATGTTGTTACTAAAAGCATTCAAAATAAGCAAACTTTGTTTTAAATGAACATCTTAAGTAGTCACCCTTCGACTAGAATTTGCAAAAGTGCACACTAGGCATTTTATCATCCAGCTTCTTGAGGTCTCAACCTGGGAAGCTTTTCAAAGAGCATTGAAGGATGCTCAACTCTCATCGGCTGTTTTTATTCATTATTAGCTGTATACGTTTTTTAACGGAATATATTGTGTAACAATAGAAATTGTGGTTACACTTTACAATATAAGTTAACATTAGACAACAACGAACAATTTCGTTTTTCAGCATTTATTAATATTAAAACAGTTATTCATGTAGTTCATGTTGCATTATGTTAACAGTGGCAACGTTTGATTTGAAGAATGTATTAGTGAATGCTGAAATGAACATGAACTAACATAAATAAAGCATTAACTAACTGTTAATGAATAGCATCTTATTGTAAAGTGTTACAGAAATGTCAAACATTAAAGCATTAACGTTCAGATTAAACGATTTTTAAGATTATGATCAACATTTTTGTCAAGTGACCCCAACTGACTGTAGGCTATATTAAATCCATACATAAATACAGAATTACATTAAACTCACTGGACTTTAATGTAACTTACAGTAAACTCACATTTTCGAATTCGCACCGCAAAATCCCACTGTTGTGTCAGAGGACACATGGAATAATCTGTGTCCTTGGTGAGCACAATGTACCCACACAAAACCATGGTAACACCAGCGCACAGCAACAAATGACTTTTTTTGTCATTCTGGCTTGGTTTATTTCAGTTCAAATTCTAGTAAACCGAAAGAGGTGGATGAAAAGGATGAAAGGTTGGTGGATTTAGACCGACGAAAAAGTTTCATTTCTCTCCAAAGCATGATGGACATCCCTGTCATAAGAGCTTCTTACAGCAGTTGTGCATTATACAACAGGTTACTAATCAAACCAAACCCATGAGACTATCATCACGGTCCTCCGGGTTATAAATACCATCCATCCATTCACCTACTCCAGCTTTCAGGTAAAAACATCACTCTCAATACCGACTATGGGACACAGAGACACAATAGAGCGCAGGCGATGTGAATGACACAATTAAGTACAACCTTGAACTTGCAAGGCGAGTTATTTATGACGGTGGTCAGATATAATTGCACATTGATCGAGTCGCCTGACAGACTGTGTTGAGGCTCAGATTGACCCTGCATTGGCATAATACCGTCCTAATGAATGATCAGTGACTCACAAAAGCACTCATTCAGTCACAGAAGTTTGGCTAAGCGTAGCCGCTAACCGCGAAGAAACGGCCAAGAGGAGACAACCATTAGGAATTCCGCACGATCGCTCTTTTGAAATTATGGATCTGTCATGAGAAGACAATACCGCTGACAAATACTGTAATGGGGTGACATCAAACTGGAATGAGAGCGAGACAGCTAACAAATTACACTTTACGCGTTCTCTTCCTCTCACCGTTCTGTCTCTTTCACTGTCCCTTACAGCGTCACACTTTTGGTTTGTTGTCATCTAAATCAGTGGTTGTCAACTGGTTTTGCTTCAGGACCCAGATTTTATATTGGACATCAACGGCGACCCAACGCAAAACCAGAATTGTTGAATGTCCTTAGATTGGAGCACTGAAATGAATTAAAACTGAACCGGCCCAAAAACATGCACCGTTATTAATATGACATGTGGCTGAAGAGGAAAATGTATGTTTTAGTTTTACAGCATCTTTATGTATTTCTTTCTAAATGTTTTGAGTGATGGT
This sequence comes from Triplophysa siluroides, assembly GCA_006030095.1. Lineage (NCBI taxonomy): Eukaryota > Metazoa > Chordata > Actinopteri > Cypriniformes > Nemacheilidae > Triplophysa > Triplophysa siluroides. The sequence continues at coordinate 10,452,947 of VCII01000028.1, read as the reverse complement.
TCCCAATCGTGGCAGCCAATAATTCCCTGCACAAAACGCGTCGTTGACAGAGGCCATGTTTGTCCTTGTTGGAAATAAGTTTGTATTTTAATGAAGCCGCTATTGGATTTTTCTATTTAATGTCGCACAAACTGCACAAGCTTCTATTACACAAAAGATACATTTAAGACTGTATATGTACATTTTATAATTCACACGGTCTATCAAGTTGAAATATTCAATATTCTGCCTTATGTGGAAATATACAAAACAGAAAGAAAATTGTGCCTCGCAGGACCCCGGTGCCACACATTGAACAAATAAAAGTTCAAGTGCTCAAAAGTTTACACCTCGCAGATTCTGGAAAATGTGAAAAAAAAGGGGACTTGTATCTCTCTGTTATGCTTATTTGTAATGGAAACAATATTTTTTGTAATCTTGAGAAGTATTGTTCAAAAACATGCAAAATATCTTCCACCGAGGTTGCCATGTGCTAGCCTGTTGTTCACAAAATGAGTCGAAATGTCTGTTTAGCATTCAATGTCAATCCTATTATTGTTCAACCTGTTACACTGTGTCCACCTGTTTCTCATTGGTTGAAAAAAATGACGACACAATCATAACAGAATAATACAATATAATTACAATATAAGAAAGAGTATCTGAGGAAATCTAAACTTAAAACTAAAATTAAATAACTACACTGAAATCCAATTTCCCCTTTGTAATAGTTCTTTTTTGCCAATGCATTTATAATTACTGTGCAAATATGCATTTAATGTAGAATGAGCTTGAAATCAATAACAAAGTTCTCTCTTTTAATTCTGTACTCTATTCTAATTGTTCTCAATTGTTTAGTGTATTACAGGTATGTGCATTTAGCATCATTTGACAACAGACCAGTGCCCAAACCATCCTTCAAATCCCTTTTACAAAAAAGTTTCCATTAGAAATAGAGATGATAAAGCACACTAGTCCCTTTCAGCCATTTTGGTTTCAAGATATTGCATGACAACCCATACATATGCAAGTAGAACGAGTTTGTTAATTCATCGATGACTAAATAAAGCTCACAGCTCTCTGTGTCCTCCCTCTGCCTTTCCCGTACCAAAACCAGCGTGACGATGATGAGAAATGGCGCGGTAGGGTGAGGGGGTCAGATCTAGCTGAAGGTAACATCAGACAGATTCCCGTTTTGCACACACACTTCACTCAAGGTAAAAACTGTGTTGCTTTTGGCTGACTGACCTCTCTGTCACATCTCCACTCATTCTTCTCCTCAGCTCGTGGAGCGTGGAAGCGCGGAGGAAAGGCACTGATTGCAAAGCCGTGACAGAAGAGCCATCGATTTCAGAGCTGAATTAATGAAGGTCCAGTCAGCGATGACAGAGTCACGGTGGCTTTAGAGGAATAATATCAAGCACCCTGCACTCCTGGCTATTAGACTAGAGATAAAGTGCGTCCGATGATGACAGAAAAAAGGATTCAAGCTGTTAAAAAGGCAATCATTAAAAAACAATTTACTCAAATGCTGTTTTACAAGAGACCGGACCATTGTTTGATTTCGCCCCAACGCTAATCGAACTCTGTCAAAGCTTTAATGTTCTGTCAGGCACGGCCATTTATTTGAGTGAATCTTTTTGTGAAACTGAGGTTTATTACATATCTGGTGGATAAATCAAAGCAAACGTGAGGCGTTATTGTCCGTTGCCCGCGCCCATGCCACTTTAGCGCGGTGAAATCCATAAAAAGTAACTTAAAAGTGTCAAAGTCTTATTTCTGTGTAGTTTCGAGTTCGTTGAAAGCAGCAGAGTAGAACTTTGTCATGATGTCACTTTCTTTTAAAGTAATTCTCTAAGACTGATAAGATTTGTTCGCCTGATAAAGATTTGATCTGTGAGGCGGTGGATTTTAACTTCAATCTCGAAATGCATGCAGGCAGTGTAGCGTTGGGGTTTTATCACAGCCGACCTTCCAAGTGCTATTAAACGATAGCAAAACACAACCAGTCAGGGCCGAACGGGAAGATGCTGATGCCAGCTGAGGAAACCTCAGTATGTTAAAATGATAGATTTATACAAATATCTATATATAAAGAGCGCGAGACAGAGAAAGTGGGACACATTTTTATACAATATATAGACAAACAGAAAAGTGTTCATGTAGCTGAAATGGCAACTGAAGTCGCTAACCCTAATCGTATAGGAGCAACTGCCAAATGCATGAATGCAAACAATGTAATGTATACCACAGACCATTTGACAAAAAGTATTCACACAAAACGGATGATAGAAATGCCTATATTGTGCCAACGTGTCACTTATTTTAAAAAGTTTATTAATTTTATATTGTTCCATGTGTTAATTGTGAGATGTTTAATAAAACCACTTGTTTGCCAAGTCAACTGTGTTATTTACTTTTTAATACACTAATACTAAACATTGCGTCAGATGTTTAAACATGTCTTAATGTTTATATACACCAGCGAATACCAGGGCTGGACTGGGTAGAAAAATCAGCCCTGGTTTCTTTGGCCCACATCGGCCCTCCACCATTTCTGTCGTTTGAGGGGAGATGCGTTAACCGGGGGGTTGCATGCATACGTGTCTTCTGCATTCGCGTTGCGTGCTTTCGCATTTATAATGCGTCCGTCTGAGCAGCCAGATTGGCTAGTCCGCCCCTGGCGAATACTATACTGTTTTTTTGAAGGTGTGTATTTTTAAACTTGCGGGTTATTTTGATGCAATATATATTGTGGTGTTGTACTAACTCTGCAAAGGGTACAGAACAGTTTATATTTGAATCTTTCTAAAGAGTTTTTCTCACTATAGTTTCTTTTTTCGGACACTGAAGTGAAATTGTTGACAACTATTTAGGTTTAAAAAACATGTTGTTGTCTTTATAATATCCTATTAACTATTTATTTTAAAAAAATGTAACGTTCCTATACACAGATTTTTTTTTAGATTGATATATATTTTAGAAAAGGGGGTCTCTCATAAAAGGTTAATCTGTTTGGGGGTCCTTGGCATCATAACCCCTGGGTTAAAGGACTCGTGCGTAACCACTTCCTATGGTAAAAATCTCCAACGCTTTATTATAATCCTCCACCTCCAATGCTTCATGGTTATAATATACTGTATATCATTAGACAAAGAAAAAAGAATGCATACTTTAGATGCCCACTGCACACTACACAAGTGAGAAGAACCTCTTTACAATACATTTTGGGCTAAAAGTCAGCGTGACTAGAAACTTTGAACTATGCCGACTAGCAAAAGAAATGCATAGAGGTAGAAAACAATCATAACAAATGGCGTCTTAACGTTCGATAGCTATCTACTCAATCGTTTCCTCACCAACATTTTATACCTCCACTCCCCTTTGAAACATGATAGCTCTAAAATACCGATAGGATTTTCAATCTCAGCACCTGTCCTTGATCTTCAGCCCTATACAAATGCAAAGCCATGATTTATTTTTCCATTCCCTGTCGGAGAAAGAGGCGCTCGTGCCGTCGGCACCACAGCTGGACCTTTCATACCATAAATACATCCTCCAAAAGAAGGTGCCAATACTGATTAAGGAGAAGAAGTGTCCCACTTTGACCTGGATTAGAGAGGTATTAGGTGGAGTGGGCTGTGTGCCGCCAGCCATCTCCCTTCATCGCCGGTGCTAATGCGGAGGCATAGCTCCGCTCGCATCTAAATGTTTCATTACGCCACGAACGGAGATACCAATTTCTCTCCCCATCTTTCCCCACTGCCGCCCGCTTCTCCTGTGGAGGGGGGAGCAAAGCATGACAAATTGAAATAAATGAGAGCGCAGAAAAGGTGGTGGTGGCCGAGGTTTGGATGGGGGGGGATTTTTACATGCATCTCACTCTTCTTTCTCCCTCACTTTAGTTCGTCATCTCTTTTTTTGGTTGGACAGAATAATGAAATAGACTTGATTGTTATTGCCCGTGACCTTCATCTCGCGACGACAGCGGTGAGATTGACAGGGACCCTTTATAGTTGGATGGTCATTTATGTCTGCTGAAATCTGTATCTCTGAGTCCTTCCATCACCAGCGTGTGAAGATCAAAAGATACATTTTTGACGCACTGGTTTGAAAGTCTATATTCATATATCGTACGTGACTGGAGGATTCACCGGCAGGCTTCTTTGGCTTTCGTACGCTTGCAGATCAAAGATGTTGAGGGGAAAACAGAGGAACGTACCCGATGTCTATTTAACACTGTAAAAGTCTGTTGGCGTCAACTCACGTCTGATGCAACAAAGTGACACAGAAGTATAAAATATTTGCAAACAGGTTTTTGCACCAGAAGTATTTATAATAAGACAGATGCCAAACTTTCATCATTCTCTGGAAAAATGTCAAATATCTGAATGAATTCAACCTAGACATTGAATTGCAACTCGTCTCAGTATGACACTGTCATTTGGTTAATTTGGAGATTTAAAAGAAGTTCGTGCCTGAAAATGAATACTTGGCATTAAAGTACAAACCCAAATCCCCAGTTGTGATTGGTTAGGGCGACTGTAATAATGTAATGGCCTAGCTGCCTAAAATCAGTAAAGTTACTCTGAAAAAAAGTTACTAGTTACATATAATTAGATTACTGTACAGATTTATCTCCTTAAAAAGATTTAAATTTCTTATAACTTATTACTTTCTATTTACTATATCAACCTCGATTAGTGAAGTGATTCAAGGTTAGACACGAAATGACTTAATTCATTCAAATAAATGATATATAACTACATAAAGTATTCTTATTAACTGAATGAAGTATTACAAATGTGAGAAAGATACATTAATGCATGCATTTTAAAGTTAGATGTCAATTCCACTAAAACAGTGTTTAGTTCATTTACATCCGAAGTAACTGCACACTAAACACAAACGTTTAAAAGAAATACAACTAGCCGTATGTTTATATCCAAATCAAAATGTAAAACAAATACCTTTGATATTTTATTATATATGTAAGATTTGATATGAAACCGGAGGTGCTGGACCAGTGTTTACATCTTGCGAAGTGGTCTATAGGCTGAGATGGTCAAACATATCTTCCAATGGCTTACTTGCAGATAAAAATACACACTTTAACATCAGATGTAAAAGTTATGTGCATGACTTCTTAGAAAAGGTTCTTCAGGTGTTAAGTAAATGACAAATAATGTGTTACTTTAACAATTACTTTCAAACAAATAAAAAAGTCTAATTAAGTCTATTAAACAACACCTACTGTAGTCTAATTTGGTTGCCTCAATGTGTTTTTACAGACAAGTTTTAATGAATCGTGTTCAAACAGAGTGTCAATGAGATATTAAGACTCACCAAGTCTGCTTACTTACATTTAACTCCATTTAAGTGTTTAGAGAGAAAGAACATAATTCCATTTAAACCAAAACCATTTTTTTTAAGGAAAATTACTTTTTTCAAATATTTATCAAAAAGTCAGTATAAAGAATAAGTTTCTGCTCTGATTTAGATAATACATAACCACTGAGCCAAAGAGTTAGAGCAACTCTATAAGTTCTTACTCGCTTCATATAAAAGACATTTATCTTTGATTCTCTTTGAAAATATTTCATTAAGCCTATGAGGAAAATCATTCCCTGTTGTGTCCACTATCTAAATCTATGATGTCTGAGTCTTTGTTTTGCTGGAAGAGGAGGCATTGTAGATAAAAGGCAATGTGAATGAGTCTGAAGAGAAGACTGTTGGGATTAGTAGCTTTATGAGTCAAAGTTTTGCTTTTAATAATTCACAGCCCGTGACCGAGCGAAACATGTTGAATTCAAATTTGCCCTTTTCACAATGACGTAACTTTTCGCAAAGCAGTGTTTCATAACATCCGTCTCGCAACAAACAAGAAGAAGAAGAGCTTCCGTTTTGCCGTCGCGCTGGAATAAAAACAAACTGACAGAACACGCATTCAATTACTTATCGTAGCACCTTCGCTAACACAAAAAGAAAACAAAACCCTTTCCTTCATAATCAAACAGGTTCTGTTCAACGAAGAATTCGTATCCTTTATCTAGCTGTGATCTTGTCATATGCGAAAATTTGTCTGCAAGATGTTGTACATCATCTATTCGTATTTGTGGCAGCTGTGAAGGGACTTGGTCAACTGCGGAAGTAACGATACACTGCTTCACCGCAGAACGGAAGATGCGTGACGTCATGTGCAAAGGCCTAATGTCGGCGACCCCCCGTTTTTTAGCAAGCGCATGCATGTGAGTAAAACAAAACACGAGTGAAATGTTCGACAAATCCGAAGATTTTAGAGAAAACAGCTGTCAAGCCTTAAAGAGACGTTTATCAACTTAATGTTTGTGTGCGTATGTTTCCCTTTCAATAGCGCGACGCCGCAATTCATTAACGTGGAAGAGGTTGTGTGGCAGCTGAGAGAAGAGCTCGCTCGCTCGCTGGCTTATTCTGGGAAATGGGGTTATAAAAATATCACATATTGGTATTCTGCACAGACAGATCCAGGTATAATTTAGCATGTGCACTGTCAGTAGTCACTGACATCAGCCCGCCCACCTCTCTAAAGGTCTCCTGCTCTTCCGCGGTAAGTCGCAGCGAGCACACATTCACACGCCGCTGCGCTCCAGTTACCACAGCAACCGGGCCGAAGCAGCTTATTGTACATTCCGCACACAGTCCCCGACCTCTCCGTCCTAAACAAGTCAATCAAAGAGAATTTCTCGCATTTAATTCTTTATTACAAACTTTGAACGAGTTGTTTACTCCGCGGCACGCACCTGTTCTCATCGAGAGACGTCAGTGTTACCACACCGGCTTCGTTGAATGTAAACAATGACGACGACGACACACGAGTGAACACGCTTCACGGTGCCGTTCTGCTGGGAGCAAGAAAATGACGCAAACATCGGTCAGATCTCTGAAAAAAGAGATCATCTGGCAACGGCGGGTTTAAAGGGATGGTTCGTTAATTCTTTCATCATTTATTCAACCTCATGTCATTTTGAACCTGTATGACGTTGTTTCCTCACTAGAACACAAAAGAAGATAGTTTGAAGAACGTCGATAACCAAACAACACACTGACTTCCATACGATATATAGGACATATTTTCATTTTTGTGTGAACTATCCCTTAAATGTGCTGTATATCTCACTATATATAACACAAGGTCTCATTTTGAAATAAATGGGTTAACACATCATACAGAACAGCACAAACATTTTGGACACGGTTTGGTTAAAAAAACTTTTTGCACTTTGTAGCTTATTTACCCTTCATGAAACAGACGCAGACATCCAAGGCCCTGATATTTAGACCACAAAGTGCACCTGGAATTGAAAGCACATCTGTTTTCAGAAATGTACACTGTTTTATTCTTGGCTTTTTATTCGGAATTTATCATCATCATTTTTTGCAACCAGTGAAATTTGTCCGACCTTGCAGAGGATGCTTGCTTGAAACATCCCGGAAATCACATCGCCTTTTGCTGAATTGGTTTTCTTTTAATCCATAAATACGCATAAACACAGTTGCAAGAGCTTTCGGTGCTTTTTAAAAGGGTCACATGTAAAGTGTTGTTTTAACTGATGCATATCAGTACTTGTAAGTTCAACTCCAGAATTGAATTTACACTTCAGTAGAGTTTGCATGCAAGTTCAACTCAGTTTGAATGGACTTTCACATAAAAGCGAAATGTGCAACCTGGTTGAGCATAACTCGGCTATTAAAATAAAAATATCTCATAACATTTAGCAAATGAAAAATGTGCAAAAATGTTCAATGAAAGGCTTAGTATTTACACATCATCTCTGTCATGAACTACCCAGCCACGCTCTTGGTAAATAGTTTTCATTCATTGAATGTCTGTGAATACTTTCACTGTAAGCCTTGTCAAGACATTCTCTTTCAATAAATAAAACTAGTTTCGTGAGGAGTTTCAGGGCTTCAACATTTCTGCGGTTTTTCAATTCTTCCAAAAGTTTGAGACACAAATTATTCATAGAAACATGGACAAGGTCATAATCCTACCAATTTGTGTCTGCAAAAGCAAAAGAACATTACATGTAAAACGTTTTGTGTATTGGTTTTTCACTTTTGAAACGCATTGAAATATTCCTCCACTTTCCCAATTCAAAAGCTGGCCAAATTTGCTTCAGTCAAAAGCAGCGGATTCTCTTTCCTCCACGACCACAACCTTCTCACATACACCTACTTTGTATTTTTATTTACTGCATTTTTATACTTTAAATTGATGTCTGTTCAACCTTAGGATTGCATCCTTTCTGTCGTCGCTGAAATAATTGCCTTGTAAAATACATCTACCTGCTGTGATAACCACGTTTTTAAACAGAAAAACATTGTTCGAGAGCTTTGTTTAGCTGGAGAAGGAGAATGAGTCGCTAGTTCCGGCTGATCTGTGGAGATGGCTAATGTGAGGAGCCGAGGGCAAGCGGAGAGACATTAGCTGTCTGCTTCACATTAAAAGAAAGCGACTACGCTCTCTGCACATCCTAATTGCTTCCGTTGTAAATGTTTACGCGTATTTTTTGTGACACGACTCCACCGGCACGTGGCAGATATCGCTGTTTAACTTTTCATTATCTTTTAAAGTTCTGTCAGTCAGTGTTAGCTTTCATGGTGTTCGCACGAGCGAAGGCTTAAAGGGATAGAAATGGAAATTCTTTCATAATTGACTCACCCTCATGTCATGTCAAACCTTTATGACTAATTTCTGTTGATCACAGAAGGTATTTTGAAGAGCATTAAAGGTGTAGGCCTACTTGCATGACTAGAGGCTGCCAAGATGGCCGCTCCTCTCTCCATCACTCTTCTTGTACCTATCAAATAAACCCACACTTATTTCTGCACCTTTGTGATTTCTCTTCTCTCTCATAGATGTTGTGGACACTCAAATTTGCCTTTAAAAACTTCCCAACACACCAGCCGAGGAGCTCGCATGCATTAAGCGAGAGGGATTATTCTGACGACAAAGGCTCGTGAAGTTCACCGCCTGCTTCTGAGTTGTCGCAAATCCACTTCTCGCGACGGAGAAGTCTGGTTCTGTCCACTCCCTGTGTGCCGGCCACAAATCCACAGTGAACATCCCCTCAGATGTCACAGCAATCCATACAGCTTATACCACTATGCTGGGGATTTATCATGCGTCCAATACATCCAAAGAGCAGCCGGACAAGCAATTCATCCATTTTTGCTCTGAGAATTATCATTGTGCCTGTGGGAAAAGACCTGAACCTTATTCTCTGCGCCATGGCAACTGTTAACTTATGATTCTGGGGCTCTTGTGCGTGCTCGAGAGGCCGGTGGATGTGGAATAGCAAACGTAGAAATGAGGGGGGCGCGGACGAGCCCGGAGGTGAATAACCAAATCATTTTCTGCCACAAGTCCTTTCCTTTCCTTTCATTTTCTCTTCCTTTTTTCCTTACCTCTCTCTATTTTGTCACCTCTATCATGTACGGGCCGGCGGTTAGCAACACAGGTTGTTAAAGTAAGTGCCCGGAACGTGTTTTTGTGAAATGGAGGGGGATGAAAACGGATGAAGGCTCAGGGAAGTTTGATGACCCTTCAACAAGTTTTACTTTCGGCTGAAGACCAGCAAAAAGACTTTTGGGAGCATTTGGGAAATGTAAGAAGATTATTCGAGGCTTCCACATTATTAGCGTCTAAAGCTTAGCAAATCCATACTAGGCCAAAAGTATCAGAATAGTTACTAGTCACACTTATTAATGGCTTTATTTGGGGATTTCGGATGTGTCGTGTTTATTATTTAAAGGGAAAGTTCACCCAAAATGCAGTTCAAAAACTGAACAAGACTCTTTCTTCGTAAAACACGAAAGATGGTGGTCAATGGGGCCAGTGTAGGTTTGGTTACCGACGTTTTTCAAAATATCTTCTTTTGTGTTTGGCAGAAGGAAGTCATACAGGTTTGGAATGACATGAGGGTACTCCCCAGTTATAAAACAAGAAGAAACATTTCTGAATAAATTGTTTGATAAACCTTTTGTATAAGTTTTTGTATTTAGTTTAATTGTGTACAAAGAAATGTATAATTAGTTTAAACTAAAAGTCATCTTTAAATAACATTTTGTCTGTCATCAATAAACTTTACAGACGGTTTCAGCGGCGAAAACATAAACAAACATTGTGGCCCAAACGTTACCTCCGGTAGATCTCTGCAAAGAATCAATAATTGTCGAGTAGTTTTAATTGAATACAATACAAATAATATAATAAAACATTAATATTAATCGATATTAATGTAAATAAAATATAAAATGAATAATAATACAATAAATTGTTATATTACCAAACACAGAACGAATGACTCCAATTTTCTGTACAGCAGTGGATTATATTATAATAATTAGTATCTTATCATAATAAAGTATCATGAATTAACAGCATTTATATATATTGGTTGTTAATTACAGATAACTGTACAACTTATTAGTTCATATTAAATAAGATCATTTTACAATATAATAATATTAAAAGAACGGGTTACTAAATGTTGATATTAATCCAGATTATGTTGATAATGTGATTTTCAGTAGGTCATGTAGCAAACTAATGTTAAAAATGAAACTAGTGGGTGATCTTCCCAAACTCACAAGTCAGATAGACCAACAAAAAGTATATATTTTAACATCACCATTATTGAAATGAACCCAAAATATAATAAACAGATATAGACTTGATGTGTGGAAAAGATTGATGAAAAACGATGTAAAACTAAATATCAGGTCAATTTATACCGTTTGCTTTTGTTTCTTTCCAACTGCTCCAATTGATCCGTTAGTGATAACGCTTCATGTTTGGGACTTTCGTTTAGAAGAAATCAAACACAAACAGGCCTATTAGGGAGGTCTGAGATCACTTGGACTGTTCACATATACACCCTGACCTGCTCCGAGAGCGTTTGGAGGGCTCAAACGAACAAGGTGTGAAAACACCATCAAACAAGTTGTGTTTTGGACCTTTTCCATTTGTACATCTCAGGGTCTGCATAATAGGCCTTATTAAATGTATGAGGACACCACTGGTCCTGGGTCGGTGCTCAGCTCTTAAACGTCATCTGGGGTTTGCAGGCCGTGTAGAGATCTAGATAGAAGTCATGTCTGGGTCAGGACAACAACAATAAGACATCTTAACATGAAGAAGACTAGGTCGGCTCCTCTCATCTGTGAGGACCCATATTCTGAAAGTAATACGGCATGACGCTTATCAACAACAAATACTCAAATCAAACAAAAAGCTTTATCTGACGCCCAATGAACACACAATCAGCTCAAAATATAACACAGATAAGGACAGCCATTGTGAAAAAGTTCCTTATCAGCTAATCCACAGGGGAAACGACTGCTTTTCAGAAGTTTTATTCGTTTGGTTTAATTGACACTCAAGAGTGAAATAAACACTATGGTGAAGTGCTAAAGACGACGAGAGCCACCTAACCGAAAGCGTTCTCATTAGCAGGCGCTCTTTTAAGGCCGTCCTCATATCTATCTCTCACTTCATGAGATCTGAATTTGAATAACACAATCTCTGGATCCAAACACCTCGCTTTGCTCTCTTTACAAGAAGAAACGCATGATTAGATTCTCATTCATCTACAGAAATGCAACAAATGAAAGCTAGTCTATGAACACGGTTCTGATTTTATTGAACCGCACTGAGGTATTTACAGCGTTTAAAACGGGGAATGGAGGTTAAAGGTTAATTAGAGGAAACGAAAATGCCACAGGAACGCAACGTCGTGCCAAGCCTGACAGAATGATTGACGTATTTACCGCTTTGTGTAAAACCCGTAAAATTAATCGACTTTCCCCTTTAAATCACGCTGTAATGATTTATAGCTACGGCGGCGTATGCTGATGCTCGGAGCGGGCCAACGTAGGAATTCATAAAAATATCCAAGCAACACCCATTGCCAGCGTTTTCCACCCACCCAACCAAACACTTCTACACAGGTTTTAAAATGCAGTCGCGCCTCAGGATACGACAGCATCGCTTCCGCCCCCTTACAGGCAGATGAAGGCATCGAGGGTTTCTTTAAATGGAAAATTGGCAGTCGCTCTCGGGTGAGGTGACCCTTGCCTGTCAGAGCGCTGAAATTGTCCTTAATGTTTCCATCTTGTTGGCTGCGCGGTGGCGTGGGGAAAGGGCAGGAAGTGAGATATTCCGTGACCCTGACCTTTTTGCCCAGCTGACGTGCATGGCCATTTGACTGTTGAACAGCGGCCGCTCAGTAGCGGCCTGATGGACCTGAAATGACAAGTGCCGAGAAGATGAGGTTATCAGAGAGAACTCTGGGAAGGTACAAGGATTTAACTGGAATTATCAGTGACCTTGTCCATTTTACACTATTCGCCTGTCATTTATTGAGTTTGGCTTTGTAACTAATTGCTGTGAGAAGGTTCTGTCATGAATTTAATCAGGGAGCATTTCACATTTCTTGTTGACATAAACCACAGAGTCGGGCAAGTCAATTCATTACTTTACATTTTTCATTTTCCCTGCGACACGTTTGATATCACTGGAATCCATTTGCGCACTACTTTTATTGTGCCTTTGACATGCATGCCAGCGAGCGATTCAACCAGTGTGATTCAAACTGGTTTCTACCGAATTAAACCAATAATCAATCGGACCCTTTGTATTAAATTAGAACCACAAATAATAATATGTTACTGACTCATATGAGTTCATAAAGCAAGGCAGAGCAAACACTGAACATTTTAGACTTCGTGGAATTCATAAAGACATGACATTTGTAATTGTAACAAAATGAAAACAAAGGAAGTGATATCATAGAAAACAGCCAGCAGGATGTGTCATGGGGCTTGCAGGATTGATTTAATTGCTCTACAGCTGAATTATACTTAAAGAGACAGTTTACCCCCAATTTTGTCATTATTTACTCATGCACTTATAATATTCCATCGGCAAATATCTACTTTAAAAGTACTGCATTGTCCCTTTACCAAATACCCCCCTTTTCTTTTTCTTTCCCCGTTTCCTTTTCCTCGTTTTCTTCCCCACTCTTTTCCTTTTTTCCCCCCCTCCTGTCCTCCCCCTCTTTTTTTCCTTCCTCCAATTTTTTCTCCTTCTTCCCCCTCTCTTCCTCCCTCTCTCCCACCCTTCTTCCTCTTTCCCTTGTTCTCTTTGTCTCTCCCTCCTCTCGTTCGCTTCACTTTTCCTTTTCCGTTTATCTTCCTTTCCTCTATTTCTTCCTTCCTCCCTTCTTCTTTCTACTCTTTCTTCTTCCCCCCCCCCTTCCTCTCCCCTCCCGTCTCTCCCCCCGAGTTCCTTCCCCCCTTCTTTTCATTTCCTCCTCCCCCCTGGTTGCTCTCCATATTATCCCTCTTCCCCCCCCCCTTTTTTCTCCCTTTTCTCCCTCCCTCCGCACTCTCTTCCGTCTTCATTTCCCTTCACTTTCCTCCCCCCCTGCCCACATCCCCGGTTCTTTCCCCCCTTCTTTCTCTTCATTCCGCTTTTCTCCTCCTTCTCCTGCCCTTTGTTTCTCCACACTTCCCCCCTCTCCCTTTGTCCTCTCCCCGCCTGCCCCTTTTTAGCTTCTCCGTCCCCGTACTTCCCCCTCCCTTTTCCTATCCCCCCCTCCCCCCTTTCCCATTTTCCTCTACCCTACCTCTCTCCCCACCCTCCCACCCCCGTTTGCCGCCCCTCCCCTTTTGCTTCTCCCTCTTTTTTTTATTTTCTTTCCCCATCCCCCTCCCATCAGGTACCCAACCCTTATCCCCCCTGCCCCCCTTCCCCCCCCCCCTCCCCCTCTCCCCCCCTCTCCCCCCCCCCCCCCCCCCCCTCCTCTCTCAACTTTTCCTTCCTCCTTTCCTTTTTTCCTACTTCTTCCTCCCCATTTTTTGTTCTTTTCCAGCACCCTTTCTCTCTACCCCCCCTCCTTCCTTTTCTCTCCTCTCTTTATTATTTCCTTCCCCCCCCTCTCCCTTTCTTTCTCTCTCTTCGCCTTCCTCTTTTTTTTCCCCCTTTTTCGCCCCCCCTCTTTCGTCCTACCTACTCTAGCCTCCCCTTTCCCTCTCCCTCTCTCTTCCGCCTCCTTTCCACTCCTTCCCCCCCCCCCTCGGCCCCCTTTCCCCATCTACCCTTTTCTTTCCTTTCTTCACTTCTTACCCTTCATCCCGCCCTTTTTCCTCAACTTTTTCCCCCCCCCCCTTTTCCTTTTCGCTTTTATTCACATTCTGCTTCCCCCCCCTCCCTCCTCCCCCCCCCCCCCCCCTCCCTTCCCGCTTTCCCCTTTTTCCTCCCCACCTTCTCCTCTTCTTTTCCTTTTTTTCTTTTTTCCTTTTTGATCACCCCCTCCCCTTTTCCTTTTCCTCCCCCTTTTATTTTTTTCTTCCTTTTTTGCCCCTTGCTTCCACCCCCCCTTTCTCTCTTTTCCCACCCTTTTCCCCCCTTCCTGTCTCTCGCCCTTTCTCTCCTTTCCTTCCCCTCTTTTTTAACCCCTCACCCTCCCCGTCCCGTGTCCCACCCCCCTTCCCCCCTTTTTCCCCCTCTATTACCTCCCCCTCCCTTTCGCTTTCTTTCGATTCCCCCCCCTTTTCCCCTTTCCTCTCTTTTTCTCGATCGTGCCCCCCCACCCTTCCTCCCCTTCTTTTTCCATTTTTCTCCCCCCTCCCTCACCTTCCCCTTCTCCCCTCTCCCCCCCTTTCTCCCTCTTTTTCGTCTTTCTTTCTCCCTCCCCTCTTTCCCCCTGCCTTACACTTTTCCCCCACTCCTCCTTTCCGCAGCTTTTCTCTCCCCCTTTCTTTCTTCTCTACTCTCTCCCCACCCCACATACTTTTCCCCTCTCCCCTCTTCCTTCTTTTTCTTCATTCTCTTTCTCTTTTTCCCCCATCTTCCTTTCTTTTACCCTTCCCCTTTATCCCCCCCTTTCTTTTCTCCTTCTCCCTCTTCACCCTCTTTTCCCCTCCCTCCCTCCCCCCTCCCTCTTTTCATCTTCCTTCTTTTGTTTCTTGTCTCTTCTTTTTTTCCTCCCTTACCTTTTCTTTTACCCCTTGGCTTGTCTTCCCTCCTCCCCCTTCTTCCCCACTTCTATCTCCACTCTCGTTTCTCCTTCCTTTATCCCTCATCCTTTTCCCTCCTCTTCTTTTCCTCCTCCTTTTTCTTCCCCCCCCCTTACGTCTTCCCCCTTTCTGCGTTTCTTTCCTCATTTCCGCTCCCAACTCTATTTTTTTTTTTTTTTTCTTCCCCCCCTCCCTTTTCCCCCTACCCCCCCCCCCTCCTTTCCGCCCCCCCCCCCCCACACCCCCCCTCACTCCCATACTTTTCTCCCCTCTTTCCCCTCCCTCCTCCCCCTTCCTCTTGCTTCTCCCCCCCCCCCCCTTTTTCTCTCCTGTGTGTTATTCTCTCCCCCACTCCTCTTCTCCCTTTCCTTTTCTTTTCTCCTCTTCTTGTCCTCCCCTTTTTTGTCCCTATTATTCATTTACCCTCCCCCATTCGGAATCCCCGGCACCCTCCTGCACTTTTGTTCCCATTTTCACCCCCTCCTTTGCCCTTCCATTTCTTTCCCGCCCCACCCTGTTACCCAGCCCCCATTAAAGGAAGTAGTTCTTTGATAAAGTCATAACACCCATGCACACGCCACCCCCCTTACCCCCCCCCCTCCTTCCTCCCCCCCCAAGTACAACTCTAATTCCCGTAATTCTCCCAGACCATGATTTCACCTCCTCGCCCCTTCTTGCAAACTTACGGGGTCCAGACAATACCTTTGAAGTAAGAAGCCAATTACCACCGCCACGAGACGACACACTTTCTAACCACACTCCCTGTTTTTGGCCCTTGTCATCGCCCCCTCTATATTTTGTGTCTCTTCCCTCTACATCTGCACTTTCCTTCGAACTTTTTTGAGACTTTGTGTTTTTTCCCCCCCCTCTCCCTTCCCTGCCGCCTCTTCCGTCTCTAATCACTTCTTTATTTCGTCCTTCTCTTTTTGACCTTCGCGCCTCTCCCTCTGCCCTATTCGCTACCAACCGTTTCCCCCCCCCTGCCTTTTTTTTTTCCTCGTTTTCCCTCGTCTTCTCTATTTTTTTTCCTCCTTTGTTGTGTCCCTCCTCCACTTTCCTACTGCCCCCTCAACCCAGCACCCCTCTCATCTATCTCCTCCCCTTCCCTCCCCCCGCTCTCCTCCCTTTCCTTACCTTTTCCCGCAGCTCTCCCCTCCCCCACCATAAAAAAGAAAACCCCGCGGCCCCCCCCCTCTACATTTTCCATCCTTCCGTTACACTTCTCTACCCCCAGTCCTCTTACACTTTACCCCCCTTCCCCCCTCCTCCCCCCCCCATCACGACCTGACTCCCGCCCTTCTTTGCCCCCACGCACCTCCTCCCCCCTCCCTTCCCCCCCCTCCCGCCCCTTCTTACCTTTCCCTGTTGTTTTTTTCGTTTCTTCTCCCCTCTCCCCTCCCACCTCCCCCCTTGCCTCCCCCCTCTTCCGCCTCCTCCCTTCCCTAATCCCTTCTCCTCCTCATTCTCTTTTCCTTTCTTATTTCTTCTCCTCCCTTATCTCTTCTGCGGCTTTTCTTTTTCCACTTCGCTCCATTCGCTCACCTTCCTCCCCTTCCGTTCCTTCTTTGTCCCCTCCTCCCTCTTTCTCCCATACTCCCCTTTTTTCTTCCTTCTCCTTCCCCATCATAAGCCTCCCCCCCCCTTTCTTTTTCCGCCTGTTTTCCCTTATTCCATCCCCCCCCACCCTTTTTCCCGGTCCCCCTCCCCCTCCCCCCCTTTTTTTACCCCCTATCACCCTCTTTCTCCTTTTTTTGGCCCCCTCACTCCTTCTCCCACCCCCGCCCTCTTTCCTCTATTTTCTTTCTCTTTTCAATGCTCCCCCTCTCCACTCTTGGCCCTTTTTTCCCCGCCCCCCCCCCCCCCCCACTCTGTTCTTAACCACGATCTTTTTCTCCCCCTACCGTTCACCCCCTTCACTCTCTCCTTACTTTTATCCCCCCATACTCTTTTGCTCCGCCCTCTCTCTCTCTTCCTTTCCCCCCCCTCTTCTCTCCCTCTTCTCTTCCCTTCCCCTCCCGCCTCTTCTTCCCCATACCCCCTCTTCCCCCCACCTCCCTTCCTCTCTCCCCCTATTCGTCCCCTCTTTTTTTCCTCTTTTTTCCCCTTCTTCTACTCCATCTCCCCTACCATTTTTTCATCTCCTCCCTTTTTTTCTCTTTTCCCCTTCTGTCCCCTCCATCTCACTTTCCTCCTTTCGGCTCACTACATAACTCTACCCCCATCTTTTCCCTCTCCTTACTCCCCCGTTCTTGCCCTTACTCCCTGCTTTCTTCCCCTCCTTTCTACCTTCCGTACCGTCCTTACCCCCCGCCCCTTTCACCTTCCATATTTCCTCCTTCTTCTTTTTTCACCCCCCTCCCTTCTACCGCCCCCCCTCCCCGTCTTTTCACCTCTTCTTCTCCTTCTTTTTCTACCCCCCCTCACTTTCTTTCCCCCCCTTCCTTTTCATTCTCTCCTTTATTCTCTTTTTCTCCATTTTTCCCCATTCCTCCCCCTTCTCCCCCCCCACCTTTTCTCCTTTTCCGCCCACGCTCTTTCCTACCTTCCCCATCCCCTTCTCCTCCATTTCCCCTCCCCTCCCTTCCCCTTCCTGTCCCCCTTCCCATCCCCCCTTCCTCCCCCCCTCCCCCTCCCCCACTCTCCATCCCCATCTCCCCTCCTCCTTTCTTTTCCCTTTTTTCTTTCTTCCCCCCCCTCCTCCCTCCTTCTTTTTACCTCCTCACCCCCTTCCTGTTGCTTTCCCTACCTCTATCCCCCTCTACCCTCCCTTCTTCCCCCCTTCTCCCCTCCCCCTCCTCTTCATTTTCGATCTCTTCCCCCTCCCCCGCCCCCCTTCACCCCCCGTCATTCGTATTCATCCGCTGCTTTTCGCTATCTTTACTCCCCTCTTCTCCTCACCACACCTTTCCCCCTGTTCTTTCTCACCCCTGTCTCGCATTTTTGTCCCTCTTCTTCCCCTTCTCCCCCCTTTTTTTCCTCTTCTTCCTTCCTTTCCTCTTTTTCCCCCTTTCCCCTTTTCCCCACCCTATCTCCTGTATCTTCTCTCCTCTCTTTCTTTTTTTCCTACTTTTCCTTTTTTTCTTTCTTCCCTCCCTCCCCGCTTTCTTTTCTCTCCCTTTTTCCGTCTCTTCTTCCCTTTTTACCTCTTCCCCTTCTGGTTTTTCCCTTCTGTTCCTTCTTTTTTTTTCTTTCCTCCCTCCTCCTTACCTCTTTTGCTTTCTCCCCCCCCCCCCTCCTTCCCCCTCCCCCCCTTTCCTTTCTTTTTTCCACTTCTTTCTTCCTCCGTTTTTGTTTTTTTCTCTTTCCCCCGTCCTCCCTCTTTTTGCTTCCTCCTTTCTCACTTTTCCCCCCCCTACTCCCCTTTCCGTTTATTTTTTCCGTTTCTTCTTCCTATTTCCCCCTGCCTTTCTTGGTCTTCCTTCCTTTTTTTTCTCGCCTCCTCCCTTTTCTTGTTCCTCCTACCTCTTTCCCTCCTCCTTTTTCTTCCCCCTCACCCCCCCCCTTCTCCCCTCTTTCCCCCCCCTCCTCGCTTTTGATGTCCCTCTCCCTTTTTTTTTTTCTTCTTCTTCTTTCCCTCTTCTTTCGCCCCTCTCCTATCTTTTTTTCCCTCCCCCCCCCCCCCTTTTCTGCTTCCCCCCTCACCCTCTTTCCCCTCCTCTCCCTCCCCTTTCTTCCCTTCTCTCTTCCCTTTTCTTCCCCCCCTTCCCCCCCCTTTTCGCCCCCCTCCCTCTCTTTCCCCCCGCCTTCTTTCTTCCCTCCTTTTCTCTCCTCTTGTTCTCCCTCCTTCAATCCCTTTCTCCCCCCTGTCCCCGCCTCCCCCCCACTTCTTCCTTTGCCTTCCTCCCCTCTGTCTCCTCCTTGCCCCACCCTTCGTTCCCCTCCCCCCTCTTCCTACCTTTTCTTTTTTTCCTCCTCTCTTCCCCTTTCCTTCTCCCCCTCCCCCTCCCTTTCTTTTTTCTCCCTCCCTCCACTCCCTTTTTTTTTCTCTTTCTTTTTTCTTCTTCTTTCTACCTTTCTCTCCCATATGTTCTTTCTCTTTCCCTCTTTTCCCTTCGTTTTCCCCCCCTCCCTTTTTCCCTCTCCCCCCCCGACCCGCCACCCCCTCCATCTTCTCTTTCCTCTTCTTTTTCCTTTCTCCCTCCCTCTCCTCCGACTCTCCTTTCGCCCCCTCGCGTCCCCTCTCGCCCTTCTCTTTTTCTTCCCCCTTTCTTTTCTATTTTCTCCCCTCCTCTTTCCTTACTTCTTCTTCCCCTGTTTCGTTTCTCCATTTCTCTTCCATCCTCGCCTCCTTTTCCGCCATTTTCCCCCCCTTCCTTCACCCCCTTCTTCCTTCCCCCCCTCTTCCATACTCTTCCCTTTTTTCTTTTTCCCCCCTTCCACCTTCTAATTCTTTCTCCTTCATTTCTCTTTCCTCCCTCTCCCCTCTTCCTTTCCCTCTCTGTTACCTCCTTTCCTCTTCATTCTTCTCCCCGCTCTCGCCTCCCCCCCTCTTCCCCCTCTTTTCTTTGTTGACACTCTCTCCACCCCCGCTCCTCTTTACGCGCCCCCCCTAATGGTCACAGTTCCGCCCTAACCCCTACCTTCTCCTTCTTCTCGCTTCCCCCTTCCACCCCCTCCCCCTCTCCTCTTTTTCTTTTGTTCTTTTCTCCCTACATCCCCCCCTCTTTTCCCCTTTTTTTTTTTTATTTCTTTTTCTCTCTTTTGTCTTCCCTTCCTTACCTACTTCTCTCTTGTTTCCTCCTTCCTCTCCACTTTCCCCTCCCTCCTCTTCCCCATCCCCTCTTCCCTTGTTCCTACCCCCCCCCCCCATTCTGTCCCATCTTTTCTCCCCGTTCCCCAATTTCCCTCCCCCTCTTCCTCACTCTTTTTCCCCCCCTCCTTTTCCTCCCCCTCCTTTCCCACTTCCCCCTTTCTTTTCTTTTTCTCTCCCTTCCTCTCTCTTCTCCTTCTCCTCCCTTTTCCTCCCTAATTCCCTTCTTTCCCCCTTTTCTTCCTTCTCTCTTCCCACCTTCCCCCCCTCCCCTCTCTCTCCTTTTCTTCCTCCTTTTTTCTTCCCCCCGGCGCCCCCACTTTCCTTTTGTTTCCGTTCACTTGTCTTTACCCCCTCTTTTTCCTTCCGATTCTTCTTCCTTTTTTCCACCCACTCCCCCTTCCCAACTTTTTTTCCCCCCCCCCCCTCTGCCCCGCTTTCCGCTCCCCCCTTGCTCCCCCCCCTTCCCCCCCACCCATCTTCTTTTCCTCACCTTCTTTACCTTTTTCACCCTCTTCATCTGCCCCCTCTTCTGTTTCTTTATCCCTTCTTTTTTTCGTTTTTCTTTCTTTTTCTTATTTTTCTTTCCCTTCCCTCCCCCCCTCTTCTTCTCTTTCCCACCCCCCTTCTCTCCCCCCTCCTTTTCTTTCTCCCCCCCCCCTGCCCCCCCGTTCCCCTTGTTTGCTCCTCTTCCTTTCCAGTCCCTTGCGTATCTCGCTCCTCTACCGCCCCCTCCTTTTTCCCCCCCCCATCCCCCCCCCCCCCCTCTCTTTTTTTTCCGTTCCCTTTTTCCCCCTTCCTCCCCCTTCCTTTCCCTCCCTACTCTTCCTCCTCCTTTTCTCCTTCTACCCCCGTTCTTCTTCGCCTCTCACTCCTCCTTTAACTCCTCCCCCCTCAGTTTTTCCCGTTTTCTCCTTTCTTTTATTTCTCGCTTTGAGTCTTCTTTTTTCTCCTTTCTCCTTTTTTCTCTCCTCCCCCCCCCTCTTTTTTCTCTTCCACCCCGCCTTTTGTCACTCACCTTTTTCTCTCCCCTCACTCCTCCCTCCGCGTTTCCTTCTCTTCCCCGTCTTTTCCCCCTTCCCAATCGCCGTTTTTCACCCCGCCCCCCCCCACCAACCCCTCTCTCTCCCTGCCTTCCCCCCTCCCTCCCACCCCCCCCTCTTTGTTGTTTCATCCCTACCTGGTCCCACTCCCCTCACCCCCCCCCCCCCCCCCCCATTTACCTTTCCCCCCTCCCCATTTCCCTCTTTTCCTCGCCCCTTTTTTTTCACAACTCTCAGCATAGCCACCCATCCCTCCCTCCCCCTTCCTTTTCCTCTCTTTCTCTCTCTCCCCTCTTTTCTTCTTCCTTCCCCGCCCTCCCTTCCCCTCATTCTCCCTTCCTTTTCTCTCCCCCCTTTCCTTTTTTCCTTCCCTCCTTCTTTCATTTTCGCTTACCCTTTCCCTCCTTCTTCCTTTCCCCTTTTTCTCTTCTTTTCTGCCTTCTTTTTTTTCCTCCTCATCTCTTTTCTTTCCTCCTTTTTCCCCCCCTTTGCTCCTATCTCTCCCTCCCTCCCCTCTCCCGTTCTCCCCCCCCCCCTTTTTCTCCCTCCTCTTGTAACCCCCCTTTCCTTCTTTCCCTTCTATTCCCCTTCCTCTCTTTTTTTCCCCTTCCCCTTGTTCTTTTCCTTTTTTTCGTTTTCTTCTCCCCCTCCCCCCCTGTCCTGTTTTTTTTTCTTCCCTTCCTCTCTATCCCACTCCTTCCTTTCCTTCTTTCTTCTTTCTTGTCTTTCTTTCCCTCTTTCTCTCTTCTTTTTTCTTCTTCCCTTCCGTTTTATCTTCTTTCCTCTTTCTTTCTTTCTTTCTTGCCTTCCTCTCTCTCTCCCCCCCCCCCTTTTCGCCTCCCCCCTCTTCTTCTTATCCCCTTTTTTCTTTCCTCCCTTCCTTGTCCTTCCACTTTTTTTCCCTCCTCTCCCCTTTCTCGCCCCTTTCTTCTTTTTTCCCCTCCTTCTCATTCCTTTTTTTTTTTGCCTTTTCCGTTTCTTTTCCCCCTTCCCCCCCCTCTGTTCCCCTCCCTCTTCATTTTGTCTTTCTTTTTTCCTCCTCGAGAGCGGCTCATGTGGCAATGAAAACCAATGTCGTTTTGTGACAATGGAACAGGAATCAAAGCACATTTAAACAAAGTGCAAATTATGAGTGAACAAAATTTAAATTTAGCGGCATCTAGTGGTGATGTTGCGAATTGCAACCAACGGCTCACTCCACTCCTTCCCTTTTGAAGCACTACGGTGGGTTACGCAGAACAAATATGTCGTCACGTTTTACCTTCTTTCCCGAAGGAGATAACAAATTTATGAAACGCGTTCTGTAGAGCAGTTTGTCCGTTTAAGGCTTCTGTAGAAACAACATGGCGAAGTCCATATAAGGGGACCCGCGGTGTATGAAGATAGAAATAGCTCCTTCTGGGGTAAGAAAGACATCACTCTTCATTATGTAAGGTATTTATACACCTACAGTTATATATATTATATTGCATTTCTGTTAATTGTTCCTCCAAAAAATGATACATTGGACCTTTAAAGGGATGGGTTCACCCCAAAATAGTAGTTCTGTCATCATTTATTCACCTCGTGTGATTGAAAACCTGTGGTGGAAAACAGAAGATGATATTTTGAAGAATGTTGGTGCACACATTGACTTCTACTGCATGGACACAAAACCGACAATTCTCAAAATGTCTTGGCAAACAAAAGAAGATATTTTGAGAAACGTCTCACTGGTTTGTGTCCATAGAATGGGGACGTCAATGGGGACCGATGTTGTTTGGTTTCGAACATTCTTCAAAATATATTATTTTGTGTTCTGCAAAAGAAATAAAGTCAAACAGGTTTGAAATGAAACGAGGGCGAGTAGACGAGTTACATTTTTGGGCGAATTTCATGTGATTTAGCTTTTTCTTTTGGAGCTTGGCAGCTTAAATCACCAGTCACTTTGTGTGTAAAACAAAAGCCTGGATGTTCCGCCTTACATCTCATTTTGTGTTTCACAGACAAAAGGAAACAATTCAAGGTTGAAACAACATGGGGGATCGTAGATGATGACAAACTTATGATTTCTGGGTAAATTACTCCTTTTACAACCAACAGTTTGGACTGTGTGACTGCCACCAGGTTTCTCGGCGCAGTCGCTGTTATAAACTCTCTCACCCAGTGTATCTCCAGTAGGACAACACACATTCACAGCCGTGAAATTCAATGAATCACAACCTCAAACAAAGTGAGACAGACGAGAGAAGATGAGAATCAAGGAGCCCATTTTTCCCCCCTTTTCGTCATCGATTTGCCACCGCAGGTGAGTAGTTAGCATCCCCGTCTGCGCTTCGCGGTGAAGAAGCGATGACTGATCTGAGCAACAATTTAGAACTGAAACGATTCTTTTTATGGCAAATTATCGATCGCCGCCTTGCTCTCTCACCCGAGCCGACGCAGCAAGAAAAGCCTCCGATTAATAATAAGTGTGAATAATGAAGCGTGCGCTCGAAAAGAAATTCGGGTAGATAGTGGGAGATGGAAGTGGGGAAAGAGAGCTGGAAAGCCCCCCCGCTGGGCTTCAGCGGGTTTCTGGCCGATCTTTCCTATAGATATCACACATTACCGTAATACATGATCCTCTCGCTGCAGAAAAGCTCCCCCAGTCATCATGTCGGGAAAAGACACCATTGCACCCTTGGACCCATTTGGTAACGGAGAATAATTAACGTGCCACGTTCACCAACCCCCATGCTTTCATTTAGGTCCTTTTGAAGTCTGCTTATTAATGATAAAGACATATCCCAGCTGGAGAGAGGCTATTGGCGGGATTGTGCTCTCTTTGAAGGTTGTGTTTTTCTGCTGGTTATTAAACTGAATCAACGTGATGTGTGACTTTATCTAGTTATGGGTTTTGAAAAGAAATCCCTTTTTAGGACTTTTTCACATCTTTGCATTTGTTGGCTGCAGTATCGTCGTATCACCAGATGGAGGTGCCAACAAACAATCCTGTCTTCCAAAACACCACGTCCGACAGACTTGTTGTTCCACATCCCTCTCTTTACTCCACCACCTGTAATGAAAAAATAACGAACACCCCACAATCAAACATACAGATCCATGCATGCACGCATACTGTGTAAAAGCTGCATGCGCATGCATGTGTACGTGCTATATTTAAATGCATGCCGTGCAGTTCATTTCTGGGTGAAATATGCGACAAAGCGCATCCTCAACTCCAGAACTGCCTAGAAAAGTAAGCGATGAGAGGAAGGATGCCGCAACCCCAAGCCTATAGTTAAGCTCTGAAGAATCAAGAGAGGACGAGAGAAAGGTTCTTCACATTAGCCGTCTGATTTTTGAAGACTCCGTTTCTCCCCGGTTGGAGCCAGTCTAGTTTAGCTCGCTCTAAACAGCCAATGCATAATTCAGAGATTGCCTTCCCTTCAAAAGGAAGCTGCTTTGAAATACTAAACTTTGAACTGCGGCGAGCAAGAAAAGACACTAGGAGAGAGGAAAAGAGAGAGAATGATGGGGAAAAGAAAAGCACACCGGGGTGAAAGAGAACAGGCTGTGTTGTGTGAATATGTTTCTGGGCATTTTTTGTTTCGATAATAAACCGAAATGGATCGGGAATAACACAAAGCGTAATGCAGAGCCGATTTGCTATTAGCACTGAATATCCATCTAAACACATTCAGTTTATTCAACATCCTGCCGTATAATGAAAGCAAGAGAAAAAGACAAATATTATCCTCCTACAAACAAAGGTCTGGGCAGAAATGTTGATTTTTGGGTGTACTGGTTGTTTAAAGGAAACCGCGCTGCACGGAGAAGAACCACAACGATGACTATTTTGTGTTTGTATAAACTCAAATCTCGATCATTGTTGCTATAGAGAACCCTCAACAAGAGCGAAGAGCAAGCGATGGTCAGTGAATATCATATGTATGACCATGCCCACACTGAAGGACAGAAAGATGGTGAACAGCATAAGAGAGAGAGAGAGAGAGAGAGAGAGTGTTGGAAGGAGACATCACACGGATCAAAGAGTTTCTGGGCTTGTGCGAGCTCCTGATTGCGAACAGCAGGAGACCCGAGGTGCAGGCGGCTGAAAAGCAAGCAGAAAATGTAACTTTGGTGTCAGTTTGGGGGAGGTGACTCCCTGGAGCCAAACATGTCCGCCTGAGGTTTGACCAACCCGCCCTGATAGCCGAGATCATAAACACCATCACCAATCAGTGTGATTTGAAGAAAGCACATTTGTGTATATCAAAGCTATTTTAAGGTTCGTGGAGTGATTCACATTCTGAATTGTCTTCTGAAGAACCGTGTTGAATTCATGAACTAACGTTTTTGTACCCACATATACAGTACGAACCATTTCAGCTCGACTCCCATGAGGCACGCAGGAATGATTAAAAGTTACCTGCCGTCTGTGATTACCGGTGGGTGCCCTGACTTATGCCGCAGAATACACATGGCCTTTTACTTAGCAGCAGTTTAATTAAAAATCCAGTCAAATGAGATTTCTGCGCAATAACAGATGATAATAGGTCACAAGACAGCTAGTTGCAGTTGTCGTCCCTCATTAAAACTCTCTGGGTACCATTTACCTAATGAAAGACTCAATCTATCCATCTCTGTTGGGAAGAAAGGGACGAAATTAGCGCGACGGCCGCGTGCACAGGGCCGCCCGTCCGCAGAGGCTACGCAGGGCGCTATTAAACACAACGCCGCATTTTGTGAGATGAGACATTTTCTCATTGGGTGCTGAAGATCAATGCGATTTCTGCTTGGCCATTGATTTGACTGAAATGCAATGTTTGGCTAAATGGCACTTACGGCCGTAACACAATCTAGAGCGGGCTAATTGTTACAATTGATGTAATTGTCCAAGTGGCGACGGGGAAATGGTTAAATGTCACCAGAGACCTGGGAGAGACTCGGAGTATATAAAGAGATTTGTATTTCAAACAAAGGCCAGTGCTAGCATGTGTGAAGTTCAAGCCAAATAGAGGATAAAAATACAGTCGATCGTTTATGAATGCTTTGTTCGTTTGTTTTGGCTTTGTTATTGAAGGCAAGCCAGACCTCGGATGTCTACAGAGTCCTTTCCTTTCTCTCCAAACTGATGGTACCGCTCAACCCTTCACACATGATCAGTTTCAGTCACGTCCAAACAGCAAAAAAAACGTTATATTATTAAAAAATGATTTGCAAATTGAAGGAGTTAAAAACAAGACATGAGTCATGTTAAATTCTAGAATCTGCTGATTAATGGTCCAAAAGAAGGTTTATTCATTTATAAAGAGTGTGTCAAATATAGAGTTACAAGTAAAAGTTACACAAAATATGTCGTTTTATTTCACTTTTCACATTGCCGCTCTCAAAGACATGATTTTCTTTTAATAAAACTATGTTTAAACATGCAAACTGTAAACAAACAAACGCTCAACAGCCGTGGAAAAATAATAAGAAGCCATTTCAAAACTATTTTCAGTTTTGCTGAATGTACCATTTATGTGTTTAGGTAAAATTATAATTTTGTCTAATTCTGTGAATTAACAATATTTCTCGGAAATTTCTAATAAAATATTTTTTTATTTGCCCTTATTTACAGAAAATAAAAATTGGAGAAACAGGTAAAACTAGCAGAAAAGATACTAAGATATACTTTTTTCCGACCTCAAATACTGCCGAGACAACACATCCATGTGTCTTATCATGCTGTGACTATTTCACATTGCTGTTGGATGACTAAATGTCAGTCCTGATGTTTGATTTTGTTGAAATTCAACAGACACTGGACTGGAATGACCACAATAAATGCTGATTATATAAAGTAAGTCTCTTAATTTTTTTCACAGCTGTATTTTGTAGTAAATGGTGTTCCATAAGCATTCATTTTGGGAACTAGAACTGGACTTTTACAATAAAAATCCAAAAGTCAGAGGGATTTTTGCGTCTCTTATTTACAGTAAAAGTTCTACTTTCAACCCAAACTCTTTGCAGTTTTAAGTTTGTTTAACTAAACTGCATAATTTGATCTAAATATTCATTACATGAACCTGACTGAAAGAAATGTTAGCGCTTAAGAGAATTCAAGGTCTGAGACCTTAATTACATGTACAGAAATATATGAGCTGATCCACACCGGAGTGCTTGTGTTGCTGGTGAATAACTCTCTTTCCTTGACTTCAGATGTGTTCATGTACTTTAAATGCAAAGAAGTCTCTTAGTTGCTTTATATTTCTTTTCAACTTAATTAAAGACATTCTGATTACATTTTCAGTCTTATATATTTTTACGACACAAAGCCTTCACCCTCAGCTGAGGTCGGCAGGAATCTGAGAACGGATTATAGCTTGATAAGGTGCACTGACAGCATGGTCAAGGAAAAATAGAGGTGCATTTGTGCGCAATCTTCTACATTAAAAAAAGAATATGTGTGGGTCTGTGTCGTTGACTGAGATCAAAAAAGTTCAAGGGCACCTGTGAAGAATTCATAAAGTGTCACTGGGATCATTCAGAAAAGTTGAAGAACTTACATAAGCATTGACGTTTGACTGTTCAACGTTTATATTAATGTTTAACTGCAAAACCAATACTACAGCAGATCGCTCATGTACTTTAGCAAAAAAATATCAATGAATTGTGTACTATTCCATATGAAATAAACCGTTTAAATACAGGATATTGATTATCATTGCTTTTTATTATTATTTATTTTTTAGAAACCATGCAGTAGCCGGGTCTATGGGTTTAACTGTAGTAAAAGCGAGGTTAATTTTTATAGAGGATTAAAGTGAATCTCCTGCAGTCAAAACATGTCCAGATCATACATGCACACCAAGACCAAACGAAAAGAAAATAAGAAATAAAATAAACGCATAATTCAGACAGTAAATGCAGACAATAAACCGAATTATTCAAAAACAACTCGAGAAAATGATGCAAAAAAGCACAAAAAGGCTGAATTGTCTTTATCACAATTTATGTAATGCAATATATGTATGTAATAAAACAAACTGGGACAATAAAATGATAAAAGGCTTTATGAATGGAGCACTCACAGAGGTTTGGCAACACTACACAAGTCATAACTGATTACAGAAAGCTTTTCCACACTGATGGAAAAATCACTAAAGCCATAAAGCCATTGTTCCAAGTATCCTATAATGCATCAAAGAGGTTCTTTGTCTTTCTTAGCAGTGTATTTCTGAGACCTCATTACCATAGTTTAACTGACTTATGTGGGATCACTGGGGTCCCCAGACGCTGCCTTTATTTCAGCCATACCCACATGTATTTCACCCTCATTAATATAAGATCTCATTATGCACATTTTCATTTGATGGAACACACTATGGGTTTCTAAGTGTTCGAATATCGTTTCATCAAATGCTCCCGCGCTGTTAGGTTGCGTATTGATAGTGTCTTGTGGGGTTTGTAAATTATAAATCTATACCATTACGTATAAGCCTGCATTGATGTTCATTTTCTATGATATTGTGGTTGGAAAGGCTGATAAACCAGCTTAAAGCCACAGACCATCTTCCTTTGTTTAAAGCAGCATATGAGAAGAAACACTGTTTTATTATGATTTCATTTTAATTGTGTCATGCATTCTTGTCTATTTATTTGACTCGCGGAGTCTTATGACAAATGAAACGAGGAAAGCAAGCCCACACTATTTTCCTATCAAAGCAAAGCTTCCCTGCGAGCTCCGGGGCCTTCGTGTTATTAGTGTTGTTTATTAGCACCAGTGATTGAACAAGGCTGACATTAAAATGAAGGGAAATTGAAAGCAGGATGCCAAAAGATCATAAGTCAAGCTTTGGTCTCTTGTTTTACTTTTGCAATGTTTTATAGTGGTTTTAGCATTCAACATATGGTGAGGTTCTCTTCGTCAAATACTGCAAGCGTGCACACACACACAATGTATCCAAGCTATCAAGCATCCGTCTGTTTTTATTGTAGTGTTTACTATGGTTATGCAAAACTATTCCTCACATAGGGTAGTTTGAACAAACCACAAGACTTTAGGTTTCCAATAAAAACTATCAAGCGACAAATGTTCAGTACTTGCAAAGAAACAATGCACAGGGTATTTCGATTTAAAGGACCAGTGTATACATTTAGCGACATCTAGTAGATACTGTAGATACAACATGGTGAATT
The DNA here is from genome assembly GCA_006030095.1 of Triplophysa siluroides. NCBI lineage: Eukaryota > Metazoa > Chordata > Actinopteri > Cypriniformes > Nemacheilidae > Triplophysa > Triplophysa siluroides. Next base: position 10,423,964 of record VCII01000028.1, on the reverse strand, counting down.
CCATGTAAAAGGACACGCGGTGTATGTAGATAAAAGCATAACGCTTCATTATGTAAGGTCTTTATACAACTCTGAAGACATTGTTATGTATTTCATATTGCATTTCTGTCAATAGATCATGCAAAAAATGACACATTGCAAGTGAAAAATGAAACATACGCAAGTAAGGTGGGTGTACCTGTGGTAAAATACAGCGTTTTTGAACCATAAATCATGTATACACATAACATTTAATCTAAAACAAACCGTGTCGTATGACCCCTTTAAGATACTCTTAAAAGCAGTGACAAAAACTACCAGTTTAGTAATGAAATCAAGTCTTAATATGTTGAGTGTTACTTCCCAAATAAAGAAATCTTGTTTTAATGACACTAATTTAATTATTTTTACTGGAACATACGGACATGAATCTAACCTCACTGCAGTTTGATGTGGTGAGATGTGCTATTACTCTTTTCAATAATGTGACTTATGAATTGAACAGTAAAATGGGGAAAACACTCGGAACAACGGCACAGTGGCGCTCTGGTAACCATCAACAGCATCAACACGGCAATAACGTTTGCAGGATCACGTATCGTATCACTAAAAGATGAAAAAGTAACAACGATCTTGTCCAGCCAAGAGAAATGGTTCTGGAATCAATTAAGTTCAATTGAATGCAGCCTTTTACAGTTTCACACAATCGGCCTTTTCTAGAAATGCTCTACCACAACTGCCTCAGAGAAAAAATGGATGATGATGAACAACTGGGGTTTTTAAAAACATAAAACGGTTGTCCTATATTCAATTTAATTAATTAATGGTGGTCTAGTGGGTTAAACCACTGAACTGGTAAATCAAAAGGTTGCTGGTTCGATCCCAGCAGCCACCACCAGTGTGTCCTTGAGCAAGACACTTTACTCCTTGTAGCTCCAGGGGGATTGTCCCTGTAATAAGTGCACTGTAAGTCGCTTTGGATAAAAGCGTCTGCCGAATGACTAAATGTAAATGTAAATGTAATTTCTTTAGTGCTTTTAACAACTTTTGTTGGAAAGCATCTTTACAGAACATAACCTTACAGAACAGACAATACAGAAATAAGGAGAAAAGTACAGAAACGGCAATAATACCCTGTATTTTATGTAAGATGGATTTAAGCAATACTACATTTAAGCAGTAAAAATATTTGTAACCGGACTGTTATATTCAGTAAATGTGTCCTTGCTGTCTATAGTCGTGATGCTATGACACTTGTTGATGTGAATGCACTCCACTTTGTCTTGATTTGATTTGATGTCTTTGTTTGATTTAAGATCAGAATGATCCCGATCCCCCTAAATCTCTTCTCCCAGTAAAACAGTTGTGATGAGAGCCGGATTGAGCTCTAGTCGCTGCATGGGTAAATGAGTAAACATGTACTGAGATTAGAACCCCTCTGAGAAGCTTTAATGAGCTCAATTAACAATGAAGACTCAGACCTGCTCTCGTCACCGTGATGCCCCCAACGGTCATCTCCTCAGAGAGCGTCTCAAACTCAACAAACTGTCTCAAAACTCACTTATAGCAAGCTAAAGAAGCCAAAGCTCCAGGGACATCTCACTGCTGTGCCTCACATGTAAACAGATGGCATTTATAAACCGAAAAACCTCCTCCCTTTGCCTCTTGATGTGCTTGCTGAGATAATACACAATCCATAAAGTTCATTGACATGAATGTGCTTCGCAAAGGTAAAACAAATCACAGATTGGCAGAATATAGTAGTGTTTGCAAGGCAGCAGAAGATGAGTATCAAAGTTTTGGGTTAGTGACGTTTTAGGTCTTTTGTTTCTGTCAATTAAAAAAAAAAAAAGAGAAAAAACAGAGCTTCATGATCAGGCCATAGAAGAAACATTTGTGGTTGAATGGTTCCATAAAGAACCTTCAATGTCTGAAAAATCTTTCTGTTGATGTGGAAAAGGGTGATTCGATTATATAGAAAAGAAGAAAGCATTTAAGTAAATGTTTTATGACGGGGTTAAAATGTTTTTTCTATGGCAACGCTGTGAAAAACCTTTCCTAGCACAAGTGTAGCATGCATTACCAATCTAATATTTTTTGTCTTTGTAATACTTAATTAGTTAAGAGAGTATACATTTAAGAAAAACATCCAACCTAGAACTGAAACTTAACAAACTAGTTTTCTCTTAAAAAAGAAAACGTACATGGTGCTTTCCTGCGCAAAGCTCACAGCGTCAGTGCTAGCAAACACAGTCTTATGGGAATTTTTTACGATCTTATTGGTTAGTTTTAATGTGATTTGCTTTCGCATTAGTGACTTTAGGTTTAGAGTTAGAAAGAGCTTCAGTACTGCTTACAGTCGCATGTTTTTGTATGATTCACATCGTACGAATTCATACGTAGCAGCTACCTAAACTAGCAACAAATTCTCGTGAGATCAGGTTGGTGCTAGCATGTTCTGGGTGGCTGCTTGGTGGTTTTTTAAAACAAAAAAGCACCTTAGCTTACATTATTGTAGATTATGTCTGATAACAAGCAAAAGAAATAACAAGTAAATTACATTAGCCGGCAAGTTAAAATTATGATTTGCCAGTATTATTTAGATTAAGAAGAATCGTTACGTGGCTTTAGAAGTTACGTGACCCGTTCATCACATCGTTTTTTTTAAAACAATGATATACAATAAAATTAAACAAATTGTTTATTAAACACGATTACTATACGATATAAATATGAATATAAATGAAATAAAATAGTTATATTTTTATGCACTGGCCAGACCGTTCAACAAACCGAGACTAACTTTGGGCCAGGCGTGTGCATCCGATGAAACTGTCTATATAGTGCCGATATACCATCTTGCTAACACCGCCTTGTAAAAACCTAGAAGTGGATGAAGTGGGTGAACAAAAGACAAATTGTCAGAGAAAAGATTTCACTTTCCTCCATATCTTGGCTCCTTTAAGACAAATTTTTGACTTCAACACGGCAGATTTGAAAAGTGCAGCCATAGCCTGAGGGTACAGAGGCCTTCACTACACTTACAGGATGAGCTCTCTCATCATATTGAACAAGGACGTGTCATCAGCCTCCCTGCGCTTCCAAAAGCCAAGGGTTGAAACGTTAAACAGGAAAATTGTGAAAGCCTTTGTCGCAAAACTACATTTTTACATCGTCTTAACATTGTTAAGGTGTCGTGAGAGGTCGTTGTAGTATTTGGGGTGCCTGGGCTCCAGGATATCTTCAGTCATACAAATTAAACGCTTTCTCCAAAAATAGCTGCAGAATTCGATCATGTCTGTGGCACAAATACTGTGGGACAAGCTTAAAACGTTTACACCAAAAGTCCTTAAAAAGACCCCAATGTATTTGACGGAGGACCACTATCAGATTCCCCCTAATTGGAAGTTTAATTAAACGTTCTTTTGGATGTGTTCGACCAGTGACGGGGGGAAATTGCATCAAAAACTCACAATAGGGACCCAACCTGCCCGAGCTCCTCCCGTCAGCAGTTCTCTTTGTGTGCAAAAGCACTCGCCCTATCTGAGCTCTTTGGCTTTACAGCTGTTTCATTATGGACCACAGATATCCAATTACAGGAAAATGGCAAGAGCTGCTATGGGACACGGCATGCAGATCTGATTTTGATGGGAGAGGCAGATCGTACCCTATCTCTCGTGTAATTCCATTAGTGCTATATGGAAAGACGGGAGATTGCGGTACAACATTTATGTGTGTGTTCACAAGGAAAGCTTTGACCCGCTGGAAGCCTTGTGTTGGCACAGATGGGCTTGAATATCAGATTATGACTGAAAGCATTAGATGGTAGCCATGGTCATGAGCTATTAAACAGAACAGGGTCATGTCTTGTTAAGTTATTTAGTTTTGTCACGATATCACAGTTGTTTAAATACAGACGAGAACATCAAATCTAAACATATTGTTTCAATAGGTAACGGCATTACTGGTTTTTTTGGTTTTCTCAATATCACTTTCCATCTTGGTGGTAACAAAAGCCTTGATGATATCATCCTCTAGGAAGTGACATCATTGTTGGTCGGCCTTACAAAAATAAGCAAGTTCATTTCATTAAGTAGACTTCAGTAAGTTTTAGTATATTTTTAGGCACGCTTTATTATCAAAATCATTTTAATTTATAGACCAAATATACTTTTACTATCTGTAAGTCGATACTTAAATTTGCACTTAAGTATATTTCTAAGCAAATGTACTTTTAGAATACATAAATAGTGACTGAAAGTAGATATCCCTTTTTATAGTTTAAAAGAAGTATAGACCACTTCGCAAAACGTAAGCATGCTGATCCACCGCTGGTCCCTTTCAGTTTTTTCAGAACATTTACAACAGACTCAAAATGTTAAACAAATATCTTTGTGATTTAATAACATATTTAATATTTATTTTTTAAATATAATAATGAAACCGGAAGTGATTCTGGACCAATGTTTACATCTTGTGAAGAAGTCTATACTAAAAGCACATTTGATAGTGTGGTATTAAGAAAATGTAAATGTGATTAATAAAAATAAGTGTTTGTTTGGTATCTAATATTTTCATATTTTGCCTACGTGTCAGATTATGATTAATATGGTTTAAGTTCTTGATTTATACCACAGCATATTCTTGGAAAGTCAGTTTAAGCCCTTAAATACAACACATGCACATTTTTCTTAGCTTGCGAAACTCAAAAGATAATGTACAAAAGGAGTGACGCTAAAGCAAAATATATTCCTACTGATCAGTAATTCTTGCACTTCAGTGGCCTCTAAGCTCAAACGTAAAGTTTATCCTACACATTTAGTTATTCGTGAGACATCCCAAAGAATGTACTTGGGCTGCCATCAAAACATCATAAAACGATACTTCAAACGCTTAAGGCTTGATATAACAACTGATGAAAACATCTTTCCCAAAACATATAGATTATAAAGCCGCCTTTGAAAAATGGTTGAAACGGCTCTCCTATAAGGACAAAATGCAACTTTGTGGCGTTTCATTTCTTGAGAAGTGTGTGTGGGGAAAAGCAACGCCTAGATGACAGTGAGGACAGCTGCCCAATTTCCACAAAGCCTTAAATCATTCGTTCAACTATCGGCTGAGGCAAGTTAGCAATATCTGCGCCCTTGTACAAGCTACCTTTGATACAGAGAAAAGAGCTTTTGAGGTCCTCCAGTGCTTCCTTTTCCCTTAACAGCCAATAGCGACAAGCGTCAAGGTTGTGAATCAATGGAAAAAGGGGGAACGCAGAAAACGAACAGGAACGCTGCCGGCAGGTGTCTCACTTAGGTAGAGATTGGGTCGAGGAACATCAGCATTAAATGAGTCTCTTTAGCATTTGGTCCAAGACAAATTTAAGCAAAATCTAATTTTTTGGATACATCAATGCTAGTGGAGACACTAATGCTACCTTGCTCTCCTTTAAACTGAGTTTTCTCCACGGAACACCCAAAACCTCATACACGCTCCATTAAGACACAAACTCTAAAATTAGAGACTTTCTATGACACTCTCTCTCTCTCTTTTAGTCGGTTTCTCTTCATGCGTTTTCACCGGAGCCTGAAGTTTATCAGATGTTCGCACTTAATCATCTTTATCACAGACACGGGCAGAAACCAGACACACTTTCCCTTTCATTAGTGACAGGAAATTTGATCAATCCGATTAGCTTTCTTCATTATCTTCTTTATTTACCTCTCGCTGGTGCCGGCTGCTGAGTGGCAGGTGGAGGGTGACGTGGGTGTCGAGGGGTGATGTTCGCTCACTCTTTAGGGCTTTAGTGAATTCTGATCAGATGTCTTTTGAACCAGAGATCTGGGTGTGCGTGTTCAGCAGAAGACTCGCAATCGACACGGACATGGACCCATTTTGCTCGACCCCTGCGATGCAAAAGAAACCGCAATGTCAGTGGATGTGGTAATGTGATGGTAATGTTCAGTAAAATTGTAAATATCACATTTATGCATCATGGTAGTACATGGGTTTGATCTCTATGTGATCTCTCGGTCTTCGAGCATGCAACTGATGGACAGATAATGAAGAAGGTTCACCGGGCAGCTGACACAAAGCCTGTGTGTGATGTACAAGTTGACGGATGATGTGGATGTGTGTGTTGGGGTTTTCCTGGCCTGTGGTCTTGCCGTAGGCTAACCAGTTGGATGCTGTGCCCAAGCACATGCAATTATCTCTTCTAATACTGATACTGAAGCCCTTTTCCTTACAGGAAATAAACTCCAATCTGTGGGTATGTTTGTAAGTGTTTTGGTGGTCATACAGTGTAAATATTTAGACACGTTGTGTGCTTCCCGCTAGCCGAAAGCAGCTCCTTTGACCTTGGATATGATGGATAAATTTATGGACAGGAACCGCCCACTTAGACAGGAAGATACTAGATGATTGACATGTTAACTGACCAAAGTGACATTTAGAGGTGGTTTTCCAGACAAGGGTCATCTTAGGCCAGCACTAGGCTTTAGATAAATTAGGATTTTCAAGTCAATTCTTAAAAACATGTTTTACGAAAAGACATTACTGGTGTGCATCTTGAGACAAAACAATTGCGCTGATATATTTTAAGTACAAGTTGTTTTCGATCAAGACACCGCTTACACTTAAGTTAGTCTGAGACTTGGCTTAAACCCTGTCTGGGATACCACCCCATAGGGTTTAACCGACAGAATATACGCCAACATAAATTAAATAGACCATATAACAATGTGGAAGAAAAAAATGAAATGACGTGTCTGTAAGCTGTTGTAAAGTCAACACTAGATACGCACAAAATGTTTGGTTATTTTCAGCATGGGCTCAAAAAGAGACATACACAAACGTTGGGTTCAATTCAAATAGAAAATACTTATGTATGACTCAACAATGGGTTAAAACAGTTGAGCATTTTGAGTTGAAATATCCCAGCATACTGTAGGTCAATTTATAACCCAGCGGTTGGGTTTGTCCCTTTTGACATAATGTTGGATTGAAAATCACCCGAGTTTATTACTTAAATACTAGAAGACACCGAGAGGCACAAATACTGTTTAATTCGGTATAGTGTAAAAATACTGTAGATAAAATTCAAAACACGGTCAAACCAAAATGCAAACTCAAGATTTGATGTCAATAAAAAGCCGCTCAGGTTCAAGACTACCAGCTCTCAATCGCTGTAAAAGTCAATCGCAGGGTCAAACGGGGACGAACCCATTAGCTGCGTCGTAATTGAACCTACGCTACACAATGCTAGATTGTTTTAACCTATATTGTTGGGTCAAATATAAACATTTTCTGGGTTGATTTTGTCCCTTTTTGACCCAACGGCAAAGTAAAAAATAACCTAGCATTTTTAAGAGTGTTCTAAGTTGGTATTAGCTGGATTTCCCAGCATGGTTTATTTATATAGAGCCTACAAACACTGGTTCCACTACCCAACACATTCTGACAAATGTTCAGCAATATTTCAGGCGGTTGCTGATTCAGCTTTAAGTGTAATAGATGGCTACAAACGGGGAAAAGAAGCCCGAGGGCGGAAAAGAAGCATGTCACACTGAGAGGTAATAGTTATTTCACCAATTAGCCTGCGCTAGCGCTACGATTCTGCAGCGCTTCATAAATTATGTCAGGAGCATGTCAGGATCACACTCAGCGGTTGAAAAATGAACACAAGAATGATGAATACAAGAATGATCTTGTAGACTAAGCTGTGGCCAGATAATGGACCGTGATTGATTACATAAATGTATAAAAATACCAAATTGATTGAATACAATCTTGCATGAGTGAAATATACACGATGTACATTATATATGATTGATTGCGTGACAAAGATGTGTTCATTGTCTCTTGACAATACCCTCCTGAGGACTAGTAAAGGTCTGCTTTATTCTTCAATTAAAATAACTATGGTCCTGATGCGAAGTTTTTTCAATTGTGTTTTGCTTTCACTCAAATAGTACAATAAAGGTCCGGTGTATGAAATTTAGCGGCATCTGGTGGTCAGGTTGTGAACTGCAACCAACAGCTCGCTCCACTCCTCCCTTTAGAAGCACTACGGTGGCTGACACAGGAATAAGATGTCATGTCAGTTTTTGCTTCTATGCCGAAGGAGATCATGTATTTACGAAACGCTCTGTAAAGCAGTTTGTCCCTTTAGGGCTACCGTAGAAACAACATGGTGAAATCCATATAAGGGGACCCGCGGTGTATGTAGATAGAAATAGCTAATTTTAACGTAATAAAATATTTATACACCTCTGAACACATAGTTATGTATATTACATTGCGTTTCTGTCAATAGAACATCCAAAAAAAACATTGGACCTATACAGTTCCCCTTACTTTTAGAAAGAAATGGTATTTAAAAGTTTGGATCCAAAAGGAGACACATTTTCAAAAATCAAGCTTTTTTTGTCGTGCATTCCAATTAATATAAATCAAACTGCAATTGGTTTGTTTTGATTTAAACCACAATAACTCAGAAAATACAGCTTACTAGCACAACAAAACACAATGACCATGATAACATGATAACATAATAAAAAACATGATTTTGGAAAAACGTTTAAAACACAGTTATCTCATTTTGGAACCAAACTCTTCATATATTATTGTCATGTGACACTGAAGGAAACTTGGATGTAAAGCCACATATAATGGGAATACATGAATGCTGTTGGGGAATTATATAAAAGGCCATATGTGAACGCCAGTATCTGTAGGAGGCAATTTTGGCAAACATTAATGTATAAATGTCTCTCATATATTTTATAACTTTAAGTAAATGAAAAGATAAGAGTCAACACTTGCCAGAAATCTGTATAGCCCCCTAATGGTTGTCTTGCAAAGCTTTGGAGACGGATGCACACAGCTCTCCTCCTCTGGCCATCTGCTTCCTGACATCAAAAGTTCATTTTCAATAGCATCCCATTACTTTATCCCGGAGTGCAGGGATAGGATGGAGATAAGATGCGACAAGCAGGGTGGGCCATGTTGGTCTCACAAGTCCACGACCCTGATGATGTAAAGATGCACGTGAGACATGTAAAGCATTATGTTGATGTTGAGGGTTTGATTAAGGCAAATGGGAGTACTGTCTGATCATGAGGGTATCCATGAGCTGTCAATTTTAAAGCCAATGGGATTACAAATGCATTTTTCATCCTTGGAGTTGAGGACAATTTGTATTGTTTGTGAGCAGACATACCAATGAATGTTTGTGTGTGTGGTCTACAGACCTACTTGAAGGACTAGTTCATCCCAAAATGTTATTATTCCGTAAAAACACGAGCAATCCTGCAAAACGGCAGTAATCCAAATCATGGAAAATAATCATTTCTTATCTTTTGAAATTCTCATTTTTCATTTTCTCTTGATTCATCTTCAAAGTTATAGGTGCCAAAATGCCAAAAAACTCAAATGAACTGAAACGACTATAATGGGCCACAAAATAACCACAGAAAATACCAAAAAACTCGAGCAGCTTTTTCATCTGAAAGTATACTACAACCCAGATAGCACACATACATCTGGCTTACGTCTATTTGACGTCTGCATTTACATCTGCAAGACATCTACAATACATAGTTTGCTCATCTGCAATACATCTCGGAGATGTCTGCTGTCAGACGTCATATAGACCTCTAGAAGATGTCTGTAAGATGTTTATGATTTAGAATGGATGTAAAGCTGCTGTTTCTAAGATGTTTAGCAGATGTTTTTACGCAGCAGATCTCCAGATCTTTAGCAGACGTATTACAGACGTTCAGACATCTCCGAGACGTATTGCAGATGAGCAAACTATGTATTGCAGATGTCTTGTAGATGTAAATGCAGACGTCAATTAGACGTAAGCCAGATGGATTGTGCTATCTGGGAAATGGGCTTCATCCTGTGAAGAAAGAGCGATGATAAGTGATTTAGGAGAAATGCTAAAGAGAGAGAGACGGGAGATAATAAACAGACACAAGCTTCCAATATTTTCACACAGATAAAGAGAAGCAAGTGAAAATGCGTCCGTGCTTTTAATTGGTGTTCTTTGTTGCGTAATTTAAAAATAAACTGACAAGAAACATCTAAAACAAAGCGGTAAAAAACACGTTTCCGAACAGCAGACCTGTGTTTGGATCCTGACCCAAATTAAGTTTTGGATGAAGATCATCATTTGAGTATTGTGTTAGCGTAGTGCGTGGGACTACTCATTATTCGCCCAGCTTGTGTACCCTGGTTTCCATGACAACCTTATACATTTCAGGATGAAAAAGGGCCAAACCGAACATCAAAAAACTAAATATACAATCCCAGGGATTTCAAACTATTGACATGCGTCATGAATGCATGCATGCATGCTTATAACTATGTGCATTCTGATAAAAATGCATGTGGTGAATGCATTGTCTGTCGCTTTAAATAAAAGCTTCTGTCTAATATCTATAGCCTATATAAAATGCACTACTCACTTCACAAAGCCCGGATACTGTCAACTCCATATATTCAAACACTGTGCTTCCAGATCAGTTGACACAATCACTCATTTAACAGTAAATGGAGCAGAAAATGCGCTTTTCTTTCGCTCCCTAAAGATTTGCAAACAAACGCAACAGCTGAACTTGCTAAGAGCTATAATGCGCAGCACCACAACGGAATAATGTTAATTATGAATCTCTCACATCATCTTCATGCCCCTGTTCCAAAGCACTAAGAAATGGACAAAAGTCAAAGTTAAACAACTAGCCATCGGCTGTTCAACAAATAATTATGCGTGTTATTTACACATTTTGCTAATTGCCAACATTATCATTAGTAGTGTTGCTTTCCATCCTCAAAGGAGGTGACATCACAGTTTACATCATACAGCATACGGACTTAAAAGTAGGTTCCTTATCATGATCAGCAAAGTGCAAACTTAGTTTTTACTTAGAAAAATGCAAATTGGATTTATAGTTTATTCATGCAGAAATGTGTGCAATTGTGCCATGTATACAGAACCTTTTGGTTTTTTTAACTAGCTCTATGATAAACGCCAGATCAGACCTGACATGAATTTCCATAATGGCTTGTTTATGCTGCAAACAGCCAAGAATCAAGTTAAAGATGAAGTGGGTATTTTGCTTTTAGTTTAAATATGCTATTAAATGCTATTAAGATACTGACCAGCTCAACTCAGCCGACATCTCAACAGACTAAACTAATGCAATTAGTTTGGTTAAGGAATGACAGTTTAAAAGTATAGTTTGCACAAAAACTCACATTTTGACATGTTTTTTTTACCATCATGTTGTTCAAAACCTGTATGACTTTACAGAACACACAAAAAATATATTTTGAAGAACGCTGGTAACCAAATAACACAGAACCCCATTGACTTCCATTACATGGACACAAAACCAGACATTTCTCAAACTATCTCCTTTTGTGTTCCACAGAATAAAGGGTCATATTCAGGTTTTGAACCACATGAGGGTGAATAAATGTTATACGATTTTATATATTTGGGCAAACGACCAACACAAATGTTTAGTTGCTCTTAGCTGACTCTAGCATCATAGAAATGACATACTTTATCTTGCAAAAGACAGTGTTTACCTCCTAGAAAGCAAATTACACGTTATTTATTTTTGTTTCACCCTCAAAAAAGGGGAAATCAGGTTTGGGCATTAGCACGTGTCTGATGCGTTCAAGACACACTGCCGTTTCTGCTGTTGATCTAAGCAATGGTGTGAAGAGCAGACTCATTACTCAAGGCCAGAAGACTGGCAGCGACCCACACTCTCATATCTGCTCTTCTTAACACCCAACTGGCGAGCAACGGGCGCTTGTGCCAGTTACATCCTGTTTTCTTTAATTCCCTTGTAACCAAGACAATGGCTCATCAAGGCAAGTGCGACTCGCATTGTGCAAATGAATTGGCTTGGATGCAGCTTCCACCTGCTACTCAACGTGTTTGTGATGCTCCGCTATTGTGGACTAAACGGACGGCGGACATTCTAATCCGATTCTGTTATAATTGCTTCTCGTCTGAGAATAGAGGTCTTTTAATTCATTATTTTATTTCGCGTCTCAGATAGATAACATACTGACCCAAATTTGAATTATAGTGGCGGGAGGCAGAATGCTTTCTGATCTTACTCTTTGTTTGAGAATACAATGGTCTTTGTTTCTTAATATTTCGTCCTTAATTGAATAAAGTACTAAAGAGGTGAGACCAAATGCAAAATAATCCTATTTTCCAAGCCAAAATTTCAATATCTTTTTATTTTCGCCCCACTGTGAATGTTGTGGGACCATCCTGGCGACTATACAGTATAATAATAATGAATCAAATAATTAACATAATCGTATAGTGTGGAATTTACATGGAACCCCAGGGTGCTTCAAAGAATATTTAACCATATTCCTCATCTTAATTAAAACCTTTCTTTAATCATATATTTCATGTTATTATAATATCATAAAGTATATACAGCCGCAGAAGAGACCATTCTAAATTTTCATTTATTTAGCATTTCTAGATGTATTGTAGACATTCCAGTTTAGTGTCTGTTAAATTTCAATAAAATCAAACCTCAGGAGTGACATAAAGTCAACAGCAACACATGAGAACTGTGATAAAAATTGAGCTAATCAGATTAGAAAATAAATGTTGAACTTTTCCGAAATACAAATATAAATTTTTTATTGCTTAAAAGTGAATATGAACTTGATTTATTTGCAGTATTGGATGTCAGAAAAAACAGCATCTTTCCTGTTATTTTCACCTATTTCTCCAGTTTTCATTTTCTGCAAATAAATGCAAATAGAAACAATAGTTTTTTTTAGACATTTGAGAGAAATATTGTTAGTAGTTCACAGAATCAAACAAAACTGATCGTTTTACCTTTTTTTTGCTTAAAACAAGCAATGGGGGGGGAAAAAATCTGCCAATGGGGTAAGAAAAATATTCTTGAATTGAGTGACTTGAATGATTTTTCCTGCCCCATTGGCAGATTTTATTTTGCTTGTTTTAAGCACAAATTCAGCACTGAAATTTCATATTTTTTAAGTATAAACAAGGTCATTTTGCTCATCAAGAAAATGGATCTTGATTCAAGAATGTTAAGGCATTTTTACTGTAAAACAAGGAAAAAGGACTTAGTAAGAAAGTCATTTTTTGCTGTGTACATTTTGAAATGGTCTGTTGATTTTTTTTTTCACGGCTATATAAGCCTTGTTTCAATAGGTTTCATAATGCACACACTGCATTCCTTCCGTAAAAGCCACACTCAGATAACACCGTTACGTCACTAAAACCAACAGACATCTTCAATACATAAAGTCACAGACATCCTCAGAATAGTGCTCAAGTCCTTCCACACACACGCACACACACACACACATGCACACACAGTCGCATCTGCCTTTCTGGATAGTTCTGCACTCTTTGCTTTGTCAGCTGCACTGCTGCGGCACCCAACAGGCAACGAATCAGAGTTGCCAGAACACAGGAGGAAACAGAGAGGGGTGGAGAGCTATTCAAAGCCTCCACCCCAGAGAATCAAGAGCCAGAAGATGCCAGGAGCTGTGCTGAGATCAGCATGAACCCAGCCGTCATGAAGCCACTGCTCACGGACAGCAGCTGTTCCACCGCACGGAGTACAGTTACACCGAGCACACAATAAGCCGGCTTATCTGAATCCATAGTTGGGCTTCGGTGTCGTCTTGCCGGACTTGCCCTTTCTGATTTCTCCAAATCCTTTAAGACCCAGAGACACTGCGTAATCCCAGGTGCTGAGAGAATAATAGACATATTGAGATGACCCCGCGGACCACAGCAGCCCCCTAAATATTCAGAAATGATTCGACCTGATGCAAGCGAGGCAGTCGCCCCCGTCCGGCAACGTCCCTGGAGATCCCCGAACGCTCCGCAATCAAAGTCATCCGTGTGAAATATCAAGGAGGCCGGCGGATACAGTACAGGTGCCAAGAATGTCACATCCTGTGGATGACGATAAAAGAAATTGAACGAAGTTTTCGTCTTTAAAACCCATTCCAGAGGGGCACAGCAAGTCAATATTTTGTATCGTCAGATGTAAAGAGGAGTTTCTTTCTCTGCCCTTAATTCATGCGGGTTAAGCATCACCTTCAGGAACAAAGAATTTAGTCGGAGGGCAGTTTGCAAATCAATAGCACTATAACGCGAGTAGTCCAATCGTCACGGTTAGTTTCAGCCCCTGAACAATTTACTACTGAAATGTGCTGATTAACAAAACGCTGTTTTCTGAAAATCACTTTAGGAGAAAGAGAATCATCGATTTTGATTTTCTTGCTTATCAAAAGGCAATGCAATTTTAAAATGAATAAATAAACGATAGGAGCTCAATTGGAGACCATATCAAGTGGTGTTACTTTTTCCTAAGTTTATAAAACTCTTGTTTATTCAAGAGCCAAAAAGCAAGATTTTAATCGGAAGGTTGCGATTATGGAAAAGTAAACATAAGACAATGTTCAACATCTTCTGCTGTTTCAATTTTTCCTTAAGCAATAGTTCAACGTTCAACAATCTGATTGATTCAGACATTCAAATGTTTTGGAGGATATTCACTGGCCCGGATCAACCACACCCATTCCCTTTATGATGTTCGGCTCCAAACATATGGTCCGAATCTAAAGGATATTTGTGACCTGCCTGTGCAAACCCAGCTGTTTTCTTGTAAAAAAAAGGATTCGACATAATGTAAAGAACATTCTGTAAAATCATAACCTTGATATTTATCAAATTGACCAGGTAAAGACATGTCAAAGATCGAAATCACACTCAAATTTAGCCTGGTTTTCACAGACAGCGTCACATTTTTCATCTGCTCCGACACAAGGAACAATTTTATAACCGGGCCATCGGACAATATGATGATAACGCAATAAAAGTTTACTCCTGACAACACAAACACTGCATCTTAACAAGGTTTTAACTTTTTGGCTGTATATTATAGCAACAAGTCACCCTACCAAAGCTTAATCATTTCCATGATGATACACACAACAGCACCACAGATGGACTGACACACGTCCAACAGCGAAATAACACTCCTTCTGCACGACTTCTGTGAGAGGTCTGGTGTCTGTGGACACAACAACTCCAGACATTAACATTCACGCTTAAAAAAGATAACAAAGATAGTGTAAGTGAGGACGTTGGAGGTTTAAAGACGCACAGGCTACTTTTTTACTCTTATTTCATTCCTGTTCCATTTTTTAATGGGGGTGACATATACAATGCCATAGCCAGACAAAAACTAAATCAAGAAGTAGAAGCGAGGAATTTGTGCCAGCAAACACCGTCTCTACGATAAATCTCTCCGAGCCTTAAAGTGTCTCTTAGACTACGTCTCCTAGTTCCCTTCTTTACTCTGCCGAGTTTACCTTAAACTGCACTAAAGGTGAAGCCGCTCTTGAGATTGATGAATTGGCCTCCTATTGTCCTCCCTGATGGCTCACTTCTGTTCAGCCAATTCCTTTGTCCGGGTCTATCAGTTCGTTCCTCGCTCTGTGAATTTTCTGAAGCCCGGCCGAAGCTGACGGTGAGGCCCGGCGTGGAGCTCTCGTGGCTGTGGAGAGGTTTGGTTGGGCTGACAGGTTCTGGTACCCCTGTGGAAGGTTTCAGGAGGAGCATGTCATCCATCTTTGTCCCTGAGGAGGCTTTTGCTTTCTGACTTAAAGACAGTAAAGGGTCTATATTTGTGTGTGTGTGATGGGGGTTCCTGTAGCACCGCAGGCTCTGTCAGAACACAATTACCTCCCATGAGCCTCTCTGCTCAAGGTGACTGCAGTGCTCAGTGATGTCATCGCTCTTCACGTGGCGTTTGTGTTGGATGCTGATCTGGTACTCAAAAGTAAGAGATCATTCCAAATTTTACTTTAATCAGCATTTCTAGAAGTAATGTGACCATTCCAGTCCATGGCGAAAAATCAAAACCTCAGCAGTGACAAAGTCTTCCAACAGCAATGTGAAAGACTGACAGCATGACAAGACACATGAAACTGATTAAAAAAAAATCACACGAAATACATAACAAATATTTTTGAACTTTTCCTTTTCCTAAATACATGTATAAATATTACTGTTGTAATGCTTGATAATGAATATGAACCTGTTTTCTTTGCTATATTTGAGGTCTCAATACAGAGCATTTCTGTGAGTTTGACCAGTTTCTCCAGTTTTCATTTTTTGCAAATAAATGCAAAATAATCACAATATTTTTATTAGAAATTTGAGAGAAAATATGTTTGTATTTCACATAATTAAACAAAACTTATCATTTTACCTAAACACATACCTATAAATACACTGTAAAATACACATAAAAAATATTAGATATTACATGAATTTGACGCCAAATTGTTATGTTAACTAATATTTTTAAGTTGAATTTACCAAAAAAAAATGTAGGCATCCAGGTAACTTAATTTTTTAAGTTAAATCCACAAATGATTTTTACAGTGTAAATTAGGGATTTTTTTTGTTGAAATTGTCTCTTAATTTTATCCACGGCTGTATTTTGACTTATTTGTTAACGGGTGCTGTACGCTTTCAATGAGAACGTTGTCAACACATCTGACCACGGTCAGCCAGCCTCCCCCTGAACACCAAAATAAGGTCGCGGATTCCGTCTGGTCTCCCCCATGAGGTCTAATTTCCGGTTTCTAAGTGTCTCGGATTTATTTCATCCACTTATATGTTCATGACGGCGCAAGAAGTTCTCGTGTGTATTGAGGGGGCACAGAAGCATGAACGAGATAGATTTTCTGAGAATAACAACTCACATTTTGGTGTATCTTACGCTATTGGAGGGCTTGAAATATCCCTCCAGGCTTGTTAATGAGCGAGACTGCTTATGTCTCCCAGGTTCACCAGAAAACAATGCTAGTCAAGCAACTCCAGAAGCCATTACATCATTGAAATCCTTCCCACAATGCTCGACTCATGAACGAAACTAAAGACTTTGCTTGATGAGCTTAAACATATTGCAATTTAGCATGTTCAACCTGAAAATAGAGCTGTTAACGATAACGGCGTAATTATCACATGCCTTGAGTTTCGATTGGAAAGGTGACAATCGTAGCCAGGGCAACGTGGCTGAGGGTTACATGTAACATGTTTGTGTTAACGTGTGTGTACGTGTTTGAAGAAGCAGGGGATTCTAGCAGTGAGATCTCATTAAAAGCATCTCTCTCTTGGCCGGCAGTGGACGCTGTCAGCTGCTCCGTTCCTCCGCATGCAAATAAGGCTAATTAGTCCGTGAATCTCCAGAGCTTCCCAACGCTTGCGTTTCAAAGGCACATTTCCGCTCGCACCATGACAAAAATCTCTCGGGTCTCCGGGGAGACATTATTCATATATTTTAAAAAACATTATTCATGTGTTTCAGATCTAACAGCGAGTAATTTG
Source organism: Triplophysa siluroides (assembly GCA_006030095.1). Lineage (NCBI taxonomy): Eukaryota > Metazoa > Chordata > Actinopteri > Cypriniformes > Nemacheilidae > Triplophysa > Triplophysa siluroides. Next base: position 10,406,554 of record VCII01000028.1, on the reverse strand, counting down.
ATGAAGTATATTTATCTTTCGCATTCTTTTCTTGTCGGCTGCGGGCCTCACAAACATCAGGCGTACATCACAGGGGTGGCAATAAATATGTCTGAACGGGGTGAAGTGAGCTGTCAATCATTTTGATTAATGACCGACACGCTTCTAAATGCGTGTTATCCAAACCGTGTAGTCAGCAGGTCATGCGGCAGCTATCAATGACAGACTACAGCTAACGCCAAATGGAAATATTTCGAGACGCAGGCCTACCGACACATACACTCCTCACAAACTCACATGGGTTTGACGCTACGCATCCAGATCAATTTAGATTGGGTGTAACAAATAGGAAGAAAATATTGGACTAGTTCAACCAGAAATAAAAACCGTGGCATCCTACACAGTTCATACACATCCACAGTGGATGGGAATGAAACTGTTGAGGTGACATTAAAGCACTCCAAAAGACTCGTATTTGTTCAATTGAAGAAAATATATTGTTGTCTTCTGGTTTCTATTCTTGAATTTATTCTTTGAATGAAAGACAATTAAGCTTTAATCCAAGTATAATTAAGTACTGTCTGAGGCCACACCTCTCATTAAGCATTAACCAATGACGCTACAGAGCTCAGAATAATAGAAAATGACAAAGAATCAGTGCTCACGTCACACACCAAGGACAGACGTGTTAGGTGCTCATTGTCTGTGACTCACCAAGACCGTGTCTCTCATTCTCCTGGTGCCTCGTTTTGTTGATCTTCCTCTCTGTTATTCTCTCATTCGTCTCTCTCTTTATATGCAGGGCTGTATTGACACCATCTGTCAGAGCTCCAGACGGTGCCTGGGGGTGATTTCCTCCGACCACGAGCATCTCACTGTGGAGACAGAAACCCCTGACCTAGACCTAGACACTTACAGCCAAGAGAGAAGGCCCAAACAGACCCCCTGTCCAAAATCTAACCGGAGGAAAAAAAATCAAAAGAGTACTTTAAGAATCGTGACTTGCATAAAAAGTGTTTGATGTTAATCTATAGTGCTTTATATTCATTTTCACCGTTTTTTTGTTTCGAATATGATCTTGTTTCATGCAACTGTTGAAAGACATCAAGGGAAATCAAAAGAATGTTCGTATCTTGCATTATGAAGAAATAACCAAAAACCTTCCTCTCAAGTTCAAAAGTAGATATTAATAATAAAAGAAAAACTACATTTTGGGAAAAAATCCATAAATCTTAGTACTGTTCCGGGCACAGCAAACCCACAGCATGATCATCATCCAAAAATATGACCTGGTTAAATCGTGTTCGCTTATATGTTATTATGTTATAATGTTAGAACTGTTAAAATGGACAAACACCATAACTGGACCACATCTTAGGGGGAAAAAACTATATCTATGACCCCTTGACACCACAGAACGCAATTCAATGGATAGTTGACACATGAAGAAGATAATTCTCTCTCATGCTATTGTATATTATATTTGCATATTATACCACATTTTTGCTATATCTCACACCTGTACAGTTTTGTTAACTACCCATACATGATGTGCGGTACCCATCAAATGAAAAGAACCATTAACAGACATGAATCAGTATATGGCCACTAAAGTTTTGTGCTTGAAATAAGCCTGAACTGAGAGTGTAAGCTTGTGTCAGAGTTTAGGTGCATATAAATCAGAAAGTAAAAAGACGCCCGAGACGGTAACGGGGGAGCTAAACAAACAATAAGGCTCCGATATTTGCCCTTCATCTTTATCAGTGAGGCTGTTTGCCTCTGATCCCATTCGCCATGCTCCTGAACCAAGACGGCAGCTAGAGAGAGAGCGGGGAAATCACACCCGAAAGCTCCTATTGAACCATCAAGTAACAGGCTTTGTTGAGACAATGCTAGCCGGGGGCTGGTGGAAAGACGGGTGTATTTCAGGCAGCCAATAAACACTGTCCTCCCGTAGGGCATGGATGAAATGGAGTAAGAGAGAGAGAGACTTCTGACTTTAAAGGTACAGTTCGGTCATCATTTACATCATCCATACCATGAATGTCTTTGACATCTTTCAGTTTGTTTTTCGTGACACCCAGAAGTCATACAGGTTGGATTGACACGAGGGTAAACAATGACAAATGTACATTTTTAGGTCAACTAATCCTCGGATGCACAAACGCAGCACATGATCCTCACAGTGGGCTCAGGAAGCCATTCTCTCTAAAGCCTGGATCTTTTGCGATGCTGGATTAGTCCGATTAACAGAGATTAAGAGGCTGGCTGTCAAGCTCAATACTTTCTTTTAAGGGTTTAATTCTTGGGATGGAGGCGGGGATGTACGAGTTTAAATGGATCGTCAGATGTCGTCGATTAAGCTCATTAGCCCTTTAAAGGAGCTGCGTGACACTTGCACCCATCACTGTAATCAGACCCTTTGAAAATGAGAATCAATTAAGACCACCATGTCTCATCCTTGTCTGCGCGGCGTACAACGGGTGTTGAACTTTTATCACAGACTAGGTCATAGAACACAAAACCAGATGTGTTTAACAAGGCAGAGGGATTTAAACGGATACGTGGCTATCTGAAGACTGAATGATGAGCGCTGGGAAGATTCTGTGTGGGCCCAACGTGTATTTCAACACTTCACACAGGTGTGATTTACTAGCATAAACCGCCTCTTTTGGCTTGAAAGAAACTGTGTTTACTATAGACACGCAGTGAAAAGGCGTTGACACAGCTGTTTTTGCGACTGACCTTATTGCATATGCATTTGTAGGAGTTTCCTCTTCAGACCCTGCAAACTTTATGGGAGGAGAGTATTTAAATCTATCACAAAACACCAGTTATAGGTTTGCGCTTGTCATTGGTATTTGCGGCTTTATTTAACACCCAAAAAAAGCATGTCTTAAACCCTGCGCCACTGCGCTGCTCTTGGTAGACTGTGTTCATAAAAAGCTTTCAGATAAGGCAATTGCAAAACACATCTAAGATAGAGATTATAAATACATTTCATTCAAAACATAAAAATAAGATAAAAAATAGACTCCTACTGATATCCGACCTGATATTGGCACCCTTGGAAAATAAGAGCAAAGAAGGCTGTAAAAATAAATCTGCATTGTTTCTCCTTTTGATCTTTTATTCAAACAAATCTAAAAAATTCCAACATTTTATTAAAGTAAAACAATTTGAAGCGAGCGGAGTATCACATTATTAAAAAAGTGTTTTTCTCTAATACACCCTGGTCACAATTATCGGCACCCTCGTAGTCACCTTGGTGTGCTAAGAAAACGTAAATATAAATGGGAATATACTTGGGAGATATTTTACTCATGAGAATGTCTAAGGGTGCCAATAATTGTGCCCAGGGTGTATTAAAGAATATTATTCTCCTCACTACAAATTGTTTTACTTTAATAACAAACTGTTGGAACACTGTAGCTTTTTTTGAATAAAAGATCAAATGGAGAAACAATTCACATTTATATTTACAGCCTTCTTTGCTCATATTTACCAAGGGTGCCAATATTAGTGGAGGGCGCTGTATATCAGTTCATATATATAATAATATTACTTTTAATTCATATTTTACTGTACATTAATTGTAGCTTGAAACTGTCTATATGCATGTGTAATAAATGTATTCCTTCAGATACATTACACTTACAGTTCCTTGCAGCTGAATAAATCTGGTAAAACAGCTGAAGTTGAACTGTCATCATAACAATAAACCGACAAGAACTAGTTAAGCAAAGGGAGACAGACAAGAGAGAGAAGAGAGACCAGAGAGAAGAGATTGAGAGAGACCAGAGATAGAGAGGAGTCGAGAGAGAGAGGAGATAGAGAGAGACGAGATATAGATAGCTTAGAGATCTAGATAGAGATACGATATGTATGGAGATAGGGAGAGAGAGACGAGAGAGAGAGAGAGACATATATATATATATATTGAGATATATTTATATATAGATGCGCTATCTCTATCTATGATATTTACTAGAGTTATCTATCTCTCTTTGTTCTCTCTCTCTTTGTCTCTCTATCTCTCTTTCCTCTTCGTCTCGCTAATCTCTTTCTCTCTCTATCTCTCTTTATCTCTACCCTCTCTATTTCTCTCGATCTAGCTCTCGGTCATCTCTCTCCGCTCTTCTCTATTGAATTCCTTTCCCACAGAACAACCATACTCTTTACACTATCATCCTCCTTGAATAAAACTTTTTTTTCTTTTATATTGAGCTTCTATATATATTTTTACTATAGACTTTATTTATCCTATCTCTTATTTTTATCTTATCTGTAATTTGAGCTAAAATGTGACCCTTATCTTATCTTGATCTTCATTTGATGAGACAGATCTTCTCTGAGATATCTTAGATAGGAGCCGTGGCTACTCTGAGACCAGAGATAAACGGATAGATATATATGAAGTTGATCATGTTCCCTCAGAGCTTTATCAACCTTGTATTAGTCATTTGATGACATAAATCTTTGAAATCAGAAGGTCATTGGTCTTCTCAGACCAGCAAACGTGAGGAAGAAATACCTTTGATGAAGTTTGATTGTCCCTTTGAACCCTTTGAAAGCAAGAGAAAGTCCAGTTTTTTTAAACATATTTTGGGTTTAATCTCTCTTTCAGCGCACTGCCTTTGGTTCCTGGTGGGGTCGGATGGAGTTTAAATGTTAGCTCTGTGGGTGTGCGATCTCTACTCTTCCTGTCCTTTGATGCATGCCACCCTCGATCTGTATGTGTCACAATGAGAGAAAACAGCAGAGAGGTCAGCGCACGCAAGAAAGAGCACCACTGTTCCTTAAAAACAAATCTTTAACGTTCTAATTAATAATCAGAGGATCATCTTTCAGTTTCCTCACACAAAGCAAGTGCTTAAGTGTAAACAGCTTAGCTTTGAAGAGACCGACACATTCTGTGAGACTGAAGAGGATGTTGATCAGACGCACGGCAGCCATGAGATAACCAAAGGACTTTCTGATTTGAGTTATTCTTTATATTTATGCACAGTGCTTGACATACATTCAAATATGATCTTTATCAAATATTTTGTATTATCCATGCATGACTACATCCTTTAACTTGTTTTGTAAGTGTAACTTGCCCACATTTATTCATGGCTTTATTTTAAGAGAACTACCACAGCCAAAAACATCATCACAATGTACATTCCCTTATGTTCAAACGCATTTGATTTTGTGTCATTTAAAGGCACGAGCTTTTCCGTAATGAACATTTAAAATGTTACTTTACATTCCCAACTATGAAGAGTGAAAACCGCTAAAGCAAGAACACTAATCAAACTAGTTTAACTTCACGGGGCCAAAAGTAATTGTTCAGAGTTCAATGGAGGTGGAGAATGAACTATAGATCAGAATGTATTGAGCTTTCAATGTCAACAGGAATCAATCTGAACAAAAAGGCCTTTCTGTAATCCAAGAAAAAAAGTTTCTTTCAGCAATGTAAAGTCTTTGCTATGTAGACTTACATCGGTAACTATCAATTACTCGTAGCTTTTCAATCTTTTCACATCATTTTGCTCTCATAAGACCATTCACACTATTTGATCCAACCTACACAAACACATTCTTCAGATTCTATATCGTACATCAACGGCTTACAGATTCCTGAGACACGAGTCACCGCATAATAGCCTAAATCATCTACAGATACTGTAAATATCCACGAATCTACAAAACATTTGACTGATTTATTTCACAGTAGAATAGCTGCCGTTATAAAAACTGAGGCGAGGCATTTTCCTCGTTCAAATGTGCTACAAAACTTTCCACCTCTATGTCACTTTCCCCTTTATTTTGCCGTCTTCTGCACCTCTGAGCTCACGTCTTGTCCTACGGGGGTCCCACAGGCTGTCCTTCACACCTGGCCCTCCGCCGCAGCGTTCAGCCCACTCACGGCTCACCGATCTGTACTAGCACACTTGTGCTGTGGCCGTGCACATCAGCAGGCACCCTAGACTACATCTCTAAAACTCAGACAGGTGTGAGGACTCTGACAGCCAAAGGGGCCACTGAGACCACCCGGACCATCGCTGCATCCCGGTTCAAACGATGCAAGACGACCGTTTATGCATCCTAAATAATCAGGTCTGTCATAACAAATGTATGACCTTATAACGGCTTATAAATGACAAATGAATGACTAGATGCTATCAGTAAGGTAAACAGTGATACTCCTCGCTGATAAGCAAAACGTGTAAGTGTTTGCCGATGCCAAGTGCATCATTTGTGTATACACGTATATGACTGGACGCCAAGTACATTCATTCGAGATGCAGATGAATGAGGGAAGAAAATACAATACATTCCAGTACTCGCTGGGACCAAAACAAAAACATGTTTGATGTTACACCCTGAATAACCTCAGAATACTAAAAAGAGATGAAGGAACTCATTCTTTGACAGGGGATCAAACGGACATTTTTTATTCTGTCTGTTCGTGTTCGCCCCTCTCTCTGGCCCCCTCCCCATCCACAGCCCTTTATTTTTATCTCCGCAGATGCGCTCGCGGCAATGTGACTTTGTCTTATTTCACGTCCAAAGATCGCCATTGCAACACTATCGCCGCCAGCTAAATAGTCAAAAGTGATCCAAACAAAAGATGAAATGTACCGAGCGAAAACAACCCTTTGAAGCACGCTACTCATTCATGAGCCGCGGTGGCACTGCAGACCAAAGCCCGTCCGTGGAGCGGGACCTGACTGTGCAATGAATTGTGGGGTTGAAACCTCATCATCCTCAAGGTTGCCGACGAGAGCTTCTCGGAGGCCGGAACTGGGTCCCTTGCGATCCCCGGAGGAGGCTTATGTGAACGTATGACCAAATTCCAGAGCAGCGCCCACATTTCCATGCAGGTCCATTAATGAGTCCACCACGGGCAGCCCCGCAGGCTCTTGGCACTGCTGTGCTGGCTTTATTGACTGTTCTGACATGCGGAGGTCTCGGGGGACGTGCAGGGGAGAGCGGTGAGTCACACAGCTGCAGGGCCATTGTGACAGGCCTGACAGACACATACTCTCCACGCAGAGAGAGAAACCGTGCGTTCGGTCCAGGAGATTTGCCCGGGGTTGCATTCGGCCAACGCGTCTGTGTAAATCTATGCAATATGTCTCGGGGAGTCTGGCCGTGCGGCGCTGGAAGCGAATTTACGGTAAATGCAATTTATTGCATTAAGAATTTATACGCTCCTGTCACACCTTGCAGCCGTGGGCAGCTAATTGCTAACTTCCTTGGAATAAAAAGTCATAAAGTGTTGTGGTCCGAAGCATGTGCCCCGCCATGTGAGGTCGAGTCTTTTACCTCTCCGCAAAATAAAGCCTTTGCATCCAAGGGGGAAACAAGGGCACTTAGTACACTTTATTTAAGTACACTTTCATAATTTATAATAATCATCATAATAATTAAACTTGAAGTGCTCTTTTGTCACATGTCAATATTGTTTGCTCCTTCTTCCAAATATCTTATTTTGTGTTCATCAGAACAAAGAAATGTATTAAGAGATTTTTCCTACTATGGTTGTCAATGGTGGCCAAGAGCTGTTCGGTTACAAGCATTCTTTCAAATATCTTTTTCTGTGCTCATCGAGAAAAAATACAGATTTGGAAGAACTCGAGGATGAGTTCATTTTTTGGGGTTACCTGTTCCTTTAATGCTGATTTTAAAGACCTTATGTCACATCATCTTCTCTTGAATACTACCTCACGAACACATCATCCACACCTTAATGCGTTCAGCTGATCAGCCCAATGAGTTTGGTACACAAGTCTGCCTACGGGTTTCCCTGGGGCCGCCGACTGTCGACTTCATTTAGCCTGTACCGTCTCCCACACTGAGAGAAATACACAGTCTATGGCCTATTGAAGCGGAATGGAACCACACACAAAAAAAACACCTTCAGGAGGCTGATTTACCTGGGGCCGTTTCCACGGCAACGCACCCCAGGGAGGTCTCGGAGACAAGCGCGAGGATACCCGAATCCCTCCCCCCTCTATTTTATTCAAAGTAAAGAGGGAATTTCATGCAATATGAAATAAGAGATAGTGTTTTTCGAGCACGCAGCGAGAAGCAGGGGCTTGTTTTCCCAAGCTGCACATCTTCTAACCTTTCAACAAAGATAGTTCATCTCCTTCGCTTGTCTTCACTCCACCTTCTTTCTTCATCCGCACAGAAGTGCCCGGTAAAGGCGTAGCAGACGTCTGGAGAGAGAAAATAACGTAATTGCCGTCGCACACTGGCGAGATGTGTTCAAATCAAATCCCTTTATTGTCACTCAACCATATACACAAGTGCAACGGTAGGTGAAAGACTTGGGTGCAGTTCCGACCAACATGGCGGTATGACAGATATGTAGATACAGTCTTACACAACAACCTAGAAGACTGCCGTTTAACACGCTAAAACACAAGATGAGTTCAACTTTTGGCTCTTCCTGCTGAGCTTCATCTTAATGAGAGCACGTCTTTGAAGTCCTTATTAAAACTGCATTAATATTTACTCAGTGACTCCTCAAATTGATTCTTGTCAGAGACCAGAGAGGTTTGTCTAAAAGCAGAAGTTGCTTTCATACAGTAATTTAGGAGACGTTTCAGATGTTTCATGATCGCAGATGATCCTCTTAAAATTCCTTTACAGTAAGAGTACAGAGATACACAATTGATATACATAGAGAGCAGAGCCCACGCGAGACGTGAAACACGTTAATTACGGTTAATATGTAAAGGGAAAATATGACATCTGCTCTACAACCATCTGCTTTCCATCTCATCACAGCTTCATATCTGCTGTCTAGGAGATACTAAAGAGACATTTAATCTTACGAGAAGGCGCTTTGAACTTCTTTGAGCTTAGAAAGAGCAATGTATTGTGCATGTGGAAGAATGCGGGTGAATAATAGCCCAATGACCAGGCAGGCCGTGGGTATGTCTGTGTGTCCCATCTGTATGTCTAGCGCCCCACCTGCCCTGTCCATCTGTCCATCTGTGCAAATGCTCGCACACAATCCCACGCTGCCAGAAACAACATACAATCATTAATAAACACAAACACACACCATCCACACCGTTTGGACAATGGAAAGCGGACATTAAAAAACACGGACCTCTGAAATTGTGAAGATCAAATATCAGCGTAAATGTAGCCAACAAAGTGTGTAATATTGATCACATATGAAATCTCTGCCTATAAACTGATGTATGATGTGATGTGCATAATGGTGTCTAAAAAACGTTAACATACAGACCCAGAAAAAATAAGAGACCATTTCAAAATGACTTTCAGTTTCAGTTTTTTTTCAGTTTACTATCTATAGGTGTGCGCTAGGTAAAACAATCATATTTTGTGAACAGCTAACAGTATTTATCCCGAATTTCAAATAAAACTATTGTTTCTATTTGCACTCAATCAAAAAAATGATTTTTGCTGCTTGTTCAATTTACTTAACTTGCATAAGTTAAATCAACACAACTTTAGAAAATTCGGTCACAACATGATTTTTTTATGTTTAGTCATATAACTGAATCCACTCATGGTGGGAGAACATAAAGGAGTTGTGTTGTGTAACATAAAGCAGTTACAATTGGGCAGATGGCTTATATTTCCCAGCATGCTTTGCGCATAACTGCATTTTCAGAGTTATTGTCTTAAATAAGTGTTATTTTATGCATTTTTCAGTAAAAAGAAACACTTGCTAGTGTTCAATGTTCATTTATCTTTGTTATATTTTTGCGGTTATACCGTTGTTCAGAGAACCATTGCCTTTGGATATGTTGTGGGCAGTTACTATTCTTTTAAGTTAAATGAAGTAATGTCTAATAAATGTTAAAAATATATAATATAATAAAATTTTTAGAGTTTTCATTAAATAATCGAATATATATATTTTTTGTATATATATTGGTTTGTATGTTAAATATATGTATATGACACAAATTAATTTAATCAAGATTATACTTAAAAAAATAATTCAAACAACTAGATTATAAAGAATTGTTTCAAACAAATTAGATTTTGTAGGAAAAATGTAATTCAATTTCATGAAAAGTTTTGCTTAATTTAATTAAGTTCGTTCAACCATTTTTTTTTTAAGTGTGCATTTATTTGCTGTAAATGAAAACTGAAAAAAATCTGAGAAGATGCTCTGATTTTTGTCAGACCTCAAATACTGCAAAGAAAACAAGTTTATTCACTTTTAAGCATGACACATTTTGTACATGTATTTAGGAAAAATGTAAACGTTTTTTTTACCTCAATTTTGTCACAGTTTTCATGTGTCTTGTCATGCTGTCAGTCCGTCACTTTGCTGTTGGATGACTTCTGAGGTTTGATTTTGTTGAAATTCAACAAACACTGGACTGGAATGACCACAATCCATCTAGAAATGCTGAGTACATGAAATGTTGGAATGATCTCTTTTTTCCCGCATCTGTATAGTATCAGCATAAATTCTGAAATCTTGCGATTGCATAATATTTGGTACAGTAGTCCTTTCGTTGTGCTGACAGCATGCACATGAGCTGGCTGGACTCCACAAAACCCGATGATCCATGTTGTCTCAACATGATCTGAGAATGTGCCAAAGAGCATCTCGTGTGCTTAAACGGAAGCAAGAATATCTGACCTTTTACAAAAATGAGTTAACACTGTGAATGTCACAAATTTGATCATTAAAAAAAGACCTGGAACATTTCTTTGCATTACATTTTTATCATCATAAAACCGTTTATTTTAAATCCAGATTTGCAATGCTGTCTTAAAGTCCCTTTCATATAGTCTTCACTGGTAAATTGCAAGAAAATTGCAGTTAACAGATCATGTGTGAACAGGACCTTTACGGTAAATCGGTGCTTCCAATTCTCCAGTAATAGAAGTAGTAACGTTACTGGCAAGTTCCAGTAAGTGGCGATGTGTGAACAGCGCATTTTGTGTATTTACCATAAATTTACCAAAATGGCTTTCCCAGTAATTTACCAGTATTGCTGTATGAAAACTCCATACACAGCACATATAAACATAGAAAAACGGCGGATGGCCTTCCTGTCACCATGACTGTTTTCTACATTTTTCTACCTCTATGTGAAGTGTGTAATTCAAAGCCAAAGCAGTTCAAAAGACTTATATTTAATAATCAATTCTGATCTTTATTCCATCTGAAAATGGCAATTTTACACTTTCCCACAAAGACGGAGGTCACAGAATAACTCTAGACTCTGAATGTAATGGCTTCTTCCGTTTAAATGCTTATTTTGTGATTTAGCAGTGAATGTAATATTTGGTAATTGCACGGTTTCGTTTCGGCAGTCACAGGTGAGAATAAATGAGGATAAAGAGATGCAGTGGAAAAAAGGAAAATATGTTCTTTTAAGTACCCGTAAAAACCGCTAAATGGGAGCTCTGACAAATTTGGAAGAGATTCGAGGAAGTGCACACAGGAAAAAGTTTGTGTTAACGCCCTTAAAATTGCCTCGGCTCAAAAGCCAAAATCCAAACCGAATAGTGTCTGTCATCACAGCTCCAGAGAGTCCGGACTGCAGGTTCAATGCATTCTCGCTTTAAAGTTCTTAACAAGGTTGCGACTGTCACTTTCTCTAGTTATGATCGCTAGCGTGAGAAAATGATGACACCGATAGGAAGGTTTGTTTTAAAGCAATACACAATAATGATGTCATGTGGACTACATCCAAGAGCAACACATACAGCCTTTCCAACGTCCAGCCCAACAATTCTAGTGTTTGTTTTATACTCACTTTTGCCAACAACTGAAGTCTGTTCCCAGTGAGACATTCAATAAAGAACATACAGTTTTTATTATAAATAAATGTCATTTTCTGCCAAATTCTCTCCCTTTAGCGGAGTTATTTCTAACCTCAACAAGTTCTCATTGTTCACGGACAGGGCCGAGGTAAAATACCCTCTCTATTTAGGGCGGCAAAGGTACATTTATCATCAACGCTGTGTATCTATCTGTGCAGTACTCTCACAATGCAACGCCGGCAACAAGGTCTCTGCAGATTCATAAGCGTGAAAAATGGATGAATAAATGCATGAATAAACAGTATGGAGAGGAAACATATTCATGAGATAAAACATTTATATTTGCATTCACAACAAAGTGGGTATTGCAGCTTTCCTTCCTGTAAATATTAAATAAAGGACATACTGATAGAGATGAATTAAAGCCTCGGGTTCAAATCACACACTGTACATTGTTATTGCCACATTTGACCTTGCTTGAGTCCAATCTGAATCAATATCCTCTCTCTGCAAATCTGTCTGTGTGTCCACCATACTGAGACACAAACACGTATAGACAAACCGTACTTTTAAATATTACAAAAATAATGGTTTAATATTTCATTTCATATCTGTTTACTGAAGGGTTTTATAACTCGAGATTCATTCACATCCATAAAAAATAATTTCCAAAACATGCTTTGATACAAGCAGTAACATAATTAAGTCAAAATTGTTGTTTTTTCAAAAAGCTTTTGAAATTGAATAATTTAGTGGTCATTGCTAGTCAAGCAATTTATGACTTGGGAACTCATACCAGCTATTGGATAAACATCAAACCAGCATTTTAGGAGGTACCCGAGTCACATCACTAAGACTTAGGGTTGGGGTCTTTTAAATTGGGCTTATACGGTCAACAATATAAACAAACGTTATGTGGCCCAAACATAACTTCCAGTAGACCCCCGCAAAGAATCAATAACTGTTGAGTAGTTTTAATTGAATTTAATACAATTGATGTACTATAAAATATTAATATAAATGAATAGTCCTATAAATTTTACTTATATTATAACCAAACACAGACAGGAAGTTAACTTCGGGCCAGGCGCGTGCGTCCAATCAATGAAACGTCTAGAAGTACAGTAACCACCTTGTGACCAACACTTAAGTAAACCGAGCTTTCCAACGCAAGCATACAACACATTTCCCTTAGAAAATGTAAAATCTAGTTTACTGAACCGACAGCAAAAAGAAAACATAATGTGAATAGGAACTGAGAATCAGGTCAAGATTCAAACTTGCATTGAGCCATTGAGAGAGAGAGTCGCGCCAACTCCGTTAGCTCCAATGGGACAGTTTTTTCACAGCAATGGCGGGTCATGGAGCCTCTCGATAAGTTACTAGTACGTATGGAGCTGCAGCAAAAGACGCAAGACATTTAATGAATACAAATATTTACAAAATGAAAGAGAAAACTTACTGGAACTATCTGAAGGCTCCATGAATGGAGAACTTCTGTTGTCTCGACTCTCTCTCTCAATGGTTCTGCACGATTCGAACTGCTAGGCCCCGCTTACATTTTTAAACGTTAACCTAAAATGATGTGGTGAAACGCTTCCTCGAGTCCAACGGATACTCTGAGGTCACGCGTATCAGTCACCGTGACGGTTTAATTAACATCTTGTCCTCTGAAGACACACGTCTGTCAGCCAACAAGCCCTAAATACCACCTGTGTTGTCAGACAGCTCTGGGAAAACCAGACCGGAGCCCCTCAATCATGTTTACTTGGAGCGCGAGCCTCAAAGCCCCACGCAGGCAGATGCTCGTGCCAGCTCCTGGCACCCCGAGCAGTGTGGAAAAGTCACTTTCTTCCTCTCGCTTTGATCAGCGCACACAACAGCCTGAAAAAAAACAACCCCTCAAGTTCATCACGCTGCAAATAATTACCAGAGAAAGGTGGATCGCTCGGAGTAAACGGAAATTTTAGCGGCTGATTTTCACAGCTCCCAGCTGCTTTGAAGTTGCTTGGCTACAACAAAAGGCTGAAGAAGTCAAGAGAGCGCTCGGATTGAAACTTTTTGCACCATTCGATAAGCATTCGCGACTATATATCTGTCACAGCTTCCCTCGTGGTGATTTAAACATTAGAACATTCTTACTGGCGAATCCAGGCCTTTACCTTTACTTTAAAAATGCCAAAGCACAACCGTCCCCGCAGTACCGCAGAGCTCCGCTCCCCTTATGATCCTGGCCGACTGGATTCATTAATGCAGAAGGAGGTCTCTCTTTGACATCCCTCCCCGTGCACAATGCTCTGCAGGCCGGCTGATAAGTCCTTCTCATCTCCAGAGCTCTACAGGGAGCTAAAGATCCTTGAGTGGCCTGTGACTTCTATTCCTCAAGGGGTAATGCTGAAACTTTATGCAGCGGCGTGCATGCACTCGTAAGCAAAACTGCTGGAGATGGCCAATCTTGAATCTTTAATGATTCGCAGGTCAAAAGCAAGCTTGGGTGTTAAACCTGTTCTTAGAGGAAAGCAAACAGCACATCAAATGTCAAGAGGGCCACATTTGGGAACAAACATAATAAAACAATTGTTCTAACTTTCATATCTTGGCATACAGAGCACATGTTTGAGGCTACATATAGGCCCAAAGTTATCATTTATTTAACATTTAATTTATATTAAAATCTATTTATATGAATAGTTTATTGTATATTAATTGTATTTCCTGTGGCTCAGTGTTTAGAGCATGGCACTATGCCAAGGTCATGGGTCCGATCGGATTGCACATCGTCAGCAACAAATGTATATTACAATGCAATGTAAGTCGCTTTGGATACTGTCACAATGCATAATGTATTTTACATTAAAACTTTCAACAGCTTTATGACGACATGACGTTTTGTTGTGTTTTGCCGCTGAAAACCGTCTAACACTAATCTGGATACATTGAAAACATTTTTCAGTGTTTGTTTTACACTCCAATGTCTGAAAAAAACGTAATTTCTATAAGGCATTTTTCACTTTCCGTGTCTTTTGCAATGTAGAGGAGTTTTTAATGGACACACAATGAGGTGGAGTTTTCTGCAGGTATCATGAGAATATAACTTTTTAACTTGGATAGAAAGAAGAAGACTGTACCTCCGCTATGCAAAAACCTGCTTAAGTTTGATCATAAATGTACAAGTAAGCAACTTGATCTTTTTGAATGTTGAGACACGATTTGTGAAATAACATTGTGAGATCTGACAAACGTGACTTCAGAAAACAGGTGACTCCATTTGATCTCACTGACATTGCTTTATTTTAAGCGGTTTAATATCCTCTTATAAACATTTATAGCACTTTCTCTCTTGCCTTGGAAGGGAACATGAAGAAAACTCCACAGCGCTCTCTTGTATCTGTACTATGCTAAGAAATTTCTCGACAACAAAAGGATATTCTCTGTGAATCTCTGAAGGCACCGTCGCACCAATTGCACACAACTTTAAGGGTTCCACCACCACACCAGATGTAGCACCTCACTGTGATCTATTTGGCTGTCGGCAGACACCGCAGCCGACAGACCAAACGCAGATCGTGGGACAGCTGTGGCGGCAGCCTAGCCGTTTAACACATAGCTCCAGCGCCACACAGCCCGCTTCTCGCTCTCCGCAGCCAAGAGCCGCGCGAGCCGGGCTGGGGAGGGTTTACCCACAGGACTCCAAACCTGTCGGGAATAGTTAAACACGACATTCCACACAAATAATAAGCAGCGTTTGTATTTCTCTTCATATTTTTCTTTCCTTCCCTGGCTCTTGGGAGGAGAGAGCTTTTTCCTGCTAAAGATGTTGACCTTTACAAATGGAGTTGTGTCTCGGCTAGGCTGGCCTCCCCATGCTGTAATTTATACCCATTTATGTTCCGTGTGTTCGCCCACAGGACACCTTTGTGCTTTTATGTGAATGAGCTGTGCGTTCTGCTGACTGTTGCGTGTTGAGGTGAGAACGGGACATTCTGCATGTGTTCGGCATTAAAGTGTCTTGAAAATACATACACGCATAAGAAACATGTAAAAAAGAATAGGAAAGAAAAGAGAGTTGTAAATAAAAACGGGAAATTTCATGGTTTAGATGTTGCTTACGGAGTTTAATTAATAATCATTTTATCTCAGATGTTTCTCTTTAAATCGCTACTACGTTTTTATTATCATTTTTATACATTTATCTGTATTTTTATAGACATTTAGTCTTTTTTTCTCTCTTTCGTTACCACAAGATAAAATAATATGTATAAATATAGAATTAAATAAAGTAGAAGGAAATAATGAAAGATAACCATTGTGAAAAAGTCTTTTAAGGATTCTTTTTGTTATAGAATTGAAATATATATGTTTTGAAATGAGAGGCATAATAAAGTATAAACAAATTATAAATCGCTACTTAGAAATAAAGTTAAAAAACATTGTGAATAGAATCGCATAGTGAAATTGGTATTGGAATAATATTTAAATCTGACTTTTTTTGCAAAAAGTGTGGGACTACTAAGGATTTTTCTTAACGTGGGTCTCAAGTCAAAATTTAATCTCATTGCGGTCTTAAAGAAACACCTGAGATACCATCAGATCTAATTTGCCGTTTTTCTTTTCCACGGGCGGGTACACCGGCACACAAATGCACACTCACGCATGTAAACACAGTCACATTCATACTGTACATGGAAGCACTTATTGAGACCGCCTGCTCCACCAAAGGAGGAACACCCTTCCCATTTCAAAATCAATGGAAATCTTCTCACTCTTCCATCCAGACCCGGTCGGCTGGCTCAGCGGGACGCCTCATGCTGTGTGCTAAGGGACAAGGGTGTTGCATTATTCCAGAGGTGACAAATGAAAGCTGGCATACTAAGAGAAACGCCATCTTATTTGGTATGCTAATGTGAGGAGGAGAAAGAAAACACAGGAGGTTGGAACGGAGCCCACGCAACGGAGATCAATTCGCTCCAATTGGCTCCAGCCTTCCTTTTCTCCAGACTACCCCACTGGGAGAACCGTTGCTTCCACCTGGGATTGCATCTCTTTTTACAGCACCTATTCTTCAAGCATGTTTTAAAGCCCAGGCGGCAACTCGTGTTCCAATGTGCAACACACCAACCCCTTTGCAAAGGCGCAATGCTAGCGGGTTGCCATGTTGTTGTGCAAAAGTCCCCAAACCTTTCGAAAATGTCCATTTTTTACTTAAACTACTTAAACATTTGCTTGATTTTACATAAATTCTTACATTTATGGATACACTAATCTTAAGGCTTTTTAAACACATTTTATGCTGAAATAAGTGCAAAAGCTGTTTTATTCTTCACAGCAGGTCATCTTCATGGACGCAGACATGTTAAAGGGGTAGTTCCGTCATCATTTAATTACCCTCTTGTCATTTTAAAGCCTAAAATGGGCGCCGGTTATCCACATTCTTCGAAATATCTTCTTTTGTGTTCTGCGGAAGAAAGAAAGTCATACAAGTTTATCAGGGGCGTGTTTACCATTTTGGGGGTCCTAAGCAAAGTCAAGACCTGACACCCCCACACATTGCCTAACATTTTTTTTATTGCACAGCAGTATTGAGTACATGGAATTAATGAGACATATATACATACATATATAAACCGGATTTATTTTACGTTGAACCACATAAAACAACAAAATTCTCTACAGTTTGTTATAAGAATAAACCTTCTTGGTTTTGGGATAAAAAAGTGTTGTTCGTTTAATTCGGAATAATACAGAATACTTTTAGCTACAGTATAAGAAAGTAAAAGGTGGAAAATTATTCAAAAAATTATTCTTTTCATAGCATTTGTGCGCATCATTGCGTAAATCAAATGATTTTACCGCTTGTAGCCACCTGGGGGCCCCCAAGCGTGCAGGGCCCTACGCATTTGTGTGGTGGTTAACAACGCTACGGAAGTTTATAAATGACAAGAGGGTGAGTAAATGGTGAAAGAATTTTCATGTTTGGTGAACTATCACTTTAAGATCACATGACCAATCCTTTTGTATTGCTTAACATTCTCTTACAATTTATGTACTGTGAAATAAATGAACCACAAATAGCATCTGTTAGGTAATACATTTCTGAACCCAAGAGGATTCCCATAGCAACCATCACCACATACATACCAGCTACCTAAAGAATAATACTCAGTCCTGTGGGTCTTAGAATTAAGTGTAAACTTGCTCTTAAACTTATTTTTATTAATCAAGCGAGCTGCTCTTGAGGTAAACTGTGATGAGGACCTCTCAGTATAATCTTTGGCAGATGCAGGAATGCCCCAGACCCAAAGAATATTGTGATACACTGAGAGGCTCTAAAAAGGTAATAAACTGCGGTGTGTTGTTTCTAAATCAATGAACGAGTCTCGTCTGTAGCACACCCAGCATAAATAAAGAGTTTTAAAGTACAACTCAGTGGACTTGGATAATTCATTGCCCAAGCAATTCCAAATATACAGTAAGTAATTGCATTTCAGTTAGCGCTGTTTGCTGTTGTTCATATTGAATGTGTTTAAGGAATTGAACAAACAACTAAACTGTTGCAAAATTGCAAACTTGTCCTGGATTATCCTTTACAGATAGATCAAATTTACAAAAAAAATTGTTACGCATTTGCAAAATGCATTTTTCCAAAGCAACAAACAAGTGTACATATGTTTATCATTATTATCCTTATACGTGCTCCCTGGGATTGAACCAACAACCTTTTCGTTGCTAGCGCAGTGCTCTACGAATTGAGCAACTGCAATTTTAGTTTGTGCAAAATGGAAAAAGGCAAATATAATAGGATAAATAAGACTCTATTGACCTGGGCCAGGAAGCAACCGCCCAAAAGACATCATGCTCTGGCAAGCACTCCCAATACGTCATAATCAAGTTCTAAATGGGCTAACACCCCTCACACGTTCTTAAAAACAGTTTTTGTCAAGCACGAGATCAGCTGGGTTTGCATCCTTTGGCTTGCAGTATTCATGTCAGTCGCTACACTCTTAAAAAAAGGTGCTTCAAAAGGTTATTCGATGCCATAGAAGAACTTTTGGTTCCATAGAGGAACCTTTAACATCTGAAGAACCCTTCTGTTTCACAAAAGGTTATTTGTGGAAAAATGTAAGAAAGAGATGGTTCTTTGTGGAACCAAAAATGGTTCTTCTATGGCATCGCTGTGAAGATCCTTTAAAGCACCTTTATTTTTAAGAGTGTGAGACCCCATAAAGCCGTTGCAGTCTGCATTTTGGCACAAAGGACTTTTAAACACTTATGAAGCCAAACATGGCACTTTAACTGCTGTGCATTCAATAAACCGCTTCTACACAGTTATTATGGGGAAAAAACAAAAACTGTTACCAGCATGTAAGATGAAAATGCTTTAAATGGATTTCTGAACTTCTTACGGGCTAATGGCCAAACAACAGCCCATTCACCCCCTATAAACGATACACAATCTCTTTAAAGCTTATTAGCCATGCATTAGTTAACCCCCCCATACACACACACACACAAACAGAGAAACACACTGCGCTCCCTCACTTTCTTAAGAAGGGGTGCACCACGCACCTGAGGGGAGATTGTCAAGTCTAACGGCAAGATCCACACGAAGACAGAGTGTCAATACAAAGCAATTTAAGGGCGCATGAGAAATCGACCCCCCAGATAACAGGCAATTTCTCTGCTCCGATGACTCCTGTGGACAGCCAAATAACCACAAAAACGAGAAGAGAAAGAAAAAGAGAAAGTCTACTGCTGAGAAGCTGTGATTTGGATCACGTTGCACCGGTTACTATTGCAGATTCACTAGTGCAGTCGCTCTCTCTCTCTCTCTGCCTGTCTGGTTCTCTTTTATTTTCTGTCCATCTCGACTTAAAACCCACGCACATATATTCAAACCACCACTTTACTTCAGACTTTAAAACAGTAACTTATAACAAGATGGAAAGGTGTAAAAATCGACTTGAGGGTTGGAGATTTGGTGCTGAGATGAATCAGAAAACAAGACGGTGGAAGGATTCTAATGATGCGAGTTCCCAGATACTATGAATACTTCAGTCAACGGACACATGGGGTTTGTTCAAAATGGCGTTTACCTGATATTTTTAACAGTAAATACCGTTGTCAACTGTACATAATAATAAATGCACATTTTCTGTCTTACTGCATTTGCCAGAATATGTGTTTTTCAACCATAATTTATTTTGCCACTTTATTTGACTTTATTTGAGCATATATAAGAGTGTGAAACTGTATTTGGGTAGAAAAAGTGGGCAATAAAACAAACAATCAAGATAAATCTCTCTTATGCTATTTTATATGATAAATAGTCAATATTAATAAAATAAAACAATGTGATATGAACAGTTTTTTTTTCAAAAATGTTGCTATGTCACACCATAGGAAAATTTATTCTTAATTTACGCATTTACAGTATATCCAAGATGACACCTGATCACGACGTCACACACTGAATAAAACATGTGACAATGATGTATCATAGCAAGCTACGTGAATAGAGTTCACGTAGCTTGCAAATACTGAAAAGACAAAAATTGTTCTACGAACTTTCGTTGCAATAACATGTACAATCTAAATATGCACCAATACTAAATTTCACCGCCGATATCTATAGCCGATTTTCAGAGTGATATCTGCGATACCGATTCTGAAGATTCACTTTTTTTTTTAATCTGAATGTGATTCATTCACATAATGACTATTGAGGTTGAACATTGATTGACAGGATATAGGCCCTGATAAATGTCTGTTTTTAAATTATTGGCTGATAGTGTGACCGATACCGATTACTGGCCGATATATCAGTGAGTAAGATCTGACAAACTATGCTATACAACACATTATACTACACATATTAGCATTTTCTTCCAGTTAATTAAAAGAAATGGCAATGCCATACAGTTTCTACTTAAGAAATATATTAGACAGTACGATGTAGTACACCAGTATTCAATAACATACATACAGCACCCATATACTCATCTGAAGCCCTGACTCCTAATCACATCTTCAGAAGACAGAGATCACATGGAATAAATGTTTAAGAGATTGATGAACATGATCACTATATACTTCAAGACTCTTCAAAGCTGTATTTCTGTCCAATGGACCAACACAGGTAAATAATGAGTTTTACTTTGTACGTCTTGCGAGCTGTCCCTTTAAAAGACTCAGAAATTCAGCCTGGCGATTTAATTGTTGCACTGCATTGGGTTACAAAAGTCTGCTATTATTCCGAGCATGCTAGAGTCACAGAAAGCCATTATTCAAGAATGGTTTTTGTTGGTGCTCCCGGAGACCTGCCTGCTAACAGGGAATTGAGCTTAAAGACTGACACTCCCTGCAGGCAGTGTTTGGTAATAGGGTGGGTTGTCAATCACAAGCCGTTTCTTGAAGCTTGAAGACAGACAGTCTATATATTTTCGATGTTCGGGTGACAGTGAGGTTAGCGGAAAACTTTCGAGATTAATAGATTTATCACTTAAGAATGCGTTCATTTTTTAGGTGTGCATGATAAAATGAATGTATACTAACGGGTTTAGATCAGTGCGGTATTCTATCAAATATTTTTGCATTTAATTTACTAACACTATTGCAAAAATCAAAATATAGATCGAAATATATTGCAAATAAACCGCAAACGCTTTGGCGGTTGTCTGTGATTTTGCGCAGTTTGACAGTGAAGTACGGTTCAGCTTCAGCATCTGAAAGCCAGAGTGCGCTCCAAATAAACAACGCAGAAGTAGTACTATAACACATGTAGTTCCAGGTAACGAAAATCACTACTATTGTTCATACTTGTTGAACTTTCACAAGCAAATATCACTCATTTTCTTTAGTAAACGTCTACACTGTACAACTTGTAGTTTTGCAGGAGGTTTGCCGGTAACTTATTGTAGATTTAAATACTGCTTCAAACTACTTTCCTTTTAGTATTGTTTTCAATTACTTTAATCAAAATAAAAACACTTTCAAAATGAGCAAGAAGATACTGGCATTAGCTGGATTTTTGTCTTGTTTTCTAGTAAAACTTCTTAAATTACGATGCATTTACATATCAAGAAAAGTGACCAAAGATATTTAGTCTTGTTAAGTTTCTGCTTAAAACAAAATTGTAAATTAAATCTAAAGTAAATTACTGGCGAACCTGCCAAATTACAGCAAAGCTGTACAGTGTAGTTTTATTGTGCTGTTTAAATTCTTTATTTTAAGTATACAGAAATGAAAGAGATTTCACTGTCATGACATTCAGCATATAATCAAGCTACATTCACTGCATAATTGCATATTGAATTTAAAAAAAAATCTCAAGTTTTTGCTTTTATGAAAGAAACAATGAAAGATTGAACTCTATATAATCTGCAAAACATCATCAGCAGGTCCCGAATCTGTCAGAAAACATATTGCTCGAAGTCTTTAGACCCCAGCTAAACTTTCTAATTCCACATATCCTCAGAAGGTTCACTTGGTCGAACTTCATGAAGAATTTTGAGATCATTAAGAATGTAAACCACAATTACAGCATCCGGTTAGAGAAACCTCTGGAGCTTAGAATGCCCGTGTCAGACCGTCACGTCTTAAGTGGTACTGTAGCGGTGTGCACTGCTTAATAAGTTTTAAGTTTAATGATATGAGGCCAAGCTCTTTTTCGTACTGTATTCTGAGTTTGTTGTTAAACTTCAGCATAAGTTTCTTTAACTGGTCTTCAGTGATGTGTGTTCTCTCCTCGTGTCAGGTTGTCTTTGACAAAGAACCTTTAAATAGATCAGCAAGGGATGAGAGGACACCGTACCTGTGTTTCCATGGTTACCTCATCACCTTTTTACTTGCGATTATGAGCTGTTAGATGTGAAAGTGACGCGGCCTTCACGCCACGATTCGTGATCCATCACCAACTGTCATACGAGTCAGAAAGATTCATTCCAAACTTTTCTTTCTTACGTTTCTGACTCTGCTGGGGTTTGGGAAATTGTTAATGGTCTTGAGAGCAGGAGGTCTGAGATGTCCGTGTTTGATATGCTTTGGAGGACATGAGTGTGCTAGAAGGTTCTTGATAAACTATTTCTGGAAGGAAGTCCGCCCTCATTGATGGCCTCATCTGCACATCTCACTCCTGCCATGACAGGTTCAAACACCGCCTTTGATTTAGTCTTTAATGGTATTCCCTTTTATTTTACTCTGTGGCGCTCGCGTTAAAGCTCAGAGTAACACAGTTTCGATCAGCTCATGCGGTATCTGGTGTTAATTTGTCTAATACAAAACGTGTGTTGTCAGGTTTTATATTTCACACCGCTCAGGCTAAAGATAGACTTTGTGACAGTTCTTCTCACAGGTTTTGACTTTCAAACAACAAAGGTTAAAAGAGATATGTATATGGTAAGGTGTGTGAACTTGCTGCCTGTGTTATGCATTTGTCTGTTCTCACATAATGTTTTTTTTAAACTCTGACTGATTGGCGTTAGGGCTGCACTATAAATCACGATTAACACTAAATATTGTGTAAATATAAATAATATCTAAAAAATTGTGATAAACGTACCAAGCAGAATGTTTTTTCACCATTTCTAACACACGCACATATGTCTCACATATGTCAAAGCAGAAATCAAACCACTACTCTCTGTGTGTTTTTTCTGTTATCTCATATGTACATTGCATGCACTTATTTCGTCTATTCGAATGAACTATCTGAAAAAGCAAATATATTTATAAATGTGTAAGATTTTTCTGATATTTCTTGAAGAAATCAGGACAGAAGTGGACAAAATAGACAGATTACAGCGGCAGGTGTGAACGGGTATGTGCCACTTTGGTCCACTTGTGATCCGATCGACCAAAACGCATCTTAATAACAGGGCTTTATAAAGACTACAATGAGCCGCAGCAGGGGGGCAGAAGAGCCACATGCGGCTCAAGAACCACGGGTTGTCACTTTAAGGAGAAATAAAGTTTAACTTGTAGTACTATCAGGGCTTTATGCAGAGATTTATATTTTTATAATAATTTATTTTGCTGTGCTTATTTTGAGATCATTTGAGATTTTTAGCGATATTTATTTACTGCATTATTGCATTAATTCAAATGCATTTAATTAAAAAATGTATAAAAAAACTACACAAAACTAGAGATGATTAAACCATAGTTAATTAAAACAAACAATAATAATACATTTTTTAACAAAATTATTGAAAAAAAACAATACGGCAAAACATTCAGTAACAACTTTAGGAATGGATACGGTTGTTTTCAAACATGTGGAACTATACATGTGAAGTAACTCTATAAGATTAAAGCCTTCCAAATAGATGCTGAGGCTATTTTTCTCTTTGTAGACTTCTACAAGGCATTTAATACCACAGACAGTACTAATGGTTTCTGAGACACAAGCAAATCCTTCTAAAGTGGTTGTTAAAGGGACAGTTTACCCAAAAATCTAAATTCTGTCATCATTTAAACACCCTCAATTTGATCTAAACCTATATCATTTTTTTTGTTCTGATGAAAACAGAGAGAGATATTTGGAAGAATGTTAGCAAATTTCAGTTCTGGGTCACCATTGACTATCATTTGCTTTCCTAATTTCTTCAAAATATCTCATTTTATTTTCAACAGAACAAAGAAATGGGCCAAATTTCACTATAGCTATGAATGATGTCACAGAACTGAAAATTGCCAACATTATTCCAGATATCTTCCTTTGTGTTTTTAACAGTACAAAGAAACGGATACATGCTTGGAACAACTAGCGATTGAGTGAATGATGACAGAAGGTGGATTTTTTGGGTGAACTATCATTTAATAATGAATCAATCAAACTGATTTGTGAATCCTCATGGGTTCGATCCCAGGGGATTGCACATAGTCAGAAACAAAATGTATAATACAATGCTATGTAAATCGCTTTGGATAAAATTAATGTGAATCAAACTGGTTGTCTTATACTTATCAGTTTATCACGTTGCTTTAGTAATGTCAAAATAAGACAAACCATTGCATAAACAGATCCCTAAAGAACGAAAGACTCTTAATAATATAGTAAATTGGCATAAATAAATACCTACTATCGTGGGCGATGTGTGAAACCCTACGTAAAGTTTCAGTGATATTTTAACGAGTAGATGCCCTGTGTGACACAAACACACCCACATTTGGATATAACTTCATCAAGAAAATAGTGAAACAGAACTGCTTAACCAAGTTTTTTATCAAAAAGGAAACCATTAAGCCAAACATATAGGATAGTTCACCCAAAAATGATGTCATCATTTACTCTTCCTCTTGTCATTTCTAACCTGTATGACTTTTTTCTGCAGAACCCGAAAGAAGATATTTGAAGAATGTAGGTAACTGAACAACAGCCATACACATCGACTTGCAATGGCTTTGTGTCCATACAATAGAAGTTAATGGGAAACACCATTGTTCAGCTACCAACATTCTTCAAAATATCTTCTTTGGTGTTCTGCAGAAGAAAGAAAGTCAAGAAAGGGCGAGTAAACGATGACAGAAATTCATAACCACCAACATCATCATCAGCAGCTCAAAAGCTACAGAATTCTGTAAACAAACGCAGTTTGATTTAAACTAAAATTCACACCAAGCTCACACAATTTAGTATTATTTAGTTCTATAGAATAGCATCATATTAGTCCGTTAATGTACTTATGCCATTGTACTCAACGCCATATCAAATTCAATGCATTTTCACCAAACGTGGTCAAAGTATTTCTTAATATACGTAGCACAAACGATGTATAAACAAACCTCATAAATCAAAGTCATGCATTCCTCAAGCAAACAAGCAAGGTAGACAAACTAAGTTAACTTCCTGTTACGAGGATAAAGACTTTCTGCTTACAGTCAATTGTAAGAGTAAAGATAAAAAATCCAAACAAAATGACATTTACTGTAACTGTATCCCTGTCAATTCTCATCCTCTCACCTTCTGTATTCGGTCAACTTGAGTATATTTCTAGCATTCACAAACCTGTATTATAATTATGTCGTATGACTGAATGACTATTTGATGTGATGTAAATGCACCATACTGACATGTTGCACTGAATGAATAAAATAAATTTAACAAAATAAACACCGTCGCTAAACCAGAGATTCTACAGAATTTTTTTTTAAAACTAGTTTTTACGTTTACATTTCCTCTCTTATTTATAAGTAAAAAATGAGATTCATAAGGTGACCCTAAGGCCTATGGGACAGTGATAAAAAACATCAATAAAATATCCCTCAGCTTCATTTCATTGAACTAGGTTAGCCCAAGGAGAATCTTGGTAGTTTGCCAATAACTAAATCATTGATCTCCTAAGGTTACAGTGAACTTAGAGAGTCATTTTCTTATTTGCGTGTAAGCGAATATCTATATCAACTAGATAAAACAGACCTGGCCGCTCTAATGAGATTCAAGGGCCTTCGACAATAGGCAGAAAATGACAAATGCATAGAATTTCGATTATACCACCTCCTATTCCATAATGCAATTTTCAAGCGTGCGATTGGCACTTCGATTTTAAGGAGACTAAAGAGCCAGTTATCAACTCGAGTAATTCATGTGCATGCTTAGAGAGCGTATGGACGTGCATTACTATATAAAGGTATAGATTTATGCATCTTAAAACAGGTCAGCTTTCCCGAAATAACAGGCTTATCATTTCACGCTCCTGTTCCCGATGCTGACTATACCAAAACGCACACTTCGTCAGACGGCAGGTTTGACGGTCTTCCGGATCGTCCCACACATCAAAACCCCAGACTCAACTCGACGGAGTTGAAGTGACATTTATCAACATACAACCATCAATTAGGTGTAAAACCACTGCACATGCGAGTCCTTCACTGGAGGACGCTGTGTCCTTTGTTCACAGTGATCTTCCTGTCCCACTGGGCTTCCCTGCCATATAGTGATGAATAAGGCCTGGGATAATGAGAGGACATACAATGTAGGGCAGGCGGACGCTGCCGGTATGGTGCCGCTGAGGGCCCCAGTTCTCTAGTGAATAACACTGAGGCAGGTTGCGCCACGACTCTGACTTCCCATGATGCATTACGCTTCAGTTTCCTACTGTACTACGCGGAGAAGAGTCCGTAGTACGAGAGCGCTCTCATTTATTATGGACGAGTAAATTAGTGTCATGATGCATGCATTAAACGTTCTGACGGGGGCAAGAAAGAGAGAGAGACGGCGAGATTACGACAGAGATTACATGATGAAAGTGGCATGCGCAGTTACACAAGTGCATTAATACAGTAGCTCTATAATGTGACGTGTCACATGGTTGTTTTGTATAACGCTATTTCAAACTAAACAGAAACTATAACGGGAATGACCTTTTCACCTTGTGCTTATTTCTCTTTGCCGTGAAGTGTGGTGAATTCCTGCAGCCAGCGTTCAGTACACAGCTCTTGTGAAGTGAGACTCTACGGATCTGTGACTCCGGGTCTCTGACAGATTCTCTCTATTGATTTCTTTTGTGTTTTTTTCTAGCGTGGTGAGGTATGACCATAAGATGGATAGTCGAGGACAGCATGGCAACATCATTATCTGTAACCTTTGGTTGACTTGGACATAAAAAAGAACAAAATTACAAAAAGAATAACTTGATATCTAAGACAAAAGAAATGAAATGATTCGTCCACGAGAAGCTACGTTTTAATGACTTTAAAATGACACGACGACCCTTTTAGCTATTCTAAATTCAGTTAAGAAGTTTTAAGGTGGCATTTATTTGTCTTTTTATTAGATGCCACATGGTGCCACGTGTCAGAGCACTGCTCACAATCCATCGGCTCTTGCATTATAGAGCTCATAGCTTTATAAACTGTTTATTCTATATACTTGGCAGGGTTTCATAAAATAAACACCCGGCAACAAAACTATTGATTAAATGATAAAAATGGTATTCTTCCGCCAAGCGATGTAGCTCTTCAGAAACAATTCAACAAAGTGGTTGCCAAGCAACATAAACGCAGCATCACAGTTGTAACTGATGTATTGAGGTCACTGGTGTATGTTTCTTGGGTAATTTACATCAGCTTATCCAATCATAATCTTATAAAATACATTATCTTTAATATAACATGGCAAGGCAATCCTGGTTTCTACCAAAACACTACAATATGCATAAATCCTTCTGTGATTTGATCTACGGCTTAGCTTTTGGTAACTAATTACCACGGTAAACGTCTGTAAATAATATGCTTCACCGTAATCTTGCTCCCAGTCGTCAGAGGAAGTTTTGTTCCTGAAACTGTGAGAATGTGCTTGAGTTTAGTGTCAATGAGAAACTCTCATCACATCCGATAAGACAACAGCATGACTTCAGTTGAACACCCACCAACTCTTCCTCCCAGTACAAGTGTCGTCTCTCTCTCTCAGCACTCATTGCAGAGGCTCTGTTTAAATAATGGGGACATCTCAACAAAAACACACTTAGAGCTCTCGCCGCGAGCGCTATCGGCACGGTACACGCACCGCTGCGGAGAATTCCGGATGGTAGAATCTACACAATCTGACAGCGACTCGGAGTCAGCAGCATGTATTCGCTGTGGCAAGTCATATTTCCTCTTTCGTGTAGACACAATTTTTCCCTTTCATCTTTCAGGGAAATCGTACACTGGCAGGTCACTTCCCTCTTTGTGTGATTTAATTGTGTCCCGCACATGTGTCTGTACAAATGGTCACTCGTTCTTGCTACCAGTCAAATGCGACCCCGATAGAGGGTCAGTTACCCGGATGCGCGGCCATATTGGAGATACTCGGATCTAAAGCATGGATTGCACGGTTAATGTACTAAGACGTGTTTCTACTAATTTATGATGTCTAAACCAGGGAAAAAACGTGTGGAAGCTGCTAAGTCATATAGAGAAGGACTTGGTAAGCAGGAAAGGGCGCGATATTATAAACTAAAGTTAATAGGTGGTACCTATTTATAGCGGTAGTACTCCAGATGTTTTTCCCGGTCCGACCGATTAGTACAGTCCAAAACAGGACAATAATTGACCATTTTCAGCAGCAATAATCATTGAAACTAGCGAGCTCTGTTCGGTTCGGTGGCATTGTTAACTTCTGGATGGATGACGTGTCGTGAAAACCCTCTATACTGTGCTCAGAAAGAAAAGTCTCATCTCATTTTTCACCGGAACCAGCGCGCTACGTGCAGCCACACTCCCTTGCCGTTTAAAACGACCTTCTTTGTCGCGTTCTGGTACATTTTAACATTAAACTAAGTAATTAAAGCCAGCAATCGTTGTGGTGCATACAATATATACACCTTTTAAACTTGATAAAATCATTCCACAGTAAAAAAATTACCTGTTACCAAATAACAAACAAGCCTGTCTGTGGAGATTTTACGTAATGATAACATAAGCACGCACTTACCTGCTTCTACGTCACGGGGGAGGTTCACGCATGACGCGTTCATCAGGCTGATCTTGAGATCACGTAGCCACTGTTTGCACTATGACCGGCATTGAATTAATTCAACACGTTATTTCAATTAAATGCCTATATAGACCAATTTGGAGTCGACGTCACGGTTGCGTCACTGCCAGCTGCGCGTGCATACTGGCTGCAGAATTGACTTCAAATTGTATGTAAATCTCTTGGAACAAACAAAAAAGCACTGAAACATGTAATGCTATGAAAACATTTAAATGTATGTAATTCTATTTCTGTCTTTTTTCTATTTTTGTTTCTATCTGGCAGCGAATGTTAATGTGACTGGAATATGTATTACCGCTTGTTCTTATGGCATTGATTTAATAAAGCATTAAAAAGAAAAAATGCAGAAAAACAGTGGAAACAAGCAGCAATGAGTGAAAGGGGGGAGACAATTCCTTCAAAAATGTGTTTTTGTGTTGTTGAATGTCAGAATAGGAATGTCAAAACTCATGGTCTTATTTCCTATGGAATACCGTCTTGAATATGCCATTTTTAGCTAAACAAGTCATTAAATGTTTTCTGTAATCAAACTAACAAAGTGTAACCATTTTGTATACAGTATCCTTGTAATTCTCTAGTCGTTACAAAGGCTATCTCTTCCGGGTTTTTCTGCAACCAAGATGCGCGCGCATCCCGAATGTTTACAAACTTATCATAAGCCTATATCGTCGATACATGATGTATGACAAGTGTCAGATATGCTATGAATACTTTCGGACACGCGACGTCCACCATTTTTGATTGGTCAAGAGCTGACTTTGGCTATGACATAAACAACCGCTAAACTCTACTCAGTTGTTGTTAAACAAGTACAGTTTAACCACAATGAATACATTTATTGTTCACTATATCACAGTCTTCCTCAATAGAGGGTATGGAACTGTCGTCACTTTACCACGTGAACACCACGCGTGAGCAGGAGCGGCGTGCCGTCCTGGGTGGCAAACACTCGGCAAAATGACTGCTTACAATATCAGGAAACATTTCAGTGTCCAGGAGCAACTGATTCCTATGTAAGTCGGAGAGAAGTCTTAAGGGTCGCCGTCGAGTCCAGCTGCTTGTAAGTCCAGCAAATAATTGCGTGTTTTAGTCCCGCGCTTCATTTGAACCCTTCCCGCTCCGCGCGCGTTGCTTCTCTCCCGCCAAAGACGTGCAGACACGTGATTATTTTAACAACAGTACACGCAGAGCAGGTAAATGGACTCACAACAGTCAACAAAATGCAGCAATTTCAAAGTATTTGAATCTTTCAGTCTGTTTACTGCTTTGTGTCTCCAACCTTTTGACCAGATTTGTGATATTTTATGAACCATAACGTTTTTATCAACATTTAGCATTAGCATTATTGATCGGCAGGTAAACATTTGTGACCTGGTGAAAACCCGGGCTAAAGTCTCATAATCTAATTATTAAATAACAAGCATCAAATATTAATTTCAAGCATTCATTTCACTAAGATTCAAATATTTAAAATGGCATTATTTGGTCAATATTGAAGATATTGTTATTTTACTTTCACAGAATATTCTGTAGGATGATTTTGATGATGTGGAAAACAGTAAAAAATATTTTTCTGGGGTTTCACAAGCAGGGTCACATTTTGTTATGAACAACGTTTTAATTGGGAAATGATTTAAAGTTACAAGTAGTTCTAATATGAATGGCATGGAAAGGCTAATTTAGTAAGTACATTTGTTTTCTGTTTATGATGAGAGCATTTTAATCGTTAAATTACATGTGTTGATTGTACAGTATGTTGTCATTAGTTTTTTTATTTACAAATATCAGACTTCTATAAAGAGGGCATTCCCCTAGCCACAGAGCCTACAATACATACATATATATATATATATATATATCAAGTGGGCTAAATTGATTAAATATTTATTTATTTAAAAAAAATTTGTCCGGACATCCGTTTGGAGGAAAATATGTCAATCAATATCAATCATGTCTGCAAAACTAATATTTTAAATGAAATACTGATAACTAATCTATATTGAATTGAATCGAAATTGAATCGAATTGAAACCACATAAATAAGAATTGAATCGAATCGCCGAAATGGTTTCAAAACCCAGCCCTACTTTAAAGATCATCAAAGCATAATTTATTGCAAAACATTTATAAAAACATCTTATTGCTGTTTTGGAGAGTTTCTGTTTAGTATCAACTGCTAATTACATTATATAGTTCTTTATGTGTCATGTGTTTCTTTTTTTCTTCAAGTTATTAAGTAATGAAAATGCTCTACAGTTAAGAAATATACACAGGTGCTTTTTCAGTTTAAATTTGATATGTGTACAATTCATTTTGAAACAAATATGTCACATGCATACGTTTTTAAAGCCTAAAATCTCATTTGTAATATAAAAGTACAGAATCCAAGAATTACAGGTGAACATAAAAACCTATATAAAACCATTCTTTATATAGATCTGACGTCAAATCATGCATGCATAAACTTTTCTTTCTCATGAAAATGAAATCTATCTTGATACCTCAAAACAGAGATCGTCACTAATAACTGTCTTTGTGTGGGATACATAATTTTTTTTTACGAACAAAATGCCAAGTGTGAACAAATAGAAAGAAGGTAATCAATTATATAATATCTGTGTCCTCCAACATAAATGGTCCATGGCACAATTACACTGTTTAGCCCAAGCTGAATGAGAATTATCACACCTTGGCAGCCTTTTGCTTTAGCTGTGCTGTCTGGCTGTTGCATTTTAAATAATTACCCTCACTACATCATCCATCATGTCTTTTGTTTCCTTTGTTCATATTCTTCTCATGTTAAAAAGGCACTGGACACATCCTCATAGTTTGTTTAAAGAGGACGGCTGGAGCTACAGATATTGTATTAAACAATTTGGCTCTAGTAGCCCTGCGAGTGTTTCTATAGCTAAAAATAACCTCACACGAGAATGCAGTCTCATGGCAACTGACCATATAACCGAACGTGAGGACACAGCTAACACAAGCACGATAAGCATGCTTTACCAAAAGAAGAAAGATGAAACCCTTGTTTACAGATCCTGACCTGCTCCGTAATGCTCATTATACTAGTGTTTCAACTCAAATGTGAAAAGGAGGGTGCGAAGAAGGTGCGAGACATCCAACACAGTGACATTGACAAAGTGATGAAGGTTCTAGAAAGTTCTTTCAAACCTCAACATGTGCTTTTTCACTCACCGCAGGTCTCGTTTCATAAATGATACATGAATCTGTGAAGCCGTCAGAGGAGGTGCTGAGATCATGTCACGGCGTAAAATCTGAACGCCGTACACACCTGAGAGAATGACTGCTGGGCTTGCCGGGATTCTGAAGGTTCTTGTTTTAAATCCGGTCTAATGGTTGTCACGGCAAGAAGCCACACTTGCTGTCATTTTTAATTGAGTCTATCTGGAAACGTGCTAACAAGGTTCAGGACGTTGACTTGACCATTATGACTCGTCGTTGGTAATGAGGGCCCATCACCGTCCAGCAGTCTGAGGTCAGAGTTAAAACCGTCCATATGTTTGGAGCCGAGGAAATCTCCGGGATTTGCTGTATTTTTTGGCGAGGGTTATTGAGGCTCAGTTTCATTAGGTCTGTGTGATTGTTATGTTAACTGGGAATTGCCTGTTTAATATGTTTATATACGCCATTGCCGAACAGTTTAATCTACTCATTAAAAATGAGCAAATTGCACTCAAAACTGTGAAAAAGTTCATTTAATTTACAACTTTTAAGTGTGTTTATTTTGATATTCTCAGTTCCAGGGACACAAAAATAAGAAGTCTCTTAACTCAAAAATTTTAATTATATCTTCCATTGACCTCAGAGCGATTCCCAGCATGCTTTGGTGGACTGGATAATGGAAGGAAATCTCAAAAGAAAGTCTTATTTCTAGTATTCCGTTCTATTCTTTAAGAGATTTTAAGAGACAGACTCGTTTCAAATCACTATTGTTTGATCTGAAGGCATCACATGTAATTGGCTGTTGTTCCTTTATTGTTCAAAGTAAAAATGTAAAATGATGAAATAATGAAGTTTATTCAAAATTAATTATTTTGAGTTTACTGTTCTTATGTATTTAGTGTTCTGGTCTCAAAAGAATTGAGTTTATCAACTTAAAAGTTTTGAGCTATTAAGTTTCCACAAATGTTTTGAGTTATCTTAACGTATCGGGAATTAATAAAAAACGTAAGTTTTTGACAGCATACAGTGTTAAAAATGGCCATATGAAACCTTACCAGATCATGTGACCTTGTTAAACCTACAGCATGTGAAATAAAGAGGACCTTCAGGAGGCTGCCTTTGATTTTACTGAATAGAAACACAGCTGTGAAACTTCACTAAAACGTATATTTTAAAATTCAATTCAAATGTATTTCTATAGCGCGTATTTCACATGTTTCTAATGTTGCAAAGGAAAATACAGAAGCAGGAAAACACATAAGTAAATAATCTGCAATACTGAAAAACAGACAAACTTCCTTTTTATACGAGGACATAGAAAAGATATTTTAAATGAGTTTGGGGATGATGAGTGATAATTGTTATAACATTGATGAAATTAAAAGATAATGTACACTGAAAAAATAAGTAGGATTTACCTATGTTTATGTTCATTGGCTTAATTTTTTGCACAGTTTTTTTTAAGGAAATATACTTAAAAAGATTTTGCACACAATTTTTTAAGTAAATTTGCATAAATGTATATTAACACACAAAGATTAAGTAAATCCATCTAGTCGTTTTTTTTGTGTATATACTGTACTTAATATGTGTATAAATGGTATTATATAGTACAATTTAAGAACTACTAGCAGTTCAAATTGACATGTTTTACCCCATAAAATGCCACAAAACACAATCGCTGAGGTCATTTCATGTCAGTTCTGACCTTATCAATAACACACTCCTATTGCAAATCTTGATACTGATTCAAAATGAAGATGCTGATGTATCTAAAGTGACAAAGGTCCAGAAAGTTTGGAAGAATTTCATTTCTGTTCTGCTTCTACTCATTGACCATGTGTACATCTCTCCTCATTTCTTGTATAGTGATAAATGGAAACATAGAGTTTTTGTCCCTTTCCATTCAAGTAAATTGGACCATAATAGTTGACTGACTTGCCCTAAAGGAACACAGACCGGTCTTCCAAGCAGGATTTGGAAACTTTAACACAAGAATGTGCCGTGAAATTAAACTCCACAAAAGTTTTTTTCATATGCTTCTCTCTCTGGGTCTAAAAAATGGTCTTATAAATTAACCAGACTAAGTCGAGTGGGAGGAAGCCTCTGATGGAGTAAAAGTTTTCATCTCCTGATTCTCAGACTAAAGATGATGCCATGGCTCCTATTTAGAGTGTATTTCAGGCTATGGACAGTGTAGGGGGAACATATTTAATTCATGAAAGGTTTGATTGTATATTCTCTCTTTTCAGCCTATTCTGTGTAAAACTCCTCTAATGATGTGGCCGTTGGCTTCATGTGGACAGTGCAGGGAGTGAATTCTTTTTAAATGCATAGGTTATATGGGGGCAGGGGTCGACCTCATACGTCATATACTGTATCAGCTGCTAAACTAGATTAGGTTATTAAAGAAATGTCCATTAGGGGTTGGCAGTAAGACCTGTTTTAATTATATTCATAACATTTATGCATTTGTCAGATGCTTTTATTAACAACAACAGTGGTTTCAGCGCATACATTTGATCCTATTTAAAGGGATACTCAACCCAAAAATGAACATTCTGTGTTGACGTAGATTTTTCGTATTTATACGCACATTTGAACCTCCCACGAAAAACTTTCCGCTTAATTCACAACACGTGCGTACATTCATTTCTTCTTAACCTCGTCCTAATGTAAGTGAATTTGGAGTATTCTGTATGAAACACACCCAGTCCATCCCCATATTAGGGCTTTCCGCCTAACCTTTCCTTTACCACCTGTCGTCACTTAAGTCAAAGTGACTCCAGGCAACCCCATGTGACGCTGTCTACAGACGCGCTCTCGCAGGTAAGTCCAAGTGCGCATCCTTAAAGTCAGTTCATACACAATAAAACACCTTTTATACAGACTTGTATAAGTTCTCATTAGCCGGCTGTAAAAGCGCAGTTATTCAGAGAAACCTCACAACTCGAGCTATAGTCTAACACAGCTTTTCTTATTCTTTCACTGTATATGATGAAATAATTGTAAAATGTAATATATATCAACGCCAAATTTTATATATATATATATATTATTGAAAATATATAACTATATATAACATGCATTTTGTCATTTTGTCTTAGAGAGAGAGACTAGTGATATTCAACTGTTCCTATCTTTTCTCTTATATTAAGAATACAATTTAGTACAAAGTTTTTGTGGATCATGATTTGTTCGTGAAAGTGTTCATACGCAGGTTTCACGCACAAATTTGTGCATACGCATGCTTAGTGAATGAGACCCAACTTATTTTCATTTTTGGGTGGAGTGTCCCTTTCAGCATCATGACTCAGTTTGGAACATTCAAGTCCAAATTACACCATATACACCACAGTTATTTATGGTAATTTAATAAACAGGATTTAAAAAATACTAAAGTAGTTTTACGTCCAGGTGCTTCACGATGGCCTTTTTTAACTATATGGTTCCATGAAGACCCTTAAACATCCAAAGGACCTTTTTTCGCAAAAGGTTCTTTGTTGTGGAAGGAGGTTCTTTCGACTATAAAAAGTAAGAAAGAAATAGATGAGCTAAGAACATTTGAGTAAATGGTTAATGGAGTCTCTATGGCATTGCTGTGAAGAACTTGATGTGTTTATTATCAATTAAAAGAGATGCCTCTATCAAATCTTATTAGCCTAGATACAGTACATCCCACAATATGCCCCGCCTCTTTTGAGCCCAAATACTGTCTTATATTCCAAATGTCCAATATGCTTAAACCGCTATTTACATCGTCTCCTCAGTGTAATGTTGTGTGTTTTGGTGTCAGTTTTTGGACTTGGTGTGATGATTCAACTCCTCTTCTCCTCTCTCTCATTCCCCCAACCAACCACTCTCTCACCTTTCCATCTCTCTCTCTCTCTCTCTCTCTCTCTCTCTCTCTCTCTCGCTCTCTCGCTCTCTCGCTCTCTCTCGCTCTCTCTGTTCGTCGAGTTTGCCCCGGGACTAATTAGAGAGAAGTTGCAGCGGCAAGCGCAGCTCTACCGGCATTGGAAAGCAAGTGTGAGTGTGTGTGAACACTTTTTGTGTGCATTAAAGTGAAGCACTCGGCCCTCAGACAAAACAGCAGGATCTTTGTTTTATTATTTATCTAACTGCTCCTCTCTAGCTCGCTTTTTCACTCCCCTAATCTGAGTTACAAGTATGGAGAGTCTGCGCAGGGATTTGCGGAGACGAGACTTGCATCTAATGGAGGAACTGACGTTATAATACAACAGAAGATCCCACAGTGTGGATTCGGATTGGAATAGTCTTAACCGAGGCATGATGCTTAAACAGGAGATAAACAAATGCTAATACGGAGGGTTGCGTGCGGATCAATGCATGTATCCTTTATACATCAACTAAACCAACCCCCCCATAACACCGTGGCTTTGTTATAAACTTTGTTTTGTACGTTTTGTACCTTCCTTGACAAATACAGTGTCAATTATCATCTAATTAATCTTTCTAACAAGGCTTTGGTTATGAAGCACAGTCGCCCACGTCATGCCACAAGCTTTCTGATGCTGTATATAGATTATTTAGGAGGAGATTAGTATAATTCAGAGGCCAGGATTACACTCGTATGGGGTGTTATCGATCCGGAGCGCTGGGCTGTGTCGATGGAAGACAGCGCACACATTTTCTTGTTTTGTTGCGATGTGATTCGTTCTTTGGGAGAGAGGGATGCTGGACTGGTCGATACGGAGTTAACCCGACTGTTACCAGAACTAATGCGTAAACACTGGATTAGATGAGCTGCCCGGTCTATGGGGTTGGGATGGAATTCTTTGCAAAACAGAGTGGTTATAATGTTTAAAGGACATTTATTGGCTATTAAATATTTTTCTTCTGTGGAACTCAAAAGAAGATATTTTGAGAAATGTCTCAGTGGTTTACGTCCATACACCGGAAGTCAATGGGAACCAATGTTGTTTGTTTTACCGACATTCTTCAAAATATCTTCTGCTTTGTTCTGCAGAAGAGAGAAAGTAATATCGCCAGTTTGTGTTGCTGACCACAGTGGAAACAAATGTGTTATTCTCTTTCTAGCTCATTGTACCATGAATTCATCACGGACGCCATCGATCCTACGGATTCACTGACCAGAGATCAGAGCGGGGCCAGCCGGAGGAAAATGAGACCTGAGCAACTCCACCTGTGGCTGACCCCAGATCAGGCCGGGCCACATGGGGTAAATGGAATGTTACTAACACCAGCAGGAGCCGCTGACCCAGGAGCAGGGGAGCACAGACGGGGGGGGGGGGAAATGAGATGTGAGTAATGCCACTGTCAGGAGCTGACCTGAGATCAGACGCTGAAACAGACAAAACGTGACCGTAATAAGGACCGCCGAGGGTAAGCCGGCCCGCTGCCGCAAACAGCAACGCTCGCGGTCCGTTCTTCACAGTTCTCTGAATCTATGTTTGGTTATTTGCTTATCATCAGCACAAGCGCGGATGAATGAGCTAATAGTGCGGAAAATTGTTTCCTGAACGTCCACCGGTAATGATGAGTTTTCGTTTTTATGCAGCTTGTAGTATTAAAGCATAACTATGTCGAGTGTTCGAGGAAAAACAAAGAGAGCGCAGGCAGAGAAAGCTCTTTAAAGACCTTTCCTTTGTAAACACAGCATATGCGGATCATGATGGCTTCTGGGTACGTCGGAAAGGTACATGATGCAAGGTTGATTTGATCAGACAATGAAGCCGTTGCTTCATTTCTTTTCCTCTTTCAATTGTGTTGTCTGAAAAGTGTAACCGTGGAAAGCTCTGAAGAGAGAGAGAGAGAGAGAGAGAGAGAGAGAGGCAACAACCCTCATGTAAAATGCATCAAGAGTTGCGATGTCAGTTTACCACAGCATGCTCTGCAGTGAATGCACATATTCTGTAGTGAATATTCAGCTGCATTTGACACTCGGAAGGTTCACCCCATTAGACCTCTTCATTAGCAAACCGCACACCAAACTGCGGCGCAGAGCATGCAACTCCATCGCAATATCTGAAATGTCATCACTCGCATATTATAAAAGGATTACGACAAAAGGTTGTGCGTTTTTACAACATGGACTACTGGTGTTTTGATATAAAAGATGTGAAATGTGAGCTGTGATGTAAAGATGCATGAAGTGCATCTGCATTTCCACATGTCATTTAGTTCATCTTGACCAGATTAACATTTAAAAAAATTCATGATTTGATTTAAACATTGTGTTGACAAAAAGGCTGTTGCAAGAATACATAGTTTTTGAGAATACATAGAAACTCATAGATAGTCACACAAAAGTAAACTATGAATTTCAGTCAGAGTCAAATAAATATGGACAAGAATTAAAGGGATAGTTCACCACAAAAACCAGTCGAAACCAGTATGACTGACTTTCTGTGGAAAACAAAATATATTTTGAGAAATGTCTCGGTGGTTTTGTGTCATATAGCTATGAAAAAAGCGAGGACAGTTATATTTATGCCGTGTTTGTTTCTATCAGCAGGGCCTGGTGTGGTAACGTCTCAGTGTGGCTACGTTGACTAAGTTTGTCTGGACACACTGCTGAGGACATGCATTTCAATTTCACACATCAAATCAGCGTTACTGCAATCAATGTGAACACGTCAGCGGTCGCAGCGGCCGGAGCTGTTCTTAAATCACTCTTCTTTATCAAACCTTTGAAGGATTTAGAGTGCCGAGACCCCATCCCCTCGCACACGCGCTCGCTCGCTCGCATGCATACTATCTCCGGATCCGCAGAAAGGTTCTCCGTTGCTTCAAAGATCCCGTCTGGCATGCTCACATCCCAAACTGCAATGCTTCTCTTATCTCTGCCAAACATAAAGAACCAGCATGTAAATCCCCCGTTGATAAATTGAAAGATTGCAATACGCTCGCGCCCTCTTGTTCTTTCCCTCCACCATTCTCATTAACTTCGTTCATTTGCATCTTCACTTTTTTAGACCGAACGTAAGAGTACAAGGCACGCATGCGAAAAGTTTTTAAACTCCACAGCCGTGTGTTTGTGTGACCTTATTTTATTTGACAGCAGCGAGGTGGGCTTGTACTTGAAGCGGAACAAAATTTATATGTCCAGGCTAAATAATTAGATGCTTTTTTCCCTAGTGAGTTTGGCCCTTAAAACTCCTTTTAAGTGGATAATATTTAACAGTGTTTAAAAGGACTGTAACACAATTCATAATGAAAAGACACTGTTATTGAAAACAGAGCAGTCGCTAAAAGAATATTTGGGAAGCAACCAAATGATGTCACTGACTGTCTGTCTGAAGTGTATTACTAAATTAAAAACAAAACATCTGGGCATGCCAAGAATCTTGGGATGATGTAAAAGCCTCTTAAAGAGATAGTTCGTCCAAATATGAAAATTGTCATTTCTTTGTCCTCCTGTCTTTTGAATCCTGCGTGACTTTCTTTTTTCTGCAGAACACGAAAGAAGATATTTTGAAGAATGTCGATGACTGAACAACAGTTGACTTGCATTGGTTTTGTGCCCATTCAATAGAAGTCAATGGGTATCGCCATACCAACAATTTTATAATATCTTCTTTTGTGTTTTGCATAGAAAAGAAAGTCATATGGGTTTTAAGTCTCTTAGAGAATTTAAGAGTAACTACATTTCTGCATGTTCTTTACAGAATGAAAGTGGGGCCACTTGGCACCACTTATGAGCGGTTGCCAGGGTCTTGTCAGTGGTTGCTATGTAATTGCTTACTGATCTAAAGAAGCCTATTTCCAAGCCTCCATGATATATAATATTATATTCAGATTTCCAGATATTGCTTAAGTTCCTCCTTCAGAGTAAATCGATGGATTCATTCACCCGTTTTATCATCCGCCAGAAAATTGTAGGTCTGATTGCTTTGAAAATTTAAAGCATTTCTCTCCCGACAAGGTGCGAGATTTGAGGAATCGTTCACATCTGTAACACATACTATGTGGGTTTTTTACAATTCAGAGGATACACACTGTAGTTGTGTTGTGTCCCTGGATTAAACCCTCAAGACGTTCACTCACTACTGCACATGCTGTTGGTGATATGACAGTAAGAGTGATTTGAACAAAACAGAACTTGTGTCTGTGCTAACCTATGGTTCGGTATTGTGATGCTTTCCAAGTAATTTTCTCTGAAATGGTGATGGATTTTGCTACCAGAAACACTTTGGGCTGTCTAAACAATGAGACATCCGCTGGCATAATCTTAGACAAATGTCTAACCTCTTCACACCTTTCCACCATGCGAAATAACAGTCAAGACCCTGTGAGAGTCGGCTCAGATCGTCCCCACTAATCACGCCGTCTACATGCCACTGCCAATCACAGCCCTCGATTCAGAGCTCGGTAATCAAACCGGCTCTCAGCAAACCGCCATCTTATTACCCCCACGCAGGTGTGATCATTTCCAGAGGGGCGATCCCACGGTTTCATCAGCAGCCCCCCGTCCTCAGAGACCCGCGGAGCGGCCGGGTGAGAGATGCGGGCGGAGCGCATGAGCGAGCAGAGAGATAATTGTCCACATCTGCGTCTCTTTATTCTGACCGTCGACCATTCAAGAATGTGTCCGTCAGCGGGAGGCCCTGAAAGGGGAGAGACGGTTAAAAGGGGGAAATAGAGAAGAGGGCAATAAGGCTGAGGGGAACATGGGGATAAATATGTGGAAGGAAGATAAGTTGAGCTGATGGCTGGTTGAACACGTGGAAGTAGAATGGGGGACTCTTATGAAACGTGTCCATGTCACATACTGTGATACACGTACTGTGAGATTTTCCTATTTCCAGACTTTCTTACAATTTTAACCGTTTGTAATGTGGAAAGAATCTATAGATAGAAACGAGAGAGATAGTTATTGATAGATAGGAATAATAAGACAGACGGATAAACAAACAGACAAAGACGACAGACAGACATGAGATCAGACAGACAGACAGAGAGACAGTCAGATAGACAGATTGATAGATTGGAAGACGAATATGATAGTAGATTCAGAGAATAATAAGACAGACAGATCAACAGACAGAGAGACAGACAGATAATAATAGATAGACAGACATAGATAGACAGACAGACAAACAGAGAGACAGATAGACAGACAGATTGATAGATTGGAAGACGAATAATAGATAGACAGTCAGCGAGATAGACAGACAGACAAACAGAGAGACAGTCAGACAGACAGAGCAATAATAAGACAGACAGATAAACAAACAGACAGTGAGACAGACAGATGATTAATAGATAGACAGACAGATGAATAATAGATAGACAGACAGTGAGATAGACAGACAGACAAACAGAGAGACAGTCAGATAGACAGACAGATTGATAGATTGGAAGACGAATAATAGATAGACAGTCAGCGAGATAGACAGACAGACAAACAGAGAGACAGTCAGACAGACAGAGCAATAATAAGACAGACAGATAAACAAACAGACACTGAGACAGACAGATGATTAATAGATAGACAGACAGATGAATAATAGATAGACAGACAGACCGACAGAGCAATAATAAGACAGACAGATTAACAAACAGACAGACAGACAGACAGAGGAATAATAAGACAGACAGATAAACAAACATACAGTGAGAAAGACAGATGATTATTAGATAGACAGACAGATGAATAATAGATAGACAGAGACAAACAAACAGAGAGACAGTCAGACAGACTGACAGAGCAATAATAAGACAATAAGACAAACAGGGAGATAGTCAGATAGACAGACAGATTGATAGATTGAAAGACGAATAATAGATAGACAGTCAGCGAGATAGACAGACAGACAAACAGAGAGACAGTCAGACAGACAGAGCAATAATAAGACAGACAGATAAACAAACAGACAGTGAGACAGATGGACGAATAATAGATAGACAGACAGTGAGACAGAAAAACAGAGAGATGGTCAGATAGACAGACAGTGAGATAGACAGACAGAAAATCTGAGAGATAGTCAGATAGACAGACAGATTGATAGATAGACAGAGACAGTCGGACAGAGCAATAATAAGACAGACAGATAAACAAACAGACAGTGAGACAGACATAGACAGACAGTGAGACAGACAAAAAGAGAGATGGTCAGATAGACAGACAGAGTAATAGAAACTATAAATAGACAGACAAACAAACAGAGATACAGTCAGATACACAGACAGACAGAGCGATTATAAGACAGACACACAGATGAATAATATATAGATAGACAGACAGATGGACAGACAAACAGACAGACTTGTCAGACAAAGAACAGAGTTATTGTCACATTTACATATAGACAAACAGAGGTACAACCAGACAGAGAGAAAAACAGATGACAGACAGACAGACAGACAGACTGAGACATTCAGACAGACATACAGAGAAATGAGACAGACATATAAACAAACAGAGAGACAGACAGAAAGTGGATGGACAGATAATTAGTAGATAGATAGTGAGAGAGAAATATCGATAGACAAATAGTCAGACAGACAACAAACGGAGAGATAGACAGACACATTGATAAACAGACAAACAGAGAGACAGATGGGTGGATGTGATGGATAGGCAGAGAGACAAACAAAGAGATACAAGTCATATCTACAGACAGACAGAGGTGAAATGAGACAGACAGGCAGAGAGTTAAATAAACAGACAGAGAGACAGACAGAAAACTGGACAGACCGATAGAGAGACGGTGTGTGGTGAAATGTGAACTCTATGACTCATTGACTGTATCAGTGCATCTTTCTGTCATTCAACACGTTTCAAGCCGTAACAAAAGTGAAGCGGAGGTTTAATCGCTCCGGCTGTGAGGCGGCCATCATCCACTGGAACTGCTTAAAGGAAAGAAAATCACATCCACTGCCAGGCAGTCATAAATCACAGCTTTAGTGCTACATGCACATTTGAGTCTGACAGAATCATTTAAAGACTCGGTGGGCTCGCAATCATAGGACAATTTAAGCTTTCCTTCAAAAAGACTTTTAATTGAATTACTCTGAGCGATTATATGCTCCAAACTAATGGGGCCAGTTTCATCTGGCTGCGCTCACCGAGCTGCATAAAGACTGAAATCTCAGTCTCACTGTCATTACCGGGACTAAAATATCAGGACGGTTTCAGATAAACATCTGCCCACTGATGCTCACTTCCAAACTCCAGTGAGCTGCTTCGCCGTCTACATTGGCAGCTGTCTTCTAAGGCTGCATACTAAATGAAATATGTCAATGATTTGGAGGCATCAACTTCGGATGCTGCACAAGTAGCATTCTTTAAACAGGAGACTTGTACTGTATAACCTATAATCATTTTATTATAAGAACAATAAAGCACTGTTTTATGTTCGGTTGGACACGCTATTCTAATAAGCGTAATATATATACGGCACACACCAGTGGCGGCTGCTGATCTTTTAAAGAGGAGAAGCTCATTTTCGGCCTAAATCATAAAAATTGTCCATTTATTTATATGTAAATTCTGCCCTACGTTCCTTTTCAAGAAAATGCTCTGTAACCCTGTCGTACCAACTAGGCGTCTTTTCCAGTGACTTGACCAGTGTCCTCTCAATGGCCAGCAGAGCTAGGCTGCTTGAACGGCCTTGGCCCATTGTGTTACGGGTGTAGGACTTGAGCCGCTTTAAACAGGAGAAGCTCCTTTCTACACCTGCAGATGTAGCTCCAATTGTTGAAATATACGATGAAGGTTGCAGCAAAATCGGCGATGGGACTGAGTTGGAAATGGAGACACAGAGTGATACGCGTCATAATCTGAAGACCACGCCCACACCAACCGTCTCTTTGCATTGCGAGAAGCTGCCGCCTCCTTGTCATTTATGATTTATAAAAAATAAATAAAAAAAAATGTCTAAAAGCTGA
This sequence comes from Triplophysa siluroides, assembly GCA_006030095.1. Taxonomy (NCBI): domain Eukaryota; kingdom Metazoa; phylum Chordata; class Actinopteri; order Cypriniformes; family Nemacheilidae; genus Triplophysa; species Triplophysa siluroides. Next base: position 10,362,270 of record VCII01000028.1, on the reverse strand, counting down.
TATGTGACAATGTGTATAGCAAACAAGCTAAAAAAAAAACAAGAAATACGTTTTTATAAGCTGTCGACCCCAAAAAACGAGCGTTTTAGGACATAAAAGTGGATTAAAAAGAGATGACAGACCCTCCAATCATCACGCAGACGCTCGGAGTCCGGGCCAGCCCACTCCTCCATTCATCCCAGAGACGCTGAGCGTCCGTGGGCGGGACATAATCGCAGCATTATCCAATGACCGTCTTGTTTCTAAGCAGTGAAAAAAACTGTTTAAAGCAGCCCCATTGAAGTCAATGGACGCTGGGCTTCAACAGAGTAATGCACTGTACGCTACGGGAATGAATGAGAAGGAAATCCAGTCAGCCGACCTAAGTAGCTGATTCTGAACGAAATTGTTTTCGTTCGAGATGAACGTGTTTAACGCATTTTTAGTCAATAAAATGTTAACATAATAGTACATATATTTGACCATTCATTTTTTGACAATTATAGGGGAAGCTGAGCTTCCCTTGCAGTCTTAAAGAAATCGCGTCTGGCACACACAAATATTCAATAAAAATGTATTTGGGATTATGGCTACCTGTCAGTCTCCAAGTATTTTTCCACCCTCACATTTTTTGCAGTGCATTCTGGGATCACATTACCTGTGAAGGATAATATAGGTGCCACCTTACAAAATCTGTACAAGGGCAACTCCAGCGTTATGGATGTGACATTTTGCGTTATGGAGGTGATGTAAACACACTCATGGATTGTATTTGTTACCAATATACTGACGCATTTGTTTATATTTTTACTTTATGTTAAAGCGTCAGAAAAATGTCAGTCTATAAACACATTTTCTATTTTAAAAAAGGCAAATAAACACGCGTTATGGACGGACAAAAGAAGGACACGGTTTTTGGGAGGCGACAAACTTTGCAGGATTTCCGAGAATTAAAATGCACGACCTGAAACAATAATACCCGACAAATGCAGAAGGGACTTCTCTTCACAGAAGATAAAATAGTCACTTTTAATTTTAATGTGGAATCTTATGAGGAATATGTACCATTATGGGTGTGACGATCCTGAAAACGGCACTTACCTGACTATGAAAAATCATGCGTTAAAAATAAAATAAATGAGACCTCACATGGGTATTTGAACCACCAAATGTTGATATCTGTGCTGTTACCGTAGTAAAAACTGTTGGTAAAAACTTTATTTATTCATGGTAAAGTTGACATTTTCCCGGAATTGCCCACAGACAACATCTCACCTATAGTGGAGACCAAATGTTGAGATTAAATCTGGGATTAAAGTCAATTTAACCTGAAAGGATCATATGAATAAATACTAAAGAAAATATAATCAGGTGAAAAATATATTCGATTCTGCACATACAAATTTGTGCTATTGACTACATCATCTCATTTGTGCATTTAAAACATTCTCGAATTTATACTGATTATTTGTAATGAACAAAAGTATTTTCACTAGCAGTCTGAGACTCTAGTACCCCATTGTATGGCAAACAAGAAAACATTATTCACGCTGAGAATCAGGAGACAAGGGACAACAGCAAGTTTAGCGAAAAATGTTTAATCTCTCCTTGATGCATGTGTTTATTTACACATAATAAATTTGCAAAATAGGAAAGAGCACAATATTTACACAATGAGCGTTTAACAGCCAACCTGTCACAGTTGATTCAAGTCTGAAACTCTTCAAAAGGTATCAGATTTAATAAAGTATTAAAATTCTTGAGTTATTTTCTCGGAAATCTACATGCTCACATTTTTGTTCCTACGCTTAAGTTAATTCGTCCTTCAAAGAGGAGTTTCAATCTGGAAAAACCATGAGCAGAAATGAAAAACCGGAGATGGAGAGGTCGGTCTTTTGGGCTGAAGATTGAAGGCGTGGTCAGACGGTGATAGAGAGCCGGAAGGGAAGAGATGGATTGTGGGTAATGAAAGGGTCAGAGGCGGCCGAGAGATGAGCTGACAAGGCACTCTGTGCAGAAACGAAAGCTCTTTGATCTCTAAAACACCTTCTGTTCGGCTTTTTCCCATCATCTAGTGAAGAAAAGCCATTTCTTCTCTTCGTTTTTTTGTTCCTGTACTCAAAATAAGTTAGCGTTCCCAAAACAAGTGCTGAAAAATGAGAGGCGATCACTTGAATACGTTGCACATCAACATCCTGGAAATTTGAGAGCATCTCCGAAGACTTCACACGTTCCATTGAAAACATCAAAATAACGACGAAAAATCAAAGTAACACTCGCCATTAAAAACCAATTTGAATGGAAAGAGAATAGACAACATCAAAAACACACGTCCTGAGACATTACAATGCAAACAGCTGTTTTACAATCACCATCATCTGCTAAAGTAGCACGAAGCAAAGCACATCAAGATTTCTTCATCTGCAAAACGGCGAGAGAAAATAAAAACACGGCCAGACTGTTGATTTCCCCATGTACAAGGAGAATCAGCCTTTGGAACGCAAGTAGAATAGCATGCTTGTATTTTCCAATAACCTGGCTTCACCTGCAGTGTAGAAACATGCAAACTCATTTACTGGAAACCAAATAAAGAAACTAACCAAGTTTTACAGGCATAAAGAACTGAATGTCTGACAGTAGTGCACTACTCATGTTCACTTTCAAGAAGTCTGTCTATCTACTGTATTGAACGTTCCTTCCAAATAGTTTCAAATGATCAGATTTATGAGAGCTAACCACAAACATGCAAGCAAATCAAAAATCGAATATTCTTCAACAGATCTGCGCAAAGAAAAAAGAAGGAATCTTACAGGCGAACGTGTCTAGGTGTAAAGGGAGATTGTCTTTACTACGGAAGAGTTCTGGAGACCTGCTCCCAGTCGATCAGGAGACATCTGCAGTGGCATAAAGTCAATAACATAAAGCTCGATCCAAAAATAAATAAATCTGTAAAGAATGATTCTTTATTACTTTCCAAGCTGAAATGAACCCTGATGTCTGCTTGTATCGAGGTGAAGCGAGCGAGAAAACATGGAATTTTCAAGTTTGTGTGACTCACTCTCGTTCTCTTCGGGTTTCTGACCTAAATCTTTCAAAGACGTTTCCATCACATCTCAGAAAGTCTTCTGCTTTAATCTCAGTGGTAAGCGAAAGCAGAAGAGGCTTTCCTTGTTTGAACATGACTGACTTTTGGAGAACTGCTGCAGCACATGAAAGCCGTCACCGCGTTACAGACCCTCGCCAAGTTATCGACGTTCTCCAGAGAGAAGATAAAGAGAAACTCCAAAACAACCAGAACGCCGAAGAAAAGTTAAGCAGCGGGGAAGAGCTTGACTTCATCGAATTCGTACCCCTGAAGAGATTCACATTTGTAACGTCACCGATCACAACTCGCAACAGAAAAATTCGTTAAACTCATTCATTAAACTTCGTAGTGAATTGTAGGATGGGCATGATGGACTGAAATACAGGAGAGAGAGAAAAACTGGGGGGTGGGGGGATGCCATGAGGATTAATCCGAGTAGTTTATGAGATCAAAACGAAACCGGAAAAATAAATAAAAATACTTTATAAGAACGTCACCTTCCGAAAATTCTGCTATGAAAGCCGTTTAAGAACATGGTACAACAGTTTCTATTTTGTCTTTGTGAGCTCAATAATTCATTTCTAGCTTAAGTTCGTGTTTCTTGGAATTGGTCAATTCAGCACGTCATCGCAGCGTTGAAGCACTTCCAAAAAAGAAAAAGCTGAGAAAGATTGAGGTTTGTGGGAACTTCATGCCAAATGTCTCTCGACATTCTCGCAATTGTACGACATCAAATTGCGAAGCGTAACGTCAACCTTAATTCCTTCATTATAAACCGATGTGCTTTGTGCAAAAAGTTATCATTCAAGGCTCCAAGTGCTCACGTCCGTTTCTGTCAGACGACTAAATGATGAGACATGATACGAAAAGGGGGCGATTATTCTACATAATCAAGTTTTGCGTTCGTTTCTCCAAAAACAGTCACGGAATAGCAAACAATGTGGTCAAGTGGCTGAAACTTAACAATATTAACAATAAAGCTTCAACAAAAATGCGTACAAACTAAATTCATCAACCGACCAACCAACGAAACCCTTTTGGTGAGGACGGTTCCCTCCAAAAACACGAGGTACCGCACGGGAACACGTTTGTTCTTTTTTGCACATCTTTTCACTCGTAGTTCTTCGGTCACTAGGGTAACATTGAAATCATAGCACGTTTTATCTAAAGAAAATCGTTTTTGCACTAAACAACATTCAAAGAAAACATGGCACAGGACATTTTTTTCTAGGTTTTTTTTCTCGTCGGTCTTTGCTTCACATATCAAATTCATCTTTTAGTCTTTTCTATGTTAAAATGGAAAACTTTGTACGCTTCTTTTCACTCTTATTTTTTTGTATAAAAAATGCAGTTGTATTTATATCTCTATACACATTTATATATATATTTATATCATTTTCATTTGTTGTAGTTCCTGTAAATTGTGCAAATTCAGCAGTAACACAAGTGGCAGGAGACTGTCGTGAGCGAGTCCGTCGATCAACCCAAAGAGAAAAAACGGGGGGAAACGTCGAAAACTAAGCGCTAAACTAAACGGAGTTCATGAAAGTTCACCGCTCTCATCCTTTTAGGTCTTCAGGCTCATAATACAAGACATCCTTGGTGAGTAACGGCACGCACGACCGTGACTCAACACACACTACGAAACCATACGAAGAAAACCAAACTAGTCCTATTAGTTGGACGTCACGTCCAGGGAGACATTCAGGTGTGTGTGTCGAGTTCAAAGGAAGTGATGAAAGAGGACTTCCACCCTGGGCTGAGGGGTCTCCAGTGTACTGCTTCTGACATCGCAGTCTGTCAGCTTAATGCGTGAGTGGGAGTGGCTTGGGGGCGGGGCCTGGAGGTTGGAGAGGGCGGGGCCAAGTGAAAGAAGGGGTCCTCAGCTTGTCAGAGCCATGGTGTCGATAACTTGTTCCAGTTTACTGCGCAGTCTTTGTCGCCGGGCTAACTCGTCTTTCTGTAGCGCGGACAGGATCTGCGGAACAGGAAATGACATCACATTAGACAGTAATGCAAGAGTGAGAACGCTAAAATACTCTCATAATAATAAATGCATTCTGTATCAAAATACTAAAATATAAAACAGTCAAATTTTCATTTTCGATTTCAAATACGAACACATTTCAAAATTGGGTTTCAAACCTACAACCTAGAAAAAGTGCACACGCTAAAACACATCTGCACGCACACCTGCGCAGTCCAACAAAGCACTCAAGGAAATCTAAAAGACAAGGATTGGAAACACTGGATAATGAATTACTAATTTCCCTCTTGATTTTCGCGCAGGTTCAGCGAGGATCTTCATGTGGACACGTGTGCATCTGGATAATAAAGACTAATGAACATAAACGGCTGTTTAAAACGCGACCAGCTGCAGTGTATTAACGTCAGGCGGCGAGAGAGGAAGAGAGCGAGGTTTCACGGAGAGCCGGGATGATGCTTGATGAGTCGCGCTCGACTAAAATCTCCCAAAGGTAAGGAAGCGGAGGACGGAAAATGAAATGCTTTTAAAGAAAAGGGGGCCCGGCGCTAACTACAGACACCTTTTTATATCTGCTTAATGGCTGAAGAAACACAGTCGTAAATGTAGGAACAATTAAGCAGACCCACTGTGTCTACTTCTTTTCGCTGAAATGAAGACACACACACACACGGTCTCATTTCTGGGTGAGGTAGATGTAAATGGTCTCCTTCGGCGGCTCATTATCTCTCGTTTATCCGGGCCGGCTGGAATGAGTCGCTGGTTTTGACACATGAGCTCATGTGTGCTGTCAGGCGGCGTTACGTGTGAAGGGCCACATGGATGATACAGTAAGTGTCCTTGTTTTAAACGTGTTGGATTTCACGTTCGGCCATCTTAACTATCTATTCATTGGGGAGAAAAGGATTTCATGAACGTCTATTTCTAAACCTAATCCAAACCGAACCTTTTTATTTCATTTTTTACAGTGCATTCCAGTATTTTTATATAGCATCTATATGGTTTACAGTACGCACATTTCGGCAACCCATCATATTTGTCCGAGCACACTGGATACAACGGCGTATCCCACTAAGCCATGCACTCAGTCTAACCGTACCGCTCCATTTCTTTTGTGATGAACATCAAAATCAGCGTTAAAACTTTTATTTCAAACAAGTATGCCATTCCTGAATACAATCCTCTTTTTCAACTGTACTCACCTCATCTTTGTACTTGGTGATGTAAGAGTAGATCTCGTGTAGGGCGCTCATGCTGTTGAATTGATTCAGATGCAGTCTAGACTGCTCGGCGAGATACGCGCTCATGTCCTGATCGCTGATGGCAGACATACGTGCAATGTCTGAGTAATACCTGCAGGACGGCAAGACAGACATTGTGACGTCAGGGTGCTGGTGAAGCGAGCGATTGCACTCGGATTTCATGTGAATTTGTGGCCTTTCAACAAGGTTACGACGAGGGACTTAAACAGGCGAGGAGACTGACTGGTGAGGCAAAACAAGTGCAATAGGAAATAAGTATCAAATCAACAAATCACTAATTCCTGGTGACTTAAAGTCACATTTTTCTGACTTTGGTTGGTCATGCATAGCGCCATGGTTTACTGTATTATCTACAGGAACTTCCAAACTGAAACGTTGCTTTCAAGTCGCCTCCATTCACCACTTGATCTATTCTTATAGTTTTAATTCTCCAACAGTATGAACGAGTGCTTCGTACTACCACAAAATGATCAGCGAAATACAGTCTGCATACCTTTCTACCCAGTTCTTGTAGTTGGGAATATCTTTAGCGTAGAGGAGCTTATTGGAGGGGGAATCTTTGCCCAGCTTATGTTCGGATGTGGAGCAGGAGTCCATGAACGTTTGAGCAACGACAGACAGACACGCGTCCGTGATGCTGTTCTTGTGGATGTCGAACACAAACTGAGGATTCTTGATCACGTTCACCCAGAACCTTAATGGCAAACTGAGAACAGGAGAAAACGTAAATTGTGAGAAGGTCATCTTAAGCAGTGGTTCTCAAACAGGGGGCTCCAAGATGGATCTGGGGGGGCACAGATTTTAAAGAAAATTTTCATAGATTTTATGCTATCAAACATAAGAAAAATAACACCACCAACCAAAAGAATTGATGTCCCAGCATTGTATAACTAAATTTGTTAATAGAAATTGTAAGTTTAAGATTATAAGTCTTTATTTGGGGGGGTCACGAAAAACGGGGGGGCCCAAAAGGGAGCCCCAGCTGACTTTCAAGGGGGCCTGAAGATGACTTGTACTTAAGAATTAAACAAAGTGAACACTAAAATCCATAAAAAGCTAAAAAAGATATATTTCTTATTATTATATATTGAATACATGGGGGGCCTTGGAGTCAATAAGGTTGAGAACCCCTGATCTAAGGCTGGCTTATGTCTTAAAATAACACACGTACAATGTCACTCTCAAAGTGTATTCCTCTAAAGAACACAGAACGCTTCTCCTCACCAGTTGCTTTTCCAGGTGTGCCGAACATCTGAATCTGTGATTTGGTGTTTGTCCGCCTGTTCATCCAGGAAATCGAACATGTACTTTATAGCGAGAGGGAGGGCGCTGCCGCGGTGCGCCGTGCTAAATATCGTCTCGAACAAATCATCTACGAATTTCTGTAAAGTACCCTGTAGTGAGAAGAACATACGTAGTTCGTGAATATGAAATATATAATACATATCACGTGATGGCACATTTTAAATACACAATATTTAATCAGGATCTATTTTATGGAACCCAGTACCAACTTTTATCGTACAAAGGAAAAAACATTGAAATGTTAAAGGAGTAGTTCACTTCAAATTAAGCCTACATTGACTTTCCATAGTTATTTTTATTCCTACTATGGAAAGTCAATGAGGGCTTATTTTAAAGTGAACTGCACGGGCACAACAATATGGAAATTGTGAATGCATTATAAACATAGTTAAAGTGATTCTTCTGCAGGACACAAAAGAAGATATTTTGAAGAATGTCTGTAACCGAACAACAGTGGTACCCGTTCACTTTTATTGTATGGACACAAAACCAATGCAAATCAATGGGTACCCTGTTGTCTGGTTACCGACATTCTTCAAAATATCCTCTTTTGTGTTCTGCAAAAGAAAGAAAATCACACAGGTTTGAAATGGCAGGAGGGCGAGTACATGACAGAATTTTCATTTTTGGGAGTACGATCCTTTTAATGTTGCTAAATTCTACCAAGCGACAGATCCTAAAGCACCAAAATATGATTGGACGCACAGCATTTGATATGAACAACAAAACACATTCTCCTCCCTTTTTCAAAGTCTATTTATTTTAATATCTTAACTATGCACAATAATATGGTGCGTTGAACTTTATTATCAGCATTTATTATTGTTTACTCTCATCCGTCTGCATCACAACACGCTTCAGATCTTTGGGTCTGCTGTGTTATATTACACAAATTGAATACACATAAAAGCAAAAATATACTGATGCTATTGCCTCCTCACTGCAGAAGCTGAACTAGGATCAGTTTTAAACCCCTCATATTATTGATCACAAAGGTTGCTTCAAAACGACTACTCGCAAGTCTAAAATCACTAAACGCCCTCAAAGATCCGAAGCAAAGATGTCGGATTATTCGTCACTTCTGAGAGCGAGAGGAAAACAAGCAGTGGCTCTCAGATAATACGGTGCGTGTTGATTAGGATGCCGGTGTGTGTGTGTGTGTGTGAGATAGACAGAGAGGGTCCGCGAGGTTTCCCGGCATCTATTCAGCGCTCTGTCACCACGCACCATGAAACACTCGATCCACAACAAATTACCTGTCTCCTGCTGTTCTCCTTCGCTCTAGCATTACATTTATCTATCGTTTTTTATTATGTATCAAAATTGACCACCCGAGAGGCTTGTAAACATATTCTGATTTCAATTTTTGCCTCTCCTTACAATTAGGCGGCAAGGAAATAAGCTACGGAGCCGGGGAAGGAGGGAGGGAGAGGAACGAAGAGGCAGATGGGAGGAAGAAAATATAAGAAAATGAGAGAAAAAAAGTGGGAGATAGGAAGAATATTAAACCTTAAAGGTAAAGGCGGAAGCGACAACACGAGTTGATTGTATTTATGAGCCTCAAAACATCAAGGCTGACACAATAAAAGGCCACATTTTTGTAATAAAATCATGCAAACCCACCTTGGTAGCCAGCAGTCGCGTCAGGTAGATCTCCGACACCATTTTGCTCCCCCGGTCGCCCTCGCGCTGGTCAGCGTGGTCGTGGTTCTTGACCAGGTGCCAGAGCTTGGTGCCGCTTTCCAGGTCGGGCGTGATCATGGGCGTCCTGGAACGGAGGCTGTCCGGACTGCTGGCCGTCCTCAACATGCTCTCTGAAGACAAAGGATCAATCGTATTATGATTTGATCATTTTCTATTCTGATTGGATGAGACGAGCTTCAATGCACATCAAGTGAATTCTACAGTACTTCAGTGCAGCGTATGGATGCGGTGAAGTTCCTACATTGCTTGGTAACCATAAAGGCCTGTTTGCACCAAGGACGATAACTACAAATATAAATGATATAATATATAGGCGCGGAACACATTAAGAGACCATTTCAAAATTATTATCAGTTTTTTTTATTTTTTTAAGTACTGTCTGTGTTTAGTTAAAATTAGCATTTTTGTTTTATTCTGTGAACTAATAACAATATTTCTCCCAAATGTCAAATAAAAATATTGTTTCTGTTCGCATTTATTTGCAGAAAACGAAAACTGAAGAAACAGGTCAAAATACCAGAATAGATGCTGCGTGCTTTGCAAATACTGCAAAGAAAACAAGTTCAGATTCACTTTTAATCAATACAACAGTCATATTTCTACATGTATTTAGGAAAAGTTCAAACATTATTTCACATTTGTAATCTAGAAATGCTGATTTGATGAACATTTGAAATTGACTATTCATTTGTTCTGTGGCTGTATAAACACAAAGTTTTAAAAATGATTATAAATGAAAGAAAATGTCAAGTCCACACCACAACCATAATGATAAAATACAACTAAATCACTTTCAGTTTTTTTCTACAGTAGCCGATGAACAATAAGACACTGACGGCCAATCGAAATCCTTATTTAAAAAAAGTTATTTTAACACACACTGCGCTCTCCAAACGGTACAGTATTAAACCCACAGATGCCGTGGCTTCATAAATATAAAACAAACTGTAATCTAAACGGCATGAAACAGACATATCAACAGTCGTAAATCAAGGCGGACGCTTTCTTCTATCTGATGAGCAGTCGGCTGCTAAATACCCAGGAGTTACACATCAAAGATGAGAGCAGAAAGTAGCTGAGCTCCGGCTAATGGATGGTTAAGCGCGGTAATCTGTCTGAGGATAAGGCATTCTGGGTAAGGAGCGTTTTCCTGTGGATGCCCTATGCTACAATGAATATACTGCATCTGTGGAATCCATCAAAAACTCCCTCTGGTTACCTCCATCCTTAAGTGCCAAGTGGGTGTGAGAGATAGAGAGCCGAGTTCATCCGTCACAGACTGGCGGGCCGAAAGAAACAGACGCTAATTTGGCTGCTCGCAGCGCTTTTTATATTGAAAACATAATAGTAAAAAAGTCAATAATGAACATATTTAATGCTTCCTTATAACAGTGAGATTACAAGAAGATTAAAAGCCTGAAAAAGCGCTAACTTGGACTTCTCTGGTTTCCGTGGCAACGACTGGACCACAAGTTGAACGATGCAAGTGTGTGTCCTCTATTTGAGAACCCATAAAAGGATCAGTTTTCTCACAGGGAAACGGACGCTTGAGTCGACGAAATTCTCCAGCAATCACGAATACTCACTCCGGAGGAGAAGAGACGACATTAAACAGCCTTTTCTCTCTCATCCTCCTTTTTCGGTGGAGGAACAAAACACCGTTCTGAGAGATGCCGCAATCATCACCTCTTATTCACACCAACACCAAAAGTGCTCAGAAAACAAAACAAAATCATCAGAAAGAAAACATCTAGCTCGGAGGCTTTTGGAAATCGAGAGAATACGATACTAGCTCGAGGAAAATTGATGCTGGTTCGATAAATAAACGAATCTCTCTGAGGAGAGGAGTTGTGGAGGTCTGAAGACAACATCCAAACAGAAGAGCTGAGACTCACCGTATCTGCTGAGGGACTTGGTGAAGGTGGAGGAGTTTGAGATGTTGTATGCGGAGTTTTGTTTGGGCACCAGGGCGATGACAGACCCATCTGTTACCTGAGGACGGCGAGTGACAACATTACGGCACACAACACTTCACTACAGTACACAATTACAGATTAATGCACCGTGACCGTTACACACGACCAAAGAAATGTTACTGCACTACATGTTTGTGTTTTTCAAACTGGGGTTCGGAGGCCCAAAGGAAACCCCAGAATATTTTGGAGAAAAAAGACGAGGCAAAAATTGTAGACAGGGTTGCCAGATCTGCGTGAGAAAATCAGCCCAATGGCAAACCAAAACTAGCCCAACAATCCCATCCCTAATATAGTGCTGCTCGATTGTGACAAACATGATAATCATGATTATTTTGCCGAATGATGAGAGCCCAATTATTTAGCATGGTGACTAAGTAAATAAATATATCAGGGCTGTCAAACGATTAATCACGATTAATCGCATCCAGAATAAAGGTTTGGATTACCATAATGTATGTCTGTGTACTGTGCATTTTAATTTTGTATTTGTAAAAACATAAGCATTTATTTAAGAAAAAAAAGAAATTTTAATATTAATAAAAAATTACATATAATTTAAATGATTGGCAAATATAAATAAATACATTTAAACATTTTCTAAATATATACATGTTGTGTACATGCATGTGTTTATAAATACTACATTAATATGCACACTACACAGACACACATTATGTAAACACAGACTTTTATTCTGGATTCGATTAATCGCGATTAATCGTTTGACAGCTCTAAAATATATACATTATTAATGAATAAATAACACATCAATTTAACACTGGATTTAACTTAATAACAAAAAATTTAATAATTGTAAAATGACGCAAAAGGAAAAGACAATCAATAATCTATAAATAAATAATAGTATAAATGCATGTATTCAAATAATACAAAAAAATGACACAATCTTTCCAAAACAGGATGCAACACAATAATTGTCAAAACATTTTATGACTGATATAAACTGAATGCACAATATATTTTTGAATACAGACTTATCTGTTTTTTGCAAATGAACTCTGCATTATAGGAATCACAAAGCGTTCATCATATTTGGGGGTCCTCGGCATCAAGAGCAAATAACAGACCCCATAAATAAATAACACACACATTAACCCTTATTCACCACACCAGGGCTTCGTGACAGTAGTACCTGATAGTGCGCGAGCGTGTTCAGCCGTTTCCAGTCATTATCAATCTTAGTAGTGACGTCTTCATCCTGCAGAATGATCCGAGCCAGACGCCCCTGCCGCCACTCTGTAACACAGACAAAACCACATGAACACCCGCGTCCACACACGAACATCACCCACAACAAGATCTACTCGTGTAAAGATTTCCCATTTCATTTAAACACATGACCTTGCGCACACCTCGTTCCAAACATGAGCTTTTTAAAGTCTATTAACAGTGTTGACCCACATGATGCCAAACATAACAGCCCAGATCCGATCGAGGTAAGAAGGATGACTTTTTGGGGCTGTTTACACGTAGCCTATTCCCGAAAGGGTGATGTTTGTTTGTTGTGGAGGAGGAAGCTGCGGTTTCTCATTTGGAAACATTGAAAGACAACTGCCACGGAGCAGAACAGACACAGATGACGGCAGATCTCCACAACACGACGGATAACATCGCTCAATTTAAAGCGGATAGCCATCGCATGGGGAAGTGCACTAGCTAATAGAATCTCACAGCGGATGATACGATCCAGCGTCCGTGCCCGCGACGGTGACACCAGCACACATTTATATCTGATAAGCTCTGCATTTCCTGTGGCGGCTATAAGCATCTGCTACGGACACGAAGCCTTTCTATTACAGAAATGTTTCATATTTAATGCATTTGTTTTAATCTGTTTTTCTACACAACCATCATTTATCCATCCTTACCCAGGTCCATATCTCCAGCTTTGGGTCTCTGTGAGTAGGGACTTCCTTTATACACAGCGTCCAGCAGCTTCTCTTTCACCTGGGTGATGGTGTCACAGTTCAGGCATTTGACCGTCACCTCCGGGCCGTTCTCATTCTCCGGGTTCACACAGTGCAAAGTCTGTCACGAGACATTAGAAGCACAAAGATATTGGCACATGTTTCAAAGAGCACACTGATATCAACGATAATGACACACAATTGAGGTAAATGTTTTTACAGAATCAAACCGATTTTAAGGTTCAGTGTGTTAGTTTCGTGACTCTTGGATCTTCTCGCATAACAAAAGCATTTCAACTCAAATACATTTTCACGTCTAATTATAAATATGTAGGAATACGGTCCTGATCACACCCTAACTGAGCGTTCGCACCAGACGCGGTAAATCGTAGTTGGACGCTTGAACATTTTGAGTTTAGTCAGAAGCCCCTTCACATCACGGGAGGGGCTTCTGCCAGGCGGCTCCAGTCTCGTTGAGAAATGGCTGACATGGTTTTCTTGAGACTTGCCAGATTGTCCGACCTCCTCACTCACTTTCTTCCAAGCAAGATCCTTTCTATTCCTGTTCCGATAAAAGTAAGAAGATGTATCGTACAGCTCCGGGTATCCACATACAGCGACGATGATTTTGTCCTCCATTGTTGTTTCGGATTTCTGCCTCCGCTCATTACGTCGTAATCACGTCACTACTAGAGCAAGCTCCTGATTGGTTAACGCGGCGCGAATATTCGCCAAAGTACACATTTTTCAACTTGCGCGATTCACTATAATCACGCTCATCAAACGTCCGAAACGCTCAATTCGTGCGAAACGCGTCATTTGCGTCTGGTTGGAACGCAGCATTAAAGGAACAGTTCACCCAAAAATGAAAATTCTGTCATGATTTACTCACCCTTGAGTTCTGTATCAATTTCTTTGTTCTGATGAACACAGAGAAAGATATTTGGAAGAATGCTTCTGGGGCACATTTGACTACCATTGACATGTTTCCTGCTATGGTAGTCAATGGTGGCCAAGAACTGTTTGCTTTCCTACATTCTTCACAATATCTTCCTTTGACCCAAGGCCTGTTTGGCTACACAAGCATTCTTCCAAATATCTTTCTCTGCGCTCATCAGAACAAAGACATTTATGCAGATTTGCAACCACTGAAGGGTGAGTAAATGAAGACAGAATTTTCATTTTGGGTGAACTGTCCCTTTAAATGAACGGAGGCGAACTCTACTTCACACTGACCAGCGTCTTGTAGTCGATCTGTTGTCGGATGAGTTTGTCTTCGCTGAGGGAGTATCGGGCCTCTCCTGTGATGGCGTCTATCGGGCCTTTTTCCATCTGTTGTTTCATGGCACAATACAGCATGAAGAGAGGCTCACCTGCACACTCCTGGAGAGAGAGAGAGATTGAAACAGAGATTAGTCACAGATATACGTGATGTGATTTTTCATAAAAAAGTGAAAGACAAGCAAACACACAAAGCAATCAATAGCTCTTCTTTCCTTTCATGGAGATAAAATGCATTTCAGGTATGTATATTGAGCAAAACTTGATTACTGATAAACTGCCACTTCAGATGTGAAAAACAAGCAGCTGTAATGGTGCAGCGCTTTCAAAATAATCACAAGGACTTGCCAATCAATACAACCATTAGCCTCTCACACCCTGAAAAAGCCCCTCGAAAAAAGACAAACAGTTTAAACGGCGTGGAGAGAGAGAGAGACGCTGGAGGTTAACGATTGGGAGGAAGCACTTAAAGCCCTTTGTGGAACGGGAGAGCCAGAGATTGATAGGTGCGGTCCAGGTTTTCAACATTAGCATAAACATCTCAAAAAAGTTTCTACTTTAAGTTTTTGGATTTCAACTTTTAAGATTGTGTGAATCAGACACATAGTTTAGTTCTTGTAGGTTGACTTCTTGGTCACAATGTTTCTTATTCTGGCCAGGCATGTGAAATGACCAACTGCACTTTGTCGTTTTTTGTTCTAGTTTTGGAAACTGGCGAGAACCTGGAAGCCAGACTTCACCTCGTTCAATTCTACTGACTTCATGACGGGGCACATGATAACATTGTAACTTTAGCTGCCATAGACATCCATTGATCTCAGAGAGACAGGTCCAGTCATTTAAATCCCTGTACGCTGAAAACACATCTGATGGATTAACATGAAAAATATTGACATGGTTAGACATTAAAGTTATGTTTTCTCAGAACTATTTTCATTTGGCCAAATTTCTGTTTAAACGAATAATGTGTTTATACATTATGTAAAAGCTTTTGATTAAAGTTCTCAACTCAAATAGTTTTAGTTAATACATAATATATACAGTACATTAATATATAAATTATGATTTATATTAAGTCAACAAAAAACAAGCACAAGCAACATCTTTCTGAACAATGGTGACTACCAAACTTCAAAATATAACTCTTAAAATCTAAAAAAACAAACATCAAAAAGTCTTTCGCCATACTAAAAAACACATAAATAACACGTTTTTTCCCCACAAAATAAGACTTGCAAAGTTGTGACAATCTTTTTTAATCGTGTAAAGTAAAGAGAGTTCACCCAAAAATCACCTTTCATTATTTATCAAACCTGTATGACTTTCTTCCACAGAACACAAAAGAAGATATTTTGAAAAATGTTGATCACCAAACAGCAACGGCCCCCATTGACTACCACACATTTCTCAAAATATCTTAATTCGTGTTACACAGAAGAAAGAGGACTTGAATTACTTGTGAGTGAATAAATGATGACAACATTTTCATTTCGATGTGAACTATCCCTTTAAGGAATTCATTTTCACAGTTTCTGTTCCGTTTGTTGTGAATTTCATCAGGACCCATGATTATTTCCCTCTTGCTATTGTTACTATTGTTATGTTGTGGTATCGTCTCAGTGTGTTTATTTTTAAAGACTGTAGTGTGTGTTAATGCGATGTGTGGCACCTTCGCAAACCAGATATTCATCAACTAATAATGCGTTGTGTGAGATTCCTTTAGCATGGAGGCACATTTTCTTTTAGTTTCTGGTAGTTAGATTTTCAACCCACAATAAAAGCCTGTAAATTTCACGATGAGATGTCAAACGCAGAACATTTCGACCACCCCTCCACTGTGATTACGACGGACGAGTGGAAAACCCGCCGCCTCGCGCATACCCGCTCAAAACCGTTTCCTCTTGTCTTCTCCATCTCTTCATCCTGTTTTACTCCACCTACCCTCCCACCATATGCTGTTAACGTCTCGTTAGCATCTGCGCTAATTAAGCCGACAGCTGCTAACTAGAGAGAGCGAGCGCGAATACATCACTCTCAGAGACCCCCGCTCGGAGACCAGACCCCATCCCACGCTCCGGCTTCATTAAAGAAAGAGACGGATAGACACGGAGCGAGAGACCAGACCACGCGGCCAGACCTCACCCACCCATAGGGCTAATGAACAGCCGAGGAAAAATATCCTGTTGAAATATACAGATACTGAACAATTATTCCACACCGCAGCCTTGAGCAAACCTGCTTGAAAAAGAACAACTGCGGTCGGAGTGCTGATAAATATATATTTTTGGAGATTTCTGGGAAGGTTTGGATTCGTGTCAGTTTGCTTTAACCGAGTCTGGTCTTTATATGCGTGTTGGCGAGGAGAGTTTGTCAGTTAACTCGAGCGACAGTCTCATCCTGTTAAAACAGCTCTGCCTCTCCTGATGCCAATTACTGATGGCAAATTTTTGGGTTCTGAACTTTTGTCAGCTACAAGACGAGCCAAAGACGAGCCTGTAAACGCTCAAAGCTTGATAGGGACTTTAAATGAGCAGTCTAAATTGGCCATTTTGGTTTTAAAGGAAAGTTCACTGAGAAACGAAAAACGTCTTGTTTTTTATTCACCCTCATGCCGAGTTGCCGACTTTATTTCTTCAGTGAAATGCTAAAGCGCAGACAGAATATTTATGCAGCTCTTAATTGAAATAAAATAGATGCTTTTAAAGAAACAGTTTACATAAAAAGGAAAGGTTCGTCCAAAAGTGAAAATAATTTACTCCTAGATCCTTTTTCTTCAGTTGAACGCAAAACAATTTTATATTAAAATGCTGTCATGTTATCTCGTTTTATGGTTCTCAGAATGGTGACACAAGCATCCATTAAAGGGATAGTTTTCAACCCCCCCCCAAAAACATCTGTCATCATTTACTCAACCTCGAGTTGTTCCAAACCTGTATACATTTATTTTTTGGCCACCGTTGACTACCACAGTAGGTCAAAAGTGCCACAGAACTGTTTGCGTTCCTATATTTGTGTTCAACAGAACAAAGACAAGTTTGACAGAGATAATAATTAACATTATACACTTATTTAGGAAGATAAAATGTAAACAAACAATCAACCACATTGCCTTTGACGCATCAAAATAAGTTACAAATTTTTTACTTCTTTTTTTAAGTTATATAAAGCCAAAGTCGATTGCTCTTAAAAGCAGCAAAGAATCTGTTACAGTGTGGGATATGTGAGCAATTATAATGTTTTTATTTTTGAGTGAACTTCTCTTTTAAACTTCAAAAGTGACTTGACCATGTGTGACACGTCAACCATACAATACAAACATCTCCTTTTAAAGCCTGAATTCTGATTTCTCCTTTAATTACATTCTGTTTATTTACAGTATGTCTTTGTCCTTTTTGAATGACGTTCTCATAAATACATCCTGTTTTCCTTTCACGTTTTACATCTCTAGCTCTGTTGTGATTCTCTATGACGTGACGACGTTCTGGACTCCTGTTTCCCGTTGATTAAAATTCCTTCGCCGCACGCTGAGCCCTGCGTGATTGAACTAATAAAACCAGAGTGCTTCTAATGCGAGAGCGAGACAGACAGAGAACTCGAGGAAGAGCCGGCGGTGACGTCCCGCTGCTCAATCACGATCCGTGAGTGCCGTCGCAGAGAGTAAAGCAGGATGAATGAGAAGAGAAAAGCAGAAGAGTGCACGAGAATGAGAGATAGAACCCACGTGGGCTCAGATGCAGAGGATGTCCTCTGACCTCGCCGTCCACGGACGGACAGCTTCAATCTCATTATGTTGGACTTTTTCATGGGAAGAGCTCTTTGGTTGATCAATGTTTGTAGAATCGAGTTTGAGAAAAGCAAACGCAGTCACAGAAAGATGTGCATGTATGCCGTGTTTGTATTGTTGTACGCAATCCAAACTTATCACCTCATCACATTCGATTCGGACAGCAAACTCACAACTCAAGTAAAATGTTATTTCTGTGGCACTCAACACTGCATAGTGTAAACACTTACTTTTAAGAACTTGTACAGGAGAAAGGTGAACCAGTTCGTCAGCATCTTTTCGGCAACAGACTCGGTCCTACAAGAAAGAGAAAAAGAGACCGAGAGCACACGCGGTTGTTAAGATAATTCACAACGTCCAAAAGTAAATGAAGTTTTGCACTAAAAGAAAAACTCTCCAATATGCCTCTTACAAAAAACCTACACTTTTTTTCAAAACAAACCACCCATCTTCATTAGTACCGGACAATAACAGTAATTGGGCGATGTCTTCCATTAATGGGCAACGCCGTAGACCTCCCAAAAGCTCCCTTAGAACAGAAGTAATTAAAGCATCCGTAATGAATGGACTTCAATGCTCCTAATTCATCTGGCGCATAGCTGGCCAACGCGAGAGGCTGCTAGCATGGCCTGCTAACTGCTAAACTTAAAAGTATTTCTTTTGTGCAATAATGCATCACATACTGTGGACTGACCCGCTCCCCATCACTTCCTTACATAAGATCCTATTATTAAATGAAACCCTCATTAATAAAACAGCAAAGGAGAAATAAGGTGTTTAGTAAGAAGTGGAAGTGTCCCGAGTAGCTCATTTGAGTGCACTAAAAAGTGCACTCGTTTGGGGTTGAGGGTAGGGTGAAGTGGAGGATACTGACTCGCAAACTTCTGAGCTGTAGGGAGAAACGCTGAGGTTGTATTTTAACCTGGCTTCCCACACGTTCCATATTTTGCAATGCAGCGTTTCTTTTTTTACTAAAATCCACCAAAATAACCGTTTTTGTCACGACTGTTTCTGCTACTGCACCTTTAAGAGTTCTGATAATAAACCATCTGTCTTTAACAGCTAACCCCTGCGTAACAGCGCACTTCACTCTGTTGTGAAGAGGAGTGGTGCTTGTCTCTCCAAAACCCCTCACCGTAACGCTCGGGCATCACGAGTGGTTGCCAGGGCATCACACCACATCATATGTGGTTGCTAAGGTACTCCGAGTTCTTTCCAATGCACAGGTATGCAACTTCTAGGGTGTAATAGGTGGTTGCTAGGCAACACAACGTCAAAAGAGACCATCCCCAAGGTCTATATGATATTCTGGTCACCAGATAAGGCTCGAGTCCGTCTGTGAGTCTGTGAGTCTGTGGATGCTGGTGTGTGTGTGTTCAGGCGTTCACTTAAGCTGTAAGTAGTTTGACCGAGTCACTGGAGTATGGAACTATCAAACACAAATACGTTCTCTCTCACCTCCTGAGCAGTAGCTTGGGATGGTTCTTGCTCTCCAGGTTCTTGTCGATTAGGTCAGAGAGCAGCTGCTTGAGGACTCCCGTGGCGTACTCCATCTCTCCCTGTAGTGCCGTCATGATGAGCGACGCCACGTTGCCACGGTCACGCATGGAGAAGGATCGCTGGGCTTCGAGTGTGCGGATAAATGTCAACAGGAAGTGCTTCTTGGTGAGGAGCTGACCGAAAAGAGTTAAGGCCTTCTCGACATTAGCCTGAACCTGAGGGAAAAACACAAAAAACACTTACACTCATTACACGGAGACTTAATGAGAGCTCTGTGATATCATATTTGATGAACAGATACACGATGAGTCTATCAAAAACACATTTTAGACGCTAGGATCATCCTGTTGTCTATCTATCGCCTTGGCTGCGACTGTCTGGTTCAAAGACCTTTAACTTGTCAAAGTAGAAGCACTTCAGTAAAACAAACAGCGTTGCGGCAGAAGCACGAATGAGGGACGCGCGGCATCTTGATTGACAACAAAGAGAATTTAAGATGCAAGCAGCTCCAAAAAAAAAATGTAATGAATGAATGAAGATCAATGATGAAAATTAAGGAAATGCAGGAGCGAGGACAGAGAGAGAAAGAGAAACTGAAAGAGAAACGGAGAGAAAAAATGAGAGACACCTTCATTTAAAGGGTCATTATTTACAAATATTTTTTACAAGAAAACATTAAATAGATAGAAAACAGAAATTAAACAAATAAATAAATAAAAAGTAATGCATGCAAAAATATGAATGTAGGCACAAATAGTATATACATTTTTTATAATTAATTATTATTATTATTATTATTATTATTATTGATTTTGAAATATAACAACAACAACTATAATAATTAAATACCCCAAATAAATTAGTATTATTATTGATTTACAATTTAACAACAACAACAACAACTATATAATAATAACAATAACAATAATAACCATTATTATTATTAATCATAATTTCGGTTACTAACATTAACCATTTTTATTATTATTCAAGTGCAAAAAAATGATCCAATACATCTCCAAAAGCGAGATGGAGAGAAAGAGCGGTGGAAGTAGACGTGACCTCAGTGTCCAGGGGCGAAACACAGCGATCTGTCCTCCTATGATCCACAGGGTGGCATAATGTCACCTTTCATCTCACTCACTCACTCACTCACTCTCTCTCTCTCACACACACACACACACACACACAAACAAACAAACACATTTATTTTTCTACGTATCACCCCTGAACCCACACATTTACACTGCCATAATAAAAGCAACACGATTTGATTGCGGGCCAGTGAGATATCACTGTAGGCGGGGCTACTCAGTTTGACACAGGCCTGCTGGGTAGATCCAATCTCATTAGGCCAAAACAACATAAAGACATTAAATATGTTCTGATTGGTTGACATTGACATAACGTTGCCTCGCACAGCATTTTCACTTCTAGCGCCGGCAAATGACTTGTCATTGGAACCTTGTATCGTGCCAGGTTAGGACACGGTGTTCTAATCTGAAGAAATTACAGAAAACAAAACCCAAACATCAACGAATGAGCGCAACTTCTGAACAAGAACACTGAAATCAGACATCAAAGCAAGAAAGCGGTTCTCCACCATCAAAGCAGCATCTGTTATTGTCCCCTACAGCGCCTTATGTAGCGTGTAACCTGACAAAGGCCTTTTCCGACAACACAGACTAATAAAGTGGCTCAATTCTTCTGTGCTGAGCCGAATGAAATTTGCAGCCTCTCGGGAAGGCCGATTCTACTGTAGGTTGCTTTGGGGCGAGAAGCTACACAGAGCAATAAGGGCCTGAGCCGCTCGTATAGGCACTTGATTACGCCGGGGACTCGGGGGCAAATACAGTGAAAACAAACCCCAGAAGAAATAATAAATACGTGATCCCTCCGCAAGCCGACGGCTTGACCCGGTGTACACATGCTTGTGGACGTAGCATGTTGGGGTAATGGAGTATTTCATTGCGATGGCCGGTGATGCTGTTTCATGCACGCTGTAACATGCTAGTCATTAGCATCTAGCTTTAAAGTACAAGGGGTCACAATGTGTACACTAGACTGTAGAATTCAACTTTTTTTTTTATCCGACCAATCACAGGAGTCGGCAATCTAATTTATCAACAAGCGATACATTTATACCAAAATTCGACCAAATTTATCAACTAAATCTTAACGTTATCTCACAAATATTACATCAAATAAGTATCTGATGAAATGATGTCTTCGGTGTTAGTATTGGTCTACTCGTTTGTGATTATATTGTTAGCTCTGTTCTACGGTAACCATGGTGACGAGGATGTACTGACCCGTACCTCCATCTCCTTAAGCACCGGGTGGTCCTCAATGCCGGGGAAGAGCACCCTCATGGCGTACGTCCTGTAGTCCAGGAATGGAATACCGGCTCCGTCCAGCTCCTGGGTCAGTTCGTGAATGTCGGTTTGGAGCTCAGCGAATGCTTTGACAAACAAGCAAACAAACATATAGTCAACTAACAATTAAAAAAGCAGACCTACTGTATAAGCAAGAAGTCAAGTCGTTTTGAGTTGAATAAGAAAACAAAATGTTTGATTTGCTAAAAGCCGTATTAAATACAAAGCAATTGATTGGGACACTTGGTCACCAGGTGCTTCGCACAAAACCGGGCGCTTGTTGGGTGCTTGTAGCGATGGCACGTCTGTCAATCTGTTTGTTTACTCGGCTTACGACTAATTTGGTTTTGCCATTTGAAAAAAGCGGGAGACGTAAGAGACGCAAAGTTCACGGGAAAAGAAAGTCAATTAATTGCATGAGTGGGTAATTAATAAAGTAACGGAGCTTTTCATGCATAATTTCCTCCAGCTGTTGTTCCTCCCCGTTGTCCGCTGGGATGCGAATAGAGAAGCTTCGGCTCTAAGTGAGGCCTTTTCATCTTAAAAACACTACACAAATATTATTCGACATGAACTGCCTGATGGGATTTTCAGTCTCCTTAGAAAAAAAGTGACAGGCCTAAAGAGCTTTTAATTCGATGTTTCTTCCTCGTCAAAGTGCACTTGAAAGGCCCAACAAAGATTTCCAACGTGAGGGATGTCCTTGTAATTCAATTTCGCTTCATTACTCGGAGAGCCGCGTGTCGGAGCGCGAGGGGGCATCGCAGACAGCTTGAACTTGCCGTTTTCAAAGCCCCGCTGTTAGAGCGGTCCAAACACACGCCTCTGTGGAAGTGGGAATGTTGGCAAGGTCAGTTAGCAAAACATTTCCTTTAGTGCTATAGTTGTTTGTCAAAAGTTTTGCATGTTGCTGATAATGCGTTCCTTTTATGAATCGGTTCCTTTCGTGGCAAAAGCACTCAAAACGATTTCAATTACCGTGATGTCCACACACGTCTGCGCTAACGTTTCTGGGCTAATGTAAAACAGTAAGCCGATATCCCCACTGAGTGTTGCCAGTATCTAAACCGGCGCTGGATTGCTCACTAATTATCCATTAGCCGTGCTTTGTTTGTTTGTATTGCTGCGTTCTCTGATGGGCTTCATCACGCCTCAGCAAGTCTCTGCACATGGACGGCGTTCATTGGTTCACGCCCAGTGACTGCACCATCACAATTTATTCCACCCTGTGCTATATGGCCGGACTAAATCTGAGGGGATTGATGTTTTTGGATACAATAAATCTCATTAAGTACTGTATGTCAAACTACAATTTCCCTCTATAAACTAAACAACATAAATATGAAACTCTTTTTTGCATTAAGAAAATAAAGACTACCCTGTTTCCTAGACATTTCCAAATTCTCATTATACATCTTTTTTTGTATTTAAATAATGAGAACTGGAGGTATAAAATATGCTTAAAGCGACAAGAATTAAAATAATTTAATTTGTTTGCTCATTTTATTTCTAACCTGTATGGCTCTCATCTGCAGAATGCAGAAAAATATATTTTGAAGAATGTTGTCAACCAACAACACCGACGCACATAGACTGCCATTATATAGACACAAAACCACATAAATATTTCTTAAAATATATTTTTTTATGGAATCCCAATTCTGCCAAAATTAAATAAATACAACAATAAATTAGCAAAGATTTAATATGTAAATAAACGTGGGGAAAATACAATAATATATCATTTAAAAAAATGAAGAATAAAGTATAAAATGTCTTATTAAATTTATTTATTTACAGATTTTATTGCAAATGTATTTATTTATTTTAATTAATTTATGATTCATTTTCTTCCATTCTTTTGTGTTCCACATAAGAAAGAGTCATATACAGGGTTTAGACAACACGAGGGTGAATAAATGATGGCAGATTTTTTTGGGGGGGGTTGAACTATCCCTTTATCTGCCCCAAAATGTACAATCTTAATGTTTCTAAAAGGCATTGCATTTCGTTTCTGAAGTGGAATATGACCAGAAACTCATTTTTTCTCAGTTATTTTCCGCAAGTGTTGTGGCCAATTTTTTAACCCTGTTGACCTACGTGTTTGCGTTAGAACGAGAGTTTGAGAGCTCTCGGTCATTACAAAACGAATCCAAACCTGAAAACAAGCTAAGGTCATAAATATTTTGCAGAGCTTGTAAATAATGTCAGCGTATACCATCCAAATAAAATATTGATGCGCAGATTGAGCGCCGGCGCGATAACAACCCGTTCATGCTCTCCTCTAATGAAGGCAACCAGCCAATCACAACCAATCAGGACAAAGAGCGTGACAGCTAATCAATGCCCACCAGCTCCTTCACCCATTTGGCAAGAAACAAATTTCTTTCATCATTTGCTGTCTGCCATTCAACCATTTCCCCCTTTTGCGGTGGCGAACGCTGTTTGTTAGCTAGCTAGCCTTGGTGGGCTTTCTCATCCACCTGACAGGGTCGTGACCAGGAGGTCCGACAGTCCTAAGATAATGGCCAATTAGATCCAGCGCATTTCTCCTGGTATTGGGAACCTTTATGGCATACGGCGGCTGCATTTTAAACCACAACACCAACACGTTACAGAGACATGTTAACAACCATAATGGTGTCGCCATGGCGACAAGAGAACGGAAGATGATGATTCAACTAATAAAGAAAATTAACATGATCTCTTATGACTTATGAATAATTCCAATTCGACTCACCTTCTTTACACTCAAGAGCGACTCTCGACTCCAAGTTATCCATTTGCATCTGAAGTCGCTTGAGGGTGCGGTCGGCGTCGCGGGACTTGCGCTTGTAAGCGATGAGCACGGCGATGATGACCAGCAGGAGAAGACCTCCGCCTCCTCCGATCCCAATGATAGCAGGGAGGGTGAGAAGACTGTCAGAGTAGATCTGCAGGTTACCGGGTGAGTACTCGAACCCTCCTGCTCGGATCTGTAACAGAAGTAATACGAAGAAAGTGGTATTTTCGTACGTGAAAAATCAACCTTCGAGTCGAGACCGTTCTGCGTGAAGCCGTAATTAAAACTTTATGAGCCTATCACATTTGCGAGACGGGCGAGGAGATTGAAAACCCATTTAGCTCGAAATGTTCTGTTATTACTGGATCGTGTCGAGCTTTGTAAAGGCTTGTATTTCGTAAATAGAACATTTAACGATGAATTGTAACAAAATTGCTTACTCAGACTCTCAAACACAATCTTAGTAGTGCCGATGTTTCTTTACCTTGTTTATAACACCAACTTGATTATATCTATTATTTAATTTCTTTGATAATGTAACTGCTGCATGTTCTAATTCTTTAATGTAGAGAATTCAAGTGCACCAATGATGTCATTCTGTATCTACACATCGCCACAGACATTATGTGCTGTCTGCTAAGCTGCAGGGGCTCATGGGAAGAGAAGGGGTCAAAGATCCAAGCCATACAAAATTTCCAAGAGAGATTCTCACTAACTGGGGTCACAGCAGTCAACACACAGCTGCGTGCTAGAGCAGTCACACACACACACACACACACACACACAAGCACACACACATAAACACACACACACAGACTAATTCTCACAAACAGAGAAACATGCACACGTTTGACATCAGCCTATGCACCAAGTGCTATTGAGGCATCCCATAAGTAGGTCACTGTCGAGGGGAGAAGAGTACAGCCGTGTGGCTTCGCCTCACAGTCCCCCAAAGTACCACATAAGGGGGGAAACACACAAAGACACGTCTATTTATAAAGCGGCATCCTTCAAAGAGCGGCCGAACAAACACACATTTCAGACAATTCCTGTGAATCTGACACGACACTTGCAGCTTCGCACACAAATAATGGGAATTCAGAATAGTGGTGGTAAATATTTTTTCTTCTCCAATCATTTCTCTTTCAGAGCCATCAAACCAAGTAAAACATGGTGTGCGAGATAAAGAACGTCCTTCACGACATGTTCCCTCAGCGCAGCTCTCAGCTAGTGTAAAGCTCAGTTTAGACGGTGACTTGTCATTTCCAATCGCTTGACATTTGGTCGGTGTGAACAAGGACGAAAACGATCTTTTTAAAAACACTTTCGTCGACTAAACAGTAAAACAACACAGCAGTTTTGATTTAATCTCTTACAATATGGCTTTTAAAACTCTTTAATGTGAAGATAGATTCTCGGAGAAAAGTCTTCATCTCTTATTCAGGATTGCTTCTCTAATTTATGTTATTACTATTTTTAGATAAATTATTAAAAAATCATTACAACTCATTTTCTTAACGAAATTAAAAACGCTGGTTGGAAAAGCAAGAGATAAAAAATAAGCGTCTGCTAACTGACTACACAGCATGTGATATTTTCATTAAGTCAACACTCATGTGACCTGAGATGCCAAGACGTTTACACATAAATCAAGATAAATCCGTTTATTTTAGACAAATCTAAATCATGTTCCTTACTCTGATTCCTTCACTGTTTTAATAAAAATATACGTATATGCTGTCGATTTGGGACTTCCATAAATCATTAGCATTGGTCATTCTTCTTGTTTGTCTGTCGGTCTTGCAAATATTACAAAAACTATTTAAAAGAACTTGTGACCACATGGATATTAAAAACTTTTGATTATTGAAAGGAGTTTTATTTTCATTTCCTGTAAAATGGCAGTTTTGGAGACACTTTCAGTCCGAAATATGTCCACAAAATACTAAGTCGACCATCAAAACCAACTAGAGCCAAACAGAGATGTCTTCTGATGGCAATGTGAACCAGTGGAGACTGAGGTACGTACCGTGACTTTGTGTTGGCCGGTGAGGTTGGGCCACTCGCAGAGCAACTGGGTCTCAGACAGGGTCAGAACACACAGCGTCTCTCCGATAAACACCGTGTAATTCAGCCTGGAGTTACCGGGAGCTGATGGAATTAAATTGCGACCCTATAAAATAAAAGACATCATTAGACAGATCTGAAACAGACGGCATGCGATTCCACTGAGATCGTATGAGAAAAACGTTTTTCCAAGTCCGCTGTGAGGGCTTTAACACTTCCATCACACTTCCATCGGACTTTTTGAATACAGCGTGATGTTTAACTTCAACGTTTATTTGTGGTACTGCACATTACCTGCGGGTGTCCATTACTCTAAACACGCTCACCATTCATGTTCCCAACCTGACAAAATTGTCTAAACGTATGGTCTTTGATATTCCACATGTGTTAATAACCGAGAATATTCGCTCAAGGTCTCGGGTCGAGTTTTCCTGATAACAACCACGGTTTGAGATAAATGTAAGCATGGCACGACCTCAGACACATAAAGGTCATGTAGATATTGAGAGAGGAAAAAACCCAGAGGCTTTAACAGATATGAGTTTGATCTCGCCGCACACAGATAAACACTACAAAACATAAAGGACCAAATATTCTCCGGACACCAGAAGCAGAAATGTTGGCGAACGCCAGCAAAGCGTCGACACTCCGCCCCCCAGGGTTCAGCGAGGTCACGGCACGCCGGTCTTTAATGCAAATTCGCCTCTCTCATCTCATCCGCGCCGCCAACCCCGGATCAAATTATACGAGAAATTAATTGCGTGGAGAATGTGATGCATCTCCAGAATATCCTTGATTATTTCACCAAATTGCATTTTCGTATTTTCCATCTCTTGGCTAATGCACCGAGTTGTTTCTCTCCACGCAGTGAGCCGTGCGGGGGATCGGGCACTAAGTAAAAAGGTTTCGTTAATAAATTTCCATTTAACAAAGAAATATCGCTCGACATGCTTTGACTCTCACCTCGGTGGGTTTGGAGAAAAGAGAGGCTTTATTCGAGCGGAAATCAGACGGCGTCTGTGATCGGCATTCTGAGGTTGCAAATAAAACAACGAAGGGCAAGCGGGGCAATGGGCGGACCTGTCAGATTAGTGACGTTACGAGAAAAACGTGACGTGGAAAAGATCAGCAGATATCGAGATATCACACCAGATATGGGTTGTTAGATATTTCACAGCTTCCACATAAAATACTCATCTGTTCTATTTGCACTTTTATTCCTTCGATTCAGTTACAGCGACGAGAGGACCGGAAATTATTACCAGAACACATGACCGTCAGATCTGAAACTACACAGAGACTCAACGTCCACAAATCCACGGCTGTTACCTTTAGGATAAGCGGAGATGTTGGTTTGAGCTCCAGGACACCATTAGGGCTGAGGGGTTCAAACACGGGGTCCGGGTAGTAGCTGAACGTCTCGTTGACCACCACGAGAGCGTGGACGTCGTCCATGTAGAATCCGATCTCATCCGGTCCGCTGCCCGTCTCGGCGAAGCCTCGCTCAGAATCAGCCACGGAGGGAGCCAGACAAACCATGACGGAGTTGTTGAAAACCGTGCAGTTCTGAGGAGAATAAGAGAGACGGATCAAACTAAACTTGACATTTAAATTGATCTCATCGTGATGTAGTTGAGAAATATGTGGTAAACATAGAAGAGTTAATACACATCATTAATAAAAAAACATTTTGGTTTTATCCCCAAGTTATATTTGTGTTTGCTTTGCAACATGTGGATGTGGAATTCTTTCTCAAGTTTCCTCTAGAAGAAGTTTCAGTCATTTATGAGGTTACATCACAGTCGACTTAGAAGCCGTCTCCTAAGTAGACACCGAGGCGGTTCGCTAAGTTTTTGTGACCTTTTCAAAGAACCCTGATTCACATTTTCTGTCTCTCTTATAAGTCTTTTTTAAGGCGCCACGAGAGCGGCAAGGGAATGTTTCAGAGCTTCTGTGAGATGGACATTTAGACGGTTTCTTTAAAGGGAAACCTGAGGAAGAGAAAGCGAAGGAGGGATGTCTGACCTCTACAAGAGAAAGCTGAAAAACACAACAAAGAAAAACAACAAGAGACCAGTGGTGCGGAAGAGGGAAATGTCAGGACATATACGTACGTGGAAGGACTCTGCCGAGCCGTACTTGGCGCGGATCTTGGGCTCTTTAATGGTGGCCAGATTGGTGCCGCTGATGGTCAACAGGGTGCCGCCACTAAAACAGAGAAACGGAAAGTCATCATGGTTTAAACTGGGCACGAATCTCACTCGATGATACAGTCTCCGTGCTTCAGAATTAAATCTCATCCCGGAGGGAAGGGAAAATGAGCAGAGGTAATGTATCCCATCAGCCCTTCGGTGATGAGACACAAAAGAGATCGTTTAAGAGTCAGGCACTACCTCGATTTAGTAAAGGATGTTAGGTGATTCTGTTACACCAAGACCCCTTCAAACTAAAAGTCTTGAACGGTTGTATACGTGCATGCCTACTTTTCATATCATATTTGTTCGACCTAAATTCGCTCCCTCTTGATGTTGTCGGGTTCTTTCGACTGCCGAATTGGACCTTATTTAAATCGGTTTAAAACTATAATTTGCTTAAGGTTTCTCACACCGACGTCTTCAGAAACCCACTTGTGTTCACAAGCTTGTTGACATAGCTGGTCTATGAGTTAGACTCTGGGACCGTGACGGCGGCGATGTCTCTCCCTGTTTGCTTCTGTGACGCCTGCTGCGCCGTGGCCCTGAAGGGCATTTTCAGCTCGAATCAATACAGCTTCACTCAGCGCACGCTAACAGGCTTTAGGGCCGCAGCTCTCTGGTTGCAGCTATGTCTGTTTAAGCTGGGGGCATCTTTTGCACAGGCGCAGTCATTTCCGATAACGCTTTGATCGGCGCGAGTGTGTGAGTCTGTTTTCAGATCCAGATGGAGTGGGCGAAAGGTACGGCGGTTGACACTGCTGGGGAATAATAGCCCCGTTCAAAGCAGAAGTCTACAGAGAGCGCGGGCTTGGTTGCGCCGGTCTGGGTCAGCAAAACAACACAGACACATGACACATCTACTCAGTTGTGTGTGTGCAATGAGGTTGGGAGTAGAGGTACATGTTGAGAAGTTCTTTCATTGTTTTCCAACCAACTGTTCCTTTAACTCAATTGGTATTGTGTTAGCGGTGCAAAGGTCATGGGCTGGAACCCCAGGAAACCTACATAGGGAATAACAACAAAGTACAGAGTGCATGTTCTGTAAAATGCTTTGTATAGTAACGCTCGCCAGATGCATTATTGTATATTGCCGTTTGTACCAATACTATATTTCTCCACCGATAGCGATAGCAGACTATTCAGAGTGATATCTGACGATACAGAGAGAAATTATGAAGATTAAATTAATATTTCTTATATTTCGGAATGTTATTAATTCATCAAGGTAAAAGCTTTTATGTAGTGTTTTCTATTAAAAATGTCTAAACATGATTAAATCAAGATAGAATTACTTGAGAAGCACAATGGTCTAAGATATTAACTTTTGGTTTCTGAAAGGAAATATACAAATTATGTTTACGTATAAAACAGGCAAAAATACTTACTTAAAAAAGTACTTAATAAAAGGTCAAACTTAATTTTACTTATTACCCTATTATCAGATATTTTTCTTCTTTTGAAAATAGTCAATTTATTTTCAATATACTAACTTGTTAATTATTATTAACAATTATTTTATTTTATTTTTCCGAAAACAAGACTTATTAGTTTGTATTTAAAAAAAAATATATATATTTTTGCGAAAACAAGACTTGTTAGTTTATATAAAAAAATATTTGTTATTTTATCTTTCCAAAAACAACACTTGTTAATTATCATTAATAATTATTTTATTTTTCCGAAAACAAGACTTGTTGATTATTATAAATAATTATTTTATTTTATTTTTCCGAAAACAAGAATTATTTTATTTTTCCGAAAACAAGACTTGATAATTATTATTAAGAATTATTTTATTTTATTTTTCCGAAAACAAGACTTGATATTTTTTTTAAATAATTATTTTATTTTATTTTTCCGAAAACAAGACTTGTTAATTATTATCAAGAATTCTTTTATTTATTTTTCCGAAAACAAGACTTGTTTAGTCTTTATCTTAGGTCATATTGCTTCTGAAGAAAATTTATCTAGATTTAAGAATAGATATTTGTACTAATATATGTACTACAAACGATAAAAATATCAGGAAATTCATATTTTTCAGTATACAGTTACCTGTGCAAGTATAAACCGGCACCACACAGAGAGAGAGATAGAAAGGTCCGTCGATAGCTTTATTTCAGCTCCGGGCTTTTAAAGACCTCACTCTCTAACGCACAAAAACAGTTGAGTTTCAGGTGATAAGTGCTCCGTCCCGTCCGCCTCATCTAACACCAGCGATGCTGATGGTTTAGACTCGTTGTGTCTATCTCACCCCCGACAGCCCAGACGCGCTTTAGTGTAAATCGCAGCTCCTCCCGAGAAACCTGCAAAAACAGCATCTGACAGCAGATCTGCTCGCAGGTAGAGACGTCTGACTCCAGCTCGACGCCGCAAAGAATCTCATTTTTCACCCTTTTAATGACTTCTGCTCATGTGTCAAGAGAAACTGTAAAACAAATAGTCGGGTATTGATTTTTATGACCACTTTGTTGTTCTAACTTCTCCCTCAGCCGAGACGGAACGTTTCCTCCAGAAGCGATTTCGCGTTTAATTTGTATCTTTGGGCCTCTCTTTAACTTCAAGGGAAAACGGAGAGATGATGCGCGAGTGCCGCAGTGCGTTTTAACTGACAGGTTGTACCTCGCGATGCTCCAGTCCGGGTCTATCTTCAGGACGGTTGGATCTTCTGTGTAGTTGAACTTCACCTCTGGATTTCTCAGCTCGGCGGCGTCGATGTCCACCATGACTGGGATGCTTCCGGGGCTGAGGCCGGCCGGGGTCACGCACACGATCTCCTTAGACGTCCTCCTACAGTGAAAGACATGGAGTAAAAAGTTTCCCATCACGCTCATTATAGCCAGACGCCGTGTTTATAAAGCATGTCATCGCATTCATATTTCATCAGGACACAGATTCTTTACTCAATAAGAGTTAAGTATGTTTGATGAAGCCTCATGATTCGCGCTAACAGCCATATGGGACGCAATTCAGTTTCAAAGACTTCGAGTCTGCCTTCGTCTGTCGGCCGCTCGCGCACCCCGTCTCTCCCCTCCCTTCCTGGAGACGTGCCTGCAATCTCCACGCACATCCCCTAAGCTTGTTGCCATGGGAACCCGATTCAAGATGCACACCCCAGAAATCCTCAGAAGACAGCACATATTTTGACAAGGTGGCTGTCACAAACAAACAAAAAAGAGATGGAAGCGGGTTGCGGAGAGGATAAGCGACTATATTTCCTCAAAGGTAAAATATACAGATGTTCAAGGAAACAAAGTTTCAAAATCATTGCTTTGGGATATTTTCAGAGGTTTTTGCATTTTAAATATGTAATTTGGATTACAGACATGGGGAATAAATTTGAATACCAATTCAAGGGATATTATGAATGGAAGACACAAAATGCACAAGAAACAGGGCATGTTAAAAGGATGGTTTGCCTAGAAAAAATAAACCGGTGTTGATTCAAATGCACACGACTCTCTTGCACAAAATTGTTCATCTTTTTTATGCTATTATATTTTTTTAAGCATATAAAATGGTTAATGATGATTCACTTCTTTCATAGTCTGATGTTGCTTTCTCTCATAAGACCTCAGACTAAGACATTTGCTCTTCCGCAAAACAAAATTCACATGGATTTGGAACGACACGAGGTTCAGTAAACAAAGACCGAATTTTTGTTTCTGACTGAACTATCCCTCTAAAACTCCCTAATCTCACCATCCCACTGTGTAGCGGGTTGACGTAAACTGAACCTTCTCTCTGATGTAAACCCGGGGACAGGTGTGGTTGACGTATCAGTCAGCGAGAACTGCGGTAATCCTCGTTCTTTCGCTCTCTCCCGTCTGAGCATTGGCACCGGGACAATGTTTTTATTCTCAGCTCCAATGCGGAGCAGTCTGGTGCTACAGATATTTCATTCACGGCGGAAGCGTGCGATCCTCTAGGACCGTCTGCGCCGTAACCCGGCTGACGTCTTCAGTGTCTTTATGCTGTGGATACACGCCGAGGGGTAAAAAACTACACGTCGGGCTATTTTGACGGACGTAATGACAGGTGGAAGTACTAAGGTGAGAAGCTGGAAGAGACGGCTTTTTGGAATGACACAGATAGAGGGAGAAAACCTGGCAGATGGAAGAGGAGGAGAGAGAAAGAGACTATATTAACAAGCAAAAGGAGGCTGTCTGTTGGCAAAAGTTACACCAAAACAGCCAACGGGCGAACCGTCAAATGGACCGGCACACGGCCAATGAAATATAAAACAAACCAACAGAAACTAGATGACAAACAGAAACACACAGTTAACAAGCAAGTCTGTCAGACGGAGGGATAAAAAGATGGAAAGGCAGCCATACAAACAAAACGTATTAGCATTTCTGAGCGTTCGCATTTTTATTACACAAGTGTACTCACTTTTTAAAGTGACAAGGGTGGCGACCGATATTGACCGTGACAGAACTGCCGGCGTTGAGGTGGTTCCCCTCGATGGTGATTCTGGTTCCTCCTGAGAGAGGTCCCTGAGCGGGCTGGATGCGTGTGAAGTATGGCGTCTGAGGAAATAAATTGTATATTAAAAATGTAATGATCAACACAGTGTTAAGTATGCATTAGATTGTTCACCCAAAAAATAACAATTCTAACACCAGGGCTGGACTGGAAAGAAAAATCGGCTAATTTGGCCCACATCGGCCCTCGGAGATGTCTGTCGACCGGGTGTTGGTGGAATGCTTTCGTGTCTTCTGCATTCGCGTTGCGTGCATTCGCATTTATAAAAGGTCCGTCTGAGCGACCCAAGCGTCCGTTCTGGCCCAATACGTTAGCGGCCCACTGGGAAAACTCACGGAACGCTAGATGGCCGGCCCGCCCCTGTCGGCCACCATTTTCTCATGTATGACTTTCTTTCTTTTGCTGAACACAGAAGATATTTTGAAGAATGCTGGTGGCCAAACAACACTTCCATTGTTTGAACACCCCTGAGACATTTCTCAAAATATCTTCTTTTGTGTTTCACAGAAGAAAGGACGAATACGTAATGACAGAATTTGTGTGTTTGGGTGAACTATCCCTCGTCCCCGAGATGCTTACCACAAAGGTGAAAGCCCTGGGTGAGAGCGCCCTGTAGTCAGCCAGACAGTCTCGGACGCAAACCTCCACCTGTGCTTCCTGTACGCGATACCCTGTGGCGTCATTCAGCAAACACACGATCCTGCGGAAACAGAAACGTGAGAATCAGGTAAACGGATACAGAGCTTCGGTAAATATTATTAGTCAAATGAATCTCGTAGTGATTTATTATTAATGTACTGTAGTAAGGATGTCTTGTGCATTGTAAGAGATCACCTTTCCGCGCTAACGTATTCCTCTTCTATAGGTATGCAAGGAACTTTTCCCAGTCTAACGCCGGTCTGAACGTCTCTGAA
Organism: Triplophysa siluroides; assembly: GCA_006030095.1. Taxonomy (NCBI): domain Eukaryota; kingdom Metazoa; phylum Chordata; class Actinopteri; order Cypriniformes; family Nemacheilidae; genus Triplophysa; species Triplophysa siluroides. The sequence continues at coordinate 10,327,661 of VCII01000028.1, read as the reverse complement.
TTGCAGGCCCAGGTTCTCTCCGGTGATGGTGAGCTTGGTTCCGCCCTGCCGTGGACCGGTCTCTGGAAGCAGCTGTTAAACGGAGAAACAAAGACTTTTAGGTTTGTATAAAAAAAGAAGAATGAGTGAGAATTGCTTCACCTCGACTGAACAGGCCATATTTATCAAATGAAAAAACATTTTATAATCCAAGACCCCATTCACACCCATCTCGGGTGATCCGGATGTGCTAAATACAAGAGCGAATAGGGTCAGGGACCCAACTGAAACATCAGACAGCTCTGTTTGACACAAAAGGATTGTGCTTATATTGAACGTTTGGGGGAAACCATGTTTTATCTTTTTAAATCATTTTGTAAGCATGACTAATGAAAAAAAAAAATGAAAAAATGTCTCATAATTTACTCTTTGATGTAAAACAGTAACGGCTCTGCTGAACTCAAATGAAGATATTTAAAAGTTTGTAACTTAGCTGTTTTTGGGTCACCATTGACTCCCATTGTAGTCTTTTGTCCTACTAGGGGAGTCAATGGTGACCCAAATGCCTTACTTAAAACTTTCATTAAAATATCCTCATTTGTGTTTAGCATATCAAAGAAATGTGTAACAACTGAAGGGTGACCAAATGATGACATCATTTTCATTGTTAGGTGAACTATTCCTTTAATACAACGATGTGGTCACACGCGACACATTTAAGTGGTGTAAACACCAACCACTGAACACTTGTGACAAGATCACCCGAGACAAGTGTAAACATGACCTGAAGTCAACATCGCATTATTTGTGCCATGTTAGAAGAACATTCCCTTTAAACACCCTTAGTGATATTTGAACACTAAATAATGGACCTCTGGTCAATGGAAAGGTCTTGGCGTGGAGCCCTACAGCTCCCCGGTCTCACAGTTCCCATACAAACTCAGATGCCTGGCGTTTTAATGGAGACAAATCACCCCCTGGCGCAGGGGAGCAGAAGCCCCTAACGCCGGGCACGGTGAGATACGTCCCTCCGGCCTCCCTCCTCCATCCAGGCTCTAATTGAAACTTATTACCCATGCTCCTGGATGCGTGCTTCTGAGCTGCGTGGCACAAGGCGGTGGGATAATGTGATTTATTTAGCTGGATTATTCTCCGTAACGAGGACAGGTGTGGCATGACAAAACAAATATGGTGAATGATGTGCGGGGGTAACAGCGGGACGGCGCCCTGTAACAGCCATCATGAGGTAATTACAGGTAGTCTCTATGCCCGATCTCTGGACCACGAGGTCTCCATGGAAACCTGGAGCCGGGCATCGTCTGCCTCAGAGGCTGGGGCTCTGGGGGAAATTCTGGAGTGGAAATGATGGTGCATGTCTTACTGTACGTTCAGCTAACGCAATGTTGGAAATGAGAACGTCAGTACGGTTTATTACAGTTACGTTGGGTCAGACGCACAAAGGTGCACTGAATGAGATTTTCAATACAAGCTCGTGTAGTTCAATTGGTAGAATGTTGTTTTAGCTGTCTAGTGGCCCAAAGTGATCTCCAGAGGGGAATATTATTTTTTTGTATAGGTGCTTAAATAATATAAATAAAACATGGCAAAAAAATTCACAAAACACTAAACGTTCGTGAGAAATTGTAACATTTAAATAAACAAAAAAGCTAAAAAAAATAGCTAATCGTACAGTACAATGACTGTAATTTAAAAAGTATAACATTTCAATATACAAAAAAGCTAAAAAAAAACACGCTAATAGTACCGTATAAAGACTGTAATTTAAAAAGTATAATATTTAAATTTACAAAAAAGCTAAAAAAAAAAACGCTAATCGTCCCGTACAATGACTGTAATATAAAAAGTATAACATTTCAATATACAAAAAAGCTAAAAAAAAACACGCTAATAGTACCGTATAAAGACTGTAATTTAAAAAGTATAATATTTAAATTTACAAAAAAGCTTAAAAAAAACGCTAATCGTCCCGTACAATGACTGTAATATAAAAAGTATAACATTTAAATATACAAAAAAGCTAAAAAAAAAAATGCTAATAGTACCGTATAAAGACTGTAATTTAAAAAGTATAATATTTAAATTTACAAAAACGCTAAAAAAAAAACGCTAATCGTCCCGTACAATGACTGTAATATAAAAAGTATAACATTTAAATATACAAAAAAGCTAAAAAAAAAAAACGCTAATAGTACCGTATAAAGACTGTAATTTAAAAAGTATAATATTTAAATTTACAAAAAAGCTAAAAAAAAAAACGCTAATCGTCCCGTACAATGACTGTAATTAAAAAAGTATAACATTTAAATCTACAAAAAACCTAAAAAAAAATTTAATCGTCCCGTACAATGACTGTAATTTAAAAATTATAACATTTAAATAAACAAAAAGCTAAAAAAAAAAACGCTAATCGTACCGTACAATGACTGTAATTTTAAAATTATAACATTAATATACAAAAAAGCTAAAAAAAAAGCTTTTGGTCATTACTGTACATACTGAAAAAAATGATACTGTACCTTAAATGCGCTTAAAGTCGCTTCATACAAAACCATCTGCCAAATGCATAAATGTAAATGTAAAACAGCCTGAGTATCAAAACAAATTCAGGCTTTATTGATAGACCATGTAAACCAACGAGCCTTGACCTAAAAATGACAGAATTTGGACTCGAGAGTGTTGCTGTGGGATTACACTAAAATTAACCTACATTAGATGTCTTTTATTATGTAGAAAAAAACAATTTATACATTTCTAATTAAATCAGCCTTAGAGGGGAATGACAGATAAAAATAAAATCTCTCAACACAAGAGGGAGAACGCTAATATACCGACACGTTCTCCCCGAGGACCTTGTTAAATTACACACAGTTAAGTAAATCTCCCTTTCATTATCGGCTCCGGGTAACGATACATTTCAAAAATATATGCAATTACTGCGATTAAAGTGCACTGGAACGCAGGAAGCCCCCTGCAGATTTACAGTGGCGAGATTATTACTGTTTGCGCGTGCCCCCCCGTCCCCCCCCGCGGGTGGGAGGACAACAATGGAGGCAGAGTGGGAGAACTTGGAGGGCGAAGAGAATGGGGGCAGTCTAAAGACCCCCGTTTTCCAGATCCCATCCGCCCACCAGCCACCTGCGTGGTGCGAGAGGCTTAACAGTTTCCTGATGTTCCGTGTCCTCTGTTGTTTACGTTTGCTTGTCATTTGTCTGTCTGTCTGCCTCTCGTTCTCTCCCTGATCCTCATTAGCAAGGTGCGGTTTTATCTCCGCTTGGATGTCGGAGCGCAACCGAGAGATTTGGCAAGCGCCTGGGTAAAATAGCTGAGGATTTGGCAACACAATAGCCGAGGATCTCTGACTGCGACGCACATGTGACATAAACCGTCCTGTTATAAGGTGCTTCTCCGGTAGAAATACGTACTTGTGCTATTCATCAGATACGTAACGGCACCCGTCTGACGCAGCGCTCTTTGCTTCCTGATGTAATTGAGGTTAAGTGTCTTTGCTTACGGGTACAGGCGTTTCCCTCTGGATTTCACCCTGCAAACCTTCTATTTTCAGAGCCGATCTACTGAAGAATAAAACTTCCGTCGTATCTGGGAGTTCTGTACCTCATTTCTTCCTTCCAGAGTTTTCTTCGATATTGCTAGTTTGTAGCATATGTTTTCAAATCCCTCTCCCCCTAAGCCAATCTTACAGCCTTGTATAGACCATACAATCAAAAATTGCCTTTTTGCACAAGCGATGCCAATAAAGAATACAGAATAACCGAGCAACAACAAGCAAAAGTGTTCTGTAATTGGTTTCACTGGGGTTGTTTTACATGTCGCTTGGTGGCGTCCAATCACAAGCTCTCCGTTTGCTTTTGTTGGTCTCCCACAAGGATGCCATCTTTATGACTATTTTCATTTGCTGCCTATGTGGAGAGTGCAGGGTGCGCACATACAATCATCCAATCAGAAGCTGTGAAAATCATTCCTTCTGTTTACGCTCCTTTGACTGTCTCACTTCATCTAGCCGCATTCGAACCAAGTCACAACAACATGTATATTTGACATATTTCATGTCAAAGCTTATCAGTGCTGTGTGCTGTTGACAGAAGTGAGATAAGGAGGTGTGTGTGTATGAGAGAGAGAGAGCAACAAAATCCCAGATAAAGGAATTTAAATGCTCAGCATAAGAATCCTCGCTGTTGCCCCAGGTAAGGTGCGCTGTACTCTTGTGTAAGAATCGGGGAAAGTCGACACTCTCAGCTAGTTAGGGCGATATTGATGACAAAGGTTTATGTTTGGAGGATCTATCCAGTACCTCAGCGATTACGTATTTTTGTAGGCTAACCCGGAAGTAAGCGCTGGTTCCCTCGACCGAAAGCTAATGGACTTTTGGAAGATCGCAAAAAATAAGCTCTGTGATTAACAAAGGTTTTGTCTATCAAGATAATCTTTACAAATCAACACCACATTTGTAACTTTTGAAGCCGAAATACAATCGTCAGAAGTAAAAAGCTAACACGATGCTATAAACAGACTACACTTAAGGTCGCTCGATGTCAACGTCACCACCAAGCCTCCGACAACTCGTTCAAACTTTATTAAAAACGTGTTCCCTGGTAAGTAATAACTCAATGATTGAAACCACATCTACGTTTTAAGAGATCTGTGCCCATGTTGCATTATTTGTAAGCTTTATATACGCGATGACATCCAAAGTCCCGTTCCCTCCAAAGGAAGTAGTCGCTTTTAGCTAACTTGTTAGCAACCGCAGTTTTTAAGACACGATAAGGCTTTAAAAAAAACCCAAGCGGGTTATAATTAGTGAGTTTTATGTCATAGAATAAGACGTGAAAATATTTTGAGGTTTTGTTTACCACAGAACTAATTCCGGGTGATTTACCAAAAACCCATTTAAAAACCCATGAAAAAGCAAAGCGGCAAACGGCTGAGCTCATTGGTTAAGAAATGTTTCCACAATTTTTGTGCTCACATACAGTGCAAACATTGCAGAATTGAAATCTTCCAGAGCTGAATGCTAATGGTCAGTTCTCTATTGTACGCCACACTGGCTGGAACAGAGATCACAGCACAAAAGCGTTGACGTCAACAGGCCGCTTCGGCCGAGACGCAAAGCAGTCCACAATGAGACCGACATAAAGCAAATTCAATTACCACTCAGACCCAGGGGTCTCTCTGAAGAGACAGCATAAGACTGAGAAAATCCCAGTTAAGGACTCAATTCCAAATGAAATTAGAAGCTTATCCAGCAGCTAATATACTAAGTCACACCGCTCCTATGTGAACAAAGGAGGAACAAGAGAATGAGGGCGCTAGAAATGGGAAAAACTCCCCAAAATGCCTGTGCTGAGGTTGGAAGACATAAGCACTCATAATGCTACTTGTGTTAAGCTATGTTATGGAAAGTGAATGCTCTGTAAGATGTACAAAAGACTAGTGTTAAGGAGGGTCAGCATCAGCTCAAGTCCCTTCTACAACCAGCGACGGGCTCCAAAACGGCAAGGTGGCAAACGTGTCCTGGGAGCATCGATTCAAGGTAGTTGAAGAAAACCTGACCCCTGTAGGCGGGGAGAGATATTGCAATATGTCGTAATCCGCACGCGTCAAAACCCGTGTGTACGCATGAGAGTCAAAAGCAGTATACTTTGCCAGGCTGTGCTTTCGGTTGTACGCTCACGTAAAAAAAAGTACGTAAACCGTGAGATGGGGCCTAATGGACAAACTGCTCTCCAGAGAGTGTTTCGTAAATACGTTATCTCCTTCGGCAAAGACGCAAACACGTGACGACATCTACGTCCTGTGACAGCCACCGTAGTGCTTCGAAAGGGGAGGGGTGGAGCGAGCCGTTGGTTGAGATTCACAACCTCACCGCCAGATGCCGCTAAAATTCACACACAGAACCTTTTAAAATGAAACAATACAGAACTAAATCAACTCATTAACCAACTAGTCGGTTTAATAGACCAGGTATTACGGCCAACTTTCCCATCAGTGACTGACTTCCGTATGGCTGATTATGACAAGTGAACCAGGTTATGAAAATAAAACCATAGGCTCGATTCACGAATCATGTCTAAAACCGCGCGGAGAACGCTCCGCGCCTCATTCTCTCTTCAGATGACCCGCGACACGAAATGTGAATCGGGCTTACGCCGTTTCATTTCTTTGTCTTAACCTCTCTCTTCTCTCTTCATCCAGGCATTTAGCTCTGGTTATAGAGCGATAAGTATGGAGAGACAGGCATGAGCTAACGGATTAGCAACTGTGCCATTGGCAATTACCCAGTATCAGAGGCTAATCTGACTGAGAGAGGCCGCTGTCTCTCTGAATACTAGCTGGCAGCGCTGGCACATCGCAGTATATTAGCATCAATCCCTTGCTGCACGCCAATAAAAGCAAAACGATAGATTTGTCTGCCAACGACGGTGCTGAAACACAGGGAGACGGGCCGGAGGTCTATTGTTTTAGATTAAGAGTGTCAATGTTATAGAAAGGAAAGAATGGCAGGGCACTGCTAATGTAAGCACACGGGAAGTGAACGGATGAATGGATGAATCCTGAAAATCCCTTTACTGACAGGTTAATTCCGTCAGTCAAATGACTGCGTTCTTCAAAATAAAGGCGCCGTTTAAAGAGCATTTGTTAAAAGCTCGTGCAGTCCAAGTTTTTGGGTTGACTGAATGAAAGTAGGTTACCTTGATGATTTTGGGGTGTGCGCAGCGACTGTTTCCAGCGCTGGGGTGCATCCAGATGCTCTCAGGAGGAGCACACTCCTGTCTCAGCGAACACTTCTTCTCTTGGACGCACCAGCCACAGTCGAAGCGAGGATCTGCTTTCAAACACATTCCGCAGCTGTCCCGCATGGCGTAACACTTGTACAGGTGCGCTAGCCAAAGAAGAGAAAGAGAGAGGGAGAGAAATGGTTAGAAAGAAACAGAGGCAAGAAAAATCGAACTCTCTAAGCTTCGTACAGGATTTGATAAAAAGAAGAATAGTTCTGGCTCTGAGATGTGTTCGGACGAAATATGTTTGAAGCTCTTTAAAGTATAAAGAACGAAAAATATGTAACAAAACTAACATTTTGTATTATATTTACATAAGACACTTCTTGAGATGTTTGGAAAACAGAAAAACATCCAGCATAGGAGATTAAAGTATGCATAAACCAACAGGTGTCACTTCAGATAAAGCTAACAACATTTGGTAAAGATACAGAATGCAGATTTTTCTCACAGGCCCCTGGAGCCTGAGGATGCTGCGGCTGAACGTTCTGCCGCCGGACTTCAAAAGAACCGGCGCATCCATCCCTCTCAGCCTCATGCTAATCTGATTAGCCACGGCTAAGCTTAAAAGTAGCTCGGTGCTAATTAAACTGAACCAAATGAATGATTTAATTACATTAACATTTCCACTTTACAGCAGGATAAAGCTGGGGGTGTCTCTGCCGGCGTGGAGAAGACGGATACATTTAATATGCTATAAAGAGAGGTGTTGAAATATAGAGAGAGAGAGTAAGAAGGAGAGAGTGACATATGGATGGAATGGCAAACAAAAGAAAAAGAAAGAGAAATGGGTGGTAAAGAGAGATGGGACCAATAGAAGATGCCTAGTCTGTCAATGACTTCACAGTGTTTTCATAAGGCTACTTCTACGGTGGAAAAACAGAAGTCATAGAGACGATTTCTCTTCATCTCTAGCAGAAGGTCTATAATATTTCTTGGACATATTTTAACCTGGTTTAAGTATTTATTAGTTCCAGGTGAAAAAGCTAAAAGGCCATGCTTTGAGTATATCAATACTAATGTATAAATGTAAATAAATGTAAATGTAAATGCAAACAGACACAATAGAAACCCAATAGAAACGTCACAGAAATTCTAGTGGTTTCCATTAAAATACCATTACGAATCATTAGCTTTTCCATTAAAATCAGTACAAAAAGAAATACCCAATAATGCCAGAAAAAAAACCATAGTCATTGCAGAAATTCTAATGGTTTCCATTAGCTTTTTCCATTAAAACCATTACAAAATAAAAAATGTTAGTGTGTTTTGGAAATTATTACAATAGGATTCAACATCCCACCAGTAGAATCCATCACATACCAGTAGAACCATTACCAGTAGTTTCCATTAACAAGTAGTTTCCATTAAAACCAATAAAAATCCCTTTAAAACCATTATAACTTCTTAAATGGTTTTAATTCTTTAGTTTTTTTCAACAGGGTAATGTGATTTGTATTGATTTTAATGGAAACAGTAATGGTATGTGATGGATTCTATTGGTGGGCTGTTAAATCCTATTGGAATAATGCCCAAAAAATGAATTTTGTAATGGTTTTAATAGTAAAAAGCTAATGGTTCACAAAGGTATTTTATGTACCGTCCCTTTAAGACTAAAGATGCTAATAAATCACACACTTTAATTCTGTTTGATTTGAGAGGAAACTGAAGTGAGATTTCCCCCTCGTTTTGTGGCAGTAACACCATAGACAGAACCAGTTTATCTGTACTAAAAACACTGAGGCCTGGAAAGACATACAAATCTTATTCTAAGCACTGAGGAGAGATGCGCATACTACACAGAGAAGCGACTGTGACTTAACGTGCAATGAACTAGTGAGAATAAAAGAGAGAGGTCAGTTTTACCTTTAATATTGTAAGGGTTGTCGATGACAAAATCTCCATTCCAAACAACCGAGAGGTCCACAGGAAGGTCGCTGATGTCATTTCCTTCGTAGTCATACTACAGGGAGAAAAAAGAAAAAGAAGACCAATTTGACGACTGCACACTCATGGACACACTTTTCAGGACGCAGAACAGCTTTCTATGTACTGTGAATCAACACTGTAAAAAATGAAAAGTTGACTTAACTTAAAATTTCAAGGCAACTTGCTGCACAGCTTTTTTGAGTTTACTCGACTTTTGGCCAAGTAATTCACCTAACTCAATTAAATAAGTAATGTCACATGACTGTCAATTGAAAAATTTTTTTTAAAGAAATATGCAACAATCAAATGTCTGAGTTCACTCAACTATGGACTTAGTTGACCCAACGCAAAAGATTATGTTTTACATAATAAATTGTTATTTGTTTGTTATATTCACTTTAAGTAACTGCTTAAGCTGTTTGTGTTTGCTTATTTACTTCAGACCTCAACACTGAGCACATGAGCCTCAATCATCAAACATCATTAAACATCATATAGTTAAAGGAACTCATACTAAGGTAACTTACAATGACAACAAAAACAGAAAATATAGCCAGCAAACACTAGAATAGCAATAATTTTAACCGGCGAAATAAAATTCTGCAATGCATGCTGGGAACTTTCAAACACTAGAATATTTTTTTGAGGTAACACAGTTTGGCAAGTTGGTCAAACTCCTTGACGCGCTTTGGACAATCACTTAGATATCTAAGTACAGTCAACAAAAGAATCTTTGTCGGTACCACATTTAGACTAATTTTGTACAGCATACATAAATAATACACCTAAAAAACGTTGTTCAAGTTACTTTATTACCTTTGTTGGGAGAACAATTTGAAGTTTTAGTTTTTTTACAGTGAATTCCAAATAAACAAATCACTGCTCCACAAGCAGTTAAACAAAACAATTCTCCACAAACGTACAAAGCGAATATCAAGCCAAATCGACGCAACCATACTGCTGCGCAACACGTCAGTGATTTACAACACAGATCCTGACATGCGACTGGAGTCTGTTGGGACGAAGAGCTTTCTGAGAAACACTGTTCCAGCGTTCCAGCTCAGGCTTATCTCGGCCCATGTAAATCTTGCCATTTAAGTGTGTATCCTAGAGAGAGAGGGAACGAGCGAGCAATCCAGATAAAAAGAGACGGGCAACAGAGTGAGACGGATGGAGAGAAACAGACATGTCTGGATTCTCATCACGCAATTGTGCGACTGTCAGATCAATACTGGGGGAGCTGGAAACACAGCGGCCTCTTCACTACTGCCCCTCTAACACACACACACACCACACACAAACAAACACACACACACACACAAACAAACACACACACACACACACACGCTACAAGCACCGATAAACAGCAGCAGACGTACCAGATGACACGCTCACAGACAAGGTTCTCGTATCAGGATCTGGAGAAACGGTCTCATCAGTAAAACTACTGACTCAGAACCAGCACACAGAAAAATACGATTTGTCAGAGCGCATCTTCACGTTTCTGGATGAAAGGAGAGGTCAGGAGGCGCGCAGAGGAAGTGAGACGGGAACGGGAGAGAAAGCGTGTGCGGGAGATCTCAGAAATCTAAATTACAGACTGGACGTGTAACAAACAAGTGGCGGAATTTAGGCGTGAAGCGTGTTGCGGGAATGGAAGTGAAATTGGCATTTCCAATTTGCTTGGTGACATATCTCATTAAGACTTGTACTGTCTTCACTTGCGCACACACACACCACCAAATTCACACAACGGTTTGTTTTTTTAATATGTGAACAGCGAGACGAGTCCAGTCAGTGTTAAAACTGGCTAACACTGACACCCGCCCCCAAGATATATTAAGATGGTTTCAACTTGTTGAAGAATTCCACACAAACACGATCAAAACGTTGAAAACCCAACGTGTTTACTTAGGAATAAGGTTTTAATTAATGAACGAATGAATCATTTTAACAACTCTTCATTTCTTTCAACAGTTACAGAGTTAAAAGTACAGAATAAGAGCGACCCCAAACAGATTCACACACATGTATGTTTTATTAACTCCGTGGGGACAGTCCATAGGTTTAATGAGTTGTATACTGTACAAACTGTATATTTTATCCCCTAACCCAACCCCTACACCTAAAGATCCTAGAAAACTTTTAGCATTTTTAGATTTTCCAAATTATTGTTCTGTACAATTTATAAGGTTTTGTGCCTGTGGGGACCTCAGCTTTGGTCTCCATGAGTTGCTGTGCATTCAGGTTTAGATCCACACGCGCACACAAATCAGATATCAGCTGCCAGTCTGAACAAAGCCAAAGATTCATATGATAAGCCTTTGAAAGGCTCAAGGTCAAAGTAAAACCGCTGAACGCCCTCGAGTCACAAGACCTTTGCTTCACACAACGATTCATTGACAGCTCCTCTCCAAAGCTTCAGTTTGATCAAACATCCTCCCGGCCGACCGCCAAAGACCTCCACGCTCATGCAAACATTCTTCTCCAACCAGCCACGTGAACTCTCACACTTCTTTAGCCTACATCTCCTCACCAGCGTCCCAGCTCCATTAAACTTTAAAGAGCCGGCGCTGCCCCCCCCACGCACGCCACGTCCCAACAACGGCCGTCCCTGTTCCCCGAAGGCCGTCTGAAAACACAGATATGATTTATTCATATCACCATTAACATGCTTTTGACACGCCCGCCTTGGCCGGACAATCGCCGCACGCGCTAATTGCAGCGCTAAGGTCATGTGACCCAGGTCACGTGACTTTCAGAGACCACAAAATAGCTGGAAACGACTGAAGAGGGCTTTGTTCTTCACGAAAGGTCACATATGCAGCATTTATGGGAAAGGTGGTTGAAAACAACGGGGAGCTCGGGGAGAACTCTTCTTCTGCTGGAGACGGGAAGAATAATAACGCTCATTATTCAGCCCGTGGTCAGCGTGAAGACGTGGCGGAGGGTAATTAATTGCTCGCGCGAGTGCGAGTTCCCATGAGGCCGTTGGAGGCCTCAACACACAAGGTGAGTAGAAACATGCACATGACCTAATTAAGAAGAACCATGATCCGGCAACTATTCCATATGCACCACACACACACACACACACACACGTGGGCCCTCAGGTGCTGAGCTGAAATGGCAGGTGTTGATAAATGTCAACGCCCGCTACAATGTCTCTTCTCTATATCTTTGTCTCTGTGTGATACAGCACATCGCAGTGTCCACAGGGAAAGCGTAGAGAAGCTATAGGTGTCTTTGTACTGAAGAGGTGTAAGGTGGCTCAGAGGTGCACCAAATGCCGTTTAAGGACACAAATACTGGATTAGATCCATTTAAAGCATTAAAACTACTGTAATAGAATGTTTTTATATCAGTATAGAGGCTTCACATCGAAGAAACAGTTCACCCAAAAATATCAATTCTGCCTTTATTGACCCACCCTCGAGTTGTTCCAAATCTGTATAAATTGATTTGTTTCGATGAACGCAGGGAAAGATATTTAGTGGAATGCTTGCAACCAAAATCGCTTTTGTGTTGAACACAAAAGAAGATAGTTTGAAGAATGTAGGAAAGCAAACCGTTCTGGGGCACTTTTGACTCCCATAGTAATGTTTCATACTGCGGTAGTCAATGGTGGCCAAGAACTGTTTGGTTACAAGCATTCTTCCAAATATCTTTCTCTGTTTTCGTCAGAAGACATTTATACAGATTTCGAAATGTATACAGAAATTGAGGCCTAAATGATGACAGAATTTTTATTTTGGGGCGAACTGTCCCTTTAAATACTATTAAAAGTGAAGAAAATGCTAAATACTACAAAATAAAAAAAAATCTGCAACACCGTAAAAATAATAAAATGATTTTGAAACATTAAATGTTTTTGATGTTATACAATTATTTTATAATTTCATAATTATTGATTTATCTTTATCCTAATTATTTCTTAATCATTCTATGTTAGTATAGGGTAATATACAGTACATGTTATAAAAAATTGGATACACATAATTATTATAATACCATTATATGTATTATTACCAGTTAGCTTAGTCATCTTATTGAAAACAAACACCACGTTTTCTATATATTTCTTAATTTTCTTTTTTTATCTTTCTTCTGTCATTAATATATCTATCAATGTGTATTTACAGTAAAGCTGGTAAACGCTGCAAAATTATTAAATATGAGTACTATATGTTCTAAATAAATAAATCTGAATATGATTAAAGGTTGTAGAGTAAGATATCTTGGCCACTACATCAAAAAAATAAATAAATCACAGTGACAGAAACTTTGCCCGAAGTGAAAAAAGTGCAGAACAAGAATAAAAAAGAAGTGTCAAACTTTACTAGGTATATAAACTGGTGCAAGAACAGCCTAACATACGAGCTGTACAGGATCTGGTGCTCCATATCACCCCACCTGCTCGCCCAAAATCCATAATTACCCTCACGGAGGAAAACGAATGCGCCCCAGAAAAAAAAGTGAGACATCGGGCATCTCCTCAGCCTGCGCCCGTCCTCTGCTGGCAAGCCCATAGATCAGAGCGAAGCGAGGAGGGGGTGAGGCTGGAGATTCCGGGTCCATGGGGCTGGAAAGTGCCTATGTTAACAAAACATGCCAGCTGCTTGAATGGGGGGGGAGGGAGAAACGCTGCCTTTTGTGTAGGTCAGTCTTATATAATTAGTCATTTTGATAGCGTACCTGTGCGCCTGAGTAAAAATAACACATCAGCTAATTGGGGGAGGTTTATTAAATCTCCCATGCGAGTACATAGATACGTAAACACCAGTACTGTACAAATGATATATTTTCTTTTGTTGTTGTCTGGCGTCATTGTTAATTATACAGCAACGAGGTTGTCTATGATGTATTTACTTTTACGCTGGGTTCACACCACACGCGAACAATCGCGTTCCACGCTCTTTATTACTCGTGGGAAAAGTTCGTTATTTTCGCGCGAGTGACACGATCTGACGAATATTTTCAACCTTCGTGGAAGACGAGATTGCCACGATTCGCACCACGAGTTCGCGTCTATACGCGTATTTGCATTGACTTTGTACGGAATTTACTCGCGCAAAACGCTTCACTCGCGTGCGGTGTGAACCCGGTGTTAGAAACTATTTTTTTTTTTGGAAATACACTGATAAACACAATGCAATATATTAAATAATACATTTCCATATCGCTGCTGTCCCTTTGAAATCTCCATATTTTGTGATTTTTATTTTTTGTTATAAATCGTTAATATTAGTCACCCATATGGTTCACCGGTAATTTAGTATTAAAAATTTGTCAACATTGGCCTGGCCAATCTAGGTTTCGGAAAGACAATAAAGTGCTTTTATTGTTAAATATATAAAAAATAGCGGCAATTCCTTACTTTATGTTCTATTCAATATATGAACAGTGTAAAATAGGATCGATACACATGTTCAAATATATCAAAGGATTTAACATACTGACAGTATATTTTCTTTGCGTAAGGGACAGTGTGTTTCTATAAGAAAAGAGGCTTCAAGTGGCTAAAGTCGTGATGCGGCTCTAAGCTCACGGTGAATCTTCTTCCTAGCAGGAGATCTTCTCCACAGGAGCGTCTGACACAATCTTAACCCCACTGCAGGACACAACAAACACTCCTTGAGTTATTCACCTCTCTCTCTCACACCAACAAAAACACTTCCTCCCTTCTCGCTCCAGCTCATTTCCCTTCCGTCTTTCGATTTTTCCTCCTCCGAGCGTTTGGGGAGGAAAGGGCGCGTTGAGTCAGAAACCATCTCACTGCCACACGGCTGCAATTCATCATCATTTTATCTGCGACGGCTTTTAATTGGATCCTATCAAACTCTCCCGATAGTCCTCATTTTGCGGTCGCGACGGTGGACGGCGCGGAGGAGATTCTGGCTGAGATCATTGTGTTTTCTGTGTCTGTCTCTAGATCTCTCTCTCTGGTCGTTTATCTGAGCTGGAGCTAATGTTGTAAAGCAGAGTCTGATACCATCACCCTGTTCTGCTCATCCCTCGGGTCCTGGTCTGTGGCGCTCAGAGACAGAAAGAGGGCGAAAGACGGAGAGGTTTGTTGAGAAAAACATTTCGGGCGCCTTTTTATATTAACCCTTTCTCGCCTTCCTTTTACTCTCTCTCTTTTCTTCACAAGCCGGTTATAGATCCAAACCACCTATACGAAGATACTACAAATCCTAAACCTGAAAAAGGCCTCTTGTCAGCCAGTCGACTCCAAGAAGTTCCCCTTCGGTATCAAGCTGCTAATTGTCAATGATGTTCCTCCATCTCGCACACCTCATCCGAAGCTCTATATCCTTTGTTTACTCAATCGATTGAGTCAGGACTACCTGCTTCCCTCTGCGTCCCAACACACAGTCGTGTTTTATTAACCCGCCTCTCTATTGTCTTAAGCAGAGAGACACAAGATCGAATTGATCAATCTCAGGCAAACACAATCAGCTCTGCCAACCTAATCATACAGCACCGGCCATCTGCCTGCTATGAGCCCGGATCCCACCTGCCAGCTGTTGCCCTCTATCTACCTGGCAAGAGGCTCACCTACAAGCATCGGTCTTGGGGTGCGTAACTAAGAAATAAGGCACTGCATTATACCGCAACTCCTGCTAACTTAAGTAAACAAATCACTTTGGTTAAAAAAGAACAGATTTGGTTATCTTTGCGTTAATTTACAATATAAATACATTGTTTTATTTATTACAAACAGCTGACAATATTCACTTAAATATCAATATAGGGTCATTTCGTGTCAAAGCATCACATTTTTAAAAATCTAAATTGATCATTTTCACCTGCTGTACATATTTTCAGCGAAATGACAGGGAGCGTCATTATTTTCACATTTATTTCTATCTTCATGTGAGTTAAAAAAAAATATAATTTCAGTTTAACTCTTTCACCGCCATTGACGAATTATTACGGCAATCAGTGTTTGTACTGTTGTACAGCAGGTGGCGCTGTTACACACCTTTGGGAAAAAGTAAGAACCTAGAACGTATACACATAAACATATTGGGTTTTAATGATTGTTCTGAGTGTAATCTGGGCGGAATCTTTGACAAAAAACCTTAATTATCTAAGATGTTTAATCAAAGTGATGCATTTTTGAAGAAACCTACCCGCATCTAAGGAGTGATAAAAAAAGAACACATGAAGGTAGAAGGAATACGGTTTCTTTTGTTTAAAAGCAGAGACTCTGTTCTTTCGTTGTCCATATATTCTGTACAGAAAATGTACTGTGAGCCATTAAAGTTTGATGAAAATGTAAAAAACCGCTGGCGTAGGCTGCCAACTTTAAAAAAAAGGCTGGCGGGGAAAGAGTTAAAAACTATTTTAGTTATATTATATTATATGAATAACTACTTTCATTTATATTAAACTTTTTACTTTTAAAAGATTACCTGTACTTTTATTTTGTATTTTAATATTTATATTCTGGTTCCCAATAAATGTTTCTTTTGATTTCTACATTAAAAAGTCCCTATAAGGTACGATCCCAGAGGTTTGGGAATCACAATATGACTCCATGTGCAATTTTAATGAACTTGTGTTCTTTTTCCAAAGTGTGCATACCTGTAACTCAAATAGTATTTAAAATATTTTGACATCCTTTCATATTCTGGTTCTTAATACACTTTTATTTTAGATTTAGGCCCTTTATGACCCCCTATGGTGCAATCCCACAGATATGGGATCTCTATATGGCCCCATGTGCAATTTACATCTTGTTGTGTTGACACGGGATGACCCTATAGCTTTGTGCGGTAAAACATTGAGATTTTCTAACCGTTTTTCCCCAAACTATTCTACAGCACTGATTGTTACCGGCCAAAAGATAATCCGACCGTGTAACACACAACCCCTAACACCCACAACAACCTTTCAATGACATTTTGTAGAAACTCCACTGTTATGGCCAACCGTTCAAAGCCCGTGAATTCAACAGAACCATTAGTCAGCGCTATAATTAATCACTCATATGGAGAAAGTTTCTGCGGCGTGAAAAGAACATTGGGCAGGTGATTCATATCCGACCCGCCGCTTGGCACCCCAGCCAACACGCATTAACCCTCGAGCGCCAGGACCGTTTCAATTCAAGCGTATTGACGACCAGTCATTTAAATCGCTAAGGAATGACTTTCTGAATGACTAAAACAATGGAGGCTCTTGATCTGTGCCAAAGCCTGTCATTTTAGACATGCTCCTACTTCTTGTAATGGAACTCTCACGCAGGGCTACGCAGCACTCATGCTAAAATCACTGCACGCTAAGTAACTGATAATTGCTGGCGTTTAATGGTGTAATTGCAGTGTGGATCTTAACACGGCTGTAATTGCGGCTCTCATTAGGACTGACGGGCTGTCTGAACACCCAGCAGCACAGAACCAAACCTGGCGTGGTTCCGTCGCAGGCATTAACCGCAGATGACAGAGGAAAGGACCGGAGGAAGAAATAAAACAGCGCTACAAGAGCTTTAACGGAGATGCTGCTAACCTGGTTTGTCGGTACGCTGGTGTTTCTCAACAAGAAAAACGGACCCAAAATAGTGATGAGTCATCCTGCACTCACAGGTGTCTCATTTGCTTATTAACAGATTTCACAGTAAACGCTGTTAAGTATTATTTCGACATGAAAAACATCAAGGATTTTCTATTTTATGGAATTGTCCCTTTTTATTTTTAATTACAGAAATAGACTGCAAATGTACAAGCTCTGTTTAATAACATGAGCAACATGTCATTTTTCTTTACAAAGATGTCATTTTACATTTTAGTAGTTTATGGGTATTTTTTCAGTGTATGGCCAAAATATACTGAAGAAAATAGTTTGCTAAATAATCTGTCCTACCAAAACCTTGTATGTCCATATTTGCAGTTTTTCAGGAAATGGGAAAAACACTGTACTTTTGGAATGATTAAATATTGTGTTGTCAAAGCTTACAAGCACTTTGGAATACATTTTATTGGTTAGAAATTTGCAAAACCTAAAGTGTGACTAATAATAATGATTTATGGCAGAAAACAAAATGACAAAATATGGAGATACGAGGTTTCAGAAGGACAGCAGCCATACGGTAAAAATTTTAATGATAGAGGAAGAAATAAAAAACAGAACATAACACGTCAGCCATGCTTAACCGTTGCACTCCATAAAAACAAATCTTACATTGTGATTAAAAAATTGCGATTCTATATATTGTCAATCCCTAGTCAAGACAATAGTTTGAATTACGAGATGTGAGCTGCCTCAAAAAAATCCAGAAACTTCCAAAACACGTATAAAACATCCACCCTCCCTTAGAAAATGAGAAGAGAAGTGGCACTTATCAGCTGGCTGTTTTCTACTCTCGTGTTGACGGTTAAAGTTAACATCACTCCGGCTGATGCCTCCTGCTAGCGGGGAAAGAGGAATAGCTTCTCGTCAGCAGCGCAGCAATGGCTGTTGATTTGAAACGGGCGCGACAAGAAACAGTCGATAAAGTCTTTAGCGAGACAGCTCGCCGCAAACTCTTAGCCATGTAATTAGCTTCCCTTCAGTAACATCCACAAGTCTCAACACAAAAGAGGACGCCACAGAAGGACGGTGCATCTTACAACGGCCATCAATAAACAACGGTGAGAGGTGTCATGGTGCCATCAAACACACAAGCCTCCACTCGCCTCTAATGACTGCCTCTGAAAGAAGTCTGTTAAAAAGATCAGTTTAACATCGTTCTTTGGGCCCTAATGGCTCACCAGTCTCTGCCCAGTGCGGTTTTGACAGCCAGACAAAATGTTGATTGCCCAAAAGGGGGCGGATCGGCTGTAAAAGGCAGTCATTTGGACTAGTGGTTCAACGTCTAAAATGGCTCTTAAAGAACTCTGAGACTGAGCAGTCCAATAGATGGGGCAATTCAAGAGGTCACAGTCATGTCTGAAAGAACCAGTTGCCTGCAATGCAGATATGAGACTGTATCCACTGTGCATTTGACAATTAGCTAAAAAAAAAAGAAATAAATAAAAAACTATAACAATAGCAAATCAATCAATCAAAAACAAGACAAGATAAAACCCTATGATCTCACATGCGGCTCAACAATGTCTCAACAAAATCTGTTTTTAGATTTGGACAGATGCCTACATTTTACAGATTTGAATATAAAACAATGTAATCTAAAATTAGCTTGAAACCACATTATTAAAGACATGTCAGTCATACGAATATATATATAGACCCTTTTGCAAAACAGAAACAACATTGGTCCAGAAACACTTACTGTTTTAATATTTACATTTTTATTTAAATTAAAATGATTAACATCTTATTATTTATATGATAAATAATGTTTCAATTTATAATTATCGTTTAATTATTTATAAAAAAGTTATATTATATATATATATATATTTATAATGTGTTTTAACAACACAAACTAATAAATGTAATAAATTATATGATAATCAATTATTTTGAATATCTTAAAGATGTCCGATAAACATTTCAATTCGTTTAAAATGTTCTGTTGTGTTATTTGCTATAATGTAAAACAGAAACAGGAAGTGCTGTTTACATCTTGCCAAATGGTCTATAGCTATATTAGGTGAAAGACCTGAGACAAAGCTGACACCTATAGACCACTTCGATAAACAAAGGAGAACCTTTTTCAGTTTCTTTAAGATTGCAAACAGAACATTTATAAGCGAATTAAAATGTTAAACGGATATCTTTAATATTTAATTATACATTATCTGTTAAACTAAAATAAATAAAAATGAAACCCGAAGTGATTCTGGACCAGTGTGTAGATCTTGCGAAGTGGTCTATTCTGAATCCTCCCGATAACTCTCTCCTGCGGGTCAAACGGGAAGAAAAGCGTGTTTGAACTCACCATGATCTTCTGACACTGAATGCTGGTGCTGTTGAAGCGCAGAGCTGTGACGCTGTACTCTTTGCCCTGGATATAGAAGATACATTCATAGTTCCTCTGACCAGACTGGGGCTGTGGAAGATTCCGGGCTAAGAGGGTGATGGGCTTCATGACCCCAACAGGGATGTAGATCTGGGTGGAGGGCAGGATCTGAGGACACTCCTTCAAAATACAAAAAGAGACATTTTCTTTAGAATCCACGTATTTACATTTTACGATAAAAACATAGACAGTGGTTGCCAGGGTGTTCCCGAGGAGTTGCGCGTGGATATTAGCACATTGCTATGTTTTTCTAGGTGTTTCTTAGGTTGTTGCTGAACGGTATCAGAACACATCTACCTAACAACCGGCAAGATCGGAGTGCACAGAACAAACAGCAGATTGCACGTAACACATGTCAGACTTGTTTACAGGTACAACTTTTTTGTTTTTGTTTTACGCATACACACACTGAAGGAAAGGGAAAACATAATGACTCGCTATTACAATTTTTGAGAAATTCAAACGATAGCACAGAGGTGCATCTAAAAGGAGATCAAAAACACTTTTGATCTCACTACTTGAGCAAATGTGGCTATTCAGACATCGTGAGCCTTTCTGTGATGTCGCTACATCATGTGCCAAGGATGCTAGAAGGACTTCGAGGCCATCGTCACCGTTGTCATGCCAACAGATTGGAAAACCAGAGCACAGAGCAAGATGCAATTAAGCTTTTTGAGGGCGTGTGCCATTTTAAGACTTGGCAGCGGCATCCCAGTTATGATGCCAACTGCGCACTTTAACTGGCAAAGCAGCAACATTACCACGGGTGTGAGACCTCACCCCACAGGACCTCTCCTGAAATACCCTTCAGAGTACGATACTACAAATTCAGCGTTTAGAAATAATTATGTTACTATTCTGTGGAGGTAAAACATTCAGCATCTTTAACGTGAAAGCGAGGTAACAAATGGAGCACTCAAATGTTGTGTTTTTTATTAAATAGGCTAAGCTCATGTGCACATGAAATGCACCCAAAACACTGAAGCGCAACTAGATCAAAGCATCAACCTTTCTTTTGATGCCCGGATGCAGGGAAAAATGAAACTGATGAAACCAGTGCCAAAGCATGTCACTTTTCATCCCAACATCAAAACAAACAAATAAGAAATTCTACTTGGAAAAATGTAAATAAAACCAATTTTAGGACTATCTGTTTTTTTTGCATTGGAACGTAAGACAAAAACAAAGCTTTTTGGATATAAAAAAATCATTCATATATTTTCATTAAATATATATGCAAATAAAAAATTGAATGTAAATCGCAAATAAAAAGAGTCTGCATGAATAAAGTCCGACTACACTAAACAATGACTAAATCTTTATGCATGTACATTTCATGTGCATTCAATTAAATTACAATAGGGACGCGTCAGCATTTATTAAACCCCAAATATTAGGGCTCGACAAGCATGAGTTTTAACAATTAACTATTTTTAGTCTCTCAAAAAAGGTATGTTGACTCTTTAAGTACTCAACATAAACCACCTTTGTAATGTAAACATTATTGCACGTTATACATCCAATATTGTAGACGAAGCAACATCCGCATATGTCTATAATTTCACTGGTTTCCACTTTACCAGTGCATATGACATCCCAGTATCAGCGCATGCATTAACCTGTGCGTCCTCCGTGTTTTCCGTTGATAACTAATGTTATTGCATAATAGACTAATACAGTAGAAACCACGGTGCTTGCGTCGAGTACTGTACATTGCATTTAAAACAAAAAATTAAACCAGCAACACAATGGCACGTTTTGTCATCTCCAGTATTCGTGCAAGGAGAAATCATATGAAAGGTGCAGAGAGTGGATCTTACCCCAGCCCGTCTTATTAAGACCTGATCGAGCATCTAAACTAGTTACCCTCATTTCCTCTTCCCCCGCCTCTGTGTCTAATTGAATGGGAAGAGAATAGACCAGCAGCGGCGTTATTAAAGTCTGCGAGAGATATGAGCTAGCGCCGCCACGGTGAGGGTTCTGTAAGCAAGCCTGATGGAAAAGCCACATGCGGCATCGTGACTCTGCAGACTTCCATTGGGCTGCTGGTTTAATTGCCTCGGGCGGCAGTCTCCTTATTAATACTGTGCCGCTCGCTCGATTCGCTTGTGTCTGAATAAATAGACTGCGATGCACACCCCCCCCTCGATGGAGCGCGCCTGTGTTAGTGTTCAATTACTGTGTGGTACACAAAGGTGAGGGTTTCACTGCTAATGAAAAGGTGCAATTTGTTCAGAGTCAATAAAGGCCTGTGTGCCGTGCGCAAAGAGGCCTTATCGGTTACCGACGAAAGCAATACGCAAACCTGAAATGTTAGGTTCACCGCTCGGAGGTTATAGGAGCTTGTTTACGGGGCTTGTAAGATCTAGTCGTGATCTCTATGGTGAATGCTTTTTTTAAAGGTGAATGTGTCGGTACCATGGTACAGGTGATGGGATAAGATGGCATTTTAGTATACGGTGTACATTAGTACTCAAACTGCTTCCGTGCTGAAAACATTAAAACAATGCTAAAAAGAAATGCTAAGGGTTTTAATGGGAATTGTATTGGTTTTAAGGAAAACTAATGGTTTTAATGGTCTCTACTGGTTATGTGATGGGTTGTATTAGCGGGATGTTAACTTAAAAATGGGAAAACCGGAAAGAGGCCCAAAACACTACACATACATTATGTAAAGGTTTTAATTGGTAAACACAAAAAGGCTGGAATGGAAAACCATTAGAATTTGTGACTTTTCTCAGACAAACATATCGTCCAATGCCCTTAAAACCCAATGATAGTACCAGGGTACATGCTTAAAAAACAATTGTAGACATTTAAAAGCCATCATCGCTGATAGCGCTTTACTCGGTTTGTTTTTCACTAAACTGCCATGAAACATAATTACCGTGATGATTAGTTTTGCTTGATTTAGAAAAACAATCCGCCAATGTGACAAAATGCAATTTAACAAAGTCTTCAGCTCACAAATGCAGGAGGCGAAGGGCAAAACGATAAGAAAGACGAAAGCCAATCAGAGATGAGAAAGCGGCGCTATCATTAACGCTAAGAGATGCTTTGCTCGTGGCTCCGCCGTTGGTTTCGCCAATCAAAACGCACAGGTGCAGAACAGATAGCCGTAAACTACACATTTAATGAAATGCTCCTTCCATCAGATAGCAACTGCGCGTCCACCCCCCGCCCGTGAAAATACAAACACTGCGTGTGCGTCCTCGCAAAGATATGGAAGCAAAGTGGGGATGGAAAAGGCGAAAAAGATAAAGAAGTAGACAGACTCGATGAGGGAAATATGAGAACCAATGGTCAATGGAAACGTTTATTTGATCATTTTGTTGCAAACGACCAATCAGATTCAAGTATTCCAGAGAGTCGTGTACAGATACTGCTATCTGGTATAGTGTAAAAAGAGTGAAAACTATTGTATTAACTAGCCTGACAGGTGTCAAAACAGAGTTAAAAGTGCAGATCAGATGGCACACTGCTCGAGCACAATGGAATAATGGTGTACCTCGGGAATTTCTTTGAAGCGCTTCACGATTTCTTTCTCTTACTGCCTTTATGTGCTTTGAAACGACGGTGGCTCCGGTGAGCCGGGAATCAGGGTTAGCATGCGGCGCGCGCCCCCACAGCTCTGAATCACATGGCGCGAATAAGCTAACACGGTAACAAGACAGAAAAACAGCCAGAATACTCCAGATCTCTCACTTTTAACATTTTATATAGTAAACAACATCTGGTTAAGAAGGAATGGTTTGGCCAAAAACCATTATGTACTCATGCTGTTATAAACCTGCGTGCTTTTCTCACTTGTTTGTTTTCGTAAAAGCTCCAAAAAGCCCCAAAATAAGCAGAAATATTACTTATCAATGACGGTTTATGAATCAGACACCAAATCTGTGTGCATGTATCATGTGGTCTATTTTAGAGCATGACAGATGATTTCACATATGATGCCAAATGGAAAAGTGTTGTGTGAAGATTTTTCTAGCGTTCCCTAGAAAAACAGCAACAAACAGGTTGATAAACGGGTGCGTAAATGATGACAGAATCCTCATTTGTGGCCTTTAAAACGCATGCATGAAATTCCAGGATATCCCATTTCTTTCTAGGAAAGAAAATACCAGGATATGGCTTTTGAGATTGCTCCCAGGGTAGGTTTCAAATCTGTCATCCACAAGACTGCAGGGCGTTAGCCAAGCGAGCCCTCTTGGTTCAGCTGAAACGCGAACAGAGCTCTGGACCTGATGTGTGTTGTGAGTCAGATAAAGAAACACGGAGACGACGGTGTGTAGTGCAGGACTGTTGCTGAGGGAAAGAGGAAGGCAGTTTTTTGGCTCTGCTCGCTGGCAGGGGCGCTCTGCTAGTCTGCTGTTTGTTTTGCACAAACGTTGCCTGTAGCGCAACTCCTGCGAGCAAAACATGATATCTGCTGCTCTTTTCTTCCACTTCCTCTCGCTTTCTCTATTCCTCCCATTCTCTCAGCTGGACTGAAGAACCTGCGGGGCGATCCAGAGACTGCGCTCATGAAACGTTAAACCCACACTGCAAATACAGGAAAGAAGACCGGTTTTTGGGTCATCCGCAAAGTTGTGTTTGGAATAAGAAAATAAATAATACTCTTAAATTGCATGGCATGTTTTCCTTGTATTACATCAGTGTAGAAAAATGCTTAAATTTGCAAGTATAATCAAATTGTCTTATAATCAAAAAGTCATTGTAACTTACTATTTTAAGTTGATGTAACTTATATAATCAAATTAAAATGTAATAACTTTGATGCAACTAAAGTAAGTAACAGTAATATGTATAAAACATATTTTAATTTTAGTTTATTATATAATATAATATAAAATATTTAATAATTTAATAATATTTTATAGTTAAACCAAAAATGTTAAGATACCTACTATAGGAGTGCCATGTAAATAATATGTTTTTTTATTTAACACAACCAAGGTTGCCATGATGCAACAAAAGTAAGTAACAGCAATATATATTAAACATATTTTATATTTAAGTTATATTAAATATAATATAATATAATATAATATAATTAATATATATAATATATATAATATATATATATAAAAAATATAAACACCTACTAAAGGAGTGCCATGTAAATAATATGTAAGTTTGTTTCTAAAGCACAATTTAATATAACCAAGGTTGCCCAAAGTGCTTTTTAATAGATTGATAGATTAGAGATAGATTAGATTTAATTTCGAACCAAATAAATATATGTAAAACAAACTATCATTATAAGTTAAATAATAATAAGGGACAAAAAGAACAAACAACTAAACAAATCAATCAGACAAAAATGATAAGTAAAACACTACGAACATAAAACACAACACAAATCAACAATATGGTTTACATGAAAAAGATGATATTATTATATATAATAACGTAAAACTATACTATGATGTCATCATCGTACCACAGTATTTTCTGTGTTAATGTAGCTCACTCGCTACAGTAGTCCATTGCTCAAATGCAATGAAAGTCATGAGTTTGATTCTCCAAAAGAGAAACGGAATAAAATGTGACCTTTAATGCAATGAAAGTGAATGCACACCTTGTCAGAGCCTCCTTAAAGAATGAAGAACGATGTGTCGGTCATAAAAATGTGAGAAACCTTGATGAATGGATGCACATCTAACAACAGCAGTCAAGACAGGCTCGAGCGCACCGACAGCACCCTCAGGATACTGATGCGGTCCTATAAAGCTAGACTGCAGAATTACGTCAACGGCTTCTTCACCACTCCACGGGCAAAAGGGAACAGAAGATAGTTCAAGTAAAAGCCTAGTGTGATGAGCGCACTTCCTTAGGGAGAGATATGATCTCATTCAAGATATGCCACCCCTACAGAACCTATTATCTGCCCCTTCAGACTTCTCTTGAGTTGAGATCCGAGCTCTTCCTCCGACGCCCGTCATCTTTATTAAAGCCAAACTGGGCTACTAATTCATAGCAGATGATCTGTGGTTTTCACGGTTCTCCTCATTTTGCACCTATTGTCTACACTTTTTCTCTCGATCACCAAAGATCCTCTGAAGTAAACAGATAATGGTTCGGCTCGGCTACTTATAAGGGACTGCTATTGAACGAGCGGCTAAGCAACTTGCCAAGCCTGTTATTATTTTTAATCAATTTATATCAACAACTTGTGGGCGGCATCACCGACACCCTTCACGTCCTGGTCTACCCCACTGATTTTGTATTACTTATTTGGCACGACTCATCGGGGTAGCAGATGAGGAGCAGATGAGATGCTATCTAATTAGGCAGTCTGAAGCTTGTTGACTAGTAAGGGCCAAACGGTGAGGGGGGAACAACTACCCGCTCTGTGAGGAGTCTGTTGTTGAATGAAAGGGACTTTGAAGTCTAAGAGCTTTTGAGTGTCCACCCACACAGGTCTTAAAAATAGAGCGCTACTCGAAAGTTATAGAGACGTGGGGCAAAGCGAAGAAATATGTTAACGAAATTGGAAACTTGCTACTAAAATGAATACTGCTTAAGCGTTACTTACACTCGATTTGAGTTTTTAAAGGGATAAAATTAACATTCTTTCATCATTTACTATCAAACCTGTGTGACTTTCTTTCGTCTACAGAACACAAAAGAAGATATTTTGAAGAACGTCGGTAACCAAACGAAACTGAACCCCATTGATTTCAATTGTATGGACACAAAAGCAATTCTCAAAATATCTTCTTTCGTAAAGGTCACATTCAGGTTTTGAACGACTTAAGGGTGAATAGATTATTTTGGGGTCAACTGTCTGAAAGAAGTCAGCTTATATAAAGCATCTTCCATTTGCATGCAAGTACAATTTAAACCCTGAAAGGTTCGTAATGCTTGAAAAACTAATTATGAAGCTTAAAGATCCACTAAAAAGTATATGACATACAAAGTCAAATAAGGAAACCCAGTGAGAAGCACTGGATCGGGTTAAAACAGCATAAGGAAGACGGCACTGGTCCGGTCTCCTTGGGTACCACCCAAGACTGTGCAAGCGCTCACACCATCATCTTGACTCCTGAATGTAAAATTCATCTTCGGTCTCCATTAGGCAGCCAGACGCCGAGGCATCTGGAAATTAAGATTTAATACACTTTGAATAATTAAAGCCACAGATCAGTGGCAGCGTCAGATCCCTCCGAGAGGCCCAGTGCCAGAGCGAGCAAGAACCACGGGGGCTTTGAGTCCCACTCGCAACTCGGCGGGATGGACCCGCACCAACACCAAGGTGAGGGTGCGTGGCGGGGTCCCAATTCTGCTAATTGCTTTTATGATTATTGATTAATTACGATGGGCCGTCGCTCCTGGTGTCCCCGGAGGACAAGGCGTTGGGCGGGAGACGGCGGAATGTGACATGAAGGCTCTCAAGGATCTGAAACGGCGAGGGGTGAGTTGGGAGCGCTTGGCACGGATGCTGGAATGCTGATCCAGGGAGCGACGCTCCTCTGAGCTCTATTCTCGGCTGTTTGTAAAGCGGCCCTATCACCAGCCGAGGCCAGATCGAGGCGAGAATTTACGGTGTATTCGAACGGGTTGGGCCAAGTTTTGAGAGAGAGTGAGCGAAAGAGAGAAAGAAACCGAAGGAGAGCAAGGGATAAAGAAACACCTGACAGAGAGTAAATTAGAGATGGATGAGGGTCAGAGACGAGAAGTAGATGAAAAGAAAATGAACATAATTCTATGTGGTGCTTAAATTAGAACGGTAGCTTTTGTTATATGAGTAAAGATATGAAGAGGTTTGGTTCCAAAAAGAGATAACTTGTTCAAAAATCATGTTTTTTTATTGTGCATTCCAATTAATATCAATCAAACTGCAGTTGGTTTGTTTTGATTTAAGCCATAATAACAAAAAACAGCTAACTAGCACAATAAAAACATGATAACATAATAAAAAACGTATCTTTTATTATGAGTTATCACATTTTGGAACCAAACTCTACATATATACAGTATATATATATATATATATATTTTTTTTTTAATATAAAAACATAATAGAAATACAAAAATATATAAAAATAATAATACAAATTATACACATTTTATACATTTAATAATGATTTTTTTTAATAAAGTACTTTTTAAATACATATCTTAATAATTATAATAATAACATATGTGAAATGTATAAATATAAATATGTATATTATGTATGTTTAATTATTGTCTAAAATAAATATTAATAATGATGTAATTATATGGCTTCATGTGGAGGTGTTGTATTTAAATATATATAGATAAAATAAAGTGTATTTACACATACATACATACACACACACACACACATATATATACTGTATATATATTAAACATGAATAAACATGAATAATATATGTCTGTGTTATATGTAATATCACATTATGGTCGTTGCAATGTTGAAAACATCACTATATAAAAAACTTGATACTTGAAGCATCATGATACTTTTTTTCTTCCTTCACTAACATTTCAAATTTCTTTTAGTTTGGGGTTAATGTGATCTGGTTCTTCACAGGTGTCGTAAAGCAATCTATTATTTTTAAGTTATAAGTAATGAGGCTCGATTTCTATTATTTTACTAGTTTGAAATGTTTTTCATGCTCCGTGGACCAATCAAAGATTTTATTAATCATCTAGAAAGAAAATTGCGGAGACTCGTGACAAAACTATAGACATGAAATGAAAAAGCGTTCTCATTTTTAATTAGCCCCTCAAAGCGAAGAGGAAACGAGTATAAACACGACGCTATCCCGATAATAAAATCTACCGATGAACTGAACTGTGCAGTTTCCAGATTTGGCAACAGTGCATTAGTTGCTGCTGATTATATATTTGCGGCAGAGAAACCCCCAGAATAAACAAAAGGCAAAAGAATTACTTCTGTTTTGTGTCTGTGTGTAGGCTTTCTTTGAATTATGGTCCTGCTGACAACTTTATTAGCGCGTTACGCATTCCCCGAAACGCTTTCCAATGTATGAGGATAAAATATTTGCACTGTTGAGTTATTTTATTACTTCAAAACTGTGTGTGCACGACAGCATACAGAACAACGCTTTAATGCTAAAAGCCCTGTGTGAATTATGAGAGTTATAAACTGTGTCTTAACTCAGCCCTATCTACAATACCAATCTTGAATTTCCATACGCAGCCGACTGAGGAGACACAATGCTTTGCTTCTCCTGCTATTATCGTGGGTGATGTGTCTTTGTTTAGAAGAGCAAACGTGAGGCAGAGCATCACTGAATCACGCAGCACCCGCGGGACCATCCAGAGGTTCCTCGGCGATACAACACCCCATGACTTATTTATCAAAACCCTCGTTTGTCTCATCCGAGACGCACACTAATGAGTCTCAAATGAGCGGGGGAACGCAGCCGTAACAGCAGTTTCATCATCCTTTAAACAAACTACATTTATGACGCCTATGGACCGGGCGCTTGTTTCTCAATGGGGTCGGGTGAGTGAGATGTGAAGGATGCGATGCTGGGCTCCCATGGCGGGTCAACCGCTTGAGCCAATCCCAGTGGTCTATTTGTGGACGATTGATTACGAGCATGGGAGAATGTACCAATATTTTAATATAGAAAAGGTAGAAAAACATAGATTAAGCTCTTGCGTACTCCTACACAAAATGTTCGGACCAACAAAAGGACAAGATGTGACTAAATGAGCGAGCGGCCAACAGCTGGGTTCCTCAATAACAGCAGAACGGATGCGTGTGCGGCGCTGTTTGTTTGTTTATAAGTATGTTTGTTTATTTCTCCTTGTGGATTCCTCAAGTGTGGCTTACTGAAGCAATTTTCCGCCTGGTCAGTTTTAATGTGTTCCTCTGTTTATCCGCTGTCAGGCAAATGTTGATTTATATACATTTGATTTGCAAATGCGACTCATTACGCTCGGTGACTGCACGGTTTGTCTTTCATGTAAACGCGAGGATGTCTGGGTACCTTTTAAGGTAAGCTTGTACAGCGACTCAACGGTTATAACGGCAGTGAGAAAGTCCTTCGGGAATGAACAGTTGTCACCCTTTTTTGCGAGTTACGTTGCTCGGGAAGTTTGCGGTCACGTAGTGGGGTCGAAGAATCTCAAACTGAAGGTGATGTTTAGGAGGATCGGTTGACAGAAATGCAATATAGTTTACATACCTATGTCTTCAGAGGTGTGTAAAGACCTTACATAATGAAGCTAGAATGAGCTAATGCTATCAACATGTTGTGCAACCACACACCTACAAGACAAGAGAAGAAGATCTATGGTGATCGGAAGGATTGATGCTGAATCTCAATTAATTATTTAGAAAAATAAATTATGAGAGCCAACTTGTGTATGACTCTTTCTTCTGTGGAACACAAAGTTATTTTGAGAAATGTGTCAGTGGTTCTGTGTTCATACAATGGAAGTCAATGGTGTTCAATGTTGTTTGGCTACTGACGTTCTTCAAAATATCTTCTTTTGTCTTCCGCGGAAGAAAGAAAGTCACGCAGGTTTGAATTGACAAGAGGGTGACTAAATAACGAAGGAAACGTCTTTTTTGGCTGAACTATCGCATTAACTATGTCAGGGACTATACAGCACTTTCTGGTAGAACAATGGATTGTTTAATAAAATAAAGACACTCAAGGCTATAAGGCCTTTAGCCCTGACAATATTCCCAATGTGGCGCGCCCTCTCGTACCTTATTGCTTAAATAAACCGGTTACAACCCGCCGTGACATCCTGAAGTGTTCTCATAATAAGTTCTCGGGAATAAATAAACTACTGAGACTTTGCACATTAGCATTTTCTATCTGTATGTAAATCTTTGCACATCACTGTGGCTGCGCAGCTCAGGTGTAAACAAAATATCAAGGTAGGATATCAATATAAATGTAAACGTAACGTTAAGCGATACAAGAGTCGTTAAATAAAACCAGATCATTCGAATTCCCATAAAGAGCTCCGTCATGTCCGCGCACCGCAGCTCGGGTACGAGATACGATTCGCACACGACTGGAGCGAGCCGGTATCGTCTCGACCACTCAAAATCACTCGCAACTTAAAAAGTGTTTGATAGCGAATGCCGAGAAGAGTCTGCGGAAAAGGGTAAACATTTACGTACGTCACATTTAAACGTCCCTCTCTACGACAAACGCTCTTGTTTTAACATCTGCAGAATATGCAAAAAGCCCCCCGGTTGACTTCAAGCGGTTTAAAGACACGACTGCTCCCCCGAGACCACTCCGGCAGTCAAGAATAAGCACGCGGAAGATTGATGCGCGTGTTCGCGCGCGCGTCTGTAATCATAACACGCAGTACGCGCGCGTAACGCGGCCTCTCTCGCTCACGAGAAAAAGGGAGAGACGTGATTGATATTGGTTTTTATGCAAATGTAGCATTTGTAAATGTAGAACACGATATGATTTGCATAGTCATTCAGTCAGTGGCGTTTATAAGTGCATTAATCCAGCGCGGCTCTCCTTAGAACAGCTGCGCGCACAAAGCCAGCGCGCAGGAACAACAACGCTCGCAAATGGGACGTGACCGCCCGTGTGCATGTGTGTCTGTCGGTGATGGGCTGCGGACATGAAAAGCAATTTTCTGTGAAATGAAAAAAAGACGGGGTTCGTGTGCAAACGTACATATTATGTGAGAAAGACTGACCTCAGACACATTGACGCGGCCCTCCTGGAACGAACAGTCGTTGGCGTTATGGGTGCACATGTGTCGATATTTGCACCAGTGGCAGGGAAAGGAGCCATTCACACATGACAGACACCTATGGAGAGAAAATATGGAGTCAGAAAATATGCTTTTACATCATACAGCATCTTCACACTTATTACTCATACGAAAGGTGAAAGATGCAAACAAACATACGGTAAGTTTCAAACAGGGCTAGTAACTTGAGCTATGGATGTAAAATCATTGAGCATGAGGGGTGTGATAAAACCTTTTTACGCAATTTTGCTTGAAAGACGATAATTTAGACTCAGATTTATCTCGAGTCATATCTAGGGACCAAAATATTATAGAGAGTAAGGGATAAGCTCTTTTGACTTGAAGAAGGCTAAAGCTCCTAGTTGGAGGATTCACAATGGGCTCAGAGCTGAATTAAGAGATCCAGACGCTTGAGGGAAGTATGAACACCGCTAAGCAGATTCTTTTCGCCTGGCAAGTGTTAGAAACAGGCACCCAAACCATATGTAGGGACCGCAATATCATAGACGCTTAAACTGGGCAAAATCCCACCTAGCAACTATTTGAGAACACCCTGACATCACCCAAGAAGCTAGCGAAACATCTCTACAGCGCCAAACTTATAGTAACATGTCAAAACAGCAATAGCATCAACACTCGGAAAGTAAACTAGACATAATCATTCCATAAAATTAAAGAATTGCGCTGTTAAATTGATTAATCGATTTCAAAATAAACGTTTGTGTTAATATATATATTAAATATTAATATATGGGTGTGCGGCGTGTATGTATATAAATACACAAACATAAATGTACAGTATATATGTCAAATATATAT
Source organism: Triplophysa siluroides (assembly GCA_006030095.1). NCBI lineage: Eukaryota > Metazoa > Chordata > Actinopteri > Cypriniformes > Nemacheilidae > Triplophysa > Triplophysa siluroides. The sequence goes on along the minus strand of VCII01000028.1, from coordinate 10,295,447 downwards.
TCTAAAAAAAATGATATGCTTCATGAACACAAATGCTCGCCTTGCTCTGTTCTGTGATGCGCACACATTTATATTGAAATCGATTTTTTATATTGAACATTTATATTGAACATCACCCAAAAATGTTTGTAAATAAAAAATCATTCGAGAACTACATGAGACAACCTCCAAAGAAACAAAGTCTAGAAGTCAAACACAGCACCTCACGACTCATTTACATCAAGTACACGGACGACTCGTTCGTTTAAGACTTTTAACCACCGAACTCACATCTGACACCTCAAGGTGAACAGCAGACACACCACAAACACCGTTCTGTCAACTTTCAACACTTCACAGACTGAGACAAAGGTGTAGGCTGGCTTTGTTACCATGGTTACGGATTTTGCTGCATTTGGCAGCGAAGGACGAGGATGCTGTTCTGCGCTCTCAGAGTCTCAGAGTTGTGTCTTAAAGTCGTAACAAGTGCTGCGTGGGAGCGTCTTCTCAGGCAATTGTATAAGCTTGACAAATATATGTTAAACATCGTACAAGCCAGCGTAACAACTTTAAAGTGTTTGTAGGTCACTAGGGATGAATCTGGATTGGCATGGGTGCTAAAGTGATCATAAACAAGCAATGTGGACACTGCAAATCAGACTCAATTGTGGAGCGAAATCAAACATCTTGTGAATTGTGCCAAATAAAACCAGGATTATCAATTCTGATAAATGTTAACTTTTAAAATCTAATGTTTACGTGGGTTGAAGTCGAACGACCTGAAAAGTACACGTCCGATGATTCGAAATAAAACATCGAATTAAAACAAACCATCCAAACAAACTCGCTTTCTACATCGAAGGACTTTTTTAAACGGCACAGTCTCGATGTTCAAGTCTAGATGAAGTGCCGCTTTAGAATGCTCACTGGGAGCTTCCCGTTACACACGTTTCCCAAATTCTCTCCAGAATATCAAGGAAAGGCTTCCATGGTCACAAAAAGGCGAGAAGTGAGCGCTACCGCTTTCCGCCTGTCTGTGCCAAATGTTCAAAGGCTCTCGCTTGCGTCCGCTGCTGGTGCGTGATAAAGCTTTCTCCTCAGCACGCTCAGACTACATCAGACACAAGAGCTGCTGAATGAACCCACCGGCTGAGCGTGAGGAGCGGAGAGAGTGACTTCCTGTAGGGAGAGGAAGAGAAAGAGTGAAAGACTGAAGAAAAGAAAGAGAGAGAGAGAACGAAGCTAAAACAGCAGAAGATGAAGCAGTAATGTCCGCTGCTGTTCCAGAAGTATTTTTAAGGTTCTTTCTTATTTAAAACTCTTCATTAGTGATGTGTAGGATGTGAACCAAACAAATCAGCTTGGATAACCCCATACGTTTATAATTTACGCATTTAACAGATCACTTTATGAACTCATATATATTTCATATTTTGGATTGAACCCATGACGTTTGCTCTGTTCCGCCAATCGGGCTACAGGACCAACATCAGGAAATTAGATTTACCACGAAAATGTGTTTAAAACTGGAACACAACAGATATCTTTGATGAGATAACTACTTGATCTGATGGGGTTTTTGCAGTTCTTCAACAGTTGAGCCACTTTTTAAAGACTAAAACTAACATGGACTGGTGGTTTTAACAGAGGCATTTGCCATCGATTACTGACCTCCAAGCTAACAGCAGGTCTGCCTTCACGGGTTAAAAGTTATGGTTAAAAATCAATACTCCTGTGGAGGAAATGAGGGGGATTTTTACTTTTGGAACCCAACTGTTGCATTCTATAGAGAACAACAGAACAGGCAGAGGCTGAGAGAAGGAAAGAGAAAGAGAGAGAAAGCACCAGAGAGGGAGAACGAGAGAGAAGAGAGACAAGAAAGAGAGAGAGAGGGATGAGGAGGAGGAGGAAGAAGAATTTTCTCACTCCGTCTAGGCCCGCATCATACTTCTGACATACGTCCATCTCCCGCCTCCAAGCACGCAACAGTCGACGAAGATGCTCACGAGACAATCGCTCAACAGACGTGACTGCGCGGTGCCGACCCCGAGGCTCCAACACACTCACACACACTGAGAACTGACATCTTTCAAGGAGCGTGTGCGACCTGTGCCACACGCACGGGCTCCTTTCATATTAAAATGCCCGTGCTTTTGTCAACCTTTCAGCCTCGCCAGCTCTTTATCGCACAACAAAAGCCACCGTCTCTCCGTCTCTTTGCCGTTCTTCCCCTGTTCATTCGGCGCGCTCCTCTCGTTAAAAATGCATCGGGCCCCTCGCATGCTCGATTAAGCGTCCCCGCCCCGTCTCACGCTAAACTCTAATATTGTTACGCCGCATGTAAGTAGCTAGCAGGGTAATTTGCCGTGCCAAGCAGGCAGCCCTTTCCAACACACACACACACCGATGGAGACATTACAAGGGACCGAGTCACACATACACATGCTCTAAACCACGTGACCGTACACAAGGAGCACCAGGTGAGCACTTCATAGCGCCAGCCGTAAGATGAAGTGGTCGGGATGCTAATGGGACATACGGTGACATGCTAATGTAAAGAGCCCACAGCGTGACTTCATAAACAAGAGACACTAGAACATCTGGACTCGATCCCGTATGGACTTCAACCTGACGTCTATACGGCGAGGAGATGAAGAAGAAGAAGGGGTAAAGAAAGCTATGAGGGGTAGAAGAGAGAGATAAAGACTAAAAGGACCACTCACGCGTGTTCATGAAGACACAAATGACCTCATCAAAATAAGGGAGACATGTTTACCTTCTACTTGATGTTTACAAAACTTGACATTTGAGTCATTAAATCAAAACTTTGGATAAAAATGAAGCCAATAAGAATTAAAGGATTATATTTCTGTTTTTTCATAATCTTAGATATCTTTATGAGGAGGAGAGAGAGAGAGAGAGAGAGAGAGAGAGAGGATGAGGAGGGAGAGAGAGGGGTGATGAGGAGATGATAGAGAGAGAGAGAGAGGGAGGATGAGAGAGAGATAGAGATTGTGATAGAATTTAGAGACGGATCTCGCTCTCGCTTCTTCTTCTCGAGCTAGGGGATATCATAGAGAGCTCCTCTCTCTCGCTCTGGCTGCTGCTCTCTTCGCTTCTTCTCTCTTCTCGAAGAGACAGGCTCTCTCTGGGGATTATAACTCATGAGCAGTAAAACTGGACAGCTGAAGTCAGGGATTCTCATATGTGTTAATGAAATGACATTAAAAGTCTGATCTCATCTCTGAGCTCATGGAAAAACTGCCAACGGGACACAAACTAACATCCTCTCTCTCTCTCTCTCTCTCTCTCTCTCTCTCTCTCTCTCTCTCTCTCTGAGCAGTAAACACACGCAGGTCTGTCACATATGAACAGACTTCAACTGTCTGACGTGTGGCGACAGCCGCTGCCTCCCTCCTTACGGCATGACAAGTTGTTGACTTACGACTGATGGACGCTGCAGTTGTAGAAAACGAAATCCACGCTGGCGAACTTCTTCCCCGTCTCTTTGGATTTCAGATGGAGCTTCACCACCCGCTTGTCACCTGCCAGCAGACACACTGTGAGCTTCAGCGGTCCTTAACAAGCAGGAAGAAGGGTTTCAGAAGAGCGTGCGAGGGTCTTACCCTGGTTACGTGTGATGGGAGCGATCTCCCGTGCCGAGGGGGACAGACAGTAGATGCGTCCGCCCATAATGTGCCCCTCTGTTTCAGTGTAGTCCTCAAACGAGCAGTTAACACCAGCAGCCAGATTGGGAACGTTTTGAGCCTGAAGAACAAGCTGAACGGACACAAAGAAACACACAGAGTCAGAAATAAACCAAGACAACACAGCAGCAGAAAGGCAAAGGGAAGAAAGAGATAAGGACGAAAAGACAGAAGGAGACAGAATACAAATCTCACCTGAACTTCAGACATGGTGACTGAAATATTGTTGGGCAGCACAGATAGCCGGACGCACTGCTCCGGACGGGAAGCAAAACGCAGAGGCTCGTCTGCTCGCTCGCAGTGGTCCTTACGAGCACAACTGCGCACACACAAACAGAAATAACGCTCAACGCTTCAAAGACAATTCAACAAGTTTATTAGTGGGATTGTTAGTTTTTGTACATGGTGTAGCTTTGTGGTTTGACGTATGAGGACTTATTAAACATCCGAAAACAAAGTGTGTTACTGGGTTGGCTTTCAGGCTTTACGAGGACATCCCAGCCCTACCAACATTTACATGGCAAAATAAACACACTATTAAATATATAGATTGCATAAACATATTTACATACAGCATACATACATATATTTCTATAAAAATAACTAAAAGTTTTCTGGCTGAAGATTAAGCTTTATATTATATTTTTATATTCCCAAAACATACAGCTTACAGCATCACAGCACCGCTGTTTTTGTGTCTGTGTTGCTTGGCAACCGTGCTTGTTGTTTCTGAGGAACCACATGGTTTTTTGGAACAATAATATATGTTTTTAACTTTTTATTTGCTGTGTTTTATGAAACCTTGCTATACATACAGTATGGAATAACCATTTTCTTCGGTTTACAGTGATTTTATAACAGCCAGAGGTGGTCCACTTCACATTGTGCATCTTAGCCGTTATAACCCACAGCTTCTTGGGGCGTATCGCTTGATACTAAATGATGCTTAAAAGAAAATGCATTTGGTTTAGGGGTATGATGAGGGTTAGAGGACACAATGCACTTTCTACAAAGTCAAATTATTTCTTTGGCAAGTCCCACAATGCGTAGAAACCTAATGTGTGCGTGTAAGGTTTTCATATGTTAGTGGGGACCTAAACCTGAATGCACATCATCTCATGGGGACCCGTGTCGCTGTGGGGACCAAAACTGAGGTCCCCACGGGCACAAAAGCTTATAAATTGTACAGAACGATCATTTTTGAAAATCTAAAAAAGGTTTCTAGGATCTTTAGGGGTTGGGTTAGGGGATAAAATATACAGTTTGTACTGTCCCCACGGAGATAATAAAACATACGTGTGTGTGTGTGTGTGTGTGTGTGTGTGTGCGTGTGTGAGTGTGTGGTGTGTGTGTGGGTGTGTGCATGTGTGTGGGTGTGTGCATGTGTGTGCATGTCTGTGTGTGTGTGCATTTCTGTGTGTGTGCATGTCTGTGAGTGTGTGTGTGAGAGTGTGTGTGCGTGTGTGAGTGTGTGCGCGTGTGTGTGAGAGTGTGTGTGTGTGTGAGAGTGTGTGAGAGTGTGTGAGAGTGTGTGGTGTGTGTGTGTGTGTGAGTGTGTGCACGTGTGTGTGTGTGTGAGAGTGTGTGAGAGTGTGTGTGTGTGTGAGTGTGTGCGCGTGTGTGAGTGTGTGTGTGTGTGCGCGTGTGTGAGAGACAGAGAGCGATCAGCTGTGGGGTGAGATACTCACACACTGTGCAGGACACACCAGCCGCAGTGGGGGTCACCAGAAGCGAGACACTCACTACAGCTGCTGTACTGCTCACAGTTCTCCACCGGCACCCGGCTCACCTGCACACAGACAGACAGACAGACAGACAGGTCAGAGCAGGAAGACATGCAATGATCAACCTGCCGGAGCTGAGAAATCTGCAGGACGCCACAGTGACCAACACAGTCAATTCAATCAGACGACGCAGTGCCGACAACACAACGGACTAAGACATTCAAATGTCAAATTTGCATAATTTACTTGATGCATCACACACTTTGCATTGGGTAAATTTTCTTTTCAGTGCTGTTTACAGTGGTCGTAAACCCCAGACTGTACCGGAACCAGTCGTGGTGTTTATAGGATGTGCTGTGGGACCTAAAAGCGTGATGTGAGACGACAGCACTAATGCAATGCTCAGTTGGTCCGGGCGGGAGAGTTCACCAATGTAGCCGGTTGGCCAATCGGAGGGGCGAGCATCACGTCCTACCTCTGTTCTTTGTTTTATCGTCGGGGCCGGTGACTATAATACAGCATCCGTCGGTACGGAGAGGCAGAGCAATCATCCCTCGCTATTTAAACGGCTGAAAGAGAAACCATTCATCTCCCTACAAGAGGAGGAGGTGGAGAAGCACAGGGTGTATTAAATATAAATAACATCTGCAAACGAGGCACGAGGCATTTGGGTCACAATGAAAAGCATCTCAATCAGGGAGCGCGAGAGGGAGAGGGAGAGAAGCCGTGGTTTTGTTGATGTAATTGAGGATAGTGTGTTTTCATTATTCGGCGCGGGGCTTGAAGGAACCCGCCGCATGTAATTGCGCCATCTGTGCAATTTGGGCCAAAAATTGGTCATGCACTAAAGGTGCCCGTGATGATCGATGGGTTATTTTTGCGTCCTCAAAACAAACGTGCACCTCGGATAGCGAGCGCGCGCGCGCCAAATGAATAAGATCGTTCTTCTGGCCTTCCGAAATGACACGGCCTAATTTAGAAAGAGCAAACTTTCTCCACGAGAACGCCTTTTCTTTGACGCCCCCCTTCCGAGCCCGTTCATCTATCTTCCGTTTGGCCACGTACAAAAGAAGAAATGGCGGATGAAACCATAGATCACGGCCAGGAAGCCAGACACAGCCAGGAGGGAGAGGCCGAATGAAAGAAAAGAATGAGAGAAAAAGAAAGAGATCATGGAGCCAAAATCATTTGCTGGTCATCCTTTGGTACATCAGAACTTGTTGCGCCAGAGACGTATTAAGTGAAGTACAAATCTAATATAGGTTTAAAAGAACGCTGGCCACATTGAACATAAATTATGTATAGCTATCAGACTGATGGAAAGCCCTGTGGGTGGGTGTCCACTGGTTCAGCTGAAGAGGGGTGATGGGGTCACCGCTTTTTACCTCGACACGTGTCTGTGATACAGAACACCCCGGGACACAACATCTGCAGGGATTCACCTGTAGCGCCAAACCATGAGCTTCTAGTTAGCTTATCATGTAAAGAATAATCTTCATTTCAATGTCACTATATCAGATGAATAGTTTCACCTCTTCACAAGAAGATCAGACCTTCAGACGGTGTCTGTATTCTTTTGATGTCCCGTGAAATCTGGCACACATTAAATCCAGACCGCACACCTTATTCCGGGTAAACATCATTTTAAAGAAAACAAGACAGTTAGGCATGAACGTATAGTCTGTTCTATATCATTTTAAATATATTGAAGAGACCGTATGGGAATTTTTTAACCAGGGGCTCACTAGGAGGCCTCAACAAACTTCCAAGGGGACCTCAAGATGACCTAAAATTGCTGAAAGTATGATTTTCCCTGTATATATATTTATATAAAACTGTATCCCTGTGTATACATTAGCATTCAAAGGGACCCTCGACAAACTTCCAAGGGGGTCTAAAAAGTCATTTAAATGTCGGGAACCGTGTGGACGCTTTGGGCAAACTGAGCTCAAGTTCCCAGCTAGTGGTCCTTTCCCAATCACACTCCAAAATAAAGGCCAAAAATATATTTAAAAAATCTATTAAAAACCAAAAGCATTATTATAGTTAAAACACTGTGCGCTGATTTCACAGACAAGGCTTGAGGCTAGTCCCAGACTAAAATGAATTTTGAGCCGTCTTAACTGAAAATAAATCTTAAAATATCTGCCATTGTTTTGTCTCAAGGTGCACATCAGTAATGTTTTTTAAGACATTTTAATAAAAGCGACTTAAACAGGAACAATTAACAAAGGCGTAGTCCTAGCTTAGCCTAAGCCTTGTCTATTAAACCGGGCCTATAAAGCAGAATATTTGTGACCCTGCCTTTGAAAAAGCATCTTACGTCTGTGTTTCAAAGCCGATGAGATAAGCATCAAAGTTTGATTTCAGTCATTTACAGTCAATCTTTGACATGGCCTTACTCAGTCAATATTAAAGACATCAGGGTTTAATAAGCAATATACAAGTATATGATGGTTTTATGGAGAAAGACCGTAAATCACAAAGAAATCACTTCAGGGGGGTTTCAAAGACAGCATTACACGGCTTCGTATTTGGTTGTTTTTATAAAGAAAAAACATCTTTATAGTCGAGCCAAAAATATTATTAATATACAGTATTACATAATTGTGAGAGGGGGCTTGGCTGGGAAAAGGTCAAAAAGGTTGAAATCCACTTCTGTGTTTTATCACTTTAATATCAGCATTAAAGGGATAGTTCACCCAAAAATTAAAATCCTGTCGTCATTTGCTCACCCTCAGTTCATTTTAAACCCGTATGGCTTTCTTTCTTCTGCAGAACACAAAAGAAGATATTTTGAAGAATGATGACGGTAACCTCACAACGGCGGTACCCATTGACCTGTGTTGGTTTTGTGCCTGTACAATAGAAATGAATGGGTATTGTGTTCTGCAGAAGAAAGAAAGTCACACGACAGTGAGTAAATGATGATCAAATATTCATTTTCGGGTGAACTATCCCTTTGAAGATGGCACCTTAAAGTATAATTACCAGCACATCTAATAACAGCAGTGCCACGATTAAGCCCACTCCAGACAAACCGTACGTGTCTCCCGCCATCATCTGCCAACAGCTCAGACACAAATATAATCAACAGCTCATACTTTAAGATCAATTTTGCTTACGTACTTATTGCTCTATAATTACTTTAAATTGTAGCTTTTGTCTCGGTTATATAAAGCAGCTGCCTGTTTCAATGATGAACAACTAATAAAACATAATTAACGTTTGGCATTCCACGCGCTTCCTTCTTCCTTCATTCCATACCCTTCCCTTATTTTACCTCCAGTAAACGTCTGTCAGACATTAATTCATATCGGATATTCCTCACAGGGTGCATGTGTGAGCAGAAATGGCCTTCGATGTGCAGCGGAGAGAAACAAGTGCTATTGAACGCATATGCACAGTGCTACATGTCTCCAGGAGTAAGCTCAATAAACCTCCCGCTTTATCAATACCAGCACACCTTCAAGGATTTGTGTGCGTGCCCGTGGATTTTATGCAAGCTCTATAGATATCACCATGGCAACATCTGGGATCTGGAACGGCTCGCTTGGTCATTGTGTCACGTCTGGATGATATCCTTGGTAAAAATCGGAGCGAGAAGGGGAAAAGGAACGAAAAATTCATCCGTGATGATGTGATTGGGTAAGAATTGTAGTATGGCGTTAGAGCTGAAAGTGTGTTCTTTCCCGGTATCCTCCTTGCGGATACAATTCCAGTTAAAAGTTTGGACGGACCTACAAATTACAAAACGGCAAAATCAATTCAATTCGTGTTGGCCAGGACGCAGTCTTGCTATGAATCATAAAGGATCTTTGTTTATATACGCTGTGCTCTTTCTTTAGTCAGTTCTAAACAGGATTTTGAAATCTACATTTTTTAGGTGATCTCAATCTTTTGGCTTTAACTAAAAATTCGGTAAAGTGTGGCCAATTTTTTGATTGGTAGCCTATACGATACAGTGGTCTGCCACCTCAACACGCTCACACATACTGAGAGAGAGAGCGAGAGAGAGAGAGAGAGAGAGAGAGAGAGAGATGAAGAGCTGGCACTTTCTTCTTCCGTCTTGTCACGTTGCCTATATTGTCCGACAGCCAGCTGATACTTCCTCTGATAGAACATCTAAGAAAGACCTTTTTGAGCACTGAGTGGAGTTGGTATAGTATGATATAGTTGCTGTAATAAAATGGCTTAATGTGCTTGGTCAGCTATACTTTACAAAATGTTGCATTCTTTTAGAAAATTGGATAGATGAAAAAAAAAGATTTGGAAAAGTTTTAAGTAATTTGATCGTCTTTCACCAGATTAAGTCTTTGAATATTTAGAAAACATAGTTTTGTTACTATCTCACTAACAAATGACGCTGAAAAAAACTAAATGTGTATAACTGGTCAATACAGAGAGTCTTTCTTCTGTACTGAGCATTTTTTTACGGAGATAAATTTGGTAAAGAAAGAAATTTGTGGTACCTCAATACTGTAAACTTTCACAGAAGTTAAAAAATTAAGCATGAAATTACTCACACATTCAGGTCACAACTGATTTCTCCCTTAACATACTAAAAAAAACTTTTAAATAACTATGCAAAGATCCCAATAATACATAAAGCAATTTGTTAATTTAAATAACACTTCAAACATTAAACTTGAATGTCTTTACGGATAACAATAAGTGAGATGCAAAAAAACCTTTAATTCATTTAAATTTACAATGTTATAAAAAATTAAAAAAAAAAGGACATTTTAATATTCCCTTTTTTTTACTTTAAAACAAGCTTAATTAGATTTCAAAACTGAGTTGTAAAAGCCTCTATTATGTAACACTAAGCAATATACAAAACCGACAAATCAATAGATGGATTTTGTTTTCCTAGAAATTCCTCAAGCTTGAAAACTTTAGATGAAGCGGCGCTGTTTTTAAATCAAGCTACCGCTAATCGAACTTTCTCTCCGCTTAGCACGGGACAGTTTTATGTGTTTGCGCGGACCCCAGAGCGGAGCGGAGAGACACCGGGCCTATCAGCAACTTTTAATTAAGTGGGTGTGAATATGGGAAATGGAAAATTGTTCTGTCAACCCGATGAAATTGAGTTTTTGATGTTTTGAGGCACAACACGGGACTCCACGCCTGGTTTCTATTATCCAATGTAGAGATACAAATGAGGAAAAACATGAAAGGCGCGACGGGCGGACGTGGACGACATACATCGCATCTTCCCCCACATCTGTGGAAAACCAGAGAAATAACAGCAATATCTCTGAACATTACAGTCTTGCTCTCCGGTCTAATGCCGTGCCATATCTCCTTAAGCCTGAGGTACGGAAGCCCACATATTAAAATTGCAGGGCGGATCGGAACGCCGGATTACGGTGTAATTGTGTTTAAGGATTGTCTCGAAAAGTTCTGTTTGGTGGATTGGAAATAAGAGAACAATAACATCTCTCGTTCTTTTATGAGAGAACGCCGCAGGCTTTTTTATGCAGCTAGTCCACCCCCTCAAGCATTACAAAACCTGAAAAAAAATTGCGCGACTGAGACTAAAGCTGCGACGGAACCTTGTTAGCCGGCGCTGTTGACAAGAAAGATGGCGAGATGCCTCCGATTACGATAAACAGGGAAAAAAGTGAATGCGAGGAAAGAAAAATGAATGAAAGACAGCTTCAAGGAAGCCGGAGTGATCCAATCACAATCTATCTCTTAAGACTGCTGTCGGTTCTCAAAGAGAGAGCAACAGAGGTAGAGAGAGAGAGACATAGAGAGAGAGAGCGAAGAGTAGCCACTATTTGAAAGAAAATGACCCCTAGGCCAACTCTCCCATTGACTCCTTCCTCCACCGGAGGAGGAGCACTTAAAAGAGAGGACAGAAAGAAAAGATAGATGAAGGAAAGAAGACAGAACAAATTGCTTCAAACCAATTAATTTCCACTTCTCTCTTTCTACTCGCTCCTCTGGGTGTTTGGGTGCAGCGGCTGGAGATGGAGAGAGAGCGCGCTGTGGAACTCATTCACCTCACGCTGTAGGTCCAAACCCACTCGAGCATCACCAGCAGAATAAAACACGGCAGGTGCACGGAATTAACCAGCATGCATTTCCACTGGACGCACTTTTTACGACAAAATAACTTTTGTAATGTGATGTATTTCAGGGTAAATCGAGAACATATAACTGGGAATCATTTGGAGGGGACTCGAATTCAACTATTGGGAAAACTGGTTCATGATGCTATTACTCACACTTTAGAGTATTAAACTCCATGCTTTCTGCAACAAACGTGACTGATCCTTCACATCACAAAAGGTTTTTTTAAAGCCTGTGAATGATGTCCTACAGATGTACGCTGCAGGAGGGACATTTGGCACAACCAGGTATAACAGAAACAGGTGTTGGGAATATTCGACTTGGGCGAGAAAACAACCACCTATCGAAAAACCAAGAAAACCCTAGTAATTGTAAATTTCCTTAGCGACTACATTTGAATACCCTAGCAACCACACAAAAACAAGCACCATCAACATTTTCTGTTCAAGGTATAAGTCAATGAATACGAGAACTGGCAGTTGCTAACATTCTTCCAACTATCTTTGTGTTCAACAGAACTCTACTATGGAAGTCAATGAATACGAGAACTGGCAGTTGCTAACATTCTTCCAACTATCTTTGTGTTCAACTGAACTCTACTATGGAAGTCAATGATGTACCAGAACAGTCAGTTGCTAACGTTCTTCCAACTATCTTTGTGTTCAACTGAACTCTACTATGGAAGTCAATGATGTACCAGAACAGTCAGTTGCTAACGTTCTTCCAACTATCTTTGTGTTCAACTGAACTCTACTATGGAAGTCAATGATGTACCAGAACAGTCAGTTGCTAACATTCTTCCAACTATATTTGTGTTCAACTGAACTCTACTATGGAAGTCAATGATGTACCAGAACAGTCAGTTGCTAACATTCTTCCAACTATCTTTGTGTTCAACTGAACTCTACTATGGAAGTCAATGATGTACCAGAACAGTCAGTTGCTAACATTCTTCCAACTATCTTTGTGTTCAACAGAACTCTACTATGGTAGTCAATGAGTACCAGAACAGTCAGTTGCTAACATTCTTCCAACTATCTTTGTGTTCAACGGAACTCTACTATGGTAGTCAATGATGTACCAGAACTCAGTGGTGAGTAAATGTAGACAGAATTTTCGTTTTTGGGTGAACTATCCCTTTAATGATGTACAGTAATGTCTAGTATAGTAATATACTACAGTACACTAGAGTAACGTATACTACATGTTTTATGTGGGAAATGAACCTAGATGAACCACATTTAGATATCTTGCTTTTCTGTTGACACTGAATCCTTCTGTATACAGTATCTGTCTGTCTGTCTGTCTGTCGTCCTTCCAAAGCAATAATCAAAACCTCAGGGTATTACATTCTCACCCACACGCTGACCACAGCAACACGACTCTCATCTCCATTACAATGACACTCGTCTTCCAGAGACACATACAGTATGAGAGAAAGACAGAGGGAGCTCATCTCCCTGCGTGACCATCGCCAGTGCCTCCCTCCCTCTCATTTGTGTAACAGTTTAATATTTCTTTCCTCTATAAAATCTTTGCTCTCTAACAAAGCCATTTACAGCCTCGCTTAAATCAATATTAGTCCGAGCACCGAGCGAATACACGGGGAGGAGGAAGCGGCTCCATTTAAAGAGCGTTACCCTAACATTCCTCTCCGGTAAGTTAATGTGTTGAGAGGTTATCAAACCTGGCCTCTCAACATGCAATCTACACAGCGCGGCGCTCATACAAAACCCATCCATACCAATTACACAACATCTTCTCTCAAAAGACACGGATACATTAAAAACAATTATCTCCAATCGCTGATGGATCAGAGAGTTAAGGCGGCTGAGGTGTTTTTGTGCGTGTGAGCAGGTGTGTGTGGTTGGTTTGGGAACCATTATGTTGAATTAATTCACAGGGGAGGCAGTGTAACCGTTGAATTGAGTATTAAAGCACTAGTGCGGTTCTTAGAGCTTAAGGTCAGGGTGCGGCTGAAGGTCAAAGGTCGAGCTTGGTTTGTAAATGAGAGTGTGACACAGGGTTAGCTCCCTTAAGACCGGATGTTTTCTCGCTGTATGTTGATTTGAACTCGGAGCCTCTCGGGAGGGTTTGATTCTGCGTAACCCAAGAAAATCTAAATAGCAGGAAAAAACATAGTTTGCTCAAAAATAAAATGAAACGTCATCAGTTACTCGCCCTCCTGTACGTGGTTCTTTAGCAAGAACACAAAAGAAGATATTTTGAAGGATGTTGGTAATCACTTGTATTAGAAACAAAATCAATCCAAGTCAATGGCTACCGCCGTTACCCACATTCTTCAAAATATCTTCTGTTCTTCTAAATAAAATGAAGTTATACCTATTCATAATTTCATGCTATGCATTATAACTAGTCATGTTTATAATACAATGTTTATAATACATTATAGTCTTTAAAGATACGGCTAATATTCTTCCAAATATGTTCTCTTGTGTTCAGTGAAACAATTCAAAGTTTACAGGTTCGAAAGAACTTGAGGGCGAGTAAATGAGGACAGACAGCACATTTTTGGGTGTACTGTCTCTTTAATACCACCAAAGGTGCACAACCACCAAACTCTGTTCGGATAAAAAGCACTTGACCATCAAGGATTTTTTTTGCATTCTGATAATGAGAATTGGGATGTACTTGAATGTGATGAAAAAAGCGCGTGGCACTTTCTTTGCGCTCTCATCTGGCTTTATCATGAATACCTCAGGGTGGCAGGGCAGACAGCGACGCTCAGCTCCCATCAGCGAGGACCCAACGGTGTGCCGTCAACATGAACTTCCATGAAGGTCTGTTTCCCCCCCCGCCGTATCTCCGCTCTAAAAGCTGTCTGTAATTTCTCTCGGCAGAAACATCTGAACATAACGTGCTAAATTATTCAGATGTTTGCTGTGATTCTGTCACATTTGTTCTCTCTTAATCTCCGGCATTAAAAGGCAGAATAAACGCCGTGGGTTGGGATTTAAGGCCGTCAGGGCTCCGATGCGACGCTCTAATCACAGGCGGCGAGCGGGGTTATGGTGATGAAGCAAATGCCCTTTAATGAGAGGAAGACAGGAAGCACTCCAATCAGCCCTCGGTGAGGAGAACATGAAAGAGGCGAGAGGAAAACAAAGGAAGGAGAAAAAGACGAGAAATTCTCAAGATCTCCGGCTGAGTGAAAGGAGGGGGGGGTCGGATTGGGTTTGGACGCTTTCTTTTCCATCAGAAAAGATCAGAGAGGCCCTTCCTCAATTTTCTCTGATAAGTGGTGAATTACCAGAGGCGCCGTGCATGCGTGTGTGTGCATGTGGACGTGTGGAAAAGTGGGAAGGGGGCTGACACACAGTGTCGAATATCACACGCAGGCAATCATGAGGGGCTCTGCATCTCTTTCACACACACGGAATAAAAAGAAGGATGTGGAAAAATGCACGCCAACAGATTTCTCATCTATTTTGGCACATCTGAGTAACATTTCTGTATTCAGACATGCGCCCAAACACAGAGCAAAAATACGCCGTTTCTGTTTTGAAAGGTAATATTCTGGGTTCAATGCAATTGTGACGTCTCACAAAATAATTAAAACTAAATAACACGAAGGATTTAAGGACCAGAGGTCTTTCATTCTTTCTGCGTTTTCTTCCGATTTCTTCCATGTGGATATCCGGGTGCATGAGCGAACCAAACTGCTTGTCTGCGCTTCCGACAGAACATCCAAGGCAAAGACGCATCGACTATCAAAGCCAAAATAAAAGAATCCCCAAAGTCTTACCTCTTTATCCGTGAGCGTGTAGATATATTGATGGTCAGGGCTGAAAAGCATGTCCCTCAAAATTGGGTTCCCTCCGCTCACCGCCAAGTTCTCATATAGAAGTGCAGGCTGGGTAATGGAGTTCACCAGGAGCTGAAACACACACAGTAAACACACGTTTCACTTTCAGGTTACAAGCGTTTACTTGATATTATCGCTGGACGATAATATCCCATCATCCCGTTATGTAAAACATAACCCTTTGTTGTTAACCTCCACAGCACAGTTTGACCACCCAGCCTGGCTGATGGATTCAGGAGGCTTATGAGAGCCACATAACATAAGGATTGAAGTTTTGTTGCCAACAGATACACAATACACAGCGTATGATTCATGAGTTTCAAATTGAGGCAGAACCATTCAGGTCCTGTTATAGAAGGGTGAATGCGCTCTCAACCATCCACCAAAGTCTACAGTTCCAGAACACAATGATTTCCTCTGGGGCTCCGTGTTGTGTTCACACTGCAGCATCAAAGCGGTCACTACCTTCTACACAATACCAAATACAACCTTTTAAAGTTGCTTGAGTGATAAAAAAATTGGATGTTTTTAAATGACACAGACAACCACAGTTATCTTAAAGACACGAAAATATTTATCCTAAAATTTCACTTGTCATTGTGACACCGCTAGAAACAAAGATGTGACCATAGTGCGCAGTTATTTTTGCTTGGAGGGTGTGGTCTTCCAAAGAGGGGGCGTGTCTCATTTTCACCGCAATAAATGGTTGCGTTACTTATCATTTCTGTTCTTGAATCAAGATACACTGAGAGCACTCTTGCTTCTTTTTTAACAAAAAATACTTTATATCTTTGGTCATTTTGCTTTTGCAAAAATGTCATGACATTTAAGTCCATTTAAGTCTCTTCGGATAAAAGCATCTGCTAATTGACTAGATGTAAATTTACTTGAAGCAAAATGACGTACGATGTTTAGTCTTGTTTTCTATATAAACATAAATGTCAATGTATGCTTAAAACAAGCAAAAATGTCTGCAAATGGGCTTGGAAAAATACACTTAATTCAAATGTGTTTTTCTCACCCAACTGGCAGATATTTGTTCTTGTTTTAAGCATAAACTCACTTCATTTTGATAATTCTCTAAAAAAAATATATACTTAATATCTTATATCATTTTGCTTCTCTGGTACATGCCTCGTGATATTTGTACTTGAAAAAAAGCTGTAAGTGATATTACACTGCCAAATGGACAGTTCACCCAGGAATAAAATTCTGTCATCATTTACTCACCCGAGTTGTTCGAAATCTGTCTAAATGTCTTTGTTCTGATGAGATGTTTGGAAGAATGCTTGTAAGCAAACAGTTATTGGCCACAATTGACCACCATATACCTGTAGTAGTAGGAAAAATGACAATGGTAATCAAAATCAATGCCCCAGAACTGTTTGCTTCGCTACATTCTTCAAAATATCTTCTTTTGTGTTCAACAGAACAAATACATTTTTCCTACTATGGTAGTCAATGGTGGCCATGAACTGTTTGGATATAAGCATTCTTCCAAATATTTCTCTGTGTCCATCATAACAAAACAATTGTGCAGATTTCGAACAACTCGAGGGCGAGTAAAGGATGACAGAGTTCAATTGTTTAGTTTTGACGCCACTCCACTGCTGCTTAAAAATGGACCTCGGTCAATAATAAGAGCAGCCTTACCGGCCTCAGTTCGGCCCGCCGTAACATCGCCAGGAACCCCATCCCCCTCTCTATCCATATTGATGCAGGGTCAGGGGAGCGTGACCCCCGCATCCCTTCACGTTTCAGGGCCTAATGATGTGCTCGGGTACCGGTGCCGTGTCCCGCTGATTAATGACCGTCCCCTTCTCAGAGCGTCATGGGAGCGCATTACCTGGGCCCTCTGACACCACCCTACCGCTAATGAAGAGAGAGCCCGAAGCGCTAGACTACACCGCAGTAAACCAGCAGAACCAGCCGACCCACTTATGAAAGCCAGTAATACGCTTCGGTTTCCTCGCAAAGCTAATCACGTAGCGAAAGAGTTGCACAAACTTTTGAGTCGCCCACACCTGGGACTAGACAGCTTGGCCTATTTGGGTCAAACCTCGCAGGCGGATCAAGGCGACTAAAATTACATCGAACATCTGAAAATAGAAGTAGCGGAGAACTTAATCAGCAGTTCTGTAACTAAAACCCGAAGCTGTGCGATGTGACACATATACAGAGGAAATAAAACAAACAAAAGCACACGGGTTATATCCTTCCCAAGGGTAGCCCTGCACCAGCCGTTCAGATCTTACTAGCTGTGCTTTTTACCAAGTTTGTACCTACGTTGAAACTTAATTAGGTTGCACGTTTTGTTCTTAAGACGAGACTTGAGGCACAAAAGCATGTGAAGTGCAGTTGCATGACATGCTTATCTTCAGTCATAAACAGACTTCAAATTTGGAAACAAATCGGGAAACTTGAAATGGTTGCATTTCAGTTTATAGCGTTATAGTTTCAAACTTCCATCGCCTCCTGTAAATAAAAATCTGTTTTACTGAAATGCACAACGCAATTGTGAAATACAATAAAAAGTATTTACACATTTGCATATGTAGATAATAAGGCCGTCGGTCGCGATTAATAGCTTTCAGAATAAACGTTAGTGTTTACACAATATATGTCTGTGAATTGTGAATATTAATTTTGTATTTAAACAACAAACATACACATACATGTATGTATAGAGATATACTATATAGACTAGATTATAGAGAGAGATATATAGAGAGACAGGAGATACACATAGATATAGAGACAGACACCGCGTATATAGATATATATATATATATTATATTATATATATATATATATATATAGATATATAGATATCATATATATATATATATATATATATATATATATATATATAGGAAATATTGAGATGTTTTTTTTATTATTACCAATAGTAAGAACAATTGGAAATATAAATAAACATTTATTAATTGTTATATATTTTAAATATATGCGTGTATGTAAATACAAAATTAATACGCAGAGTACACAAACATATATTATGTAAACACAAACTTGTATTCTGAATGCAATTGATCGCAATTAATCTAGTAGATAACAAGTTAACCTTTTAGCTAAATTTAATGGTTGACGCCAAAATATTCTGTATTATATTATAAATATGCAGTGTGCTTGAGTTGTAACTTAAGCCCGACAGATGATAGAGAATGATGAGATTGCAAAGCAGTCTGGGAGTTGGAGTCTGTTGTCTGTCGTCCTCTCCATCACTTCATTGAGCATTACTCCCACGGGACGCGGTTCATTATGAGGTAGTGGCAGATAACAGCTCAAGGACGGTCCTTCTGGATACACTGCCAAGTAATGCTGAAGTTCCTGCAGTGGGACGCGAGCGAGAGAGAGAGAGAGAGAAAGCATCTTCCCCTGCGTCGGTGCAGATTCAGAGAACGTGTGACGGGGAGATAATATACCTGCCTGGAGCAGGAATACAAATCTAAACATACCAGCCACTGTTATGCTGTGCTTTATCGGCTGTTTCTAACTACGGTGAGAAGTATAACCTAACCGAACGCAAATGCAGGTAATCTGACAGTTTCCCTGCAGTATGAAACTTCCAAAGGAACATAATTGTTCTTCAAGGGTGAGCAAAACCTGCCATCTGCATTGCTCCTCCCTCTTTCAGAGCCGGAATCGTCCAGCGACTCTTCGGAAAGCAGATTTTTGGCAGACGGCCCGTCGTTCCCTTAACAGGAAGGAGCACGAGAAGCTACAGAAATCTACTGCGTCTCCGTTCTCTTACCAAGGTGTCATGAGAGATAAAGTTGGGAGGTGAAAAAAACAACAACAAAATCAGATCTCCCGACAGACTGCAGATGAATCCCAGCACACTCCAGCAGCCTGCTGGTTACCGCTGTTGTCCCCGAGGTAGACACCACCATTGTGAATCACTTCCTGGGGTCAAAGGGCAACACGGCAGCACACGTGTATGTTAGTCAAAGAGTGATTCCGCCCCTTATGATCAAATCTCTGTCTGCCATTGGTTGTCAAACCGGTACTGATGCCCCAAACGTTGACGTTTTTAAAGTAACTATTATTTTCTAGTACAACAATCTAAACTGTTTAAAACAATAACAACCTACATCAGGGTCATTATTCTTAAAGCTTCTATGAATCTTAATTTAGCTTAAAATCTTCTACGTAGGAGTATTAGCTTAAAAACGATTCCGGATCAATCTGAGAGAAACTCTGGAAAAGGACAAAAACTTCTATGTTAGTGAGGAGGCGGGGCTGACCCCGTTGCTATGTATGACACAGCCTTTTAAAGACTGTGATTGGTTGACCAAGAGGGAAAAAAGAGAACTTTTAAGTATAGATTTTACCGTACTCACACACACACGCACTATATATATATATCATTGGAAATTGTCATTTCTTCTCACTTTTCGTCTTTCGTCCATTTTAACTGCTGCTAAAGAAACTCTTAAGTCTCTTAAAAGTCATCCTCGCTACTCCTCAAATGTTGGACCCTAAGAGCTCTTTTAAGGGTTAAGATGCTGTATGAATTACTTTTTCCTGTACTAGGATCTGTTCTGTAATTCTAAGAGCAAAAGCCCACATTTCTACGAATTTTGTCACTAGGAGCAACTCTTTGCGCTAAGATTTTTCATGAATACGGGCCCAGATATTTAGTCATATTTTAAGAGAAAGTATTTTTAATTTCAGTGTATTTTGTCCATACTAGCAGGTTTTAAAGCTTTTTTTTACTTATTTATAATTAAATGAATAAACAAAATCTGCCAGTGCAGTAGACTGCAAAACACGAATTTCTTACTTAGAGTTTTTGTCTTGTTTTGCAGTACAAATATATACAAATTCTTAAATCATGATATTTATTTGAGAAGCAAATAATCAGGTCTTATTTTCAGAAAAGAGTGAGTTCACGCTTAAAATAAGCCATTATATTCTTACCCCATTGGCAGAATCTTTTTAAGAAAATAAGAGTTCATTTATGTCACTTCTCCAGTAAATATATCTTGATTGAAGTTTTTTAGATCGGTGGTTCTCAAACTTTTTTGTTGTTAGAGCCCCTTTGTGTAGAGTTAATAAAAAAAAAAAATCTTAAACTTAATGTGTTTTTGGTTTAATTAAAATTCTGTTATACAATGCTGGAACATCAATTCTTTTGGTTGGTGGTCGTATTTTTGCTTTATGTTTGATTGCATATAATCTATGACACATTTCTATATTTCATAAAATGCCACAAAACCTGTGATCCCCCCGTTTGAGGACCAATCTTTTAGATATTTGTACTGAAAACAAAACAAAAACACTGAGAAATTCCTTTTTGCAGTGTAAAAGACAAAACACGTGTACGTTTTTCTCATTTTAATTCTTTAATTCTCTTCAAGTTACAGAACCTCTCTGCTAATAAGTCTAAAGGCATTGTTTCTTCTCATGTTTATTCAAACAAAGCTCATCAAGATTTCCGATGAGAAATTGGCCGAGTCAGAAAACACACAAGACCGCTCAACACTTAAAAAGTCAGCCTACAAATGGCCTACTTAAATTTTTCCCCGCACATTAAGCTTAAACAGATGAAAGCATTTTAACATTGATAAATATGCCATCTTCATAAAGCAAACAGCCAAATTCAAATGCGCTTTACTGAAATCCTTCACTCAAAAACAAACATTAAACTCGCACAGTACTGTTAGATGAATGTGATCCGTGATTGCTCCTTACATTATCCTCATATGTTTATGGTCCCATTATGATAAGTCACGGCACAATTTCTGTCCTCCCAGGACAGACGGGACCATCTCTTGCCTCCCGAGGCGGCTGTCCCAACTGCAGACCGTGTATAATGAGCGCGTCGGGTAATAACCTGAAATGGGAAGCTATAAATTAAAAAGGAGAGCCCTGCAGTCTTTCTTAATGCGGGTTCTATGGATGAACAATAATTAAGGTGGACCAGGGTTCATCCAGGGGTCACGTCTGATGACTTCGGAGCAAATTGAAACAGGCCTGGCCTTTTCAATCTTGTCAACGTCTGTGTAAAGCACGTCTGAGTTTGTATGTGACCTTATGACATCATGGAGGTCGACGGTCGGTTCAATGACGAAGTGCAGGAGACATTAAAGAGATTGTGGTGTTATGCACATTTTTAAGGGGGAAAAACACAGCTTTACATTTCAGTGCATCGGGATTGCGACTGCGCAATGTCAACCTTTGAGAGGAGTTGTGTTTCTACACAACCCGTCGGCTCTTGAAAATCATTTTAGTCCAGCCTGGATGGGGAGAGGAGACATTTGGCTAATTAAATCAAACAGGAGGGCACTTTCCAGATGAGCCTGAAACCAATTTCATTAGTGCCCTCTCAGCCACGGATAATGTGCGGACCATGAGGTCGCTTTCGGACTGATCGCGTCTCGACATCAACACGTATGATCAATAAAGGATGCCGAGTTGAAATGCGGGACAGAGGCACGCATCTTGGTCTCAACCGAGCTCGACCTCCAGGCCAAAAATGCATCCTAATTTGGACACTCGGATCAAATTAAAAGCTCTAATAGAAGACAATGAAACGTCATTAAATCTTGCTTCCCAAATTTAGCGCCGGTGTGTCATTTGCACGCACACCCTTAGCCACTTTCTATTACATTCAATATGGATTTGGCACCCAAATCCAAACGTCCTCTACAAACAATGTTCTTGTACCCACCGAAGGCCCTGAAACACATGCAGGGACAGCCGCTTAGTGCGAGCGTCTCGAGTCTCTTTGACCCTTTTCTGGAGGGCATCCAAAGCTTCCCAGGGCACCTGCTGACTTCACGAGTCTGCGTCTCGTGCCGGCAAGACCAGAACCTGGTACCCAGAAACTCATTGGGCGTGATCAGCATGACGGATTACTCTGTGAAATTAATCATCTTTCTCTGCTGCTCTCGCAACGGGAAGTCGGCCAAGAGCAGGCGCGGACAGACAGTCCCAGCGGGCACAATGATGGCACGCCACCGCGCGGCTCCCCGGGTCCCGGTGCCCGCTCCCTGGTGAGCTCTGTCATTAATAAGACAGGGAAACAGGAACGGGGTTGGCCCTTGCACGCTCGAAAGGCTTGAATAAACCAGCGCCGCGATCCAGCTGGAGACGCCACGGATCAATGTCGCATCTGTTCGGTCTTTGTGGCATGGTAACTCGGTGACTAAATGATAAGGGGAAAGACGGAGAGCGATAGAAGGGGGGAAGAGAGGGAGTCGACGCCGGGTCCCCGGAGAGCGGCAGGCACGTCTCAGCCTCCACCCTTTTTAATCTTTCAGGCTCTCCATGGGTAGAGCATCTCCTTTGCCACTCACCCCCGCTGTTGCAACAAGCTCCACTTGCGTGCTCTTGACATAACTAGGTCTCCCCGTGAATAATAAACCAGCCACAGATTCCTGCCTTTGATATGCGGCCCTTGAAGTAAAGATCTGCATGTGATTGAGCGCAATCGCTGGCTAATTAATGAGATAGAAGGCCCACGCTGGCCCGACACGCGGCTGCCACTGTCCGTCCCAGATGCTCCCCAGAGAGGAACCTAGCCGAGCCTGGAAGGACCCGGAGCAACGCTCCTGGGACGCGCAGAAGCAGCTTACGCAATGAAGATTGCGAACAGGCTCAGCGCTGCGAATAACAAGAAGAGGGTAAAAATAGGACAGAGGTGAAGATGGAGCATAAGACCAAACCGACTGTATAACAACCGTATGAAACAACACTACAGTAGAAGTACGCTTTCATTTGTGTATAATCTGTTTTTCAACCCTCGTGTGTACTATTGAACTCATAAGTTCATATCCCCCTTGCACAATCCGCAAGAAGCTTAGTATTAAATATAGATCATAACGGCATTGCATTTTATTTCAATTCGTACTGCACGGATATTTGCATGACAGATATTTACATGTGTTCTTCAAATGTGCAATACAGCAAGTTTACATTCCTTTGGACGTTGATACGGAATTGATGAGGGCATGTTTTGTTGTAGTTGTGCATGCGTCTCTGGTTTGTACGGCGCAGTAAAGCTGCACAATGTTCTTGAGGAAAGTACTTGAAGTTCTTAGCAGAACAACTCAAATGTTCAGCGGATGCTGCAAGGAAAAGTCGCTGCATTTACATTTACATTTAGTCATTTAGTCATTTAGCAGACGCTTTTATCCAAAGCAACACGTTATATCAAGTGCAAATCTGATGTGAAATTCTCAAAACCACTGTTGATAGCGCAAAAGCTAATTATTTAGCTATTGAGGACCATTTTAAATGTATTTAGGTTAAATATTAATTCATTGACATTTTTATTTATACTGATTTATTACAATATAAACAAATAATTATAGATATTAAAACACGTAAAAATAAAATACAAAATATGTAATACATATTTTCAGTATTTAACTATATTTAAAATATAGATACATTTACATTTATAAATACATTAAATGAGTGTTAAATTATATACATTATATATAAAGTATACTTTTAGATGATTTCAGCGGCAACAACATAAACAAACATTATATGGCCCAAACTTAACTTAACTTGTTATATTATAACCAACTTCCGCGTCCAATGAAACCGCCTATATTTTAATATATTTAAATACTGACCTGATTTGAAATTAATATGTTCACTTTATATTGATTATGAAATATTGATATTTCACTTTAAGCTACAATCTGTAACTATTGCCTCTCTGTCGCCATGTTTGTTTGACACATAAATGCAGGTGACCATACTTATCTTTATATGTGTTGAAGTCAATTTCCCATAAAATCAGACCGGGCAGATTAATACACAAATCATTTTTAAAAGCTTTCTGTTGTGAGTTTGTGTGTGATTGCTCAATTCGTTTTTATTTATAATAAACGCTTTAAAATAGTTAAATAAATAAATGTTTAATAACAAAACGATTTGCTTTGGAATCCAAATTGGTATTGATTTCATTCATTTATTCGTTTAAGTGTCACCTGTTATAAAGTAGCTATAGCAAAGCACCTCGTGAGCATCAATTCCCAGCGAGACACGAATCTGACAAGTAAAGCCTCCACAGAGCTCATGTGAATAAGTCAGAATCATCAGTGCTTTAACCTTTTGTTCGAAAGCATCATACCCTTCTTAATAACCAAACCATTTTCCCCACCAGATGCTTTTACGCGGAGACACATCAATTAAAAGCAGCTCAACCGTCCCGTTCTGCTAATCCTCACCGTGGCGGATGCAAAAACAAAACTTGCGCATTAAAAGCCGCAGGTCACAATCCTGAAGCCAGAGATCCGAAGGCTTCATCGAGGGAGAACTTTGTTGTGCGGTACAGACAAAATATACTCACGGGCCCAGATGGGCTTTGCGAAAAAACAAGCGCACCTCATGGGTATTGAGACCCAGGCGGGCTCAGAACGCCAACACTAGCTGGCAAAGGGAGCTCGGGCCAATCAAACAGGTCTCCAGACGGTCGGCCTCAAGCTCCTGTTTTCACAACCCCAGTCATAAACGTTTTCATTATGACAGGCCGCGCGATAGATAGCGGCTCCGGCTCATTCTGCCTCGCTACCCCACCGGTTCCTTCCACTTCCCCTGCAATATCTGATTTGGCCCCGGGTTCGGAGGCTCCTCGGAGCATTGCGAGGAATTTCATTTCTATTTTCCTACTCGCCGTCTTTCCGCCTTCCGCTCGCTCTATCTTTCTCTCTCAGACCTCTCTCCTTCAGGTCCTCTTGACACAACAGACACACACCGGCAGTCAAGCAAGACAGACTGCGCGGTTAAAACTAGCCGGAAAAAATGGGAGTTTGCCCTGCGGTGAGTATGAAAGCAACTCCTAAGTCATCTCCATTTGTCACGAGCTGCGCGCCCAAACTGCCGGGCCACTTCTCATACACTCCAACCTCTGACAAGAATGAACTGCGGACGGAAACGCCGAATAAATGGGATGCTATGAAGCCTAGCATAGCGCCGCAATACCAATAGTCATTAGAGAAGCCCAGAGCGATTATTTCTTTAACTACAGATTGCGTCTGACTATACATCATCTCAGAATGCTAAATGGGAGCTCTAAACAGCGTTTTGTGAGCGCAAATGCCACAGCTTCATCAACTGCATTATTACGAGCGAAAAAAGGGTGACGTTACGGGGGTTCAGCACAAATGCCTTCATTTCTTTTTAAACAAGAATAACCTCATTTCCTTACGAAAATGTACAATGGTTAAGTTCACATAAAATAAGAAAAACGATGAATCACTTCGCTGCAGTAACCACAGATCAACCATAGTATTTGTAGTCATAAAACTGTGGTTATTCAAATGGTTGAAATAAATTTACAGTATAGACCACTTCGCAAGATGCAAACATTGGTCCAGAAGCACTTCCAGTTTCATTTTATCTTATGTAATTCATTCGTAAAGATATTCGTTTAACTATTTGACTTGGTTGGTTGTATTTTATATAGAAGTTTGTGTAAAGTTGAAACAGGAAAACTGAAACAGGAAGTTCTTCTGGACCACCATTGTTTACCTTTTCCGAAGTGGTCCATGGTAAACTTTTCTGTAAGTGTACAATGCTAACAAAAATATACTTCAAATGGTTCTATCAGAATTTTTCATTAGTACAAAATACTACTTAAAAATGACTACAATTGTTAAAAATATAGTAATATATATTAACCACATATAGCAGCATCAAATTGACATCGTCTTACTGTCGTCACTATAGTTTATCATAGTATCTGTAGTATCTAGTATCTGTGGTTACAAAAACGTTCAAATTCATTAAATAAAACTATAATCTACTATAACGAATTAAAAATAATGATTAATATAATACAATCATAATACTTCAGATATAAAAAATTCTGTTCCGTCAGATTCAAGCGCTACAGCTCAAACGTTTTTAAGGATAAACGTCTACAGTATGTATTCCAATAAAATCCAGTCTTTCATACAGAGCTAAGTAAATGTTTCATGAACAGATGCTCATTTATGGGTGAACACCCCCACGATTGCACACGCAACAAAAAGCCCGAAAGACTGCAGAATATAGGTCAGTGTTGCAAACGGAGCATGACAAGCAACATTTTTTGGGTACCAACGATGGTGGAGTCTCCTGGTGCTCAATTCTCAATTTCTACAAACTCTATTTCACCTTCTCGCTCGATGGCGTAAGTCACGCGGCACGCAACAAACGCCGCTCTTCAACACGGCTCTGTAATCTTCAATAGCGCCTCTCAGCGCGTGTCAACCAAATGCCAGCCGCAACAATGGAGGGAGCCAATAATACTGACAAAGCCAAACAAATACTCCCTCATAAGGACGCGGGCGCGCTTGACGCTTCAAAGCAAAGAAAGAGAGCGTGCCGGTCTCCCGATCTCACCCCTGCAAGGCAATCTGACATACCTGAGCCCACACAAAACACTGGCTTTGAGCTCGGAGGAGAAACGTCACTTGAGGACTGGCTCCGCGGAGACGAGATACCTGCCGGCGCTTTAAAACTAGAGAGAGAGTTGCCAGATACAATCTGCGGAGGGTGAAGCGGGTCAAAATAATCCCACGGAGCCGTCTTCATGGAAGAGCTCACCATAGGAACTGCATTCAGAAAGTCCTTAGACTGATGGTACGGTAAACCGAAGTCAACTTGAAGCGCTTTAAAGCACACGTGTCATCTGGACGTTCAAACAGGAGTGTACTGGTTCCAATTCTCCCTTTTCAAGCAGTTACGAGATTTGGTGGTTTCACTGGCTATTTACTTCAGGAGCAAACCTCAAATAAAATTCAACACGCAGTCGTAAAAAGAAATCAAAGCGGGATCGCTTAGGTTATAAAAGGGTAAAAAAACACTTTACTTTAAAGTGAATTGGCAATAAGAAACACACACTCCATTTCCGATTCGGAGAAACAAGGTTTTGAATTGAACCCTCAAGTAAAGAAATGTCACTACGTAGATGTATGCAGATGAATTTTGCATATACATTACCATACAATTCATCACTTATACCTCTAAGACATGCTAGGACACGAGTGGTCATCTTAAAGTCCGAAGGGGTTTATTCAATCTTCTGTTTGGCTCATAAACCGATTTAAGATGAAATGTTTATGTGCACGTTTAAGTGTGTGTGTACGTGGGCGAGTGTGTTGCCAATTAAGTTGCTCTTCTGAAGTAAATGTCAATGCACATAGAAACACTTAACCTTCCAAGCAGACCCTCGGCGGAAACAAGCGCATTTCAAAGACGCTTATCCGTTTACAGCATTCCACTCAGACGCACATATTTTCACGGAAACATTATCAACACCGACAGTCTGCGCCGCTGTCCGACGCCAAATAGAATCTCGTGGACTCCAGAGAACATCTATGCGGCGTGAAACGCCAGGGGCCGTAAACAAGCACGCAACACTACAAAGAGTCATCTCAGGAAATGGCTACAACGCTAAATAGTGTTAGCGTTAGGTTAAATGGATGTTCCTCCAACGTCCACCCCAGGACAGACTTCTGAAAGGACCGTTTTCTTCACGATTACATCTACTGAGAGTGATTCCTCTGAGTTAGCAGTTGATTCATTTACAAAACGAGCCTTAAATCGGAAAGCAAAACGGACGGATGCGAACGCCACACCTTTTTATTACTCTTGTTGTTCATTGAAGAGATTTTGCTAACTCAGCCCACACTTCATCAATGCCAATGAGAAATGCGATGATAAATCTGAAAAAACAAATAAAGACTAAAAGGCAAGGTTAAACATTTTGATATGGCCTCTACGCTAACTGAAGTCTACAGCTAGACCACAAATACCACAGGCATTATAGTTCATCACACGGCAACACGCACATACTCAAATCCCAACTTCAAGCGCTGCATAAAAATGCAGACTCAAATGATTCAAACACACAGCTCGTGTGCACACGCTTGAGAAGTATGCAGCGTCAGCATCTTAACGCACACACACGTGAACAGATAGACCTGATTCACAGCAGAAACTCATGATCACACGCATCTATCACTTCCACTTGACAAAAGAACACACACACACACACGAGATAAAACACTAGCACACACTGTCTCCTATGGGCATTCGTAACTGTAGCTCGGCATATTGTTACACGACCTAGATTTAAGTTGTTCGCTCATTTCTTCCTCACTGTTTCGCTTTCTCCATCACACATATAAATATTCATACTACATATACACTGTACGTTTCATTTGTATATACAGTACATATACATATATACAAATACTGTATATACATAAACAAACATCCCTATATAACCCTATATACACACTTACATGCATATATAGTACATACACACTTTATATATATATGTATACATGTACTGTATGTATATACACGTGTGCACACACAATTGTATGTTTATATTTATATATACAGTACAATATATATATATATATATATGTATATATATACATAAACAAATATCCTAACCCTATATACACACATACATACATATATAGTACATACACACTTATATGTATGTATACATGTACTGTTTGTATACACACACATGCATGCAGACACGAATGCATGTATGTATATATTTATATATACAGTACATATACATATACACATACACATATATACAAATAAATGTACATTTATATATACATAAACAAACATCCTAACCCTATATACACACATACATAGTACATACACATTATATATATATATGTATATACACATGTGTGCACACACGAATGTATGTTTATATTTATATATACAGTACATATACATATACATATATACAAATACATCTACACATATATATATATATATATATATACACATAAACAAACATCCTAACCCTATATACACACATACATAGTACATACACACTTATATATACAGTATATATGTATACATGTACTGTATGTATATACACATGTGTGCACACACGAATGTATATATATATATAGAGTATATTTGTTTAATAATAACTATGTTTGCGTATACATACTTGCTAATTAGAGTGAAACTCCTGTTTTGTCTAAACGTGTATGTGTGACAGGCATATCACCCGACCATAGACCATAAGTTGTGTGTTCCGTACGTGCGCACACATTAACTGAACGGTTGTAGACAGAGAGGCAGAACAGTGGGGAGTTTTAGCAGGTGATCTACGAAGGTCTAAGAACAGAACGCTATTTCCAAACACCACCTGCAGCAAAATGAGATATGAGACAAGTGAGAGGCAAATAAGACAATAAATCATAAGTTTAACAAAACCCTTACTCCACTCTTCTCAGACAGGCAGAAAACTTACAGAAATGATTCTTTGGAACCAAACTTGCAAGTAATATGTGTGTAAATATTGAGCAGATGTGTGTCACAGTCGTTTCCCTGCTTAGAAGACCGGTTTAGAATGGTGTGAATTTACAAGCTGGTTAAGTGTTCGTGGTGGATAAACTACACATACGTCAAGCACATGTTTAGGACATTATTTATACGTGTATATGACTTCACACTGACAAGCGTATCATGGTCAGTATATTCAGCTTGACCAACACGGCGTCAATTAGATGTATATAAACCAGCACACCAGCATACAAAACACAACAGTTTTAGACGATATGCTTCAACAAGCTTCATGATATTTATAGCAAAACAGAAGCAATGCAAATGGTAACCAGTCCACCAAAAAGCCACACTTTTACTACCGTAAGACCATTTGAAGGTTTTCTAAGGACAACACGCTAACATCGCAATACTGTAAGCGCAAGCAGGGATACGGCAGTCATTTTGTGAACGCAATGCTGTTTATAAAGACTAGAGAGACGCCGGAGAGTGTGTAGATGCTCACACGAGCCTCGCTGGAGACACGAAGGGTCACTAATGCAGCGTCGCAGTAATCGCTCGGCGTGCAGGTGCACAGGGTCGAGGGGTCACTGATGATTACCTTACACTATGTACGGTGTCCTGCTGGTCACATTGACGCACACATACACGGCTTTAATGATGACAGAGAGAGCCGAGAGTATATAGTTCACCACACAGTGTGGGATCCAGTAATAGCAATGTATCTTAATGGTGTGGGATTGTTAAACTCAGATTAGGTAACACTTCACAATGAGGTTGTTCTTGTAAACAATAGAGAATGAATTCGCTAACATGAACTAACGATGAGCGATATTGTTTCGAACGCATTAGAAAGTCTTTGTTCATGTTAGTTAAAGCCAATGCAATAGTTCATGTTAGGTAATCCTTTAACTCTGGTTAACACATAAAAACCTTATCATAGAGTCATACCACATATACAATAACAATAATTAGAGACACGCGATACAACATGATACGAATAGCCGATTATTCAGAGTGACATATTACATATACTGATTCTGATAACCGAGATTAAAATCACATTTCTTAACGTTATTAATTCATATAATGAAACTGTTGATGTTTCTTAACATTCTCTATTTACAGAGCCAAAATCAATCTGTCCTCTTTTGATTGACGGGACATTCGGCCCTGATCATCGGATGTTTTTAAATATCTTCCGATAGAACGAAAGTTTGCTTCTATCGATCGATTATTGGCTGATATATCGATGCGTCTCTAATAATAATAATGGTTATTTTAAACTTTCACCTCACCTCTGTGCATACATTTGAACGCACAATATATGTGAAATTCAACTGTTATATAATGGGAAAATAATGGTGAGTGGGGCACAGGTGACCCACATGCCAGCGGTCGGGTGATATAAGCATATTACCCAATGTACCGCCAATTCCTGCCAACATAAAACATGAATTTGAAGATAACGGTTGTTTAGACAGAGACAGAGCAGAGGGGAGTTTATAGCAGGTGATTTAGGACGGTCTAAGCAAGGAATGCTTTTCTAAACACCATCTGCAGCTAGAAAAACAGATAAGAAAACAACTTTTAACGATACGAGAGAAACTATTTCTGAAAGATGTTCTCTCGCGCGAGAATAACGGAGTACTTTTATCACTTAGAAAATAGGACGAAAAATTCTGAGTTAAATACACTATTACAATAAACTAAACGCATAGAGTCGCGGAAAAAAATAAGATGTATTGTGGCCATTCCAGTCCAGGAGTCAAAGCCCAGGAGTCGTCCAAAGACTGACAGAATGACAAGACACTGATAAAAATAGATGTATCTAAATCTGTTGTACTTCTTAAAAGCGAATACGAACTTGTTTTCTTTGCATTATTTGAGGTCTGAAAAAATACAGAGCATCCGTTCTTTTTTTCTGCAAATAAATGCAAATAGAAACAATAGTTTTATTTGAAGTTTGGGAGAAATACTGTTAGTTGTTCACAGAATGTAACAAAGTGATAATTTAACCTAAAAACATACCTATAAATAGTACATTTTAAAATCAGTCAATGTGCGAGGTGGTGAAGAAACCTCATATCCAAACACAAAAGCTTCTTTCCAAAAAATGAAGATACCGCCACTCAATGTATGAGAATGATCGACCTTTAAGACATTCTGGGCTTTGTGAGCTATACGTTGACCTTTCAAACACAAGATAAAACCATCTCAGGGACCTTAAACACGTTACATTAGATAAAGCAGCTTCCATCTCAAGCATGGGGTCAATTTTCTCATATCTACAGGGAGTGGATTTAGGTGCAGTGCCGCCTCCTGCCAGTAGAGGGGGCGAGAGAAAGTGGAGTGTTTCTGCGTCTCTTCCATTCTGTGGTCACAGGCCAGCAAATTAAAACAATCCATCAACATTATGGCTTTTAATCCACACATTCCCCGTAAACACCTATTTCTTTACCCTCTCTTTTCTCCCATACCCTCTCGCTCTCTCTCTTTTTACTCCAGGCCTTCGTTCTGTATTACAATAGACACTAAATCATTAACCCACTGCAGCATGTAAAGGGGCTCTTACGTGAAGACACCACAAATGAGCGACTTCTGAAGGCGGAGGGAGAAATGCTTTTAAAGGTACGACTGGATAAAAGAGAGCTGAGATAATACATAGAAATGCAGGAGAGGAAATTAATATAAGAATTTGAATACATAGAAAACAATATGAGGATGTATACTGCGTGGCTATGAGGTCAAAATGTGCGATCTTAACCTCGGCTGGCAAGAGAAAAGAGATATTTTAAAGGGATACTTCACCCAAAAATTCTGTCATCATTTACTGACCTTCGAGTTGTTTCAAATCTGAATAAATTTCTTTGTTCTGATGAACACGGAGAAAGATATTTGGAAGAATGCTTTTTACCAGACAGATTTTGCCCCCCCATTGACTCCCATAGTAGGAAAAAATACTCTACCATTTTTTTGGTCTGTTGAACACTGAAAGAAGACATTTAGAAGAATGTAGGACAGCAAACAGTTCTGGGGGAACATTGACTCCCATAGTTTTTTTTCCTACTATGGGAGTCAATGGGGAATTATAAGCATTCTTCCAAATATCTTTCTCCGTGTTCATCAGAACAAAGAGATGCACACAGATTTGGAACAACTCGAAGGTGTGTAAATGATGACAGAACTGTCATTTTTGAGCGGGGTATCCCTTTAAGTGTAAAAAAAGTCTGACCCTATGTTGGTTTAGCCAGAAGCATTTGGAATACCAAGCCCTGCCCCAACGCTAAAAAGCACATTTCATCACATCTCAGCCTCTAAAAATGTCTGAATGCCAAATGTAATACCCCGGCGTCATTAAAAACCGCCTCTTTAAAGGGCTGAAGTCGTTTCTCTAACCCTGGAGCGCATCGGTTAACGCTATCACCCCGCCGCAGCTGATTCTAAAGCCCACATTCTACCATCCTCTCGCTTCAGCATCCTTTGTCATGGCCATGCGGCACAGGGCAAACCGTAGCGGCCGGACGGCCAACGCGTCAGCACGCGATAAGAAAGGCCTGCCGCATGTATGCACACCGCTGTATTCAGATGTGTAATTACAAAGGAAACGATAAGCCCGCTCCTAAGGGACCGCACCACTAATTACAGAGCCACCAGAGCTTCAAATTGCCATTTAAAGCAGCTATACACAATTACACAATGCCACATTCCTGTTGTCGTCTGCACTTCAAATGGCAAAACGGGGCGAAGAGGGCCCAAACCAACGCTGAGTTACGGCTGTTTACGACGACAGCAGATCAGGAGGAGGGTTTAGTGCAAGACTTGAGCTGGGAAGATGTTTGTGCGGCCAAATGTAGCTTCAAACTGAAATGTTGTTTACACTTTAAGCAACGACGAAAAAAAGGACGAGTGACCACACGAAAGCGTCATTACGAGAAGTGCATAAACACGCAAGCTCATCTCCGCCCATGTCTCACATCCCCCATCTGGGGAGGCGTGGAGAGGGAGGCGGAGTGCCTGGGAAAACATGAGCCACACAGCCAGCGAGTGGAAAAAAGAAGGAAAGTTAGTCGTTTTGTGGTCGCGGGAAGAATGTCCTAACAGACGCGAGCTTGCCAAATAGACCAAAGCGGTTCCCCCAACCCCCTTTGAGCGCAAACCCCTCTACATGAGGATAAAAGGCTTTTAATGCGCACGCATACACAGACACACAACTTTCACAAACTGTATCAGCCTCAACAATGTAGAGATGACAAACACCCGGTCTAAGCATCAAAGGCCTACGATGCATTGTGCAAGCGTAAAGAAACCAACCGGGTAACCCGATAGACCACTAATGATGTGTCTCATTCATTGCAGCCGCTTACGGATGGATTCAATCAAATGCATTACGGGCCGTCTGGTCTTCGGGGGCTTGTCCGCGGGGAATGATGAGCTCATAATGGCCCTATACAATAAAATATAAGATGAAGAGCGCGCGCGTGAAACCGCAGCAGGTTCTACTGAATCTCATCATATCGTCCGATTCATTTATTTCGCCGCTCGGTTATGAACGAGCTGGAATCAATCCGTCCATCAATAACGGGAAGCTGGGGCGTTAATCTGATCCGAAACCAAACCTGATCTCAGTCTCGGGGAAACCGCAAAGGTTCACTTTCCTGCCAGAAGTCCTGCGTTCATCTCGTTCGTCTTGTGTGAGGGTTCACCTAGAAATCTGGCACGCCAATAAAAGGAACGATTTGATCTACGGTTGTGTGTAAAATCCATTACGACTGCACCGCACTTGTTGATTCAACACTTGGGGGAAGAACGAGGAATGTTGCGCAAAACAAATCTGGTATGGCAAACAAAAGTGTGAGATCCTTCGGTTTGTTTTATTCGTTCTCCTCGAATGGCTGCCATCTTTTGGCAGGCCATCTCAGGATCTCGGTGTGTGAGTGTTCTGCAACAATAACTCGCCAGTTGTGTACGTGTGTGTGTGTGTGTGTGTGTGTGTGCACGTGTCAATCGGGCTTCGCTCCCGCAGTGCCACACGCAGGTTGTAAATGAATATGAATGGCTACGAGAAGCCCTGGGAGGGGGACGCCGGAGGCAATGAGCATCGGGCCCCCATTAATCTTGAGAAAACTGACACCTGGGAATAACTGAAACTGCACTCGAACAAGGCGGGCGGGCCAAAAATGCCCCCGTGTCCAGCCGACCAGATTCAAACCGCAGCCACGTGACGTTAGGGGATAGCTTTCTAAGAATATAAACAGCGTCGGTGTTAAAAGTGACAGACGCTAGTTAGTATGCACTTAAAACGGCACTGAACCGATACAGAGATTTATTATATTTTTCATTTTAGATGAACGAAAACAGGGAGGGAACTAATTGTTCATACAATTGAATGAGTTTTGCGGGACGACTTCGTGACAGGACAAACCTTAAAGTGTTGAAAAACGTGACAACACAGATCCAAAATAAACTAATGAAAATAGAAAAATGAACTAAAGTCATTTTTTTAACATTTTATAACTGTAACTGTTCACTGTAAACATAAAAAAAGTAGATTGTGGTCAAAAGTCTAAGGTCCGATTAACGTTTTGCGTCTTTTCCGCGCGCATATTCGTTATTTTAAATGTAGACTCCCGCGCGCAAATAAGACGCCGCATCAAGATGGAAATAGTTCATTTTTTTCGGAGTGCCATGCGTGCACCGCCAGTCATTAGAAGAGAGAAAGCGGCGCGGCACGCGTTTACCTCGTGGTTTTAGACGCAAAATGTGAATCTGGCCTACGTCAAGCTTTTTGTCATTTTTTATAACAATAAACAATGGGCAATACAGAAAAGCAAAATATGAAGAGTTTATATGACAACAGATTAAATAAATTAAAAAATCATTATTATCATATTTTTATCATGTGTTTTATTGTGTAAGTTAGCTTAGATTTTTTAAGTTGTTAATATTATCACTTAATGAAAACACCCAAATGCAGTTTGATTTATAATATTTGGAATGCAAAATAAAAAAATGATTGAGAGCCGACACGTAACAAATTCTTTAAAGAAAACACTACAATCACAGACAATAAATACCGACAATAAATAAAACAGATGCAATGACACGGGCGTTGAGCGCGCAAAGACAAACTGTGCGTTTCTTCAGACAATCGAGATACAGCACAGCCCATTAACCACACAGAGCGCAGGGCTTTTTGTTTGCGGTCACGGTAGAGAAACATTGTTCCTCATGTTTGGAATTCCACTTTCCTCTCTTCATCAGCCCCTCGTTCTCAGGAGGATGAATGGAAGGTGGAAAACTCAAAAACACAGGCACCTGATCTCCCTGAACGCAGCACGCACGTCTCTCTTAACGCAATGATTGTGATGTAAGTCACATAACCTCATCAAAGGATCAATGACGGATGTCGAGAGCGGTATTTCATGACATTTCGATTTGACATGATGTTTATCTCCTGTCCAATGTGACAGGTCCGACAGTTTCACATTTAGGATTAATAAGACACGGCACAAATGTGGCATCATGTAGCGGCGTGAAACCAAAAGGGACAAATTCTGAACAGTGAAAAACAATCGGTTTAGCAAAACTAGGTGCACTCTTTTAAAGTTGCAATTAGTCATTTTTACCGCTGTATCGCCATCTCTGTTAAAAAAATTAGAAAAAATTTTTTATGCTATGTGATGTTTAAACTAGAGCCAATAACCAGACATCTAGCAAAAGCCTGGCAACAACCCATACCACCCCTAGCATCGTGTTTTCAGGATGTTTTCTCAATCTCAAAGCCACCTCAATGCAAACTGACACCCAACTAACTAAAGCAGGACGATACAAGTATCTACAAACATACATAAGAAATACACTAAATGTAATTCTTTGATATGAAATGTGTTTGACATGAAGATATGAAATATGAAATGTGAAATTAAAATGAGCACGCATGCAAGAACGGCCACAAACAGCCTGTGTCTACAGAAGAAACCCTCCACGGCGAGGTTATGCACATCAGCGTCAGAAGACGGAGAGTGTTAATGCAATGCTACGACCCCGCAGATGGGCTTCTTATGCATGGATCAATGATAGCGCTCTAACCAAGAGACAAGTATGTGTGTGCGCATCTGCATATGTCAACAAAGCAAAATCTCCATCCCACTTTAAAATTACCCAGCTTTCTCAGGCTTAAGCAATAACCAATAGGCTTAATCGCGCCGGAGGTAATACAACTGAATGTTTACTTTCTGTCTGGCGTAGTGAATATATCGCTTTCTAGGAAGGACGTCTTATGAAGGATTTCACTTCTAGTAAGGAGTATCGTTTACTAATTTTATTATAAAAATGTTTTTCCAGTTGTGTTTATGGTCGATTATTTGTAGTAAAAACTATTGCACCTGGGATAGCGATAGCGCAGGTACATGCAAAAAAAAATACACCTGAATGTAAACAGGCAGGACTGAAATCCAAGCTGATCTCATACAGTAGGAATGCGTAAGTATTTTACGAGGTGGCTAATTTGGAAAGAATTCGTACAACGTACGATTATAAGAAAAAAGCAATAATGAACTCACCCCTAAACCTAACGTCACCGGGCAAAGAAAAATCTTCCTAAATGTACGAATAATACTGTACGAATTCATGAATTAGTTACGAATTTCCATTAAATTTAAACGTCTAGCAAAATATCAGATCAAATTAATAAAAATGATCGGATGTTGGACTAAATAAAGATGTTCTAAAGTATATAAGCTGCAAAATTAAACATTGCTAGTGAAATTCGACAAGAATTAGCATGATCTATTTTACATTTAATGTTTTATAGCATTCAAATGTTGGTATCAACCCTACTAGCGAGGCCGACATTCCCAACACCTTCCGAGATTCACGGGCGACACAACAGGTCGTCATTAAAAGAATTATAGTGGCTGACACTGACACGAGCTCACACATCCCGCCTGCAGCAGGACACAAACAGCGTTTCTCCATGTTGCTTGTGCCATATCATGCCACTGCGATCGCACAGCTTGAAGAGTCAGTGACACCGTCACCGATTTTTACCACCGCCGTCATTCAAACAGGAACCAGCGTCTGTGTAATGAGACGGCAGGCCGGCGTGCGGCATAATCAGAGATCTGTATGACTGACATAAGCACTTCAACGTGCTGTCAGTGTGTTTGTAAAAGCACGATGAGGGTCACTAGCGACGTAATCTAGGGTGGGTTTTTCTATTTTTAAACATAACCATGAGAACATTGAACTAGCTTTATGTTGTA
The DNA here is from genome assembly GCA_006030095.1 of Triplophysa siluroides. Taxonomy (NCBI): domain Eukaryota; kingdom Metazoa; phylum Chordata; class Actinopteri; order Cypriniformes; family Nemacheilidae; genus Triplophysa; species Triplophysa siluroides. The sequence continues at coordinate 10,257,565 of VCII01000028.1, read as the reverse complement.
AATGTTAGTACATAAGACCATATATAAAAACAAAGACTGTCCTCTTGGGAGGTTATTTCTTAAGAGTTTGGGAATCATAATTGGAATGTAATGGGCGCTCAAGTGAATTTCGGTTGGAATAAAATCGTCGCCGGGCAATTTAATATTTATTTTTCGCAGGAAAGACAGGAAGCTTTTTAGGACTATTACAGCAAAACGCAGAGCAAAGGATGTGCATTGGGTGCATAATCGATGCTTTTTAACGCATTCGATCGTCCTTGTGCAGTCACAGAGAGTGATGGGTAATGTAGTCACATCCAGAGGTCGAACCATGTGTTCCCCACGTATACATAACACCAATTCTATTCTTAGTTACTTCTCTGGTGGTGGTGATGATCAACAGTGAGACGTACGCCAATATAGAGAAGAAATGCCAATCCTAGGCTTATAAACGTAACTCGAATATACAATAACAACAGGTTGTGCAGTTTAAAGGGCAGAAAGAAGGTAAATTGATCATGTAATAAAGGAATATTTCAGGCAAAAATGAATAATCTTTCATCATTCATTCGCCCTCATGTCTTTTCAAAATGTCATTTTTCTAAATATCTTCTTTTGTGTTCCACGGGGGGGGGTCAAATGACATGAGGGTGAATAAATAATGTCCAAATTTTCCTTTTTGGCTGAACTATACCCCCAAGACCTTGACTAAAACTTTATAAGAACAAATAAAAACTAAACGCTATGATAGAATATCATCACTTTATCCTACAGGCAATGCACAGGCAAGCAATGCTCTGTCTTCTTGTTTTCTATAAAGCATATCCTGAGCTTTCCAAACGTATCTTTTATTTACTTAATCCTTGCCGTTGACTGCAGACAACACATAAACTCTTTTTAAATCAAACCCCATTGGACCATTCTGAAACAACAAAGGGTAACATGGAGACAGAGATACAATTGCAAGGGTGGGGGGGGAGAGAGAGAATTATTATGAAATTATTTTATTTTTTCTCTAATGTTTGTACTTGTATGTCTTTTGTTATATGTTCAATGCTTTGGCAATATTGTAAGAACACGCAATCATGCCAATAAAATACCTTGAAGATTGAGAGAGAGAGAGAGAGAGAGAGAGAGGAACAGAGAGAGAGAGTAAATAAGTGACTGCCGTGCACATCACAGAGGCGAACCGGAAACATGTAGTTCACCCAGAGGTTGAAAAACCTCATACCCAACTGAGACCAAACATAACCCAGTGAGAGTAAATATTGCTGGCAGAGAGAGTGATGATGTAATTCTGTGAGAGACCCATGAACCGATGTTCCCAAGATCTCCTAATGTCAAAGGACACCAGAATTACACTTATTAGTGTTGCTTTAAAGGTCACCGTGTCATTTCAGTTCAGTGACAACGTTTCGAAATGAAACAATGTTCACTAAATTCTCAACTTGATGCCAGATTCCTTTGAGCGGCCGCCCTCCTGAGTGGACTTACTTTGAACCTACATTCCCTCACCTGGGGCTTAAACTAATCCCAACCTGATCCCTTCGGTTGGCTCCACGGCTTCTGGAGAAGAATGCTTTGAGACGGGCTCCGTTCAAAACGCGCTCTTCTCGTTCCTCACTTCACTCGAGACTCTGGACAACGCGCGGGCCTTCGCGGTCGGAACGGGAGATGTGTAGGAGGTGGGAGTTGTTTGCTAGCACTCCACTAGTACAAACCACATTTACTCCCAAAAACTCTCCACGCAGCCGGGGCCGAGCGCGATTCTCATGCCAGCGAGCGGCTGCCAATAAACCGGAGCCTTGAGCCCGTGCCACGACAGGGGATAGATGGCACTATGAATGCAAAAAGGCTCGCAGGTAGAGCCGGGGAAGCAAAACGCATCGGAGAACAGAAGGTCACCGCGCAGATGGGAATTTATTTCTGAACGTTTAATGAAAGGGATTTATGATGGAGGAATGTCAACGAGAATAGGTGAAAGGTATCGATAGGCGAACAGCTCAGTTTTTCTGACTACCCATGACGTGAGCGAATTTAAAGGGATAGTTTGCACAAACATGATCATGACTAATTCTTCTGTAGAACACGAAAGAAGATATTTGGAAGAATGTTGGTCGGCAAACAACATTGAACTCCATTGACTTCCATCACAAAACCACAGCGACATCTCTCAAAATATCTTCTTTCGTGTTGCGCAGAAATTACTCATATAAAGGTTTTGAGGAACGTGATGGTGAATTTATGTTGACTGTATTTTTACCTTTTATTTTTGGCCTTCAGAAGTTCTTCACAGACTTTCTATTGTAATTCTATAAGTCGTACGGCGTGGGACCAATTAGAAATCACATTTTGTTCTTTTTCTAATTCCTTATCCCGGTCCAGCGAAAAACAACAGCAGTCTTGTCATACGGTACTGATCAGGATGGAATAGATACTGTAGCGTTTATCTCTCGTCGCTAGACATGAAGTCTTGGCTTTAAATGACCAAATCAAGTCTTCTTGCTCATGCGAATCAAAAAATAAACATCCAATTGGATCTCTCGTGTCTTACACTTTCCCTCGGGCGTCTTTTCTTCTACAGCGGGGGTTGAAGTCTAGCGAGTCTGGTGAGCACGAGACATCTCAGCTCGACTAGAGCAATATTTGGGGAGCCCAGCATCGCCCGCAGAGGGAAAAAACCTGACCTCTCCACTCGATCCTAATACTGTCTCCTGATGGGTCGGGGAGGATAGAAACAGAAAACAGAGATTACCCAAAGGAGAGAGAAATCAGAGATGACGTGTCTTTTGTTCCTCACTGTTTTTCCTAAGACAGCACCGAGATGTTTGCTTACAGAGTCTCCTGATTCTCAAAACCCACGAATCTCGTGTGTCTCATCCAACGTTTCGGAAGATATCTCAACAATGTCTCTGTGTTCAATGTGCAAACCAAAGAAAGAGAATTGCAAACGGAGGATAGAGGAAAGGAGGAGGAGAGGGAAAACAACATATTAAAACCAAACCACGTCCCGATGGCAACAGGCCCGTGCTGGTATTTCCTGCTGTAGCTCAAAGCCATCACACAACTGGGAGCAGTGTGACGGAGAACAGCAGGACCGGGATAAAGAGGATCGGGAACATCACAACGCGTTCACATGCGCACAGCGCGCATGCGGATTGACCTTTTATGCAACATCTGGGCGGCGCTGTTTATTGGCCTGACATTACTTTTCCCACATGGATTGTAAAATAATCTGTTTGCTAAACTCCAGCGTGATCCGTCAATACTCACAAAGATCAGAACCCTCTTCTGGTGCCTGACCTGGGATCAGTGCTCTTAATATAAGAGGCGCCCTGTCGGTGCTCCACTGTAATAAGACAAACTGAACGCTGACCGGTGTCAGTTCTCTTCTTCTTATTGCTTGACACTATATGTGAACTAAACCCCCGGATGCTCGGACAAAGCGGCAAACGTTTTCCTGTGTTTTTCAATGCTGGAGACTGAGAAATGTCAAGAGCGCTTATACTTCTGCATACTAATAGCTTGCAAAATACAAATGTCAAATGCAAAGTCAACTCGTATCTTAAGGTTTGTATTTTTGGCGTAAAGGCTCGTTCACACCAAAAATTATAATAATAAAGTTTTAAAAAAAAATCAGTTTCCGTTCGCAAAACGGAAAACAATATTGTTGAAAACTCTTGCAGAGAGATTTTTGTCAGCTAACGAATAATAAAACATTGACAGCGAATCAAAATCCTTTTGAATTTAGAGGGCTTGCACGTTTAAGATGCGAAAAAGCAGCATTGCAATAAAGCTCTAATTGTTATTTTTGGTGTGAAAGAAACCATTTTTATTAGCGATTTTTCTAGCAAAATTCACAGATAAATAATGTATGACCTTCACATATCATTTATAATACTGCAATAATATACAAAAGCAAAATACTACAAACAAAACAAATGAAATACAAAAAAATGTAATAAAATAAAACAAAATAACACAAAATAAAATAAATGACAAAAAAACTAAATTCAATTAAATACTAAAAAAACTAAAGAAAAGAAAACACTAAAAAATAATAATAAAAAAATCAGTTTTGTTTAATAGCGACCTTAAAATCAACTTTTGTTTGGGGCTGAGGCTTAGCGTTCTGTTACATGATCTAGCCTAGCTGTGGTGCTCACATAGACGCTATGGCTTCAAGTCTGACTTACATCATCTTCCAATGTCAATCAGCCGTTTTCTCCCTATGATCTTCTCTTCAGAACATCCTCAAAGCCATCTGCGACTGAACAGATCCATTGTACGGTACACTGTTATACATTAAAGACAAACTGGCAATGGGATATAAACACAGACACTTGCTTGATGTGGTATTGGTACACTTTTTGCTTGGGTTAGGATGTCACGCACCATGAGACACTGACAAACAGGAAGTGAAAGAGTTGACCTGAACTTAAACTCACCCCCTCCCCTCACATGTGACTAAACAAGATCCAGCTGGTCCTAATACCACTAATCTCAATTTAATGCCATTATCTGAGGTAATAAAACAATAGAACATAGCAAGCATTCATAACCACGAACGCAATAAACCTCTCCGGCATTCTCCGGGGTTTAAGCACAGTTATAAAGGCCGTGTTTGATCTTGCCTAGATCAGTATAGAGGAGGATGGGTGGTTAATGGGTGCCAGGCACAGTCGTCTTATCCAGGTTAGGGACTCAGACAAATCCGCCAGTCCTAGCACCACCATGCCCTGCATTCCAGCTCCCAGCCTTCCTACCACATGGAGATGTTTAGGGGCCGATACCACCCAGCGAGACGTCTAACTCCCTACCCAGCGGGAGCATGGAGAGAGCCAGCTCAGATGTCAGCCATTTCATAGAAGCTGGAGAAAAGAGGTCACACGCATGGCTGATGTTAAATCAAAGCACATTAAAATGCCACTTTGGTTTCGCCGTTCTAAACGTGAAGACGAATAACCCAGTAGTCTCTTCACAAGAGTGTGAAACTCTTGATGTTTATTGATCGGGGAAGTCACTTAAAACGGGGGTCTTCAACCCTTTCCAGGCTATGGGCTGAGTGGTGGATAAAAAGATGGTGACATGTCTTGCTGTTTAAGCCTGGCTTATAAGAACATGTCGTTTGTCTAATATATACATTTGTTTATGCTTACATTGAAGACCTGTAGATAATTCATATACAAATATACAAACATTGCGGCCTTACATTTTTAAGTACTGACTTTACAAGTCATTTCTGTTTTTATTCTGTCCAGTGGAATAAATATTTATATTAATATTAATTTGTTGATAAGTAAAAAATATGTAAAAACATTTTAAAGAAAAGTTGTAAGTTGAAGATTGAATTAAAATAAAATAAAAATAGACGAATCATACTTAAACAGATAATCATACTTAAATAATAGGGATGTAACAGTATGTTATGGCAAAATTGTCTCAATATTATCGTTGTCACATGACATGAAATGATCGGTCTTCCGAGCCTTTAACATAGAGGATGTTAAACAATAATAGATATTTCCTCTGTCAAGGTCCAGCTGGTGCAGTTTTTTATTTTATAAAAGTCATTTGACCTATCTCACACTATACCTCATAAATCAAAGCAACAGTTATGATATGTAATAATTGTTTTTTTAAATATTGTACCGCAGACATTACGCCGAGTTATTATCGTACAGCGAGATTTTGATATCGTTCCATCCCAATTAAATAACGATTACATTTTTTTGTAATAAAATTATAAACTACTTTAGGTGGTGATCTTGATATGAATTTGCACAATGAAAAATCATAAAAAAACACGCAAGCTCCATCCCCTTAAACCAAACCATTACTGAGACAAAACCAGATCGCACCGAAACGAACACGTACGAATGAAATTGTAAATTCGTACAAACTGATATCCTCGTAAAATAGTTATGAATTGTCATGAGATTGTATTGCGTGAATATGAGGAAGTCTCATTGGTGAACTTCCTGGCCCCCTAATCACCCCGTCTCACCAAAGACAGGCCAGAGGAAGTTGCCTTCGGGAAAGAGGAAGTTGATTAGGTCGGAGGGTCAGAAGGTGATGTCCAATGGCTTTAGAGGAAGTAGTGTGGAAATGTCAGTGGAACGGATTACAGACGCAGCGTAAATGAGTCCTGGACGCTCTCACCCATCTTACAAACGTTGGCGCAACCCCAGCCGTCGCCCCCTCGGAGAACAATGCGTATCTTCTCCTGTCAGAGTGGCATCTTAGAAATGCTAATGAAATTCTGACAAACAGCAGACAACAGAGAGAGAGCCGATCCCACTGACAAAGCAATCGCATTCAATAAAACCTCTTTTTTAGTCTGTCATTTCTTGCCTGGTTACTTTATGAATACTCAAACAGAATGAATTGATGTTCTGCATACATGGAACGACAAACGCTTAGAGGAAAGGGAAAACAAATATGGAAAAATAAAACACCATTTTTCTTTTCTAAACTGTTAGGAGCTTCCACAAGGGGCGGATAAGAAGGAGACGCAAAACGATTTAGCAACAGTGTAAAAACAAGCTCCAATTAGCTAATTAAAGCTGACAATTAGCCAACGCTTGATTCAGCTGCCAACAAAACAACGCACCTGAGACTGGCACAAACAAAAGACGTTCAATATCTTTCGCTTTGTCACTTTACACCCCTTTTACGATTTTATTTGTGTTCGTCGCTAACTCGTGCCCTTCTCTTGTTATGTACGACAGCCATACATTCAAAACACGCACATAAAAGTGGACTCTACGTAAGTGGAGGTTAACACAATTGTTATACGGTGATATTCTTTTAACTACACGCTGTGATACGTAAATATGTCATGAACCTTAAATAGTTTTAATAGTACTTCAATTTTAAATACATCAACTGCTCGGATGAGCTCATTCCGTTATTTATCAGTCGATATGTTTGAAGATGTTAAAATTTTAAGATAAAAAATTACGTCAAAAATTATTAATTTAACGTCAAAAATGGAATTAAATCAACATTTGCATTGCATCTTATTTCATAACACCCAGACCCGATTGGAAGCTTGCAACACTATAGAATATCATTATTAAATATATAAAACAATTTGCTATCTTAGTAATGATTCCTTAAATCACTTTAATTTAACCGCAGTTAAACCATAGTCACCGTAGCAAAACCATTGTGAATTTGAAAGGATATTTCATAGCACCATGGTCTCATCTGTCACCATCATTGCAACATTGCGCCAGAGAACGCTAAGACTTAATATAAAATAGCAACAACAAGATTTGCTATGCCACAGTGTGCCAAGTCATTCAAGCTTCGGACCTGAAACCATCCTTGGAACCCTCAGAGAAGCTCATATTCCCATAACTCAAATCCAGTGGGGTCTGTGTCAGGTCTTCTCCCATTAAAAAGACCTAGGAGTCCATTTAAAGAGTGACAGGGTGAATGGAGCGACTCTCATGACTTTTTCGACAGTGCCCTTAATTTCTTGCATCGGCGTTCTGGAGCTTTCCATTATTCCTGCCTGACGGGGAATTACGGCAGGCACTCCACTCTGTAACAAGCTCCTTGACCTTTCTCTCGCAGGGATGGAATATTCCACCCCACGAACGGCTCCGTCCGGCCGATGGCTCGCTGAGAGCCGCTGTAATAATATTTGGCTTGATATTTCGCAAGGTGCAAAGAAAGCTGACATTGTCTTAATAGTATTTGACTCAGTTTGACTGATGTAACTCAAGGGTATGGAGTAATAATTAAGTCAACTTGAAAAGAGGAAAACCCAACATAATCATTTTGTATTGTTATCAGGGTCCAACATGAGCTCTCGCTAACAAATGCCAAATTGCCAAATGCAATTAAAAATGGGCTTTAGTGAGTAAATACAATTGAGTTACTCGCCAGCTGGCTGATCATTTTAAAACGATCTGTTACATAATACACTATTTAAATGGTAAAAATGCTGATCTACAATTTAAATTGTTAGAATGATGTAAACATGTCAATGTTTACATCATTCTAACAAATGTCTCCCTGATGTAAACGTCAAAGCAAACACATACTAAAGAAAACATCTGTAGTGACTCGTTGTCTAAGCACCTTTTCTCAATTTAAACTGGTATCTGATGTCTGAAGTGTTTTTGTACAAAAATACATCGTTCTACGTTTACAAAATACAAAACAGTATGCTTTAGAAATGTTTATGGCTGGTAAAGATTCTTGATTCACTCGCCATTACCAGTTAAAAACCCTTACGGTGTCAGATATGCACTGAAAAACAACTAGTAGTATTCACTTGTTTGCGTTATTTTACTTAATATTTCGCACACAGTTATTAGTAAAGTAAATTTACGGAATTTTTGTGCCGTGTTCTTGCACACAGTTTTTTTCTAAGTAAATCTAAACAGCTTGTTTAAAAACAAAACAATTTAAAAACCATTAAATAAGTAAATTAACACAAAAAAGTAAATCCAACTAGTTGGTTCAGTGTGGGATATTCCTACTGTATTTGCTGGAATATCTCTGACTTCAAGCCATATGGTGCGCTGCTGCACAAATCTTATAAAAGTACACATAAAGAAAAAATATGGCAACGCTAGCATATGTTTAGCAGGTGTCCTGTTATCAACAGACAAGACAATGCAAACGGCATAATGTAAAAAACCAAATGTACATCTCTCTAGACACCAGAACTGTCCATATGTCATCATACATCTCAACAAAGAGATCACAAATTAAAATGTCCAAGTCACACGTCCAAAGTCAAGTAGTGTGATATTTCAAACAGGAAGTTTTGGAGTTGAAAGGAAATGCTTCAAGACGCTCTGACTGGGTTATATTATCTCCTCCGCTCTGCTTACATGTCTGGTCCTGAGCTTCCTGCCAGCTGGGCATTTCAAGTCCAGATAAAGCCCACAGAAGCCCTACGGTGGCCCGGCAGCAGCCAAAAACCTTCATTTGCAACACCGTAATTAACACTGAAAGATGGCAAATGATCCAATCAAAGGCTCCCAATGGTTTTCAATAAGCCACTAAGAACTCTTTGTATAAATTGCAAGGGAGTGAATGAGTGTCTGGCTCATGTCAGCCAATCAATCAAGTTACCTCCAGCAAAGCACGTCGCTCAACAAGATAACACAAAGACAAACTATCTGACATCAGCCTCAAAACAGATATCACATCTGTGGCCATTATGCCACCAAACGCTAAATACTTTATTAAAAATAGATGTTTATGAAACACATACTTCACGAGATATATCTAAATGTGACTTCCACACAAAGAAGAGTAACGGTCCAGTTTTGGCTCCAAATCAATGTGTGTTTTTTACACAAACAAAACTGCACCGGGACTAAATTCAACAATGAGAAAAGCAGCTCCGGAGGAGAGAAAACCAAACATTATCTTAGTGTATTTAAGCCTGCGCCAATAACAACAATCCCAAGCACTCCCTTATCCTTCTCATGACACAAACAAAACAGAGTTTCTGTAATGGATGCCACAGTGTGCAATGTGTGAGAGAGAGGTTGACATTTTTGCTGATAAATAAGTGCCAATAACAGCTTTTGGAGCTATCAAATAAGGACACACAAAGACAAGGATAACTTTTGGGGAATTACGTACACTAAGGATGTCAATCATTTACTCACTATGGGGGTCTGCTGTGACACGTGGCTACAGCAACACAAAGCCTTATGGGTAAAATTTATTTTGATTAATAACAATAGATAGAGAGAAGTATATTTAATGTCATGTTATCAAGCAGGATACATTGTAAAAATCCTTAATTACTCAAAATGACCTGTCTTATCGTTGTCTAAATACAATAACCTCACATTCTGCCAACATTTGTTAACATTTGCATTTATGCAGTTAGCAGACATTTGTATCTTAAGATACTTTTAAGCACATTCAAGGAATTCTTTTTGTATCAATATGCATGTTCTGTGGAGATAAAACTTGCTCTGCGAATGCATTGTTCTAACAATCAAACAACGGCAGTGACGTCACGTCCAGTAAACTTTGACAGTGTTTGCAGACGCCGAGGCCATTTTCTTGAAAACATCTGTGAGACTGCGATCGATTATTGGAGCTATTGATTGGCAGCTGCAGCAGAGAGATTGATGAATTCATCAAGGCCATGCTGATCATCAACCATCTGACCTTTACAAACCACCTGAAGGCAACACAAGTGTCCATTAAGAAACACTAGAGGTTAAAAACATGTCGAAAATGTTACATTGACCAACAGGTACCAAAAAAATGTAGCGATTTTTGTAGCTTAATTGGATCATTTGGATAAATGGTCCACCAAATGCATCCATTATAATGTTACCAACCAGCAGCATGTCCAAACAGATTGTGAAACCATTTTATACTGTTGTTTACTAGCGATACAGTTAAATTGGTGGATTGACATATATTACAAAACAACATAAGCTTGGCAAACAAACTATTACCTTTTGAATTAGATACTTTAACTTGAGCACTTCCAAGATGGCCGCCAAACGAACTGACTTGTTTCAAAAATGATTTTAGTACTAAAAACTATTTCAGTCGCCTGAGTATAGCTACGCAGTATCTACATGCCCAAATCACCTTTCTGTGGTCTGTTGGACACATGCAGAAATGACACGGGGTCACATTGGAACTTCAGCTTGAATGTTTACGTGCTCGTTGACTGTCAGTGTGCATTAACTTTTCGGTGAGGCGGCGGCGTACTCTATCTCCAGGATATTTTCTCGGGCGGCGTGTAGTGAGAATGTAAACGGACAGTAGGACGACCCTGTTTAAACAGTCCTTCCGCAGGCGGCGATGATGTCGTCCGGCTTTCCTCTGTGGCAGCGCGCGCGAGCCAAGGATTTGAAAGGAATACATATTAAACGCATTAATGAGCGGCCCGTGACATCTCGGCAATCCGGGGCGGTGGAAACGACCTCATTAAATATCATTGCATTAAGCCACATTCATGAATTTAACCACTGGGCCATTGTTTGCCTGCAAATGTGATTAAAGCAACATTCTCTTTTTGTTTGGGTTCTTTCAATTATTTTTGGAGGGCATCTCAGCCAGGAAACCTAATGATCTGAGACAGCTTTTGACTGTGTCCACAAAAGGTCTGAGCCAATTAACAAACGGCTTCTTCCCACCTTCCACGGACAGATGCTGTTAGCATAGCGGATCACTCTAGCAATCACCACCGGAGGCCATTTTGAAAGCCTTGCACACTCCGGGGTATTTTCAGTAACAGCTGAATTTGAAACAGTGCAGGCCTTTAAATCGTGAGAGCTGTGGCATGCCTGTGTTAAGGTGTGCGTACAACCTCTGAATGAATGTGTGTATGCACGCATAAAAGTACCCGTGTGTGTACATTTATACATTTATGCACGCTAGGGATGTCATTTTAAGCGTATAGGAGCCCTAGAGACTTCATGGTGACGCAGAGACACAACCAGTGCAAAACACACGAACGGCCAAACTCAAGGGGGCTATTTATGAGGAACAGACCGGTAACCACATCTGTCCCAGAACAGATTTCCCTCTACTATTGACCAGTTAGCACATATACATTGCCAAAACGTCTGCTTAATATTATTCTAACGTTAAACGCCAAGCATCTAGTGTCATTCCTTCCTTCACAGACATACCGTCATCAGACCGTAGGTCAGTCAGAAACCAGAAAAGTCCAGTCAAATGGCCGACGCTTAATATAATCAAATGGGATTCATTCAATGACTGGATCCACCTAGACACCCAAAGCATTAAATCTCGGCATCTCACTAGGAGTCAGGCACTGTGCTGGCCAGCCCTGCTTTACAGGGTTATTAGTATGGAAATGGGCCCGCTGCTTGCTCGGCAAGTGCCAAACGGGAGGCATTGATGAGGAGAGAAAAGATGAAACGAGAAGAGAACGGAAAGAGAAGAGAAATAGATTAGAAAAGATGAGAAAAATGGGATGAGACAAGTCAAGATAAAAACAAGGGGGATGAAATGAGACAAGCAAGAAGGTGAAAAAGAACGAAGAAGAGAAGAGAAGAGAGAGAAAGAGAAGAGAAGAGAAGAGAAGAGAAGAGAAGAGAAGAGAAGAGAAGAGAAGAGAAGAGAAGACAGAACTTAAACCAAAAATTTGACGAAACACAAGACAAGAAGACAGAAGAACGGAGAAGAGAAGCGAATGAGATTAGTCAGAAAAGAAAAAAACGAGACAAAAAATGAGAGAATAAAGAAGAGGAAAACAGAAAGAACCAGAACACAAGACGGAAGGTAAAAGAATGAGAAATGAAAGAAGAGGAAAACAGAAAGAACCAGAACACAAGACGGAAGGTAAAAGAATGAGAAATGAAAGAAGAGGAAAACAGAACTAAACCAAAAACATGACAAAGCACAAGACAAAAAAAAGAAGAAAAAAAGAATGAGACAAGAAAGAGGAGAAGAGAAGCGAGACAAAAGAAAAAAGGACGTCTGAAACCCACAGTGGGTGTTACACACGACATTCCTGCAATTTAGAGTTTGCTTTAAAATGACGTTATGAAGAAACGTGGCCACATGACATCAGCGATGGAGGTCATCCAGGACCCGCCAAGACGTTCAGGGCTGGGCACCGATGACATCAGCAGCACCCAGTACGGGACATGCACATTATGTCACAAACACGCGCCATACATCACCAGCGAACAGCCCGAGCGTGATCGATCTCCTCCGGGCGTCTGCAAAAGAGATGAAAACTAACCCACCTATCTTTCCTCCACCAATCCCTGCCCTCCTCGGCACCCTGTAGACATAAATATCATTTCCCTTCCCTTTCTCTTCCGTCAAGGTCAATTCTCCCTTCGTCTGAAATCCACGCCGTCCAGGGAGGGGACGAAATACTCGGCCCGTTCGAATCGAACGCTAGACCGTAATAACGATAGACGAGAGGGGGATTACGCATCGTCAGCAGAAAACCGAACCGGCTTATCTGTTTGTCGTCCCATCTTCAGAAATTGCCATTTACAATTAAGAAGTCACTTCGCATGAATTGCGCACGGATTTTTAGGGTGTTTAGACCCGAAACCCCAGAAAGCCAACGGAATCCAATCGACTGCTAATGCCGTGAGGGCCGTATCGAGACCGTGTGAACAACCGGGGATCACAAACCTCTGCAAAGAGAATACGGGATGTGTATCGGGTCCACAGAGAGACGGACAGAATACGTGACAGACAAACTCCTATGTGAGTGTTGGACTGGGTCACGCTAGAGGCCCTCAACGCTTGCAGAGAGGAACTGAGCGATCCGATTAATACAACCTGACAGCCCTCCCCAGTACACCGAACAGCTCGGGGGATAAAAACCCTCCGGCCCGCTGTTGCGCGAGTATGTGCGATCGTGTTTACACGTGTGTGCGTGTTTCTCACCTTTGCATCAGCCACTGAAGCAACAGTAACGTGCTCGTGACTCAGTCAGACAGCGCTTGGATCTCGACCCTGGGCGGAACGTTGGCCTTAGTGAGTGGGATGGAAATTTGGATGAATGTGTGTATGTGTTTATGTGGGTTAGACGGTGAGGTGAACATATTGGTCTCCATGTCTGAATGGATTGATCCATACATGTACTTAAAGGGATAGTTCATCCAAAAAAGTATTTACTTTCTTTCTTCTGCAGAACACAAAAGAAGATATTTTGAAGAATGTTGGTAAAGTTGTTTTGTCTTTCAAGAGTCAGATACAGGTTTTCAACAACTTGAGGGTGAATAAATGACAGAATTGTTATTTTTGGGTTTAGTCAACTTAATAAATATCCACAAGCACAAAAAATGAGGAAGTGTTTAAATCAGGTGCAAACCCACCACCACACACACTTTCTATGACACAACGCATAAACTAAGCCAGGCCTGTCTTTATGTTATATGGAGCTTCTCCGAACAAACAGATCTCCACCTGCGAGATGGTTTCGCGAGCCGTCCTATTTTCCTGCAGCCCCTATTAAAAGAGCCTCGGGGTCCGGCGACTGAAGAGAGATGCTCTTTGAGGACAAAGAAAATCGTTACCGTGCGGGTCAATATGTCGGTGGAACGGCTCGTAAAGAGAAACTACCTGCGAGAAACAGCAGCACAGTTTCACAGCGCCGCTGCTACATTCTGCTCGATAATGGAGGAGAAAGGAAAGGCGGCTAATCATGCAGGTAAATAAGCTTTTATTCTGTACGAATCTTAGAGCTTAAACGTGCCACCTGCTCAGAGCACTCACAACACGCCTCGCTCCAAAGACTGCAATGAGAACGCCAAGAACCATAGATCAGACTGCAATGAGAACGCTAAGAACCATAGATCAGACTGCAATATCTGCTGAGGATATAGTTAAACAGACGGACGCTTACATTCAGAAATTTCAGATGAAACTGATGGATCAGACATCAGAAGAGACAGACAGAGTGAGCAGACTGAAAGATGTGCATAATCAGACATTATCAGACGAGACTGACAGACCGGATATAAAATGAGAGATGGACAGACGTGTACAACATCATACATTTTCAGACAAGACAGACAGACCAGACATAAACTGAGACAGACAGACAGACGTGTACATAGTCAGACATTATCAGACAATTCAGACAGACAGACCAGACATAAACTGAGACAGACGTGTACATAGTCAGACATTATCAGACAATTCAGACAGACAGACCAGACATAAAATGAGAGACAGACAGACGTGTAAATAATCAGACATTATTAGAGAAGTCAGACAGACAGACCAGACATAAGCTGAGACAGACAGACAGACAAGTACATAATCAGACATTCGGACCAGAAATAAAGTGAGACAGACAGACAGACATGAACTTAACCAAACATTATCAGATAAAACAGACAGATGATCGACATCAGATGAGAAAAACAGTGACAGATAGATAGACATAATCAGACATTACGAGGCAAAGACGGACAGACATCAGATGGGACTGACAGAGAGAAAAGACAGATGGACATTAAATGAGATAGACAGACAGGCAGAAAGAGCAGACGTCAGATGAGACATCAGATGAGATGGATCAGACAAGAACATCAGAGAGAGGGATAGATACATACAGAATCAGACATTATCAAGTGGGACAAACACACATATCAGACATCAGATGAGACAGACAGAAAAATAAGATAATCAGATTAAATAGACATATCAGACCATCAGATGTGATAGACAGACATGGGGGAATCAGATCAGATCAGACAGAGAGAGAGATTGACAGGTAGACATGTACATAACCAGAACTTGCGGACAGACAGACAACGTAAAAAAAAAGAGTTCAGAATGGATCAGACAGAACATGAGGATGCCTTCGCTGGTGGCTTTCAATCAACACAACATTATGCAAATACGCATAGTCGTCTTCGACTGCAAATAATTTGGCAGCATTGTAAACAGTAATCACATTTAAGAACGAGCGAAAAATAAAATAACAGTATTTATATCAGAGCGATGCCTAATCCGATAAACCCTGTTCATTTACTCAGTCAGAGCACTAAACATGTTTTCCAAAGAACACAATGGAGACGCGAGCACATTGCTTCTATTTCCGTGCCGCTAAGATGAAGATAAAGAGACATTTATCACTTTTATTGTGCCTGTCTTCTCGCTATAATTAATAGCAGACGATAATTTGATCTTTCCTCGTCTTTTCATTTGGCTCTCCTGACAGCTTTCGGCGTGGAGTAAAACAGAGATGGGGAATCTGTACCTTCGAGGCATACCGCAGGGTGTGTACAAAGAGTGTGTGTGATAAACGCACGAGCCAAGCGAGGACTTCAGTCCAAACTGAACTCGGAGGAATTATGCTGTCAATGCATCTGTCACCGAGAATTATAACAAAGAAAAACGTACTGTACATACAGAATTACACCGAGAGAGAGACACACTTTTAAAATTCAGAGGTAAACATAAATTATAAACAAAATACATTTTTAAACACAGACAGACAGATAGAGAGACAGAGACAGAGATAGGAAAACAGAGACAGATAGACAGACATAGAAAGAAAGATGGATAGAAAGACCGACAGAGAAATATGGAGAGGTAGATCAGACAGACAGACACAAAAAGATAGAGATACAGATGGACAGACATACATAGAAAGAGAGAGAGACAAACAGACAGACAGATGGACAGAAATACACAGAGACAGACAGACATAAAAAAACAGAGAGACGGGCAGACATAGCGAGTCAGAAACACAGACATAGATAGACAATGGAGACACAGAAAGACAAACACTGAAAGATAGAGACCAACATACATAAAAAGAGACAGACAGACATACATAGATAGAAATACAGAGAGAGAGAGATAGACACAGACAAAAAATATAGATGGAGAGACAGACAGACAGACAGAAAAAGATAGAGAGACAGATAGACATAGAAAGATAGAAAGACAGATATAGAAAGTAGAGACAGATGTCAAAAAATGATTGTAAGAAAATGATAACAAAGAAAAACACACGGTACAGACAGAATAACAGAGAGAGAGAGAAATAGTTATTGCAGAACTGGCCGGGAAGTTATATTAATGGTGCCTTGGAACAGTGATTAACACTTCAGCCAACAACCCAAAGCATCCTTTTAAGATCCAAGGTTAATTTCCTCTGCTGGCGCCTGTCAGATCATAAGTAGCTTTTACATTAAAGCTGCAATAACTAATTTTTCACTTTAAAAAGGTATTACACTTAAAGAAATGAATCTGGCTTTAAACTAGTGGCTTGTAGATTTACATAAGTGCCCTAATAAGAGCTGTTGTGGCATTACTTACCGTACTAAATCCACAACGCTGTTCAAACCAAATAAGCAACTTTAAGTAACACAGAACACACGAAATAAAGAAAAGCAACAGATCATCATTTCGAAGCTCCTATATAGAGCCAGTGAAGGACAGTGAGATGATCCTAATGTGATGGGAAGGAGCAAGAGGGAGGCGTCGAAGCGCTGGTGTGGGTGATATGACTGGTTTGATGCCAGGCCTAGCAAACACGTATTGGTTCAGTGTCAGATGTGCATTGAACAAGCTCTCCTGTCAGACAGGACTTGATCCAATTAAGAGGTTAAACAAAGAGGCCATGCACAGGAAGCCTGCGGGTTTAACAGAGAAAAAGATCCTCGCGTTCATTCCCTATAGTTGACCATCACGGGAATCGGTTTAACCACAGAACTCCATCCGGACCTCGAATGCGCTCTCTAAAGTCATTTTCCGACAGCTGATACGATCAGCGCGGCTTGAAGTTTGTTTGCCTGGGTGTCCCCGCAAAGCACTGATGCACGACTCTTGGCATCCATTTTGGAGATCTTACCGGGTTTGGCTGGGAAGCTAATAAAGCCATCAGTATGAGCGCTGTTAGACACATTCGGGATACGTGTCTGTCTTGCGGGGCAGAAGGGCTGGCGGAGGAGGGCGAGCCAAGAGACCGCTGGGGTCTCAATTAGGGAGGGATAGGGAAGGTGGAAGAGCCACAGGTCCTGGCAGGATCAGCCAGAGCGGGCCAAGAGGTGACGGACACCTGCTGCCGCGACATCCGCTGTCATCCTGTCAGGAGGTTTTTTGCCAATTCATCCAGAAGCAACCTTTGCTCTCTGTCACTCTGTGTATAGTGTCTAATGTCTTACTGCTACGTGGAAGGAGATAGACGGAGGTGCTAGCCGGAAGATAGACGAGGGGAGACTGGGTCACGCAGCTAAGACCTGCCAGGGGTAAGATAGCCAAGCCAGGTCTAAAGGGGCATGATGGTCTCGGAGGAGAGAAAACATGGGTCACCCATCATTCTTTTCACTGCGACACTCTTAATTACATTGCAAAAAATCGTTATAAGACTTGTTTTCTGGTAACAATATCTTCAAAACAAGATGTGTTTACTTTGACTAGCAAAATGATATATTTAGAGGAATCTAACAACATTTTGTGAGGTGCTTAAGAGGATAGTTCAGCCAAAAATCTAAATTCTGTCATCATTTATTCACCCTCATGTCATTCAAAATTTGTATATGACTGTATTTGAGGCAAATATGAGGTATTTGGAGAAATGTCCAAACAATGGAAGTCAATGCAGGCCAGTGTTGTTTGGTTACCAACATTTGTCAATAAAGTTTATTTTGTGTTTTGCAAAAGTAAACAGATTTAGAATGACATGAGGGTGAATAAATGATGAAAGAATTTGTGTTTTTAGGTGAATGCCTTTAACAAGTGAAAAAAACATCATAACAAGCAAAAACAAGCTTATTTTGCTTACCCCACTGGCAATTTCTTCGATGTTTTATGCATAAACCTAACTATATTTTATTACAGGTCTCTAACAACATGTGCTTATTTCGTTTTGCTTCCCGATTGGTTTATGTTTGTTTAGATATTTAACTGGAAAACGAGACAAAAAGCACGATCAATGTCTATCGTTGTTTTTTCTGGTTCATTTTTGGCACCGATTCACGCCATGAATTTTCTTGAGTTTTGAGACTGAGGAAAAGATGAGAGTGGTATTGCAGCGATCTACATCGAGGCCATTTTGTTCTTGTCATTTTTCTCCACCCTCTGTGTCTGAGAGAAGAGGACACAGCGCTGAGGTCAATAAAGCCAAATAAATTAGCGCCTCATAATGAAGAGAGAGAGAGAGAGAGAGAGAGAGAGAGAGGAGAATTAGAAATCACAGGATCGAGACAAAAGAACCTGAGCGAGTGAACAATGTGGGGTTGAGAAAAACGAGTGTGTTATTGAAAAGGCGTCTCGGTGGTTTTGAACGTGACACTAAGATCGAATGTAATGCCCGTCACCGTTGAGTGGCGGACCGCTGTGAACTCCACACCTGTGCGGGCTACAAAAAGACACAATTAAAGGATGCTCATGTATTGTGGGCATCAGGGACGGGGCGGACGTCCAACCTCACCACGAAGAACGTCATTTGACACGGGTCCAAATTTTAACGTTACGCCCTTTGGAAGCGTCGGCTCATCCAAAAAGGCTCATTTGTCCGACTAAGTGGCTTGAACCGGCGAGTCCAATCCGATACTTGCACAACAGACCCGCTGCTCAATAACTATAATCTTCATCTACAACAAAAACCAACCCAACGCGGCGCAGAAAGTCATTCGGAGATTCACCCCGAATGCTCAGTCTGCCAACAAATGGAGGGATAAATATGTCATCAGGAAACAATTAACCTCCCAATGTATCTGCGAGTGTTTAAGCAAGGCATTTAATCCCTCTTTTCATATGTATCGGCGCTCAAACGGTTATCTGTTCATTTCCAGTGCAGGGAAATCTGCTTTAATCGCTTGGATTAACCCCCGTGTGCTGTTTGCATCAAAGGAAAGCGAACGCAAGACGTCTCCCCGAGTGCACCGCCAACTATTCGCCTTTAAAAAGTGGAAGCGAGGGAAGGATTGAGAGGAAGTGTCTAGTTCAAATACGAGGATGGAGAATATCAATGACGGCAATCCAACGTACACTTGTGTAACAGCGCTGGGGGTACACCGCCCCAATTAACTAACTAAAACTAAAAAACGCATCAATGTAAAAGTCCAGTATGGTTGACGCTGTGTGCTGTGAAATGCTGATTCTAACACTAAACGACCACAAGGGTCAGAGAGTCAACACATGAAGACAATCACCCAACTCTTACAACAGCCAAGAACTTTCCAGCAAATCGCAGGAAGGAGATCAAACAGGGTCTGGAAATAAACTCAAGCGATTAACTCTGTGGCGGGAGGTTACATAAAGATGACATTTAATGCAATGAAACCTCATCGCACTCGGTCACGCCCTGCCCTTCTGTGTTGGTCGCTGCGTGACTTTTGTCATCCGAGATGTGCAGAACTCAACGCTCACAATATTCACTTTGTTGTGATGAATAATCCGTGTTGGAATCGAGTGAAAGAGTTTCAGATCTAAATGCGATAGCCCCCCCACCAAACCCTGGGGGCTGATTAATGGGGAAAACGGCGTGACTCTGTGTGATTGGAATGAAGACGGGGGGTGTTGTTTATGATCATGCTGGAGAAGAAAATGAGTTCAACTCTGATCAGCTAGAGATTCGGTCCGTGGAGAGAGAAAGAGACGGATGTTTACGGTTAACAGGGAGGGATGTGATCTACAAGTGTTTTATATTATAATTTTACATGATTTCTCAGACACACACACACACATCTTTGGCCTGATGATTCTAGAGAACAAAGGATCCCTGTGTGATATTAAAGCCAAAACTCACGCTCTGATCAGATGGTCTTCAACACGGACTGGTCCCCTTTATTTTCAAACAGCTATACTGTCCACAGACAGACCTTAATACATCTAGAACTTCAGTTTATACTCGCATATTAAATAGACTGGGGCCACCTGTAACATCCTTAAAGATAGTTTACCCAAATAAATACAAATGTGTGTCATCATTCATTAACCTTTTATGTTGTTGGAAAAAAATAAAAATAATAAAACAATATAAATAAAAAGAAAAGAAAGAATAGAAAAGAAAAGAAAAGAAAAAATAAAATTCATATTTTTACTTTTAACACACACTGTTAGGAGATTATAAAAATACAAGTTTCTAAAAATAAAGTAAAATGACATCAAATTTATGTTTAACATTTTAAATAAAAATGTTATAATAATAAATAAAAAATTTTGTGGAGCACCAAAGAAGGTTAAAACATAAAAAATAAATGTTCTAAAATAAAGTCAAATTAAATAAAATATATGTTTTACATTTTAAATAAAAAAAATATATAATAATAAATCAAAATAAACATGTTTGTGGAACACAAACGAAGGTTAAAACATAAAAAAATAATATTCTAAAATAAAGTCAAATGTTCTAAAATAAATTTAAATATTTTTACATTTTGAATAAAAATAAGATTTTTGTGGAAGACAAATGAAGATATTTTGAGAAATGTCTCAAACGTTTTATATCCACACAATGGAAGTCAACGGTGGCCAGTGTTTATTCGGTTGCCAACATTCTTCAAAATATCATCTTTTGTATACTGCAGATGAAAGTAATACAGGTTTGTAATGCCCCGAGTGAGAATAAATGATGAAAGCTTTAATTTTGGGGCAAACTATCCCTTTATCCCTAAAAAGCCAGACAAAATGTTGACATGAAGTGAAAGATCCTTTCACTACCACAAAAGTGGGGTTGTAAAATTGTAAGTTATCAGTGTGGGGCAGGGAGGGGAAAACCCACATCATTACTGTCTGCAGTGGTTCCAGTGGTTTCACGGAGCCAGGAGAACATCTGTCCCAGTCCCAGCCAATGAGAATCCCCCAAACAGACTGCACTTCCTCATCCTGCACCAACCCCTCCCACACACACAGACGAGCAATGTGGGCCTCAGCCGTGCTTCCTCCAGGGCCTGGAGCCAGCGAACTACCCATACAAACACACCACAGCCTGCCATAGAAGATCAGGGTGGCCCACATGGGAGGGAGGAGGCAGGGAACCGAGGTGAAGGGGAGGACGGGGGGATAACGCGGATGAGCCGTACACACAAACGCGTCCACACACTGCTCTGAGGCCTGTCAGGAAGCGTGCCAACTCGGTATACTTTAATTACGGGGATGTCTGACCATGAAAGGCTGGGACAGCGGTGTAGCACACAGGGAGATTACACTCCGGTCCGCAGCCGTTGCTCCTCAACAATGAGCTGAAGCCCGGAAAGGAGCGGGGACCGCGTGAAGGGAGGAGTCTCTGGTCCGAACTATTCAGGAGCTGAGCAGCATCCGGGTATCATGGGTGCTCGGATGAAGATGTAATGAATCTTGGCAAGGGGAGGGTCAACAGATGGAGCTAGCCATGTTTTCTCTCGTTCTCTTCTGTTTTTTTGTCTTTGTCTGTTTCCCGTCAAATCATCACCATTGTTTCTTTTCTCTCGGTTTTTAGAAAAAAACATGTAAATGAAAGACTGGATCGCCTACAGATGTGGCCTCAATCTCCCCAGGCTTCCTTTTATGACCGACTTACAATTCAGTTGAATCTCAATGCGTGAAATGTGTGTGTGTCCACTGCCTCTTCACCCCACTGACTTTGAAACTCAAATGGAAAGGCTCGCTCTCACACGCCAAGAGCCGCTATTCAAGATTGTGAGTGGGTATTCAGCATGCATGTCGGTCCGGGCTGCAGGTGTGTGAGCGGGCGGGCGAGTGTGTGTGGGTGGGTTTGTGTCAGAGGTTCTCTCCGTCCTGATTGCCGGGGCCTCTCGAGA
Organism: Triplophysa siluroides; assembly: GCA_006030095.1. Lineage (NCBI taxonomy): Eukaryota > Metazoa > Chordata > Actinopteri > Cypriniformes > Nemacheilidae > Triplophysa > Triplophysa siluroides. The sequence continues at coordinate 10,235,375 of VCII01000028.1, read as the reverse complement.
GACTCGATGCCTACTTGATAATCACTATGTCCGGGAGTGCTGAGGCCCCCGATAGCCCGTCTCAGACCCGATTGGCCCGCTCTTCCTTTACAGCGCTGTGATTTCCATCTCAAGGGCTTCGAGAGAAACCAAGCCAGGGTGGTCACGAGAGAGCGAGATCTTTGATATGATAAAACTCAACTCCATGCGTAATTCAAGACGGTCAGACGAGAAGCTCTTGAAATCTGGGCGGAAATTCCTGACCTTGCTGGTTTCGTTCAGAATGTGGATTATTTTGTATACAGGTGTTGGGAAGACTATTCAACTGACCAAATGTGGATAGTTTTTGCCATCAAACCAATTTCACTCCATCATGTTGCTCCAATCCAGTGTTTTTTGCTACTGTGAAACACAAAAGATGTGTAAAAGAAAAGGAAATGCACTAAATTGTTCATAAATAAAATAAAATTATATGATAATCTAAGATAAAAAAGAAAATCTTCTAAATTGTTCTTAAATTAAATAGTTATTAAAATATATATATATTTTTTAATAAAGATAATGTAATAAAAAAATGGTTGTGGAATCCAAAAGATCTTTTGAGAAATGTCTCGGTGGTTTTGTCCATACAATGCAAGTAAACAGGGTTCCAATACTGTTTTTATGCTTCTGTGAAACACAACAGATGATGTTTGCAGTTTGTTTTAAAAAGACCAGCCTTTGAATTCATCAGTTAACATCAATAAAAATTAAACTACATCAAATGTTCTGAGGGCGTTCACTCTTGGGTGAACTATAGCTTTAAGAAGAGACTACTGGCCACTACACGTCGACTAGCTAACCCACTTGCGATCCCTGTAACTACTTTCCCAAAAGCACCTGGAGCAGGTCTGTGGAGAAAATAAAGGTCTGTCAGCATTCAGAAGTCATTATCTTCAAAGTTGCACGGAAGAACTTTCCTACCGAGTCTCATCACCGAGACGGCACTTGAAAGAAGGTCCCGAAGGGGCCAAACGTATCGCTTCTGATCATGAAACGTAACAAACAGCGGAGCGCATTAGAATTCTGGAGGGCTGGAAGGACGCTTGCGTGAGGTGCTTTCATAAACACTGAGAGAGCGACAGAAACGGTGGCAGACACACCGCATATGCAGATTAGATGCATGACACACTCGGTTTCCACAACAACGGAGCCCAAGGGAGAGCCGCCCCGGTGACAAAGGCTTAGGCTGAACACCAAGACCTGCTCGCAGACAGAGAGGTAGCTGGTCACTCAATGATATAAGGTGAAGGAACTTTCTGGAATAAGTTTGCACTGGCCGGATGTTGATTTAAAAAGAGCAAATGTGATTTTTTTATTCACTTCCTGGTAACACTTTACTTTAAATAATGTATAGCGCATGTTTAAATCAGTTGTATGTTGTCATAAATAGTTGTATCAGCAGTTACAGAACTATATTTTTTCATAATATAAAACAATATATACAGTTTATATATATATATATATATAATACACACAAAAATAAAAAACAAAAACTAAAATCATATCAATATATATATATATATATATATATATAAAACATATATTTAATAATTATAAAATATTATATATAATTCATAATATGTATTTAAATGTATAATAATGATAAAATAGTATATAATTCAAAATATGTATTTATATGTATTAATATATAATGTATAATAATTATAATATATATTTGATATATTGTATATTACATTTTAACAAATACAATTATAGTGAATTTATATTAAATACTGTATATTATACTTTTCATACTGCTTATGCAAAATAAGATCAAAATTGATAAATACAGTATCACCATTTGCTGAGAAAAGTCCTTAAATTACGTAAATCTAAAAAATGATCTGGCAAATAAAACTGTATCATTTTAGAGTTAAAGTTTAGACTTTTCGCTCAAATTAAAGAGTAGACGTTTCTGTTAATAGACAAATAGTGAATTTAGAAAACGACATATTGTGTGCACACATAGTATATCGCTGATGTCCTTCTGAAACCTCGTATCTCCATATGTCTTGATTTTGTAAGATGCATAAACTCTGCTCATCCTCTCATCCATCACCTGTCCAGTGCAAAGAGTCCTGGACTCACAGTGTGATTGATGGACGTCCAGCACATGTCCTGACGTGAAGTTAGTCCACGGTAAGGCTGAGTGTACTGAGCCATGCGGTCTGCTGCACTGCTACACGGCCCCAACAAGCGTGGCAAGTGGACGAGGCCACACTCCAGGGATCAAGGGTTCGATGTTAACGTGTGTGACTGACCGCAGTCAGAGAGCGGCGCTTCTGTCGTGACGAATGGGCAGATGGCACCAATGAGGGGAAGAAAGCGGGCAGCTGCTTCGGCCCTTCGCAGCGGGGAGGCGTGTCTGCAGTTGTCAGACAGCGGGATGACGTCAGGGCCGGCCGCAGATGCTGCGCGTTAGCTGTTGGGCGGGCAGCTGTCCGTCCCTGGCATCAGGTGATGTTGCGCGCAGTTGCCCTTACGCAGCTGTGGCGAAAGCTGGCAAGCAGCATCGCAGGAATGTAGCCGGTCACATCCTCCGTTGGCATCTGGTGACTATCGGGGACACACACACACGGAGAGAACACAATCGGACTCCACACATCAGCGACCCCCTGTTCCATTTGACAGTGCCCATTGCTGCCGGATGGAGTCACGTCTGCTCCATGCACAGCTGTCAAAAGAACACAAGCCACCTCGTCGCGACATTAAACAAATGAGGCAGAAAATGTGAGAAAACCGAGCATTGCCATCCTCCGCTTTGCAAAGACACAAAGCCACATAAACGCAGGCCGTAAACTTCTGTCGAAAATTGTTAATGCAAGCGCAGCTTATTTATTAGTCCTCCGTGCGTGCCACAGCTTATCGCCATTTGTTTTTCGTCGCACTTTGCGATTCCATAAGCGGGTCCTGTGTACAACAATCGGCATCCGTTTCCGGCTAATTTTAGTCGGGATTTTTCCCCCTGGACTCCCCAGGTTAAGTGCTTCTCAAGGGCACTTCTGAGCAAAGTCAGGACTTTGAAAAAACCTGCAAGCACCTGGTTTTTAAAGTGTGCTTTTCTCACACAGATGTCCAATGAGCTTCATAGCCAGGGGCTCTTTCAATCAGACCCATCTGCCAGCGCCGAAAATGGTCCTGTAGAGCTCTGTTACAAACCCTAGTGCTGCGTGCGGCCTACATAGGCAGCTCCCTTCTAAGGCAACATTGTTCAGCATAGGCATCAATAGAGGGGTTTGGATAGTTTAATGAGCATATCAAAAGTATACACAAAAGTCGAGGTTGAAGAAAGTCTGTTTAAATGAAGTTGGTAAAACTTCATATTTAGATTGTTTTTGTTTACATTTGTAAATGCATTGGCTAACACAAACTAACAAAGAGCAATGTTGTTTCTCAGCATATATGAATCTTTGCTAATGTCACTGTGCATATAGCTGCTTTTCCCTTTCGAAACCTTTTATCTCCTTATTTCATGATTTTCAGAAATCATTATTATTACCCTTTATGTTTGTCACTGGGTTTAGCGAATTTCTAAAAAGTATTATAATTGCTTGTGAACTTTGAAAACACATTATTTATTTATTTATTTAAAACCAGTTTTTTTCCAATTCCTGAGAAACAGGATTTTATTTTGTATTAGTAAATGCTGAAATGAACATGAACTTGGATTGACGAATGCTGTAGAAGCAGTGTTCATTGTTAGTCGACATTAGCTAACGCGTTAAATAATGTTAACAAATACAACCTTACTGTAAAGCTATATAAAATAATACTTAAAGGGACAGTTCGCCCAAAAAGGACAATTCTGTCAGCGTTTACTCAGGTTGTTCCAAACCTGTATCAATTTATTTGTCATGCTAAACGCAAGGGAAGATATTTGGAAGAATGTCAGTAACCAAACAGATCTGATCCCCTTTACTGCCATCATGGGAAAATAAATACAATGGATCAGTTTGGTTACTGACATTCTTCCATATATCTTCCTTTGTTTTGAGATGAACATAGAAATATGTGGAGGAGTAAATTATGACAGATTTTTCATTTTTGGGTGAACTGTCCCTTTAAGGAGCGGTTTCATGGACAAAGCTTAAGGCTAAAGCTTAAGCTTAAGACGAAAACGAATGTGTCTAATAATGATTTGCTCTGACATATCTTAATATGTGTCAGTGGCATTGTTTAGTCTCAAGATTCACACAAGTAATGTTTTTTCTAAAACATATTCATAAAAGCGACTTAAACATCCTAACTTAACCAAGACCAAGTCCTGGTCTGTGAAACCGGGCCTAAAACATTTCATCATCTTAATTTTCAGATATATTTCATTATTAAATATACATTTTTAAGTAGTACATTTGTAATTGACATTACCTCAACTTGCCCATGATACCCATCTTTTGGAACAGCCTTCCTGTCCAAACCGCATCTATTATTAAACAGATGTAGCCAACAGGTAGGCAGCTCGCCATGTTTTGAACAGAGCCAGAGAATTCAGATAAGGGCAAACATTGAATTTCTAATCGCATTTGGAGCGGTTTTGGATCTTAGTCAGAGCACAACAAAGTAAGATCCAGAATACACACATCAGGTGGCTCTGGTACCAAGGAAAAACACAGAGAAGACACAGAACGAGAGGGAGGAAAAGTAGAGAAAGAGCAATAGAGGTACACGCTATAAAAGATGTGACACATATGGTGTGAGAGTAAAGTAAATTGGGATTCTGTATTGGCACATACACAGCGTTACTTTGACAGCACAGGAACCCTTGTTACCATTGAAACAAGAAATCTGCAAATTACCCAGCAGCCACGAAATCAACACAGCCATCATGTCACAGACCTACAACACTCCCGACAATCAGTCCGAACATGCTGTGTTCTCCCTCCGATATGCCTTTCGCAAGTGTGACGCGTCATTTGAAAAAGATCCCCAATCACGCTTTCCCTTGCTCCTGGAGAGGATTACAAGATGTTGTCAATCATTAATCGTTCTCAATCAGGCGAGATTTCCACAAGGAGAAATCACTTCCTGTCGCACATCACCCCCCCACACACTGCCGCCACCACCAGCAGTCTTTCCTCTTGCTCATTGCTTCCAAATGTTATACGTAATTACCATTCGCTCGGCAAATTACCTCAAATCAGATCATGCTTCTTAATTAAAGTGACATTTCAGAGATGGAGGGTACATGTGTGGCTGCGCTAACATGCTAATTAACCACGCTAACGTGCTAAATGATAAGTGACCTGCAACCCTCAGTCAGTGTTTAGCTTCTCCAAAGGAGATTTTCGCTCGGCCCTGCACGACACACTGGAGCGGATTTGACCCGAAGAGCCGGAAACTTGGATGTCGAAGCCTCGTCATAAAGCATAAAAAATTTAAGATGTACGCAAGACAAAAATTTGGACATACATGTTAATACTGAAAACGGTTGGTGAAATACTGAAATCATTTCCTCGGCTGTCTAAAACCTACAAAGTTAAACTATTTAGAACTAGTCTTAAGTAGCACGGGAAGATTTTTAGTAAAAGACAAAAATACATTGTGCGGGTCAAATTTATCGACTTTTCTTTTATGCCAAAAATCATTAGGATATTAAGCAAAGATCATGTTCCATGAAGATATTTTGTAAATTTCACACCTTAAATATATAAAAACTGTATTTTTGTGAGTGGATGGCCTGCCACAGTGCCCCTGATGAACAACTTCAAAGGCCATTTTCTCAATATTTAGATTTTTTTGAGTTTTAAACGGTTGTATTTGAGCCAGATATTGTCTTATTCTAACAACTCACACATCAATAGAAATCTTAATTACTCATCTTTCAGATTATTTAAAATATCAATGTCGAAAAATTGACCCATAGACTGGTTTTGTTCTCCAGGGTCACACCTATATGAAATGTTTCATAAAAATAGATAATAAATAACAAAAAACACAACACTTTAGTTGACCTGATATCGAACTTCTGACTCAAAACCGCAGAACGCATCACACAGCTTTGATTCAGATGTAAAGACGTAGCAGAGGACAGCTTGCGAGCATATGGTCTCACATTTGTACCGTTCTTAGCCGTTAACTTCAATTTCCAGTCGCTCGTGTTGATGCGTATGAATGGAGAGTTCAGGTGATGTCAAGGAGCGCTGCATATTAATGCCAACACCACCAAAAGCTTTTCATGGAGATTTTCACTCCCTTCAACCCCAAAAGTGGATTCTGTAAAACCACCGGCATTGACCTCCGGTGAACTGAGCCCTCGGGGGCCGTGTGCTTTAGCAGGGACACTCGATAAATCTCATAAACACATACATACATTTATCAATCTCGCAGCCTTCAGAAACTCGCTCTACATAATCCACCTGAATAATAAATGAAGTACCCACAATGCACTTCGACAATGCAACGCCGATTATGCTTAATAAGATAATATATGTACGGTCATGTAAACGCCTAAAATTGTTTTCTTTTATCGGGGAAAGCTCATAAAACGGCTTAAGCAAAACCGATTGGCAGAGGTCGTTTTTTGCCCATTACTCCGATTTGGCGCTGCATGTAAACGCCTTTACCGGTTTTCTCTCAGTTTTGTTCATGTGCGCATGTCTGAAAGCGCAGTAGTAAAAGTCCCAAACGGAAGTAATAGTAAAATAACGTATAAAAGTCCGCTCTCGATTCATGCAATTGATGTAGAAATGTCAAAATGAAGAGATATTGTTGCATGTGGAGAAGAGAGATAAAAATACAGCTTCGCGCGCCGCATTTTTAATGACTAAACAGACTATCGACGATGACGTCACTGCACGCGAGAAACCCGGCAAGTCTCAAACTTCCGTTTAAACGCGGTTTTCTGCGCAGCCGGTTTATTACTATGCATGTTAACACGTGTAAACAGGTTCCTTTTTAAGCAGATTTTTGATAGATATCCGTTTATTTTGCGCATGTAAACGCACTCAGTGAGAAAAAATTGCGGCAGACAAACGCTGCTTGAAAACATCATTACAACTCAAAGAAAACAATCTGGCACATTGCCGCCTAACAGCCAGCCGTGGGTCTGCGCTTCACAAACTGCATTAAAACCCACACCTACTCGTCCAGCTGTCTGCGGCCACTGAGATTTAGGCCCTGATTATATATTCACACAGATGAATCAATAAGACCTCACAGCGCAACTGGAAGACTTGGGGAATTACAATGAGCCCACGTCAATAGACTACAGCTTTACATTTCATTAGGGCCAGACCCACACTTTAGCACTAAATGAATTGCAATAAAACAGCGCTGTCGGCACCGATCCGCACACGAGCTGGCCTGGCTTGCCCGGTTCACCTCGCGAGAGCACGGACACAGCTTACCTAAGAGACCGGGTTCAATCACAAATCTTGAAGTGCAAATTCATAAATGCAAATGTACAGAAGCACTATATAGTAGACAAGTATGCATGATCAGACGCGAAGATATGATCTTCTACAACCACACGGTCAGGCATTCCCTCACCTGCGTGTCTAACTACGCCATCGACAAATGTACATACACCTTTTAGGTTTCACATTATAAGGAGCTCAGACACACCACTCCATTTCCACACGGACCATTGATTTCTGTCTAATGACACAGGCAGCGCTGTCCGGATCAGGGCCACTACAGGAAGAGAAAGGCGGAGGAGAAATGTGATTCCGATCATGAGATAGCGCTCCACATCCGCTCACCTCCCTTCGCCACCCCCACCCAACCGTCTCGTATACAACCTATGTGGTTTAGACGTAAGGCAGGGGTCATATACAAGGACTGAGACAGGGTTACTGCATACTTCAGCACTAACGCGGGTGTGAATGGGTCTAGATGGTGTCAAATTCTTGCGAACAAAGTGTCTCTAAGACACGTTCTACAAAAATACTAAAATGCTTGCCATTTCAACTTTAATATATACCATGGTAATGAATATTACGTTTGGAACAATGAGTCTAAACCATGATACTGCATATATGAAATGAACAGTGTTTTTTAGTAACAAGTGTTTCTTATTATGTAAACCACGAGAAAATAAAATATGAGTGGTCTTTATATGTCACACTGTGAGCAATTCAAAAACACCATCCAATGTTCTCCCTTTCAATTCCATTGTCCAACAAAAGCATCACTAGCACCCCGAAACGTTCCCGAACACCTACATTTCACCGCAAAAATCCTTGCAATTACATAACTCGATCAAACGCCAAGCAAGAACCCCAAGATCCGTGCAACTCACCTTTTTCATCCTGCTGCCACGGGTGCCCGTAAAGACCACAGTGTGCCCGCGATAGTCATAAGCCGCGACGGATGTCATTCCGTCATCTTTATCCAAAAACAAAGGAATCCCCTCAATAGTGGTGGTGCCCCCTAGAGGCTGGTTGAAGTCCTGGCCGCAGAAGTTGTCGTCTATCTGCAGCGGCTGCGGAGACAAAAAAAGACAGAGTAGTAAGTAAGTGGGAGAGTTTCACCGATGCAGTGTGGCATTTTCACTGGTCCTAATCTTCTGCGATACCAATCCATTCCTCAATATTCCTCTGGGTCATTAGAGTCCGTATTCTGCATTTTCAGTGCTAATGAATCAGCCTGAGGCCCACACTGTATGGATATATGGCAGGGGAAGTCCCTGAGCTTGTGCTTCTAGGGGAACGCTCTGAAATATAGAGGACCTAAGGGAAAATCTTTCTCAGCTCTTTCCTCCTCTGTACGAAAACACTGTGGCCAACACCAAATGCCGCATGAGCGTACACACAAAGCCCTACATACGCGATCTCTATTCGTCCAGCACGAAGAACACCGTACAATGCACCAAGTGTCCCAGGAGATGTCCTCCCTGCTCTGGCCAACAGACTGGACTCATTAGCGGAGACAAAAGTGGCCATGACCCCCAACTGCCCCACATTGCTGCCCAACGGTGCCCCTCATCCTTCACCCAGCAAGGGGCACCGATGCTGCCAAGGATGACCCGTTCCAGGCAGCGGGAAGGATATTCAGGCTTGCTAACACTGTATATACCCTGTCCTACAACACAAGAGAGTGTGTCCTTTCCAGCACCCGGGGGGACGGCGGGATTTGCGTCTGGAAATAGAACAAGCAGAAGGGGATTGGATAAAGGAAGGGGGACACAAAGGGGCAATAGCATCCCGAAGGTTACAGACCGTCTGGGTTACCAGGACCACCATGCGGCGGTACTGCGGTACTGTAATTACAGTAGTCCTCAAGTACGGGTTTTGCTTAGGGTGCAGCGATCTTCGGGGAGCGAATGTTGGTTGCTCGCCGATTTCAGTAATTGCCACTAGGTGTTATTTTCAGTTGGATGAGGTAACATTATATGTGTTGGCAGAGTTAATGACGCTGGTAATGGCAGTTAATGCAAGCCAACCAATGATGCTGGAAATACCACTTACGCTAGCAAAGCTTGAAAAGCGCTGGCAAAGACAAGGTCGCAGGGACAAACTACTGCTAATGGTGTGCACTGAATGAATGAATCCAACCTGGGTACAGTCATTTAAACAGCATGGAAAAGTTACATATACTGTATGTGCAGGTAACAATAAACAATGACACAAACAAATACTGCTGGAGTGTTGTCCTCCAACCTCCTACTCTACATCCGGTTGCAGATCTACAGAAATAACTGTGAAGCCACCCGAGGCCATTGACGCAATCGCCAACAATGCTTATCTATCAAAGGTTCTACCCCTCTCTCCCTTTTTTGATTTGTCCAGTTTAACTCAAATTACAGACGAAAGATGCAATTGAGACTCAACGATGCCGTAAGGTTGTTTGGAATTTATCTGAATGTTTTAAGTGGGAGGTGAAGGGAGGATACTCCAACACGGGTGTCCTGACCCGAGAAGGAATCTCATCTCTTCCTCCCACGAGCCTCTAGATTTGGAGCAGGGCGTTGAGTGACACGGACATGTTAACAAGTTTTTAAGACAGGCACCGTGCGACCGCAGCTTCTCGGGCCGGGCCGTGACTGTCATCTTCAATATCCGCAGAATGTAAGGGGGGAGACAGCTGAGATGGAAGGGGTTGAAAACGCCTCTGACAGGCCAGACAAGGAGGAGATGCCTCCGAATCCAGCTCTGCCAGAGAGAATGAACTTCAAGCTAAGATTAAAACAAGGAGGCTCTTGTGGAACTACATCAACTGATAAAAATGAGCCTCTTATGTGGAGCTAAACTATTACCCATACTTCCGTGCAGTGCATGTGGCAAGCACACACCTCAATGTTGCCTAATTTTACGTGACCCCCTGTGGATCAGTGGGGACAACGGAACGCGTCCAACGCTAGCTCACCTCTGCTTGCCCACATGCACACCTCCCAGAGCAGCTGTAATCCTCATGTCTTATCGCTACACCATCTGATCGATATCACAGCGGACACGATCCTCCTGTCTCTATCGCTCCATCTCTCGGCATTTTCCTGCCTCTCTCTTCATCCGCCCAATGATAGCCTTGGGAATCGATAAGGGAGGCAGGGTTGACAGAGCGGGATGTGATAGACACAGACAGGTCTCAAAGGGTTAATTTGGCAGCGAGTTTCAGAGACGCAACAGGCGTAATCCGCAGAGACCTGATTGACGAGGCATTATTGGGAGAACATAAACAGGAGAATAGCCAAAAGTAACAATGAGGCTTACGAAATGGATAGATCTTATACTGGATGCCGATGGCTCAATTTAGCACGTCAGTCATGGTTCAGTCATACAGTAAAAGATTCAGTCATCGCCACCAAGCTGCTCTATATAATCACGATACATAGTCTATAGATGTGTGTAAAGTCAATGATGTGATCAAAACTCTTTCCAAATTTACTCACCCTCATGTCATCCCAAACCTGATTTTCCTTCCTCTGCATAACACAAAACAAGATATTTTGAAGAACGATGGTAACCATTGTATGAACAAAACCATTGAGACATTTCTCAAAATATCTTCTTTTGTGCTCCACAGATGAAAGTCATATACTGATTGGTGGCCAATCAGTAATGTTCACGCGAACAATCTAACCAATGTAACGGTATCTAACATTTGTCCAAATGTTACTGGTATCAACTCCTATAACTTGATATCATCACAACCCTCCTTTACAGTATCAATTTCCACCCCAGCGCATATTTGTCCTCAGATGTGTTTGTGTATATATGTGCTCGCTCTCAAATGTGTTTGTAGATTGTGGAGCCCATAAATGAAGATAAAGAGCGGCTGCCAAAATCTTTGGATGCAGAGAGAGAAACCGAGAGAGATGAGTGGAGCGTTGGCAGGCTGCCAGCCTCCTGTTTTGATTGGTGACGGTAGAAATGCAGCGGCTCAACCGTTTGGCCTTTGTTTCCTCCAAACAGCCAATGGAAGCTCCGTAATTGGGTCTTAATGGTACAAACACTAAAGTGAGCCAGGATTTGGGTGCTCCATGCCTCTCGCACGCTCTCTCCGGAATGAACAGCATTAGACATGAGAACATCACGGATTCCCAAAGCATCCGAGGCTTATCTAAAAATGCACGTCATATTAGCGTGGTCATCAGGATCCATCATTTGGCTTTACGTAATGGTGTTATTTATAAAGCCGGCTCCTATTGACCCACCCTCATTCAAAGTCCTGGGTTTACAAACCTGTCATTTTATTGAGGAATACAAATTAAAGAATCATTATCACAAACACGTCTCATACGTTCACCTGCACCGTCTCGCATGGGTGGCGCATTAAAAAGGGTCCTGTTATTCAGGTCTTGTACCCTGCGGCGTGGCTGTAACTCAGAGGCGATATATCAGTCTACACGTTCAACTTTTATCACCTGGACTCTCTCGCCCGGTCTCAGGTCCTCTCTGTCTTTCACTCCATCGGCTGAAACGCCACTCGTGCACTTTATTGTTTGGCTTTATAACATCTTGCATGAGACTCTGTTGTGGAGAGAGCGCAGGTGTTCACCGCATGCAGGCGATGGAAAATATCAGTGGAAATCATCACCGCTGATCTGAGCCCATTTCAAATGTTGGGGTATTAAAGGCGTCGATTGAACCAGTGCGGATCTCAAACGGTCTTTTACGAGAAAGGTTGCACGACGCGTTGAACGGGAAAGTGAAGTCTCGCACAGTGACACTGCAACTTTATCTAGCCAAAAGCCGCCGACATAAACAGGACAAAATATGAAAATCATCCTCAATCAGGCACATAAGAACCTTACAAATATCCCAATGACAAGGCGACAACTAAACAAAGCGACAACTGAAGGACGACGCAAGTGCAAGAATTCTAGCCAACCACGAGCAGCGGCACATGAAAATGCGTTAAGTGCGCTTGTGTCATTTAACAAGCCGCAGTCTAAAGCTGTGGGACAGATGTTTATATCCCCTCCGCTGACCTGACATTGCACACGCATGCTCCACACAGCCTGTTCGCACACACACGCACAAATTCCTCAGACCAGCGTCACATGACGCAATAACATTTCCAAGCCGCGCATACAGACTTGATTATGTGCCGGCGCATGAACTGTTCTCAGCCCCGTGACATCTGGCAGAGAACACACACACAACTCTTCTTTCTTCTCTCTCTCTCTCACACACACACACACACACACACACCCTCTCTCTCTCCCTTTCAAACACACAACTTTTCGTCTATCTTACCCTCTCCTACACGCCTCTAAACTGACATGATGTAATAGATGGATTCAACTGATATAATCGGTGTTGGGTGTTACTAGTTACTAACTAATGAGTAACTGTAATTTAATTACTTTTCTCTTGAAAAAGTAAAGTAAGGGATTACTTTTTTTCTGTAATTTAATTACAGTTACTTCTGATGTAATTCATTTTGTGTAGTATATGTGTGTGCAATAGTGGAATTGACATAAAAGTCCAATTCTAACTTTGAAATCCGTGCTTTAATGTAATATTCTCACATTGGTTATACTTTGGTCAGTTAATTATACTACTTTATAGTTTAATATGATTTATTTGAATGAATTAAAAGAGCCGTTTCATGTCTATCCTTGAATCCCTAAGTAATCAAGGTTGATAAAGGATTTAGGAATAATAAGTTATTAGTAATTAAATACTTTTTGAGAAGAGTTATTTGTAGAGTAATCTAATTACACTATTGAATATGTAACTAGTAATTATTAATTACTTTTTCCAAGTAACTTGCCCAACACTTGATATAAATCACCATGAACTTCTAAAAAATCACCAATAAGAGTCTTCCATATATGCATGTAAACTGTTAGTTATTTTAACATCTCAAAAGATGTTTAAAAAGATGTGAACAAGCGTATTGTACATACTTTTTTTTTAGCTCAAATAATGCCAAAAGGTTCCGTGGAAGACGAAATGAAAACTTCTGGAAACCGTGCTGCTCCCGCAGTCCAAAGAACACAATTACACAATAATGAGACTGAAGCTTTCGAGCTTGAAAAAGCCAAAATAACCATTAAAGTACTAAAAGCTACTAAAAAAGGCTTCATTTTCGAACGCAAAATATTTTTCATTATTTCCAATTTTTTTCTCTTGATTAAGTCATGAAATATGCCCCAAGCATGTTTCTCAGTATTGTCCTTACCTGTACGTACAGTATTAGGCAACGGTTTCTATCTGAGAACAGCGCTCATATGGTTTACATTAGATAATGGAACAAAGAGTTTGGCAGCGCATCCCCAACTCTGCACCGCATCTCATGAGAAACAACCTGTACAGGCTGAATGATTTGCGACCTTGTGCCGCAGATCACGCGTATGTTTGGCATTTCAAAAAGCTTCCATTGAAAGCAGCTGTTCCTTTCACTAATGTGCTGGGTAGGAAATGCAATTTAGGCCAATTCCTCAACATTACTGACCCACTTCCTGCCTGATCGCTTCCCCTTAAGATTCCAGTGAACCTGAACCTAGCCTGAAAAACACATGGGTTTCAAACGCAGACTTTGGTAAATGTCAGTCTATGTTTGAAGGCAAGATTATCCGCTTGTTCAAGGCCAAGGGTTGTTAAAATGTAAAAGAAAAAGCGCAAATCTGCAAGAATACAAATTATAAAACAATTCTGCATGGATTTACATACTTTTGTCTGCAGTGAAAAGAATATGCAAAAGATAAAAACAAAAACTAGGGCTGTCATACGATGAATCGTGATTACTCGCACCCAGAATAAAGGTTTGTGTTTACATAATACATGTCTGTGTACTGTGCATATTAATGTATTTATTAACAGTATATTGACCAATAATGAATTGACATTATATACATTTTATATTTTTAAATATATGCATGTATGTGCATGTGTTTATAATACCAAATGAATATGCACAGTACACAGACATCTATTATGTAAACACAAACCTTATGCTGGATGCATTAATCGCGATTAATCGTTTGTCAGCGCTGATTAAAAAACTTATTATAAAAGTAAAGTTCAAAGCAAAATAAGCATCCATGATGTAAAGTCCCTACTAATATGACCTAAAGCATCGTATCAACCCCATTGAAATCCTGTTTTTTCTTGTTTATTCTGAGTAAAACACATCACAAATTTCTCCCAGAAAGTGTATTAAACCACAAGCAAATTCCTTTCTATAAACCTCAAAAACGAAACACAAACTTCTGGAAACCCTAAAACACAAATGTAGTTACGCTGTAATTCGTTTTTTTATCTAATGATGACATGCACTCCATCAAGCACTGATTTACACATGTGTGCGATTAATGTGTCAGACGCATGCAGTCTTTGCACTGTAGTCTGATCTATAAGCACATGAATCCGATCTGAGCCTTTTAACATTGTTGTCCCAGCAAAAGCATCAGATTATAATCTCCATAATCTAAAATTAAGCATCCCATAAACACTAATCCAATTACAGCTCAGATGCAGCCTCTCTCCCCAGACCAGCGCGCTTGCGAAACTGCATCTCATACGGCAATGAGTAATGAGATCCGTGATATAACCCTGTAGTGTGTGTGTGCGCATGAGTGCGCGAGCAAGCAATGAGCGATTTCATTAGCTTCTATTCAACAGCTCTATGGTGGCCATTGGAGGTCCTGCTGAGTCCATTCTCAACAACCATAAGCTATAAACACAACATATCGCTGAGAGAGTGTGGGTCTGCCGTTTGACGCTCGCTCAACGACCGAGGCTGGAAAAGCTACTCCAAGACTCAGCATGAGGCGTCTACAAGCCTCCGAGTGACAAACTGTATGAGGGTTTAAAAGGCCCTTGCTAAAGAACCAAGATCACATAATGTTCGGGCTGTTGTTAAATTGCCTAAAGCAAGTTATATGTGCTGTTTATAAAATGTTGTATTCATAATGTTACTTTATATTTTTAATCTAGCTCACAATTTGGTCAATATTGGTGCTAAGCATTGTTTGTTGATGTTGAGATGGTACACAATTATGGCAAAACATGTGGTATTTCTGATACCGTCCATCTCATTTTTGGTTTAAATTTGATGCACTGTATGTGTCATCATCTCTATTAGTATTCTCAAAGTCTCAAAAGATCTCAAAGTACATCGTACTGACCATTTACCGTGTATTCAGATGCCACACTCCGAAAAATGCAAGGTTATTTTCACCCTATCATTGTGTCATAATGAGACAAACCCAACCTTTGGGTTAAACTAGAAAAGATTCATATTTTACCCAACAATTGGTTAAAACCACCCAGCATTTTGGGTTAAAACATCCCAGCATAGCATTTATAACAAAACGGTTGGGTTTATCCATCATGACCCAATGCTGGGTTGAAATTGGGTTGTATTTTTTATTTGGAAAAATATAAAGAAAAATCAGCATGTACAAAGCAAATGACTGCGTATTTAAATGTGTATTCAAATAAAGATAAGAACATAAAGTCAATTTTTATGTTTCAAACCGAGATTAGAGTTGTATTGCAATTTAAAGGGATACTTCACCCAAAAAAGAAAATTCTGTCATCATTTACTCGCCTTCGAGTTGTTTCAAATGTGTATAAATGTCTTTGTTCTGATGAACACAGATAAAGATATTTGGAAGAATGCTTGTAACCAGACAGATCTCAACACCCATTGACTCCCATAGTATGAAAAAACAATGGTAGTCAAAAGTGCCCCAGAACTGTTTGCCGTCCTACATTCTTCAAAATATCTTCTTTTGTGTTCAACAGAAAAAATAAAAATATTTTGTCATTTTTCCTATTATGGGAGTGGATGGGTGTTGAGATCTGTTTGGTTACAAGCATTCTTCCAAATATCTTTCTCTGTGTTCATCAGAACAAATATATGTATACACATTTGGAACCACTCGAAGGTGAGTAAATGATGACAGAATTTTCATTTTTGGGTGAAGCATCACTGTAAAATATATATATAATTTTAGCCTACATAGCTCAGCTCTACTGTACACCCAACACCGTTCCACATGTGGGTTGATGTTAAAATGGCCTCCGGTGCGTTCTGGAGAAAGACGGCAATGATTATGCAGGCAGAGAATATCCTAACAGCTATCAGTCCTTGTGATGACTGCAGTTATGAGCCGGATCAAGCTGGTAAAGCGTCGTTTTCTTTGGTGTGAAACTACCAAATTGAAACAACAAGCAATGTGTTTGGTATGAGTCATGGAAAATATCAATGAAATCAAACAGCATCTACAAGGTCATTTGCTAAATGTACTGTATCGTGGTTATCACCAAATATCTCCCCGGAGCAATGCGAGCGCTTTAAACGAACAAAAAACACATGGAAGTTGCCTCGCAAACACAATCTATTCAAACACACCATCATGAAAACCTTTAGTGCGCATAAACTCCACCATCATAAAGTAAACCGTCCTTCCCACTCACTTGAACAAAAAGCACAGTCATTTTGGCTCCGGAGCCGTAACTGTTGGTTTCCATTAGCGAACATTATTTCTCCGTTTTACTGCACTGGATCCACCCCCTAAAAATGCTGCAAGGTTGTGACAACACCAAAAGGGACATCCAAGCCTCATTACGAATCCAAAACATTTTATGTTTTCCTGGAACCCCTGACCTCAGCGTCCAGTAATGCTCCATCATCTAATCATACACCCTCTCATAACAAATAGACTCCAGCCTGCTAGAAGCATCTCTGACAACACGAAAGCTATGGGGAAAAAAGTTCTGAAAGCCAGCGTGACCTCTTCTGGGTGTTAGGATTCTCCCACTGGCTCTCCAGATTCGGCGGAGGTGCCAGGAATGAGAAATGGCTTTGTCCTTTCAAAAGTGCGGTTCACCGTGTTTCTTTCCAGGTCATGGTAGTTGTGCTCAGAAATTTGCTTACCAAAAGTGCCCGGCCATAATTCACAATGATTTAGCAAGGGTTCATCTGTAGAAATAACATCATTACGCTTGAGCATTTCTTGTAACACATAACAAGAAAGTTTGCAGTTCTCCATCGACCCGGTTTAAAAAAATTGCCAAATATGATGTGTTCCTGAATCAACATCTTTTGTTGGTTTGAGTTTTCCGGCAGTGTTGGGTAAGTTACTCTGAAAAAGTAATGAATTACTAGTTACATATTCAACATTGTATTTAGATGACTGTACAAATGACTCTCTCCGAAAAGTATTTAATTACTATGACTTTCTATATCCTACGTCAACCTTGATTAGTTAAGTGATTCAAGAATAGACATGAAACGGCTCTTTTAATTCATTCAAATAAATCATACTAAACAGCAAATACACTTAAAGATTTTTAGGATAAGAAACATTTTCCTTTTGAATGGTAGTGTACTTTTTAAAATAATCTAAATAAATAACCTTTATGTGCACAACATAAGGCACATTGTTATAAACACTGTACTGAACGACAAAAATGTTTAAATAATGTTCCTAACCCTCAAGCAAGCAAAACAAAGACAACAGTGTAAAAATGTTTTGCAATGATCCAAATCACGGTAAATCCTGATCTCACAGACAGCCTTTTTAACTAGCAAGTGTTGCCGGATCATCCACTGCACTAACCAGTCTAAACCAGTATAAAAATGTATGCTGGTTTAACCAAAGTCATTTCAGCAGAGAAGTGATAACTGGATTTTCTCAGCCTATGTATGCATGTATGTGTTGTTTTCAGGTCGATGTGGAATATGAATCAGTGTGATGTTGCCTGGATCCATCCCATTGCCCACCACCACAGGAAACAACAAATACAGCTGCACACGCAGTCTGGCAAACAGCGCCGCACACAAACACAAACACACACCGCCGGCTTGATCACAACCACCCACCATCCCACACGCTCTCTACGCTGCTCCCACACAAACACGCATCAATAAATAATTACGCCAACAATTAGATGGGGAACACTCCAGCCTGACCTGTGAAGAGATTTGCAACCTACACACCGAGCCTCCATCCGAACGCTGAGGGGGGGGTCATTTTTCTTATAGCCCAGTTAACTGGCTGACTTATTGATTTAAAATGAATTCATACACGTTATTTGGCCTCTCTCAAGGCCTCGTTTGATTTGAATGGCTTGTGTTAAAGGAACAGTTCACCCAAAAAAGATTTTATTCTTATCATTTACGTACTGCTATGGTCTATTAAACGCAATGCCAAAACTGGTCCACGCAATGAAAGTGAATGGGGACTAGAGCTGCAAGATTTGATAATGATCTACATTTTGGTTCGATTCTTTCACGAGGCTTTAATATTCATCAGAAAACTTAGTCATTCAAAAACTGGTCTTCTGATGCCATTACGGTGCTTTTTTCCTTTGCAGGAGCTTGAGAGCCCCTAGTCCCCATCCACTTTCATTGTAAGGGAAACGACAGGTTCTTTTTTTTAACCTTAACCCACCCTCATGTTATTTCAAACCAGTATGACTTTCTTCTGCAGAACGCATAATAAGATAAGATTATATTAAATCTCTTTGACGTTGGAAACCAAACAACACCGGCCCCTTGGACACAAAACCAGGGAGACATTTCTCAAAATATATTTTGTGTTCCACAAAACAGGAGTCAGATAGAGGATAAATAAATGACTGAATTTATATTTTTGGGTGAACTATCCCTTTAAGGGAAACGTTTGCACCATAACAAGTGCTGCAAGTATGTTATCCACATGTTTGGACCGACCAGAAGTCTCCTTTTCGTTCTCCCTTTGTTTCATGGAAGAAAATCACTAGAAGGTCTCAGACGCAAAACACATAATACTATGGAAAAACGATTAGACCACAGGATATCGAGGTGGATATCATATCATCTATATGATTTTTCGATATTCAGCCATCTCTGATCAATATTCTACAAGGAAGGAGGCACAGATGGGAAGCCATTAAAGTGTAATCCAGTACAATATCTTTATTCCTGTCCGTGAAGAGCTCCCACGTCGACTTGTTCTTTCATTTTCTTGAGCAGGTCCTCGGGGAATTAGATGAACTAAAGTGAATACTAACAGCAAGCAAATGATATTCAATGTCATGATTTAATCACCAAGTCTTTCATGGGGGAAGTTTTCAATAGGAAGCGAGATTCAAAGATAAGACGGAAAATCTTTCAGCCATCAGTCTGGAGGAGAAGCGAATGCTGGAATGCTGGAAGGAAAACTGTTAGCAATTAAAATCACCAGCCAAATGATCAACTGAGATAAGTGATAAATGTAATTATGCAAAGGAGCGAAGGGTGAAGAGTCGGTCCTGGTGTATTTTTCGCTCATCGGTTAAACAAAATTTTGTCTCTGTGCCATACCCAAAATCAGCTCAAGTCCCAAAATGGAAAGCAGTCGTTCGGCAATAATGCAGTTAGCCACGTTTTCCTGAGAGAGCGACTCGTGCTGTGTGTTTTCAAGTGTGGAAGTGACGAGAGCGCTTTGTTGCCGCCGTTCGTTGTTATTGTGTCGTGCTTTATAATATCACCTGCGGACATACTGAAAGGCTCATTAGCAATGCTAATTCGTTGGTTTTGTTTTTGTCTTTTTTTTTTACGAGCACAATTCAGATCGTTGGAAACCAGCTTGCATCTGGCACGGAAGGTGACCTGGAACTTTTAAAAGTTCCTCTGCCGTTATGGCAGCCGTACATTTTAGAAGAGCTTGGGATGGGCCTGGCACGCGCCCCGCATGAAAATAGACAAAGAGGCGCCATCACGGACTGTAATCTCTAGATCAATGCCAATATCTTCACATTGACATCTGAATAGGCCACTTTGGCAGCAACGTAAATATTGGCCACGTAGACAATGTAGTTAAATAAAGCTGATGCTGAGGGCGTAATCCTGTTGTACACACAGAGTTTGATTATTTCATTAACGATTGACAGAAATGCAGTATAATATACATAACTATGTCTTCAGAGGCCTATAAAGATACATAATGAAGTGTTATGTTTTTATTACCTTAGAATGAGCAATTTCTATCTATATACACAGCGGGTCCCCTTAAATAAAACATTCGCCCGGACGGACAACCGAGCGTGTTTCGTACATGTTATCTCCTTCGGCAAAGAAGCGAAAACGTGACGATGTCTTTTCCCTGTGAGAGCCACCTTAAGTTCAATTTATACTCGAGCGTCGGACCAACGCCGTTGCCTGACGCGCACCTCTCCCCGTCGACGCGGACAACGACGTAGAAGTATAAATGAAAACCGACACGTAGGCTCAGCGTAGGTCCGACGCTCGAGTATAAACTTACCTTTACTGCTTCCAAAGGGAGACAAGCACAAATGAAATCACATCTGGAAAATTTGTGTGAAATCGAATGAACATTAAATCCACATATACCGTAAACCACCTGAATGGCAACCGGGTTGTTAATGTTATACTTAAAGCACTTTAAAATAGAAACATGTCTATATTCTCCAAGCAAATCACAGAGAAACGGTACGTGTCTTGACTCATTCACAAATTTTGACACAAGCCTGACTCCGTTGTTGTAGGGGGGTAACCCATGCATTTCATCGCACGCTGTTTAATAGCATCTGTTTAACATTCATTAACAAAACGCATCTCACTACTTCTATTTTGGTCAAAGTAGCTAACACCAAACAGCATGAACCGTTAGCATTTGTCTTTCTTGTTTGCAACTGTAAAACCTATAGTTATCACTTTGTCAATCATGGTGATTCAGGAAAGGCTTCTCACAGAGAATAATCATTTACTGGATTCACTCCTGCAGTAATGCAGTTGACACTCATAACACGTCGCACTGGGTATGTGGCCATTCTATCAAATACTGATAAAACTCTTCAGTTTGTCGTTATAATGCCGGTACTATTTAAAGTAAGAAGGAACGCATGCCTCATCGTGTTTCTAAACAGTATTTGCCCATTTTAAGCCAACAATTAATATTACATACGCACTTTACAAAAATGTTTATAAATTAAATGAAAAACAGAGTTTGGACCGAATGCAATGACTGAATGACTATACACACACGCAGAGTCATTGCAATCACACCAAATTCATTTTATTTTTATTTTATATCTTTACTTTTCGGAAAAACATGAATAGGACATATACTTTAAAGTACTTGCTTATACTTTAAATAGCATAAATGTAACATATTATTATTTATTTTTTTATTTTTACTAGGGCTGTCAAACGATTAATCGTGATTAATCGCATCCAGAATAAAGGTTTGTGTTTACATAATATATATCTGTGTACTATGCATATTCATTTTGTCACAAAAACAAACACAAAACATACACATACTTCTCTATATGTTTAGGAAATATTTACTTTAAATGTATTCATTTATATTTACCAATAATTTAAATTCTAAATCACCGACATATATTATGTAAACACAAACTTTTATCCCGGATGCGATTAATCACGATTAATCGTTTGACAGCCCTAACTTTTCACAATATAAGTCAATTATTAAAGTGGCCTACATACTGCTAGATATATTTAGTACATGTTTGTATTCATCACGACTAAAATCATAAAATATAAAAATGCATCATTATTTCCAGCTCTAGCATTTAAACTCACCTCACGCATTAACACAAAATTAAAATGTGTTTTAGAATTTCTTAGAACATCTAAAATGGCATTTTGCTTAATCTTTTGTTTGTTTTAAGATAATTGAACTGTATTGTACGCTTCAATAAGTATGAAAATGTTTTTTACTGTGGCTGTCCAAAGAAGAAAGACCAGCACTTCTGACAGCAGCTGAACGGTAAAAGCACATATGTATTTTTTGGCTGTGCTGACGTGTCCTTGATGGATTGCAACACACCGTCGCAGATGGTAATCAAGCAACATCATGTACAGTGTCTCATTTACATATATGCATAGCTTTACCATGAGCAATGAGACAGGTGGGCCGAAGAAAGACGTCAAAAGCACCTATACGGTCTGTCTTATAAAAACAAAGCCTGTCTGTCTGAGTGCCTGTCTCGCAGCATTGCGAGTTATGAAAGTGCGCTTTGTGATTGGAAAATGACAACATTAATTGCTTGTAAGCAGAGCGCGGCGGCTGAGGGACTTTTGATCATGGGCTGATTGTGATGGGATATAAATGAATAACACAAGGTGAGCGAGGGTGAATTATTCATAAGCTGGAAGCTACTTGCTGGTGGAGGACCCTCAGAGCGTTATCTTTTCATCCAATTCAGCCAGCCGTGCCGTCATCATTACCAAGGCAGATTGCTCCAGGCCCCTTATTATAATGGCAACAGTTATTATCCTTAATGCGAGTGTCAGTTATTCGTCGATGAAGTCTACCACTGTGGCCGCGACATGTTCTGCACTGGCCATATGGTGTAGACTTCCCACAATGCACTGCAAAGGCAATAGTTTAGATTATACGGAAGACTTGCGATGACAAAGTAAAGACCGAAACGTTCTCTGCGCGAGTAACTGAATGCAATGGCCACTGCAGCTATGGTTGCATAAATCCAATTGCATTTTAGAATCCAAAGTATCGCTCTCTTTCTGGTCAACTATCATGGTGGAGCAATATTAATGTTATTTATATTATACCACAATAACAGTCGAGGGCAAAAAACACTTCTATTTTAAAGCACTGTACTGAAAACAAAGTAAAATAGCAGAACTCTGACTAAAAAACATCTGCCTTTACTCGTGCATAGAGTCACGCCGAAGAAATAAGAGCTTGAAAGATCACGAATGTTGTTTCCAATTTTGTGTATATATATATATATATCAGACAATAGTGCAAACATTTAAAGGGAATTTGTGACTTTAAAATGAAATGCAAGTCCTACCATTCGTTTACCTTCCAGATGTGTCTGACTATTTTTTCAAACAAAATGAAAATTCTGTCATCATTTACTCATCATCTTGTCATTTCAAACCTGTATGACTTTCTTTCTTCTGCAGAACACAAACAATGGCAACTGAACAATGGCGGTACCCATTGACTTGTGTCCATACAATAGAAGTGAATGGGTACCGCCATTGTTGCCAAAATTCTTCAAAATATCTTCTTTCATGTTCTGCAGAAGAGAGAAAGTTTGAAAAGAAAGTAGGGTACGTGAATTTTCATTATTGAGTGAACTATCCCTTTACCCTTTTTCTAACATCCATATTTTATTCTTGATGGTTGTATGTGCTTAGTGAGATTTTTATTTTTGAGGGTGTGAAACGTTATTTCCTCATTAAAACTTCACAAACACATTTGATTTTGCTTAGGCTTGGTACATCTAAACAAACAATAAAACAGCATTATGCTCCCACCCCTTCCATACCAGCACTATTCTTTATAAAATACTTCTGAGAGCTGAATATCATCAGGTCTGTGACACGCATTCTCATAGTTATTACATTTCAGCATATGATGAATGGAAAAAAAGAATTACTGTCTAGTTTGAATGTTACAGCCTTGATGTATTTGCCACTAACATTTGATCAGATCAGATTTTGCCTTTATAAACCGCAGCGAATATTACATTTTCTCATTTGGGGCATTTAATAAAGGTTGGCCGGGAAACGTAATAATTCACAACGCACCAGCGTTATGACAAAATGCTTGAAATGAGATGTCATGGCACGGGAATTGTGAACCGATAACTGCATCGCTGAGGCTGTATCGTAATACATCATAATACAACACGAAGTCGCACACTGCCTGGGATTCTTATCTGCCTCCATCTTCTTTTTTTTCCCTTAATCACCGGTTTCATCCTTCTATTCTTTTATTACTCTCCCAAGTCTCTGACTCGCTCCATCAGCCAAAATGCATTTCCTCTTGTATGACCGAGTACAGTCGAATCACCCAGGAACATGCTGCACATATAATAGAATGGAGGATTGGGGCTGTTCTCGAGGAATAATCCCCTCATTCTGTGCTAGGGCATTGTATTCGGTGTGGAACTGGAGCTTTGGCTATTTTCTATGTGAGGAAAGCAGAGCAAAGAGTGCTGCTGATGCATGTGCACGCGAGCGTCTCTGTGCCGGTCCACAACGTTCTTACACCAAAACAATGGTCCCATAAGAACTTGCGGGGACTTTAGGACTTGAAATCAATTATCACTTGAGGAAAGGGACGCGGGACTGGCCGGAGGCCGGAGACTGACCCTAATGGCAAAAATCCAAGAGACTGGGATAATGACCGGGTAGCCGAGGTTGCCTTGTTAAACAGCGACGAGCTTCTGTTTCCATGCACGTAGCTAAGACATTCCCACCAGTTTCACTGCACCACTGATCTGGAAATAACCTGAGGTCTACAAATGAGTAAAGTTGTTAGTGGATCGATGTGCTTCTACATCCACCAACGCCATTAAAAACCATATTGATAGAAATATCAAAGTGTTTCACTTACAGAGTTGATGCAATTCAGTTCCTTGTTGAGCAGCCAGGGCAGGGACAGTTTGCCCTCTCCCCTGTAGCAAGACTGAATTCTCTCCTTAATCTTTTCCTTGATTTTACGCAGCGTGAACAAGCACAGCGCTGACTCTTTCGGCGGCTTGGCCCGATTCTTCTGGCCCTGAGCAAAAACGGTAAACAGAACCTCCTCGTGTTCAGAGATACCCAACGATCGTGCCAGCTTGGCACCGGGCCGACTGAGGTAGGCGTCTTGGACCAGTCGGTATTCCACTCCGTCCTTGGTACAGCCAATGGGAAACTCCACGTAGGAGTAGAACTTGGGGTCATCCACGCAGAGGCGGACAATCTTGGAGGTGAAAAACTGTTCACCGCTGGCATCCGGCGAGGTAAGTTGGGTGTCCAGTTGAAGGGTTAGGTAGTAGATGAACTGCTCGCTGCTGAAACCGTAGACGTAGTAGATGTCGAAAGTGGGGAACTTGGAAAGTGTGTCGGAGGGAATCTTGAGCTGCGAAGAGACGAACTCGTCCTGGTAGACGAAGCTAAACATATCAGCGTTCTCCTCATTTGCCATCAGCTTGCGACTGGAGAGGGTGGGGAAGTACTCGGATTTGCCTTCGATGGGCGTTCCAACAAATAATTTCCCGCTGTCTTCACCTTGGGTTCCGCTAATAACCACTCCTGACATAGTCCCAGCCTCGGATACACTGGAAAGGTAGTGCTCTTTGCGGTGATGCGGCTCGCCCAGTTTGAAGAGGTCATCCAGTCGCAGGAACTGGCATATACCTTGCGAGGTGCTGCCGCATGCGATGAGCCTGTTCTGCCCCGAATCCAAGAGCAACAGCTTGTTGACGTTGCTAGTATGCGACAGCTCATGAGGGCAAGACTGGACACCAGGCGGCGGGTAACATTTTTCATTATCCAACACAGGACCCGTCATATGGTTTCGGAGTTTAGTCAGGTTGCTGGAGAGCTTGTATATCCAATTGACAGCACCGACGTAGACTTCACCCGTTTTGTTATGGACGACCAAATGCGTAAGCCCTCCCTCTGGTGGGACGAAGGTCCGGAAGGAAGAGAGGTTGACCTCAAGCCCCCCATGTTGAGGGAGGAGAGAGAGGAAGAAGAGAAAAAGGAAGGCCTCACGAAGAGAGGCGGAAAGGAGCTTCCTCCCGTACGGCAGCATGGTTAGGATCTTTCTGAGAGGAAGCGTTCGGCCAGGTGCGTTTCACCTTTCGGGCTTGAAGAAACCTGGACAGCGTCTGTCAGTCTACGGTGAGGAGAGCGACTTATTGACCCAGTGTCCTCTCTGCTCTCTCTCTCTCGCACGCCGCTGTCGTCTACACCATCATCTGCAGCATCATGGCCGCAAGCCCTGCAATGATAAGAAAAGACATCATGAGTGGTGAACAACAGAACATTATCTATTGATTCAAACTAGTTTTAAAAGTTCTGCCTGCCAGAATGGGAACTTATAACACATAAACATAAATATCTTACAGTGGGCCCTTGGGTGGAATCCTATACAACATTTAATGAGTGTGTCGAGCTAGCAGACGCCAGTGCACTCCACCAACTCCACACCGAGAACTCGTCTGATAGACCTGCTGTGCCCTTAAATATTTCACACAGTCTGTGCCAACTCAGCTGGCACAAAAATAAAAGGCAAAGTGCGGGAGTGACTGAGAGAGAGAGCGTACAGGAGGTGGGGAATGAAGAGTACGTGTGATGCAAAAAACAGACTAGTTTACCAATTCACCTTGAAGAATGCCATAAGCGCTGAAGCATCAGCAATAAACGCTCTCATTTCCTCGCGCTTGCTCAGTGAAGCCATTCAAGTTGACCCCGCATAAAACAAAAGCACTTTCCTTGAACCATTGGAACGCGATCGGGTTTTAAAATACCACAGTACCAATAACATGCCCTCTTGACTCTACCGAGGGGATGCAGAAGACGGGACGATCAATCGAATTCGTTCTAATTGTAAGTCTAATAGCGTTCATGTGATCACGGGCAACGAAGAGGGGCCTTGGGTGTCCGGCGATATCCTCGGAGTGCAAAGCCACTTACACAAGGGCGATCTCGGGCCTCTCATCAAGCCAGCAGCATAGACCGTCTGCTGCGGTGACCTTCTCTAGTGTTCAAAACAGAATCATCATTGTATCTCAGATGACATTTATCTCACTTCACAAGACTATTGAGCGAGGAGAGACTAGGAGCTGGGAGCTACACTGTGGGCTGGCTGTCATGGGTAAGGCTACGAATACTAGGGAAAACATGTCCGACATACGCTTAGGGCAGTCACGATATCAGATTTTCTCTACACGGTCACCGTGGTATCTTTTGCTATTTAGAAAATAAATAAATGGTACTGTCAGTCCAATTCATCCTAAATGTAGTATATTTGGTATTCTCTTTTGTGGCCACAGTGTCTAATATCCAATTTTGGCCACACTGGTGTATCGCGATACCCTTACACCACACTATAGTGTAGGCTTGGGTACCGCAAACAACTTCATGATGCATTTTGCAAAATACTGTACATAAAAAATGAATACATCATGTGATATGATCTCGCAAAAGGTGACACCAGCACTGATACTGATGGGAACGTGAACGTGTTCCCATTAAACTTTGCACCAGATTTTAAGAAACCTGTTTTGTAAATATATCGTAATACAATCTGACAGTCCATAAAGGCACAATTTCAAAACGTATAGTTACCGCAGAACGAGTTAAACCATTCTGAGTTATCTGTCAGCATATTTCTCCTGCAATGTGATGTCGATTGAGGCCCGAATTTCCCTCATTTAGATTGTTTATCACAGCTGAGCTCTCCCTGCTAAACTAACTCTGAATCAGCAGTCCAGCATGCTTTTTGGTTCTGTGATAAAGGGACCCTGTCAAAGCAATTCCCGGCTGTAAAGAAAAAACACAATTTGCCTAAAAATAATCGAGCAAGTCACAAAACAGCGTACAACTGCACAACATACTTAAAACTGCATGAAACGATGCTGCACCTGACCCCCAATACGCAGCAAAAACAGATCAGTCAGGGCTTTGACTTATCTGGGACAACGATATGCTAATAACGTGGCAACGATGCACATCCAAGTGTCCACTTTTCAAACTGTTATAAAAATGCAATACAGAACACGGAATAAGGAAACGAAACTGCAGCAAAATATGCACGCTGCGACTTAATACTGCACGGCGGTGCTGTTTTCATGGGATGGGGCAATTAGAAGCCGCCGCCCACTCGCTGCAAACATTTGAACGCAGAGGCCCACACAAGGACAAAGGTGAAATTGAATGAATCAATTAAAGGAGGTATGGGAGTTGCGTGGCACCTTCAGGATGGCAAAACCTGCCCGGCTCGGAAAATGGCTGGCGGGACCAAGGCATCCGCAATGATTTATTGCTCGTGGCACATAAATTACAACACAGCCCATGAAAACGGCACCCCGTGCTTAAGCAAATTCATACACAGCACCTCTTTAACATGGAGGTCACATCTCTGAGCATTGTGGGGTAGACGGAGGCAGGGCTCTGTGATGGCCACGACTAAACCACCCAGAGAGGCTCCGCATAGCGGGACCTGCTTTTTATTGCGGGCACGCAGACACGCTCGCATGCATCAATACATAACGGCCTTAATCCTAACACACACACACAAACGGAGAACCCCACGTGGGTTGCGTAGTCTTTCTGCTTTGGATTTCTTTATTTCTGTCTGGCTGTCCATTTTTGTCTATTGGTCCATCTATGTTTTCCCACATTTCTGTCTGTCGGTCTCTTTTGCATTTGTCTAAACTCGCAACACCAGCCCCAGCTATTGCCAGAAAACACTCCGGACTCCATTAAAAATGCAAATCTGTAGTAAATCCAATTTATGTCATCAAATTAAGATGTCAGATTAGCATAATAAAATTAATGAAAATATAGTCCACAGAGCAAATATTTGAGCATTATTACCGCCGGGCCGGGCGTGCACGTCGAGAACAAAACCCTGGAAGTTATTTACAGATAAGCAACAAGAATAAAACCAAATTTACACTGGTAACTCGCAAAATAGTTTCTTTTACAAGTCCACGTATTTGCAAAGATGTTGGACTAACGGTGAAATAACACAGTCGGTATATTTTGATTTAGGCCAGGATATTAAAAAAAGACAGCTTCGATTTACCCTCCAATTTTAAAAAGCAATAATAGCCTCAATCCGGCGAGACCTCCCACGAAAGCCATATTTTAAAAGAGGCAAGCTGTGACTGGGAACGCGGGGGGATAATAGTGAATACAATGACTTGTTGATGATTTGCAAAACAGAGTCGTCGAAACCACATCTCATTTTGATGAAAAGATGGAATAACAACGCGAGTGATTTCTGACGTTGTTGCCCATAGTCAGCGTGAATGGCGAGAGGCGAAATCAAAGATGAAGCCGTGAGTGGTATGAGAGTGAAGATTTAAAGAGACGCAGCGGGACGCAGGCCCCCCGACTCCACGTGGAAATAACTTTGTGCCACTCACCCTAGCAACCACCCGATGCACCCTAACAACTGCATAACAACACTCTAAGAACCACTTAAAGCATCTTAGCAACACGTGTCGTTTGTTTTTTATCTAAAACTGTAGCATAGCAGTTTACATTTATTCTCAATTGCTCAATAAAAGACCAAATAAGACACATATTGCAACGTTGAGGAAAATCTCAAAAAAACGTTTTTCCCCAGAATGCACCTGTTTACACTTGGGTGCTGGCCCGGTGATGTTGATGATGTTTTTGGGGTGAAAAGGGAGGGGCTGCTGTCACGGTGTCAGTGGGTCACATGCTAAAGAGTGACGCTATAAATGGAGGACAGTGTTCTCTGGGTTTGGCACATGCACAGTGCAACAGGCTGCCGCACAATCACCTCCTCAGTGCGCGGCACTCCTGCAGATACCGGGCCCTCCCCACTGCACGGCCATTAGTCAAACCCAAACAATACCCCCCCTCAGCCCGAGAGAGTGTGCTGTGGAGTTAAAAGCCATGAATGGAGGCGGAGTGCAAGTTCGTGTGGTCATTTAAACAGGGCAGGACTAGTCGGCTGTATTAGATTAGCACATATGGTACCAGTAAGAACCAGTGCTTTCTTGCTAAACCCTCATGCCGTCCCAAACATGTATGAACACAAAAGATGATATTTTCAAGAATGTTGGTGAGTAAACGGCATTGGCCGCCATTGACTTCCATTGTTTGGACACGAAACATTGTATGGAAAAAAATTACAACATACAACATAATGCTAAATAATGATGATTTGGATGATGATTTTTTAGGTGAACTGTCCCTTTAAAGCAAAATTGTTATCCAACTACATTTTCCCATTTTGTTAAGAGAACACAAGTCATGTTTACTCGCGCTCAACATTGTTAAGTGGTTGCAAGAGTGTTCTAAGAAGTTGCTTACTGACCCAAATAAAAATAATAATTTTAACTGGGGGAAAAAATTTAACATACTGTTGAGCTGCACGCCAAAGTTAAAACCTATGGGTGGGGATTTTCACAGACCCTCAATTCAAATGTTTGTATGAGCACTAATAATAATAGTGATGCTTACTTAAGCAACCACCCCTACGAATATTGCACACTAGCATGTTAAAGTACTTGTAAAGCATCACATCCTCCATACAAAAGAAACGTTTCTTAAGTCGAGTAACGAGTATGAGCGTTTTCTGAAGACGCTTGGCTTAAAGAGACACTCACCCAAAAATGACAAACCTGTCAACATGCTCACCCTCCAACCTGTATGATTGTCTTCCGCAGAACACGAATGACAAGAGTGTGAACACATGAAGTAATCAAGATGGCGGTTTGTTTATCTCTACGTTCTGTTCCAAAAACTGTTGCATTGTTGTGGGCAAATCAGCCAAAGTACAGACCACTGCAATGCAGACAAATCTTAAACCAAGAACAGGGGAAAATTGAGGCCTATAAGGTCAACGGTTGAACGCTTGCACACACATTAACCCCGCCCCCGATGATACAACCGTGACCATATGTAAACTCGCACTAAAAAGCAGTTAGTCATGGCAGATTAACACATACCGCAATGATGCTAATATTAATGTGACAACCCCATATGGTCAGCAGGACTGTACGGTAGTCATCCAAATTGAACCACATACACAAACAAGCAGTTACCAAATATAAAGTCGTACAAAATTGAGAAGCAGAATCCACGATCTGACTTTCCAACATCAACACCCATAAACAACAAACGCAGACGGAACGGACACCTCCCGTTTCATCCCTGCTCGTGTTAATAGATCCACGTCCATTACCACACACCTTTGTGTCTGGGCTACAGCTCCCACGGAGCCAATAAAAGCTCACAAACATTGCTGACTCAAAGTTCAGCCATCAATAAAAAGCTCTCTCTCTCTCCTGGGACGCGTTCGGTTATTTCTTTCTACACCTCGCAGAAGTACGTCCATCACCCTCTTTCACCGGCCGGCTCTTACGAGTTGTGCAATAGACTTTATGAGGATAAACGCGCACGCAAACCGAAGCGTCTTTCCTAAATTTCACAATTAAAAGCTGCTATTATCCGCCACGAACGCCGAGCTAATACTCGGGCACGCCTGGATCAGCTCGGTCGATTGCAGGAGTACTTTAGACTACAGGTTAAAAGGGAATAAAGACTTCGAATCCCATAACGGTGGCTTGGAAGCTCGTGGTGTTTCATGTTCTGCGGGCCTCGCTGAGCTCACATTCCATCAGGATCGCATCATTGGGCAATGTCCATTCTTTGGCCCGTTTCCCCACACGCACCGCAACGCGTGTACGGATACATGGGTTTATGTGCTGAGCTTTACACTTTCTCTAAGTTCGCTCATTACTTCCCTCCCTCAACGGCGCACAAACAAACACCTTTCCAGCGCTTTTATTTTAAACGACTTTTCAAGTGATGAAGTCATCCATGAGAGGAAACGGAATGCGGTGCGGCGTGCGTGCGTGTGCCGTGTCATCTGCGTGACCTTTCTAGTCAGATATGTGTGTTCCTGAGGAACGCGTTTGTGCTAACACAATTACACCCGGCTAATGAACAGCGCGGCGAGATAAAGCCGTCTGAATGCTAGCTTCGGCTCTGCATCTCAATCTCCTTTAAAGGCTACATTTGCATCTTTAATAGAAATGAAATTCCTCATTAAACGTGCAGGCCGCTGATGAAACACGCACATGAGAGAAGAGGGAGACGAAAAGAGCAAAGGAGAGATTTAAATCAACACTATTTACCCCCAATAACCCACAGATTTAAAACGCAGTTTTAATGCTAACCAATAAAAAGGAGAATTTGAACTAATCTTATTCAGAGGTTTGGCTCTAATGGTATTGGGGGTCTAAATATGTCATTTGGAAAAACAGATAACTCAGTTTTTAAAGTTTTTTTTTACTGTGAATTCCAACTAACACAATAAAACACAATAAAAAGAACAATTAAAACTGTGTTTTCTGTGTTTGCAAATGAACTCTTTAACTTAATAAACTCTTTGATTTTAAAACATTACCAATTTTAAATAAATGTATTGTTTTGTTAAATAATTCACAACATGTAAGTTTTGATTGAACCTTCTTTATGTCCATTTATAAAAATTGAAAAGCTCGGTCACAAAAATATAAACATTTTTAAATTTGTAGTACAATTTCCATAGTTTTATTTTTCATGACGATATGCAAAACATCAATATATCTACTAAATATGAACTATATTAGACTGAACTAAAATTATACTATGTTACTAACTATATACAAAACAAAAACAATCCTATTTTGTTACTAATACATATAGAACACAGCAATATAGCAAAAATACCTCCTTTTTTTTTTTTTCATTTTTTTTTTCATATATTATTTCTTTTTTATTTCATCACTTTTTGCAATATATACAAATTATTTTAGTGTATTTTCTATTTCCTGAAAAACATTCATTTGGACATCCGAGTTTTTCAGAAAGACAGCGACGATATTATAATTAACTCCAGTGTGTAGCAAAATTCCCAGATACAGTACTTGAAACTTACTATAGTAAATATTGAATTTACAGTATACTACATATTATTATAAAATACTACAGTACACAACAATTTGCTTTGGTAAATACTACATTATACAACGGTACTTTAATGTTGATTTACGTTACATTACATTTATGCATTTGGCAGATGATTTTCACCAAAGTGACCGACGGTATATTGAAGATATACATTTGATCAGTATGTGTGATCCCTGGGAATCGAACCCAAGATCTTTTGCACTGCAGACACAATGCTCAAAAACGATTGTGTGCTCAAAAACCTTTTATAAATGCCTATTCTTTGTTAAAATACAAGTTGAACAACCAAATCGAGCTTATAAAGCACTGCAAAGTTTAGGCCAGTTGAAACACCTCCCAAAGAGCTTATTCCACATTAGAGAGTCTGTGGTTTATAATGCCTATGAATTAAGCCCGCGGAACCCGAAACCTGATCCTAAGTCAGCAATTAGGGCACCTTGTCCCAAATGTGTCTGAATCCCCACAAAAAAAGTGGATCAGACACAGGGTGACAAATATGATGCATAGCCTCTGAAAGCCAGCTGTCTGACTGCTCCTTTAGCCATTAATATTGCTCGCTACCCCACTGCAGCGAAAGCCACCAGAGCCCTTGCTCACCGCTCGCCAGCTCTTTCAATTCAGGAATGTGTTGCCATGACAGTGACCGATGGCTTGGCGGCAGACGGGAAGCCCGCTCATCCTAGCCAAGGGTTGAGGTTGGTGTAAGAACGTGTCAGGACCCTGCGGGTGGAGGATCAGAGAGTGATCCGCTGGAAAACTGGAAGCGTGTGTAGATGTGGTAGCGATTAGCGCCGGCGCGGGGTAAAGACGCAGGTATTTCAGCTATGCTCCGATATTACCGCAGGGAAATCCAGCTACAGCGACCTACCAACGTATCTGAACCGTTTAAAAGCAAAGAAAAGCTGAGATGCCAAGTGCGTGGTTTGTAAAGTGCTCTCTTCGCGAGACCTTCGCTTCTGGGTTAGCATGAGCTGTAATTGCAAACACGCGTGGGGCTAGCGGTTCAACGGTATGCTTTTGGATGATAAACACAAAGTCCAGTGATCGACTGGTATATCAGACAGGCTTGTAATCAGACATTTTCAGATTATTAGCATTAGCAAATTAGCAAAAAAATTTGATCATTTTTAAAGATCAATTGCACATTTCAATATATCTTGACAGCTACACTCTTAAAAATAAAGGTTCTCAAAACATTCTTCACAGCTATGCAATAAGAACCATCTTTGGTTGCACAAGACCCATTCAAAACCATTTCTTTCTTCCCTTTTTATAATCCGAGCCACAAAGTTTTGTGAAACAGAAAGGTTCTTCAGATGTTTAAGGTTCTTTACGGAACCATTTAGACAAAAAAGGTTCTTGCGTGGCATCGTGAAGCACCATATTTTTAAGAGTGTATGATAGATCACAAAATATTTTGGAATATGTAGTAAATTGAGCAAGTGTTGGTTAAAATGTTAAATATTTCATTGTATATATTTTTTTATATATTTCACCTTTTTTAAGGTGACGTGGCAATCTGTAACCTGTTTCGCAGTTAAAAAACTAATAATTTGTTGAGCAAGTACATACAAAGTGCTCAAAAATGACTCCTTACGTGTCTAATTCATGTCTATAAGCTTTTAAAAATGATTTATAATTTGAGCCATTTAGTCCGATTTTGCAGGATAAACTCTCTTTTGCTGTTTTCTATTACAAACATTAATAATTTAAATATTTGACTAACAGTTTGTTTTCAAAACAACACAGAAAACATACGTCGTGGTCAAACATAAGTACAACTCACTTCTGTCATTACTCAAAGCCATCTGAGCAACTCTGTGGCAGAGAGATCTATGTCTGGAGATGAAGACCTTGCGAAAAAGAGCTACTGTATAAAACCACCAAACAGAAACATCGTTGCCCATGTTGTACTCGCAACGAGACCACAGAGGCATCATGATCATTGTGTACATTTCTCTCATTGTAGAGTTCCTCATTTGTGAATCTCTTCGGATAAAATCACCTGCTAAATTATTAAATGAAATTGTTTGAGTAAGGAGAGTTAAGACACTTAACAGAAGAACTGTAAACAATCTTCAGCAAATATCAGCTACAGCTCATTCCCCTACACTTACTGAGAATATGCACCGTGATTCACTCATAACGATTGTCAAATACTTAATGCAACATGTTTTTACTCCTTTAAAATAAAGGTATAATGTACAAATGGGAACGTTGAAGCAATACACGCAGTAGCTCATTTTCAGACAAAGACAACTTCTGAAATATGTGTTCCTCACATGCCTGAAAAGCCCACAAGGCATAAACTTTGTTAACTTCCGTGTGTTTATTAGAGAGCTTGAGCATCCTTTCCCCTGAGGGGAGTTTGGATACGACCCCAGTCTGGTGGCCTACACTATATATCTGCACTGGGACCCGTTGTTCCTGTTTGCACTCCCAGCTCCCTCCCTCCCTCCAGTAGAGCCGACTCATCTAAACATGACAGCAAACAGGAAAGAATAACACTGGACTATAAAACTTTAAGAACTGGCTCAGGATGGATAATCAGCAAACACAGAGTCCAAACACACGTTGACACAAGCGCACGTGAGATCGGCAAACAAACCTGCAGCGAGTCAAATGAGCAAACAGTAGCGTAGCGTCATTAACACACAGTTACACACACAACAGTGGCTGTTACTGATAAACGGCCCTTAAGTGTAGGCTAAACTCCACCTGTCGATTGAATGTGTTAAATTATTTGTTTACTATACAAAAAAGTTTGATGCAACATGGCGCATTAGTGTAAAGAAATTTGCTTAGAGTAATGAGTAGTAGGGGTTGCACGAACTAGTCGACATTAATGCTCTGGCACGACATTTAAAGAGCCACGAAACACTAAACAACATTTATTTAGATGTAAACAAAGTTGGTTGTCTTGCACATCATAGAAAACAATGTTAGCAACTGTAAGTTAATACAGTAGAGAAAACTAGTTTTGGTTTAAAACAGCTGCTTTGTAACAATGAAAATTGTAAAAAGCGTTATATAAATAAAGTTGAGTTGAGTTAAAATCCTCATCTGGCCAACGTCAAAGGATGTAACTATAGTACATCGATGACGCGTCGGTGTCTCATTATTATTCACGGCTTGCAGGTAAAGCCTTACGTTTCAGTACGCTAGCTTTTAACGTACATGCAGATCTTCATATATTATAGGCTGTTTATGTACTTGTTCCCTGTTTAATAAAACATGAAAGAAGGAGAATAAATAAAAATGTTTCTCATATTGGCTGCTGTGTCACCGAGGTCCTGCGTTTGTAAGTCCGCTATGATAAAACGTCTGCTGCTTTAGGCTTAATATTGATGTTGTTTTAAAGTCAAAGGCTGTCGCAAACAAGCTCGACACATTTTTCTGTTGTTTCATGTATTAGTGCACATGACCCTTTCAATTGACTTGTTGTAAATGTCAGGGAAGTTTGATCTGTACGTTAGGCTGCTGTAGAGATCTACCTGCTGCTGAATTACTGCATAGCCCCACCGCTACCACCGACCTCTAAATAATTGTATTTTAGTTTAGTTGCTGTAACTAAACTAAAATTATTTTAGACAGAATGTAAGGCAATCTTTTTTTAATCGACAGTTAAAGTTAAAACTTCCACACGAACCCATCAGCGGCACGGCCGCGAGTACAGCGTCCCTGCAGACGACCATTAAGCCACCGCACCAACATCACTCACAGGGTCACAGGAGCATGAGAACTGAGCTGGAAAAAACGATGTTGCGAGAAGCTGAAACAGACAAGTCTTATCTTAGCCGAGCGCGGGCATGAGTGAAAGGGACAGTATCATCGCCTGCTGTAAATACCAAACTCAAGAGAATCACACTCTCAATTATACGGCGACCCGGTCGCAGCCACAAATGCGACCCGAGCGATGACTGCAGGAGCATTTGTGCCATCACACACAAAACACATCTGCCAAGGACGAGAAAAAAAGCTAAAACCCTTGAGACACTCTCTCTCCTCTGCACTTTAATATACAGCCTTAAAAGTTCACACTACGGCTGTACGATTTTGACGATTATTTCCTTTGATGTTGTGAACGTGATTTGTTTCTTATCCCCACCAAAAACTAGATAATAATAATTCTTAGCTTCGTATACTGTGGTAGGCTAACTGAGACCTATGCATTGTTGTTGCACAAATTGCTTCTATGGTTTTTTCCTACTTTGTAAGTCGCTTTGGATAAAAGCGTCCGCTCAATGACTAAATGTAAATGTTTTAATGAATCGGCTTCACAACTCTTTTATTGTGTGGGTCAACTGCACGCTATATGTTTTTATGTACGCTGCACATCTGACCAACTGTAATTTTGAATAAATTGCTTTATACATCATCAAATCAAGTGCGGAGACTGTAAACTTTGGCCTTCTTAGCGGCATGTGAATATATGCGAAAAGCGAGCAATGTGATGATGCCTAAATGCTTCCATCCCGTAGACAATCACTAAAACAATCGATTTTTTCTAGATTTTACTTTGCCAATGGATTTTGCAGGATGAGTTAATCACGCACATGAGCTAAAATTCACACACACGCCTCTATACAGATAAATGACAGTGCCGGGATAGCAGCACATTTATAGAGAGAATGAAGAGACATATCTATATAGCACTGGGCAGCTCTCCAACACTTAGCACAACTCATTCTTCTCATGATCATCTGGAACGTTCTGTTGAGCCTTTATATCGAGCAGCATCTGCTGCATCTCACAAGCCCTCATCTTCCACCGAGAGATGTTCAGCTCCTGGCAGCTGCTGATGTTAGAAAGATGTGCTTGTGTTTCTGTACGTCTGGATATTAAAAACTGAGTGGCTTTACTTTAGGGCAGAGCCATTGAGAGAGAACTCCATTGACTCCAATGGAACAGATTTTTCACAGCAATGGCGGTTCATGGAGGCTCTCAATAGTTCCCTGACGTTACTAGTAACGTATGGAGCTGCGACTAAACAGACCAACTGAGGGAAACTTCTTACCCATTTAAAGACGAAAGCCATTTAATGAATACAAAAATGAAAGAAATAAAGAATACAAAGACAGAATATTGACTATCTGAAGGCTCCATGAATCACGTGACGCTCCAGCGTTTTGGACTTCTGTTGGCAGAACTCTCTCTCTCATTGGCTCTCCAGAGTACTAACTCTGATGTGCTAACAATTAGTCCAAAAACATCATTGTGCAGGTGACTTTGCATACTTAAGCACTGTTAAAAATTCTTCAGAAAATGTGCAATGGGATTGCTTTACAATTACAATTGTGTCACTCTTTTCTTCATGACAGATAATAGAGACCTTATGTAGGCCAGATTTAAACCTGCACCTCCCACTTGAGCATCAGAACTCAATGCAGAACTCAGCAAACCTCTACGCCACAGCTCAGAGGAATGGAACACGGTTGCTTTTATATTGCATATAACTTCACATACACAAAAAGGAAATATCATAGTGAGAGAACCGATGACTACCGAGCCTTATATTCTGTATTCATCACGTATACATGTTTTGATTTTCTATGGTCTTACTTGATGGCACACTTGAGTGCTTTAAGGTGCCTAATCAGTCTACTGACAAGTGTTTCTCAGAATGAACTACTCTCATGAGTTTGTTTTCCAGATGAAGTCTGAATTTACAGGCAGCAGACTGTCAGAGGTTGTATCCATTAAAAAACTCCTTTGGGAGACAACAGGAGGTGGCAAAAAAAACCCACATCAAAAATTGTGAAACGCCAGCAAATCTAAACACACGTTAAATGCGGTTGTCAGGAGGGGTGTAAAGGCCACCCCAACACCCCTGTGGCTGAACAACTACTCATTCCATCACTTAGAATGACACTTACACACACACACACACACACACTCGACTTCTTTCTCACACATTCACACAGACACACGAACCTTCTATAGGCACCATAATAGATTATCACTTCCAGCAGAATCTCAGAGATTTGCAGTAACATCTAGCACATACATGCACTCTCTACCCACCAAGGCACGAGGACGCGCGCTACCAGTCCCCCGACACCTCCAGGCTCCGCAGTGAAGCATGTCAAGCGAATACCATCTGGGGAGAGGAATTTGCCCTCTGACCTCTGTTTATGACCCATCAAAGGGGAGCCTGCTCATTGGTCTGGCAGAGTAATCATTTCCAGAGCGGGCCACTCGAAGAAAGTGTGTGTGGACGAGAGAAAGAGAGAGAGACGGAGAGATTTTCCAGGGAGAGGAACGCCTGCAGACAGCAATGTTAAAGGAATCAGTCTGCTGATGTTCAACAGAGCTACCGAGATCTGACCATGTTCAATACTGTATGTGCCTTAAACAAGCACAGAGAAAGAGAGAGAGAGAGAGAGAGAGAGAGAGAGAGAGAGAGAGGGAGAGAGGGAGAGAAAGATGTTTAAAAAGATGTTTTGTAAAAAAGCGTTTTGAGATTTACGGTAAAAAGACAATAACCCATAACAATATATAAGACAACCCTAAAAGACAATAACCTCGTAAAAACAGAAATAGTCTAGATAAGTAAATAATAAATAAATTTAATAGAAAAATTTAATAAAAATGAAAGGGGGAGATTTTGGGAGAAAGAAGAAAGAAGAAAGAAGAAGAAAAGAAAAGAGAGAAGAAGAAGAAAGAGAAATAGAAAGAAAAGATAAGCAGAGCAAAAAAGAAAGAAAGAAAGAAAGTAAGAGACACCCCCCCGAAAGCGAAGAAAAGTAAAGAAAGAAGAAATCAAGAGGAGAATCCGCCCGCCCTCCCCCCGCCGTCCCGCCCTCGCGCCCGTCCCCCCTCCGCGCGCCTCCCCCTCCCGCCCGCCCGCCACGTCCCCCCGCCCCGCCCTAGCCCGCCCGCCCGCCGCCCCCACGCCGTCCCGCGCGCCGCCCGCCCGCCCGCCCGCCCGCCGTCCCGCCCGCCGTCCCGCGCGCCGTCCCGCCCTCGCGCCCGCCCGCTGCGCGCCCGCTTACCTCCCCCGCCCCTCCCGCCCGCCCGCCCCGCCCGCCCGCCCGCCCTCCCTCCGCGCGCCCGCCCGCGCCCGCCCGCCCGCTCCCGCCCGCCGCCGCGCCCGCCCGCCCGCCCGCCCGCCCGCCCGCCCGCCCGCGCGCCTCGCTCGCCAGCCCTCCCGCCCTCCCGCCCGCCCGCCCGCCGCCGCCCGCCCTCGCGCCCTCGCCTCGCTCGCCCTCCCGCCCGCCCTCCCCCCGCCCTCCGCGCGCCCTCCCGCCCGCCCGCCCGCCCGCGCCCCCCACGAAAGACGAAACGCTTAAAGAAAGAAAGCTCCATGACTTCATCAATCACATCAGAAAGAGAGAAATCTACGATTAGTGATATAAAGCTTAGAACAGAAGAAAGGAAAACTCTGCAGTCATTTTAAAGTAATCAGATTTCAACATTCAGCTTCATGCAAAAGCTGTGACACAATGTGGAAACCACCAATGGGAATGCAGACGAGATCTGCCGGCTGATGCAGTTGGATGCCGCAGTCAAGGAGGAACGGCATCTAGCGACCAATCACAGTGAAAGCAACAAACAACAATCCGGAGGCGAATTATGATGTTTCCTATCCTACACACCTGAGTATTAGAAAGCATTTATTTTCCATTCAAACCCAATCCTGTTTATTTCTGCCTCCCTGTGGAGTTTTTAAAGCGTTTTATTTGTTTGTGCTGTATTGTTGGCAGCGTTGCATTCATAAAAAAAAAAGTACAGTCCATCCGTTCGACGACTCGCTCTCAGAATGCTGGAAAAACATAATTAGGCGGCTATAAACATGATTAATTATTTTTGTCTCCCCAAACTGCACCTCTGTCAGGAAGCATCATTACGAAAGGAGATGTTTGCTCAGCTATGATGAAGCCCGCCATGCACACCACAATACAGGAGAGGCGAGGGGGCCCTCTTCAAAGGCCCCCCGTGAGGCTAGGGGTCAAGGGGCACCTCAGGATTAGGGGGACGTGTCACCTCGCTTTGGGATTTCAATTAACCCTTTCACAGTCCTCTGTAACTCGGGCAACGGATAATCCCTTACGAAAGGATCCTGTGGATTGGGTTTCTCTGTCTGAATTAAAAACACCTCACGATAAAACCCGGTTTATCTTTGTAGCAAAGATATTCTAGCGAGTAGGGTTGTCACGGTACCATAAACATGTCTTACGATACTATACCAGCTGAATCTCGATACCAAGTAGTATCACGATGCTTTGGCATATAATTCAAATCTATACAAAAAACTGAGATTTAGATGAAAACTTTTGTATTTACTATAGTAAACTGTATTATACTTTGGATAACAATATATTGTTGTATTAACTGTAGTAATTGGATAAATTGTAGCAAATACTGTAGTATACTTAAACATTTACAATGGTAAGACTCAAAAACACTGTACTGTGTTACCTGTAGTAAATACTCAAGAACACTCGATCATTTTTCACGTGGAAACCAAATTCAAATGTGGGACAAATTTCATTGATACAGCAGTCTTTATAAAGGGAAATATTAGTCTTACTATAAATGCAGAACTAAGACGGCCAAAAGGTGGCGTCAATTTTCCACTGAGTTAGTGAATCATTTAACCGACTCGTTCAAAACGCCAATTTGAATCATTAACTCGTCCGAGTCATTCAAAACACACATTCATTTAGGAGATAAACACCGCAAAAAGGCAGTAAGTGTTCAAATGAATATTAGTGCGCAAATGCAACATTAACTACGGTACTACGATACTACCGTTTCAAAAATAGAGAGGCATCGCGGGTATTTTGAAGCATTAGCATCGCGATGCTACCGTAGCACCGGTACACCGTGCAACCCTACTAGCGAGCACCAGAGGCCAAAAATGCGAAAGGTCTCGCTCTATAATGCCAAAATGAACCACAAGAGCCAACAGTTGAGATCATGAGGTCAGCTATGAGCGATCTAAATCCGCTCCGGCTGCATTAAAGGACGAACATTACCAAGAGAAATCAATACGCTTGGTCTTTTAATGAGATATTAATTGAGAGGCTACTGAAAAGCAGAATTTAACACACTCATCTTTAAACTCATGCATTTAGACATTAATATTACATCTATCAATCTATCAACAGATAGCTTTATCCTTCTATCGATCTGCTGAATCGACTACACAGAACGCTCGAGTATGGGCCTCCTTTTCATTTTGTCTTCTTGGTTCTTGCGCTTAAAAAAAATGAACCATATGTCTGGCGACTGGTGACCTCTTCAAAGACTTTTGAAGCATCTGCACTGCCTGTGGTCCTCCGAGACGAACATTGTCCCCATGGGTTCCATCACTTTTAGTCTTACTTACACGGCCGGTCTAGAGATCTTGCATTATTTAACCGGCTTTCAGTACACAAACCACAACTGCCCGAGGAAGTGCTTCAGCTGCAGTATCCAAGGAGAGACATCAGCCAAATGAAATGAACCAGACAGTAAATAGTCTATTATTGAGTTCACACGGCTTATACCATAGAGTGGAATCATGTGACAACGGGTACGCTTTAAAGAGCGAACCATTTTTGTACCTGCGAAGGCAACGATGAAAGGGCAAACTGGGCAACTTTCCTAAACAGACCTTACATGCATATCTACAAAAAAACATCACCCACATTCATTTTATATACACACACATATACAAATGCAAACCAAAGAAACACGCATAATTATTCTTGTTACAGTATTTATGTTCCTTACAGCGAAACTTCCAAAGTCCATTTCAGCAGAAAGTGGTAAATAAACACATGATTCAAACCAGACCAGATCTGAATACAGCAGCAGAAATTTGGCTCTGAAATGTTGCCGGTCTGCGACTTCCATCACAAGAGACCTACAGCCTTCTATACAACAACACAAGCGAACGAAAAGGGGGAAAACACTAAGGCACCAGTTAATAATACCCTTAACAGCTGGTTTGGCATCAGTGAAACCTAGCCTACGCTTAAGATAATACATTGCGAGTGGCTTGACAATGCTATCCAGGATCAGTTGTAGGGGCCATAGAAAACTCCACAGAGGGTGGCGGTAAAGCTGTAGTCTGCAAGCAGATGGCAGATAGCATTGATCGGATCCAAGACCTGATAAGGGTGAAGGATAGATGCGCTGCTCTGGAAACAGAAAGAAGAGGTGGGACGAAAGGTTCCCCCTGACCCCCCCACCCCAGAAGAGAAATCCACACTGCTGACTGCTAATGACATACATTAACAGTCCCAGACGTGTAACTTAATTCTATGTATTGCCGTGTATTGCTAATAATACTATTAACTGATGTGATGTTC
Source organism: Triplophysa siluroides (assembly GCA_006030095.1). Taxonomy (NCBI): domain Eukaryota; kingdom Metazoa; phylum Chordata; class Actinopteri; order Cypriniformes; family Nemacheilidae; genus Triplophysa; species Triplophysa siluroides. The sequence continues at coordinate 10,192,230 of VCII01000028.1, read as the reverse complement.
AATATACGCAGGTAGGGGTGGACGGAATGACCAAAAATCTATTTCACGGAATGAGTCGCTTTATTTCACGGTAACTATATATTTCACGGTAACAATCTCCCGTAATAATTCTATATCTTATACCTCATTTTTCTTATATTGGTTTAATTTATAGATTTTTTACAGTTCGTTTAAGTGCTAACCATAATTCCAATGTAGTTATGAAATTGAAAATGTACTAAATATATCAAAATAAGTTCTGATAATGAGGTTTATTATTTATTTATTTATTTTTATCTTTTATCTGTTTTGCGACTCTCTGGCTGCGTCCGAAATGGCTTACTGTGACAGTACGTACTGAATTTGAATAAGTACCCACCTATCAGCCGTCAGAAGTACATTCTATATAGTATGAGTGGAAGTAGTATGAATACATTTTGGACATACTGCGTCCGCCATGTTTTATGGTCATGTGACCCGTATGCTCTTTGACCTATGACGTATTAACAACAACCTGTACGTGAGCGTTGATAAAAACATAATTTAGCCACGAGAAATTCATTTCTTGGCACTTACATTAAAAATGGGCATCCGCCTTAAAGTTTACTGCTATGTTTATTTGATTTACTTTTGAAATTTGACCGTTGCTCAGCTCCTGTGGCATCGTGGGATAGAAAAGTGTCCATCCGATCCACACTCACAAATCTCGGCGGAAGTAGGTGACCGTCTGGGTATTTCTCGCCTACTGTTGTTTGCATACTGAGGTTTCGGACATATTATTCATGACTCATACTCATTTTCCCCTACCATATAGTATGGAAGTAGGCGATTTCGGACGCAGCCTCTGTCTTTAGGTTTGTTAATTCTCATGCTTGTCTTTGCACTGCAAGTCTCTGGTGACTCCACACGAGGGTTAGTGCCACGGCGCGTCACGTCAAAGCGTCTCTTACGGTTGACATTTTATTCCGCTGTAACGGCATATTCCGTCATACCACCCAGCCCTGTACGCAGGGTTCAATATGCAGGTCTTTGGGGTCAAGGGGCCGAGTCGAGATCCAAGAACTTAGCCAAAGCTCATTTGAGGGCCCTTGACAATCTCATTCACATCGGTATGTGACGTGACAATGAGTTCAAAGGTCGCTCCTGGTATTTCATGCGTAGTTGGAGTAAGTCTTGGGAATTGGATTAAGACACAGCAGGTTAATTCTTTACCAAGAGGGGAACGACTATATACACCCATACACACATACACTCTGTTGCACGTTGTTATCTCTTCCTAAAATAAGCACTACGTAATGCCGGCCATGGGTGAATTAGAGAGTGCTGACTCGACTTTTGTGGAATGAGATGCTCTTAGTCATGGTCAAGGTTCACCAGCCTCCACGGGAAAGCGAATAATCTTACAGATGGCCACATGCGCGGGTAGCAAAACAAGAATTGTGTTTTTTTTAAAACAAAATGCATCACCTTTGTGGTTGCTAAACTGTTCGGATTGGTGTTTTTATCTTGTTGCTATGCAGTTGCTAGGATTTCTGGGTCGTCGCTTACTCGAAAGTCAAAAAAGCCCACCCCCAAGTTTCTATGATATTCAAGAGGTGGCTCAACTCCCTCTTTAAGTCTATTGGAATTTTTGCTTGTTTTATCGTCCCCCAGGCAAACAAATCTGCAAGTCTGCTAAGAAAAGTAATATCGCATCTTTCCTCAACAAGCCCTACAATCCAAAAAATCACTCATCATGTCCATAGCACAAATGAGTTACAAGCCAAAATTAAATATGTAGGGTTACAGGCTTGTTCACATTCTTAACCCCAAGTGCGAAAAACAGTAATAAAGTAATTTTTCCTCAGTAATGCATGCAGTAAATCACTTTGCGCAAGTAGGTTAAACTAGAAAGGTGGGAATAAAATTTGTGTTTTCCTAAATGTGCTGCATGATCTTTTCTTTTATCATTGGCTTAACATAACAGAATAAAGAGCTTGTCGTTGCCGTCTTGAAATCACAACCATCTGAGCCGCTCTGATCCCACCACTGAGGCTCCCAGCTGAGACCACCAGTCTGGCGAGGGATAGCAAAGAGCCGCATCTCCTCTGGACAAGGGCCATAAAAAACACAACTTGGCCTGACCCTTCTTCAATCGCTAAACCTAGCTCAAGCCAAAGCACTATTTTTATACACTCAATAAATCAGGAAAGAAAACGTTAATGAATTAGATGCAACAGCAGTCTTTGCACAAGTGCTAATACACTTAAACACAACAGAGTGAGCCAACTAACAAGACAGATCAAATATACATGGTGGCGAATCTCCATTCCTGTTAATGCCGTAAAGTAGGCTACCATGCAGTGCACACACATTCTCGAAGGCATCAACATCTGCCTGCTTTTATCACACGCGTATACAAACGCACAAGCACGAAGGAAAGTGAAATGAGAAACAATTTTATTATCTCTTCCTGTGATCTGATACAGACAGCTTCAAAACCCTTCAGGCCCGACTGCCTTTATTGTGTTAGTGTGACGTCCCCTTAGATTTGAAGTACAGACGGGGCTGATAATGAATTGAAAGAGTAAATTAAATAACTTGCGTTTTATGATAAACTCAATCAAATAGCTATCATTGTGATAGCTGGGGAAACTAAAAAGACCAAATATAAGAAACGGTTTGCTGACAGGAAATGTAACGTAGGCAATGGACTATGCTTTCACGATGGTGTAAATGTGACGTATCAAAGCGCGCGAGAAATGGGGTACTGGTCCTTTAAAACACACCCACTGCCCGCTCACTCACCCAACTGACAGGGCCTCAAGAGGAGGTTGGCACTGACAAGCTCTGAGGTAAGTCATTGATATAAAACATCCGTCAATCACGACAAAGGACGGTGCGAAAAATAACGATTCGCGGCGATATTATTCTGTCATTGAGGACTTTGTTTCCCTCAGTGTCACGCAGAGGCGAAGCGCTCGACAGAAAGGTGGATGTATACTTGACGCCCATAACGTTGTGAGATTGATGCTCGAACATCACTTCACAACACAAACTCCATTAACTACCGGTGGCAAAGTTATTAGGCGTAATGCGAGCTCCGCATATACAGAAACGCTAACTGTACCTTAAATTGACATTTTTCTCTGAGAAATGGAGCTAGTTCTATATGTGACCCAAAAGACTAAAACACATATTTGTATTCCCTGAAGTTTCATTCTATAACACTCTAATGAATCTAGTTATTTGGACAACTGTATGCAACACAATACAAGAATTGGACCCTGTGGAGAAAGAAGGAGCGGGAGTCTCGTGCAGATGGGGAGAGCGCGGGAAATCCATACTGAAACTATGCTTCTTCTCACAATCAAAGAGCGCGATATTGTAGCAAATAAACATCATTATCTCGTGTTATCAAACTTAAAGAATGATACAGAAAATGCACTTGATATAAAAGGAACATGTTTAACATACAGTAGTACATGAAAACCTCACGGGAACGTGGAAACGAGGTTTGCATTTTGCATTTTGGACAAATTACGCGCACTCGCAGTTGTCTGCACTATTTCCCACAGGGAAATCTTTCAGCCTAGTTACGAGTGCTTGGACGCTGACTGAAAGTGGTTGCAGCGTGGAAGTTAAACGACCGAATTGCAATACACGTCAGTTATACTATGAATATTACTTACCAAGCTTTCCAAATAACAAAACGTTTACTTAAAAAAGAAACGTATTTATTGCGACACAAAAGCAGCATATTCATGTGAAAACGCCGAGACAGGGGCGAAGCCTTTATGGAAGCCGGGCGAGATTATTTTTTATTTTGCTGTTAAAACCAATATTTAGGACACAAGACGTTAATTAAAAAAATAATAATGAGACCAAAAGACGAACCAAGCCGAACATCTCATGCAAATACTCAACGTAAACATACAAACACACGGACCGTAGACACCTACACTCACAGCTGTCTGTCTCTCCAATAAATACATTTGTACCCATGCTACAAAAAATATGTAATTTGATCGTAAAAAAGCAGACTGAATTCATCCAGATCTGCTCGAGCTTTAAGTGTTAAGGCAATGCGGATGACACATGTGCGAAATTTTAATTGCCTGTTTATAGGATTATAGCACTAGTGTTTCTTGCTCTAATGTTAGATTTCGCAAGCTGTCTTTTTCCATGTACCCCACCAGTTCCAACCCACATCCAATTTTCCCGAATTCCCAACTGAGCAAATCTTGGCGAGATTTTACAGACAGCCAACCCACACAGTTGCAACGAGACTGCAAAACGCAATAGCTAAATAACTGAACAGTGGAGAGGTGTTGGATAGACCCTGTACGGTGTTTAAAAATATCCAACACCCCTCCCTAAACGCGGTTTAACCAGGAGGACCGTTTTACCCAAAGTGTGGTATGCAGTGCAGGTAAAACGAGCTCACCAAGAAATGCATCGTTTACCTCCGATCTCCCTAAAAACAAAAAGCTTCACACAATCTGGAAAAACGCATCCCTACATAAACGCGCACGATGCTTGTTTTAGTGCAGCAATTAAACCACAGCGAGACTAATCCAAGTTAGTCCGGGAGCCTCCTCTAATAATGCCGCACAATGCAGATATCAGCTTGTGTTTAATGCGTCAGTTAATAGACAGCAAGGTGTCAAAGCCGCATACAAAATACCTACAACTCCGTATTTCTTCCGTCGCAGTCACGGATGCGTTCGCAAGAGGAAGGCAAACGCAAACAGCGGTAGATCGACAGAATTGCAATGTAGTTGCAGACACAGCGAACTGATCCAAAAATGACATTTTTCCTTAACCAAACTGCATCTAAAAGTCACACTTGTGCGTAAACATCCGGTGTTACTTACTTGTGCGTTTGATGCCTTGGTTTATTATCCTTGCCATGCGTAAAATCTCAAACTTGCGTACATTTTCTCGGCAGCAATGTGTAAAGCTCCGCTCGCACTTTCCGAGTGTGAAGTCTTAGCACGGCATGAATGAAGAGGAATGCGGTCCGCGCTCCCGGAACGCCAGCCAGCCTCGTTTTGAGTCACCGGGAACGCGCCGCCTGACACATATTCCTCGAGTCACAGCTAGGCGGCGACATTGAGCGCGCGTCAGCCGGTGGGCTTCTGTGATGACTACAGTGAGTCTGTAGTCTTGAGTACCGGTGCACCACCTGTCGATGCGTCTGGGCACATTTATTACAGTCTCGAGACTTCAGTCTGTCTTTTGCTTTCATTGCCAGCCACGAGTTAAAGGAAATATATGAACTAGCATTGTTGTATTTAGAGCAAAGTGTTATTTTGTTTATGTGACAATGAGGACTTGCACACTGTTTTTACAGGGCAATAGATGCATGTAAAAAACATCATTAAATTAAGTATAATGTATACACAATTATGATTTTTTTTTTTAATACTGTAACTTATAAGAATTATATATGCCATTTCAACTTTATTATTTTTAAGTCAGTTTGACTATATTTGAGATTTAAGATATGTTTCGTTTCGATTACTCAACAATTTAAAGAATAAACAGAATTTCAGTTTTTTAGTTGAAACAGGTGAATTTCACAGTGTAATGAAATCTTCAAAAAATCTATTTGTTTTAACACATGAAGATTGATGTTGGATCAGTCCCATGTTTACTTTAATGACATCACACGGAGGTCTGGTTCTTGTATAAGCGGAGAACACATTCTTGTGTCAGAATGTTTGGACCACCCCCCGAGCCGTACACTTCTTATTCCTTTGCACACCTTCTGCAGAATGAAAGCTTTTCTGATAAACACTGTACATTCCAGATCAAACAAAGTCTGGATGCACAAACAAGGTTGTCGGAACAGTCAAAACGCAAACAAAAATAAACATCAGCCGACATTTTACCCTAACCTTTAAAACACTGCTTTGTTTAGTTGTTGTACAGTTCTTCACTGCTATGGGGCGTTTTGGTACATCGTATCAGCTTGGCTGCTGGCTTTACTGGGCTTTAGCTTTTGGTTGTTTACAACGAGAACACCAGTGCTTATTTTGTCCTTGGAAGATGTTTTTTCGCCAAATAAGTGTGAATTCAAGCAGGAGAATAATGTGTTTTGACAATATAATGCAGCAGTGAGCATTTCGCAAGCTTTAAGCATTGTTCAGCAGTGATTCATAAACGTCTGAAGCACACACAGTATTTTTTGTGCATAAACAATCGAAGGCAAATAAAAATCACAGATTTCTTAAGCACATTGAGATGCTCTGGGTTACAATAATCTGTTGGTTTACTTTAAGGTATGAAACATGAAGTTTGTTGCTTTTTGTTTGGTGGAAAGCTTATCAATCTGGGGTCTGCCTGCTAGAAAACGATTACAGAACTGTAAGCAGAGCAGAACTGTTGTGTTATTGCACTGCATTCTTGTGCAAGTTTCAGAAAGTGAACACGGTGCACTTTAAAATTGGGTTTCGTATCTTTCATCTGCTATAGAATACATATACCTGTCTCCCTTTATAGTTCCAGGTGTGGCCAAATATTATAAGATGAACGGAGTGTCCTAGTCCTAACTGTATCTTTCTTTTTGTTTGGACTTGAAATAGTAACGTGCGTGGAATGATCAGTATTTCCTTAAAGTAGTACAAAAAACAGACCACAAAGTCTTCATACATTTTCTTCTCATTTCTCCACGGTCATCTGTAGAGCCTTCCATACATCCCGCTGCAGTATCACTTGAATAATTGACCACATTTTTGCACATCAGTCCAGTGTGAAACTCTTAACTAGCCTACGTCACAAAAATAGAATTCGACATGCGAGTCGGACAGCGTTCTGTCTGAATAGGTAGTTTATGGCCAGAATAAGCTATAGCACGCACCAGACTTTTTACTGATAATAAAATGTCTGGTTTGTGAGAGTAATACGAACGCAAAATAGATATCAAGCCGTGCCACTCAAAACTCTCCAGAAATCATCAACTCGTTCACGAGCACACTGAGAAAATGATTGAAAATGAAGGACTCCGACTGACAGCAGCTTTCACCGCGTTCAACAAGCGATATGTCGTTTTCTGTTGCGATATCAGACCAGAGATTTCCAACAGGTGCTGGCGAGGTGTCAGGTGCTTCCACAGACAGGTGTACTGGGATGACTCAGGTCGTTCAGAGTCTTGCATCTTAAAAACAAAGTGTGCCACTCCTCCCTAGGGGTGGTTGCAAGGTCATTGGTTGTCTGACTCAGATTGTTTGAATACGTTTCCCTTCAACTCTTTTGGTGAAGCAGGTGGCAACTGCAGAGATATTTGTCATTTTTTCCTCCATGTCCCTCTTTAGGCTTCGACCACCGTCGGTACCTAAATCCATTCGTTTACTAATGAATACAGTAATGTCCAGTATGCGGTCTCTAACATCGCTTCCCGGACAAATATTCAAAACCTTTTAGAGAAACGTGAACATGAAACATGGGTGCCCGCTCTGTGATGACTGTTGCCGCCCGCCTCCAGTATCACGTCCTACAGTTTAGGCCGCACATTTTCTCACAGGACACTGTTCCGCCAAGAAGCGAAGATCCCTCTCTGCTCGCGGGGCTCACGGCGTATCTCTCCCGGCCAGCAGCGCCTTGATGTCAGCCGTGCATCTCTTCTGCATCCACCGCGACACCCAATCATAATTAAAATCTTGTGTGGAAGCGGGAGCAAGGGAAGCTAATTAGGGACAAACACTTTCTTTTACTCTGGCACGTATCAAAAAGAGCACTGGCTGCTTCTGCACCCCTGTGATGTGTGGCTGGGGCATGAGGGGGTGCGGAGCAAGTAGGAGGAACCGTCAGAAACAGAGTGCAGTTTTTCTCTTCTATTCTGTAAGGCTTTTTTTGATCATGTGGAGGATCACAGACACGGTTTGCTTCTGTGCACACGCTGCAGTTCTGTGTGAATTATGTCTGTCTAACTCGCTAAATGATCGGAGTGTGGACAGTAAAGAGTAGCGAGCAAAGCGTGGGTGTGGACGCTGTCTGCATCCAGAAATAAACTTCATTTTCTTCTTCCCTGACTGGGTAATTAGGCGTTGGACTACGTGTGTGTGTGTGTATTGTGTATTTATGTGGCTGTGATTTGTCTAGTGCACATTTTTAAATTGTTTGATAAGTTTTGTGTTTTAATAAAGCAGATCATTTAGTCATCGTTCACATTTATTTACATTTATTCATTTGGCGGACGCTTTTATCCAAAGCGACTTACGAGTAGGAGAGCATATAAACATTTTACGTTAATTTAAAATATAATATTGTCAATATATACATATGCAAAACACAAACACAGACAAAACACAACAAATATATACATAATATAATATACAGGTGCAGAAAAGAAATGAAGAAATCACTCCAGTTTTGCCTTTAATTGGTATTTATGTATATATTGTGGCAATTCCAGTCCAGTGTATGTTGAATTTCAACAAAAACAAACCCAACAGCAATGAATGAAAACAAGTCAAACATTCCTAAATACATGTTAAACACTAGGAAGCTGAATAAGTTTTCTTGCAATATTCAAGATCTGCTTTCCTGTAGCTCAGTGGTAAGAGCATTGCGTTAACAAGGTTGTGGGTTCGTTCCCAGGGGATTGGACATACCTATGTATAAATGTATAGGATAATATAGAATAATGCAATGTAAGTCGCTTTGGATAAAAGCGTCTGGCAAATGCAAAAAAAATATAATGTGAATCTGCAAACATTGCATCTCATTTGTTATTTTGACCAGTTTGTCCCATTTTACATGTTCGGCAAATAAATGTAGTAAACGATATTTTCATTTAGAATTCGGGAGAAATGTGTCACCAGTTCAATAAAAAATAACAAACATTTTACTCAAACACATAACTATAAATAGGCCTAGTAAATTCAGAAAAAAAAACGTTTGGAGCAGCCTATATGTATATATTAGGATCTTATTATCTATTTGTATCTTAGTATATGTTTGTATGTATGTACACACTAATATGTGCATACACTAATGAACTCAAATTTAAAGACAATTCTAATTCTGTGTACTTCAAAACAATCTTTTTTTAAACATTTCTTGGTCTTCACGTAAAAGTCAATAATATTGATACTGACTCTGGGAATACAGCATGAAATCCAACTAGAAGACGTATTGATGATGTTACAATAATATGTGATGATGTAAAGTATCGAATTTGGACGGTCAGCAAATACACCAAATTACCTTTCTTTGCAATATGATCATACAGGAACTGTACACACGATTCTTGTGACCTCAGCACTCATGCGCTAACACAGTCGACAATCTCAGATAATACTTTGTAGCTTCTCATCTTTTGGCATAAACACAAGCAATTTCATTATTATATTTAAACCCAGAATAAGACAACATACGCTTCTGCCTATCGTAACTGCTCGGCCATCCTGCCCTTGGAATTGGACAGTGCATTACCCGAATGTCACATCCTTAGTTTTAATTGCCTTTCTCGGTATGCATGGTCTTCCCAACTAAACATCGCACCCTACATCAGCTCGTCTGGCTGCCGATTATGTAACTTATTGTAGTCAAACATCCCTAGACACCAATTACTTTCTCATATCAGACCGATCATTAGTCTCGACCAAAGTCAAAGACCAAAGTCTGACACGGTTAGCTTAAAAGGAGTCTTTCTCTCTTTGTTTCTCGCTCCCTCCTCATTTCTCCCCCGTGCTCTTTCATGTGCCAGACCCTGATCATTTATTTGCGATTCATCACCGGAGCGTTCCTACTGTCTCCAGAAGCCGGCGAGCGAGAATGGCCAACGCTTCCTGTTTCCTTCAGCCATCTATCGCAGAAACGCATGGCATCTTACTGTCGCCACGGCAGCACTTCCCAACACCGGTCCCCTCGGCAACAGCCTTGTACTGGTTTCTGACGAACAGAAATGAATTATTGAGTTGTGACAGACACATTGTTATGCTATAATACAGAGAGAAAGAGCGCTGGATGCATGAAGAATAATAACGGTTTAAGACGCACATACATACCAACACATCATCTATCAAATTCGTCATGCCGGCGGCTGTCAAACGTTCCATATAAGAACATCCTAAAAATGCATTTGGCAATATGAAATGGTAGAATGTGACATTAGATCAACATTATTGATTGACTAAGCGGGGAAAAAATGCTGCGTTTCATATATTTGAGGGTAGATGTTTCTTTAAAAAGGGAGAACTGAACCTCATATATTTTACTAAATCTTTTTCTAGCAAGCTGCCAGAACTTTCAACTTCCTGGCAGTGCCTCCCATACCTGTGACATCCCTTTGCTCTCTGCCAGTCGGTGACAAAGGACTCCTTCTGAAAAGACTACTGTAAAACAAGATAAGAGGAGGTGTCCATGTTATCAATTCCAGCATGCATCAGTGCTGGTGTAAATGAGTGAGGAGAAAAGAGGGCTAGCAGAGCCCTCAGGGAGCACACATCCCTGAAAGCTCGAAAGAGAGAGAGGAGGAGACAGGAAGAGTAAGAAAGGCTAAGAGGAAGAGAGAGTGTGTGTGTCCCATTGCCTGTCACATCCCATGACTTTCTTTGTCCTTGCAATGGTATGTTGTTATTTCTGGAACCATATCTAACGAGAATTATTGCCATGTGTTAGGAGGGGTGAAAGAGAAATTTGACATGGAGCCTGTGATAGGCGGCGAGAACCAATGAGAGAGCCGCTCATCCTCCAGTTGAGCTGCACATTGAAATAGCATTAATAAATGTAAACGGCTTAATTTCGAAGGTGTGTTATGTTTAGACAACAGTACAGCAATTTGATTTCCTTAACTTACATTGTGAAGTACTCAAGTGCTTTCATCAAGGACAAGGTTGTCATGGTTACTTGATGACTCTTCCCGCTAGATGGCGCACTTTCGAAACAACAACAAAAAGCGAAGCGAAATGACGTTATGTAGGAGAATGGAATTATGGGATTTCACCATCCAATCTTGTTCACAGATGAGGTAATTAATTAATTTTATTTTATGTCATCGTAATGAATTAGCTTGCAAGAAACGTGGAATGTAACGCTACGTTAATTGGACTTTGTCAATTGATTTGGTAGCGTAATGCTACACAGTTTTACGTGTTTAAAACAGTCATACAGTCGTCGTTTAAAAAGTAAATTTGAAGGAACCCACAGTACTTATAAGTAACGTTACTGGCTACATATTTTTGTGCGACATATACTGTATTTCATAGGGTAGCCGCATTCATAACTATTCAAATAATCTGTGCACGAGTATTTCGTGTACGATAAAAAAACTTGCTTATCTTTCTATTAAAACACATGCGAGAGCGGAGTCTCTGTCGAATCCAAGTTGTTCGCTAAGCACTTCCATTTAGAAAATGCCACGCCGATATTAGTCCTTGTTTTTATTTCTTGGTTTGTCCATAAGCCTGCTTGCCTCATTTGGCCTACGTTTAACGCTTTTTTGGGGTTTCCTTTACTCGCCAAAGAGTAATCCTGATCCATAATAACAGAACAACAGATGCTGCGTCCCAGATGCTGTATAACCACTTCCGCATGTGCGTGCTGCCGTAGTTTCTACAACCGGAAACTGAGGGAAGTGCGGAGCAGCGGATATTAATTCAAGAGACAAATACACGGTAGACAAGGGAAGGGCCATTAGGAATTTCTCTGGATTCACACATTCTTGGGAACGTTTGTGATAATGTAAATACACAACTGCATGAAATACATCACACTGTGCAAGTGATTTTTGGATATTTCATAACAAAATTATTTCATATTGTGGCTTTAATATCACAAACTGTTGTCACCTACACTTTCCAAATTGGAAAATCAGAAATTCAAACATTTTCTTCCAAGATTATCTCAGTTAATACTCAAATGAAAAACTAAAATGTGTCTGAAATAGTGTAGTGAAAAAGTGATTTGTTTACTCATCTTAAAGTGATACTTCACTCAAAAATTAAAATTTTGTCATCATTTCTCACCCTCTTGTCGTTTCAAACCTGTATGACTTCTGCAGAACACAAAACAATGTATTTTGAAGACTGTTGGTAGTCGAACAACTGCAGTATCCATTGACTTCCTTTGGTTTTGTGTGTCCACACAATAGAAGTCAATGGGTACCGCCATTGTTCGGTCACCAACATTCTTCAAAATGTCTTCTTTTGTGTTCTGCAGGAAAAAAAAGCCATATAGGTTTAAAATGATAAGATGGTGAATAAAATGATGACAGAGTTTTTTTTTGGGTGAATTATCCCTGTACTGTACATATACATGCAAAGCATTAAACATTTACGATGAAATGAATATTTTTTGTTATTACACGCATGACGGCAATATACAGCTGACTGGCCCATACGTACAGTATTCCAGCTTTATAAGTGTGTGCGTCTTAGAGATAAACTTGGGAGTAGATCAAGATGCTGATTTAATGGAAGGCTTCAGTCAGGTGGAGCAACCCCCTTCTCTTCCCCCTACAGCTCTGAAAACTGACGTGGTTGTGCACGGTCGCACGATTTACTTGGTGCGCTGACGGTTATCTAAATGCAAAGCGATGGCGTAATGGCACTCGTAGCTTCATGTGAACGGTCAGAGAGGGCTGCTCCTCTTAACCCTCACAGGAGACCCCACAGCGAGGCATTAGATCAACCAAATGTAGCAGAAATGATATGCTGGGACGAAATATGGGGATTATAGACTGTCAAAGTTGAGAGGGGGGAGTAACAGACAGAATGGGATGAGGGGAGGGAAAACTGACAGTTCATCATGTATTCGATGATGAGAATAGGACAGGAGGAAAGAATCAACAAAGGTTCACCATGAATGCATTGCGGGAGATTAGATTAAATATGTTGCAGTACTAATAAATAATTGAATAATGTAGTGTTTAATAATACAATATAATGAGAAAGTCTTTTATTTGTTCAGCTGTATTCTGGTGATTTATTTTTAAATATGTTCACCATATGCACACACTTGTGTCACTCAAAACCCCGTATGACTTTCTTTCATAACACACGAGGCATTCATTAAATGAAAACAAGGCAGCGTAAAAAACAAAATCCACGTCAGAAGAAAAGTCATATGGTTTTGGAATGCAAAGATCTAACCCCTTGGGTCTATTTCAACAGAGAAAAACAGTGCAGAATAAGAGCGCGTCAACTCTGTGCGTCCTTAACAAGGCCGGGCTTCTCTGTGCATATCTGATTTAAGAAATTGCATCACGCAAATTGATTTTACATTAAGAAGTCTTGGTTAATTCATTGCTAGGAGCCGCAGAGCGTCTACAAAGTGAGCGCAGCTCGATTCGCTGCATGTGTGTCAGAGATCTGTATAGCTGGAGGTTGTTTTTGAGCAGTGCAACACCAGCTCGAGATCCTAAAATAAAACCATCAGCGAGCATTTCTGAAGTGGGAGAGGAAATTAAATCCGTCATTGTATGTCACTGTTTCCTAAGGTCCACATGTTGATGAACAAACAAGATGAAGCAAGCAAGAACCCAACAGGTCGACTAGTCACAGAACAAAGATTCGCGATCCATTTTATCACCATTCTGTGACTTATTTCAGAGTGAAGCAAATAAGAAAGTAAATGAACTCGATATTGAATAAAATTTCAGGGCTGTCAAACATGCAGAATAAAGGTTTGTGTCTACATAATATATATCTGTGTACTGTGCATATTTATTTTGTATTTACAAACACAAAACATACACATACCTGTGTATATATTTAGGAAATATTTAAATGTGTTAATTTATATTTACCAATAATTGAAATTGTAAATAAATGTTTATTAATTGTTATATTTAATATTTGTCTTAAATATATGCGTTTATGCTTATGTGTTTATAAATACAAAATAATATGCACAGTACACCGACATATATTTCGTAAACACAAACTTTTATTCTGGATGCGATTAATCACGATTTGTCGTTTGACAGCCCTAATAAAAAGAGTTATTTTTAAGTATGCATGACTAACACACATGACTGAATAGGAAAGAGCTTTAAATTACACCTAAGTGTGTATTTATTTGCTGATGTGTCTGGGGATGTGGCTGAAGTGAAATTTCTGTATGAACTCAGCAAAGATTCAGGCCAGAAGACAAGGATAATCCTCGTTGATATCGAGGTAGAAAAGAGAGAAACGCGAAAGGCGACGAGATAGAGAGAGAGAAGAGAGAGCCGAGACAAGGAGAAGAGAGAGAGGAATAGAAGAGAGAGAGAAGAGAGATGAGAAGGATGGGAGAAAGGAAGAAGTATAGGAGAGAGAGAACAGACGAGAGTAGAGGAGAGCAAAAGAGAGAGCAGGACAACGGACGGAGAGTTGAGATAAGAGAGAGAGAGAGAGAGAGAGAGACAAATGACTCTCTTAAGCCGAGTCGGGAGACCCGTACTGATATAGGTTCATTGAAATCATCTGCGCCACGATGATTCATTCTTCCTCTCCGACTCGCAATGACGATTCAATTTTCGTCACAGCGAGATTTCCCCCAGCCGACGCATATAGGTTTTACTCCCCTCACCTCTTGGCCTTGACGTTCTTGCTGTAGCGTCGTTTTCTTTCTAGAGTATGCCCATATATTCTCGATCTTTTTACCGTCTTTCCGGTTTTTTTTCTTCCTTTTCTATTAGACCGCTCCTACCGCATCATCTCCCCGATCCTCCTTCTCTACCGCCCTCACCCGCTAGTTACCGGCATCCGCGTCTCCAACTCTCGCTGTGCTATTTTTTCAGATTACCTTCTCTTCCTTGCCACGCTTCTTCCCCGTCTACCGCGTTATTTAGCTACAACTTTCCTTTCCTTTTTCCCTCGTCTCACCTCTATCCACCTGCACCCGTGTTGTGATCTCGATTAGTCACCGCTCTCCCCATCTTATATGATCATCCACTGCCTCTACCTCTGCTTTTACTTGTTCCTCTTTTTGCCCATTTCTACAGACATCTTCTAGGCTACCCCTCCAGCGCCCTTATTCTTTACTTCTCCTCTTCTCCTCTCCTGTCCTGTCCGATCCTTTATCCTTTTTCCTACCTCTTACCTTTGCAGACCCATGCCTTCACGCACGTCCCATCCGTCTCCGTCATCTTTTAGCCCTCTTCTCCCGGCTTTCCTCCCTCTCCCCCCTCTCTTCTCGTTCCCCTCCTCTTCCCCCTTCCCGCTCTTTTTTTTCGCGTTCTTTTGACTTTACAGTTTACTTTCTAATCCTCTCACCTCCCCTTTACGTCTATCCCTTCGCCCCTGAATTTCTGCAATCTCTTTTTTTCCTCTTCGCCTATTTCGTTTTCTTCTCTTTCGTGTCTGTATACTTTTCTTTTCTCTCTATGCTTCTCTACCTTCGTCCTTTTTCTTTGCGCACGTTTTTCGTTGGTTTTTGCCTCCCCCCCCCCCTCCCTCTTTCTACTCTTTCCTTCCTCTCTTCGCCCCTTTTTACTTCCCCTTCCGTCCTTCTTTTGTATCTCATATCCCCCTTTCGCGGGTGGTACACCCCGGTACGCTGCAGTCTCGTGCTTCGTGTACTTCATCTCTTCTTTACCTTCATCGCCTTTTCTCTATGCCTAACATGGCCTCTGTCGTAGTTGGATGACTGGTATCTTTAGAGTTAATTATATATGCCGCCATTTCATCGCTTCCCCCTTCCTTCCTATTACGTTCAAAATATCAGCTTCCTTTTCCTACTTTTTCCTCTTCAAACTATCGCGCTGGTGGCCACCCCCCCCCTCCCCCTGCCCCTACACCGCCTCCTTATCGTAATTGCTACTGTTGTTTCTGCTGGATGCTTGTGTGGGCCTTTTTCTGTTTTTTCCATAGCTATCTCTTGTCTTTACATGGATTCTCCGTCGCAGCGCTCCTTAGTCTTATAGTTTAACCTATTTACGTCATCGGGGGAACCCGTGCCAGGAGAGATGAAGAAAGGGTAAGAGAGAGAGGGAGAGAGAAAAGAGAGAGAGGAGAGAGAGGAGAGAAAGAGAGGAAAGAAGACAAGTGAGAGATGAAAGAGAGAGAGAGAGAAGAGAGAGAGAGAAGAGAGAGAGAGAGAGAGAGATAGATGAGAAAGAGAGATGAGAGAAAGGAGAGAGAGAGAGAGAGAGAAAGAGAGACGAGAAAGAGAGAGAGAAAAGAGGAGAAGAGAGAGAGAAAGAGAGAGAGAGAGGAGAAAGGGGAGAAAGAGAGAAGAGAGAAGAGAGAGAGAGAGGAAAAAGAGAGAGAGAAAGAGAGATGACGATGAAAGAGAGTGAGAGAGAGTAAGAGAGAGAGAGAGGGGATATCTCCTCCTGTCCGTTTCTGCGCGCGCCTTTTTGGTTTTCCTGAGCGACCCTGTAGAGAGAAAGAGAGAGAGAATAAAGAGAAGAGAGAAAGAGCGTAGAGAGAGAGATGGATAAGAGAGAGAGAGAGAGACGAGAGAAAAAAGAGAATAGAGAGAGAGATGAGCGAGAGGAGAGAGAGAACGGAGAGAGAGAGAGAGAGATGAAAGGAGAAAGAGAAGAGAGAGAGAGAGGTCGCTTTGAGAAAGATAGAGAGAGTAGAAAGAGAGAGAGAGAAAAGAGCATGAGGAGAGAGGAGAGAAAGAGCGAGAGAGAGAGAGAGAGAGAGAAAGAGAGAGAGAGAGAGAGTAAAGGAGAGAAATGAGAGAGAGAGAGAGAGAGAGAGAAAGGAGAAGAGAGAGCGAGAGAGAGAAAGAGAGAGAAAGAAGAGAGAAATGGAAGAGAGAGAAGAGAGAGAGAGAGAGAGCTGAAAGCGAAAGAGAGAGAGGAGAGAGAGAGAACAGAGAGAGAGAAAGAGAGAGAGAGAAAGAAGAGAGAGAGAGAGAGAGAAAGAGGAGAGAGAGAGAGAGATAGCGAGAGGACACAAGAGAGAAAGAGAGCAGAAAGAGAAATCGAGATCTCCTATACTCGATCGAGCTCTCGCCAGCACTCTAGCTCTTCTCTCTCCCTCTCTCTCTCTCCTCCTCTTCTCTCCCTCTCTCTCTCTCTCTCTCTCTCTCTCCCACTTATTAACACCCATCTTCCGCTTCCCAACACATCAGCTCTCAAACGAGGCGTGCCGCACCGTACACGTTCCCGTAATTCATCTTCCCCAGTTCCTCTCTCACATGTCTCTTGCTCTCCCCTTTCCTTGACACTCTTGCCTCTCCCCCATAACCCCTTCCCCATCCCAACTGACGTGCGCTTTCACTTTGTCTGGTCATTAACTACTTCCTCTTATCTTGTATTTTATCGGGTCACGGCAGGCACACCTCACGCCCACTTTAATTTCGCTCTCTCTGACTTGCGCCCACTCAACACAATCCATTTTCTTATGTTTTCTTGTTGTTTTGTAGGGACAGAGAAGAGACAAGGTTACAGCGACAAAGGCTGCGCGGTTTGTGCACCTCGCTCACAATGACTAATGCTCGAGCGGACGCCCACAGAGAACCGGCGTAGATGAGAGCGCCGCTCCACTTTAACAGCACGTCATGTGTCGGAAGAGGTAAGGTTGCGTAAGGGATGCATCGCTGGGATGTGATGGTGTCTGTCTGGGGTTTTAGGGCCGTCGTGCTCGAGGGGTGAGCAGTGGCTTGTGTCTGTTGGCATTTCGCTTCATGCTGCACGTTAGCCTCACTCGACTTCATGTCCAGAACCAATCAAAGCAGACCTGAAGAAGTGGAAAAAAAGTATTCATTATAGATGGCAATCAATCTTGTATTATGCATAGTGCGTTAAAAGAAAGATTTATGTATTCATTGAATTTTGTGTATGAGGAAGAAGGCAAGAGGAAAGTTTTAATTGAGATGTAATTGAGTTCTCAGTTATGTTTCTGTGAACTTGGTGTCAAATGTTACTTTTAAAACCTTTAGAGAGAAATAAAACTTGTTCACAAACAGTACCGGTCAAACGTTTCGCATGATCTTAAAAATCGTTTAATCTGAAGGCGTATGATTCAATGGTTGAAATTACTTTTGTATACGTATTATTTTCTTTGATTAGAAAACTTAAATTCTTTTTACAAATGGGTTTTTGAAATGTGTTACTTGGACCAAATAATTAATAAAAAACAGCCCAAAAAGTTGATTATTTCAATACTCTTTATAAAGCTTCCCAGGTTGAGACCTCTAAAAGCTGAAGGATATAACATGTCAAGAGTACAATTTTACAAATTCTAGACACAGGGTGACTACTTTAAAAATGCTAAAATATAACCTAGAGTTCATTTACTTTGGATGCTTTTAGGCCCGATTTTGCCAATTTTGCGTCTTTTCCATGCGCATAGTCGTTATTTCAAATGTAGACGAACGGCAGGCGCGGGCGAATAGAGGGCCACGCGGTTGCGGCGCACATTTTTCAACACGCGTTGGCACTGCATCAACACTTTTCTGAGCGCTGCGCGGGTCATTTGAAGAGAGAAAGAGGCTTGGCTCGCGTTTTCCGCGCGGTTTTATACGCGAAATGTAAAGCGGGCTTAAGCCACAACATAATTCTCACAGTTACAATTGTGTTTTTTCATGGTTTTGATAAGTTTACTATTATTCTAAAATGTGAGAAAAATATAAACATGATCCCAAACTTTTGACCAGTAGTGTATAAACAGTATAATTTTAATTAAATGAATCCTATTAAATTAGTAGGAACACCATAGCGCAGATCATCTGTGTTTGGTCAACTTGAATCAAATATGGTCACACAACTATACATGGTTTACATTAGTCTTAATCAAACCATAGTCTTAATTTGGCAATTCTGAACATAGTCTGAGACTTACATCTGTAATATAGATATCTGTGAGATAACTGACAGAAAACGAGTGAAAGCTTAGAGGCTGAAGACCTCTCCGTCTGCATTTAATGGAAAGATGAACCAATTAAGACTAATTTTGACTGAAACAGAGCTTTCTCTCTCCACTCACTGCAAGGACAAAAAGGATTTGAATTCTAGTACAAAAACTGGTGTTGGATTGCTTACTGAAGGCAGGTTTTAAAGTTGCATGCCATCACAAGAAACCCGAGGTTCTTAATGCCTCAACACTGACTTCTCTGAGCCACAGGACGCAATATCTGGGGACATAAATGAATCATGATTGAATGAATGACATGTGGCACAGATTTAAAGATCTCAAGAGCAAAAAGTCTAGTTCGGTCGAGACTAGAACATTGATGAACGTTGGAGGCGTCCTGGCTGGTGACTGACAGGGCAATCATATTCATTTCACATCCGCAAGCAATGCCTCGCTGGGTGCTATTAATTGAAACGCAATTGCTGGAGAGAAAATGAGTCGGAAAGAGAGAACTGCTCCTATCAAGTCCACATCACAGCAATTAAACCAAATCCTGCCAGCGTCTGCGCATGACTGATACGAGCGGCGGCTCGTCTCGACAAGAAAAAGACACAAAGTATACCATAGGAATCTGAATGAATGAGCAAAGAGAAGCTATTCATATGAGCTTTGATTTCACGGCTGCGCTCGGAAACGGCTCGCGGTTCCGAACTGTGCAATCACGAACGGCGTATTCACAATTGCTGGCTGTCAACTCGGTGCAGGTTTATATGCCCGCGCAGTTCCCCGAGAGACCGTGAGCTTAAACAATACAGAAAGAGTTCATTAGAAACGTGATTGACAGCCACCGTGGGGACGGACGAAACTCACCGTCCACTCCCTACGTCAAGAGGCTCTCCGGATGGGCCGAGCACGGACGCGACCCCTGCCGGAGAGCAAGTTGTGCCCATCACCTCACGGTTCATCTGAGACCGGAAAAATTCCCCGGCAATCCACACATGCATAATGCATAGTGACTGCAGCACACGCGCTCAGAGAACCCTCCGCTGCCATTCACGCAGAAGGACAGGTAATTCATGCCTACTGCGTCTATGGAAATACAGTATATTGCTGTTGTCGAGGCTGTGTGTTTGTGAGTCTCTGGAGAGGACATTTCTCGAATCCTAGTAAGTGTAGCTCGTGTCGGCCTCATTCAAGGTTTCTATTGCGTTTGTTCCGTATAAGATGAATTGAGCTCTGTGTGTTGAGGTTTCTTTTTTCAAAGGCTAATTCACACAGATCCAACATTGGATATTGGAATGAATATAATATTGTTGTGCACTAAAGCACTCGGTTACCTTTTAAAGAGCGAAAACGAAATAACAGTGACGTCGACAGTTCGCATGCATGACACCTGTTGTGAAATATAGGCTTGCTTCACTCGTCTTCTTCAAACACCAAATGCATAAATGTCATCAATGTCGTAGAACGCAGCGGGAATAAAAGACTACATGACGACTACTTAAAGGTGGGGTGGTTGATTTGGAAAGGTGCTAACTTAAGCCTGCTAGCACTGAAATTATTATCCCACCCTCTATGCGATTTGCCTTACAAAGCAACGCCTCCTCCAAACACATGAATGTATTTGTAATGTATTTCAACGAACGCAACCTTTTTCAAAAACGGTATTTCGTTATGTAGATTTACTTGCTGTCGGTTCCGCAGGAAAGTTTGATTGTTGCTGATTGTCCGCCATTCTCCCTACATTGACACAGCGGACGTGAGCTCGCTGATGACGAATGATGTGTGCGTGAAAAGGGTGTGCAGTGGTATGCAAAATACGTTGGCTGAAAATGTACACAGAACGTTTTGATTGGGCGAACGTTTTTTGGTCCTACGCCTTTCACAGATGATATGAAATTATAAAAATATTATTTGACCACTATACTTCTTGATTGCTATCAGGATGTAAAGAGATTTCCAACCAACATGACAAAAAAAATATCTGTGCAGGATCACCCACCCTGCCTTTAAAGAGGCGGTAATTGCAGTTAAAAACTTTAAAGGGGTAGTTCACCCCAAAATTCTGTTTTCAAGAGAAGATATTTTGTAGAATGTCGGTAACCAAATAACATTGCAACCCATTCATTTCTATGTAAACAAAACCAATGCAAGTTAATGTTTAGTTGTTCAGTTACCAACATTCTTCAAAATATCTTAGTTTGTGTTCTACAGAGGAAAGAAAGTCATACAGGTTTGAGGGTGAATAAAAATCTTCATTTTTGGTGAACTATCCCTACGTCAATGTGCATATATACGTGTATATGTTTGTTGTTTTTCACAGTGTGCAAGTTTGTTGGCGCAATGTGAACACGACAGTTCCCAACATTCTAAATCCCATTTATAATCTCGCTGGCATTTGTCGGATCAGTGTGAATTAGCCTTTACGCAACAACACCCAGATGGCTGTCTGTCTACTTGAGAATAATGCCTTCTTTAGGATGTTACGTGACATGAGTAAACCAGTTTGGTTGCCTGGTAAGTAGAACCTTTAAAAACATATTTTGGTGTAGAAACCAGTGAAATCATAAATCAAGTATATTTTACATATCGTTGTCCTTCCAAAACCTCAGATGTCCAAATTGTAAAAATTGTAAAGATCTACTTTTTAAAGGATGAAATACTGTGTTGTCGTCCTTTTTATTGGTTTGATATTTGTAAAACCCAGTAACAAACATAAAGGTTGACTAATAAAGAATGATTTATGTCCAAATCGAAAAATCACAAAATATGGAGATAAGGATTCAGAAGGACAGCAGCGATATAAAACATGTCTATGAAATAAGCCAGAGGGTAGAATCAGCTGCATCCATGAAGATCTTCGCATGCAGGACTTCAAGTCTGTTTCTCAAACCAACTCGACAACTGAACGATTCAGAAAAAGCCAGACCTGAGTGGCACAGGCTGGACTTTTCTGAATAAGTGCTAGTTCTTTATTAAGAAGAAACATATGTAGTGTCGGGGCGCCCATGTGTGAAATTCAATTCTTATCCTGAAATGGCGTTTTTAATAGAGCAGCACTATCACAGAGGAATCAGCTCGGCTTTGCTCTGCAGTGTAGCACAGAGCGCTCAGAGAGCCATTGGACTGTTCCTCCCGCTCCTTTAAACCCTTCTAAGTCAAATCCTGCTAATAAGTCTGCGGTTCTACCAGAAATTGTTGAATTTGGATTTGCACCTGTGCTGGCAGAATGAAATGTTTGCGAATGTATCTGTGTGAATTCAGGCACAGCAAAAATAATGTTGAGCATGTGCGCCGATTTGATTTATCTTTTAAATGCCGCCTTGTAATTTTCAGAGTAATTGGATATCCTAATTTATATTTAACATGGCCTTATATATATATATATATACAGCAGCAGTGCTTTAAGGGTGATGGATTTAAAGACGTACAGCTGAATTTAAATTTAAAGAACGGCTAAAACTAAATGAAGCACCGCTACATAAATATATAATATATATATATATACTGTATGTGCATATACTGTATATACACGTATATAAATACAAAAATATATACATACAAATAAGAAACACCTCACTAGTCGTCCAACGACTAGTCTACTACTGTCCATCCCTACTATATAGCAAAATGCATGTTTGAATGTAACATACGTGGCAATCTTTCAAAATAAATGCCAAGAATTTATCCTTTCACATTCTTCAGACTGGCAACGTCGTACTGTTCACGTGAGCATGTGCTGCATCTAGCAGGATGGAGAAAAAGGGAAAAATCCTGTCCTAGACTCCTGACAACTCTGCCCTTTTTCCACTGGAGGAGGAAGAGGAGAACGGCAAACAGGAGATGACAGGAATCTGAAAAGCCTGTATTTATTATTTATTCTCTGTATCTGCTGATGTGGGTCATGGTCGGCAGAGAAAAAGAGAGAAACAGAAAAACACGAAAGACAGAAGAAACACACTATATATCCAGAAACGGTTTGTCCCGTAGGCTAAGCAGGCAAACCATGTTAGCTTTATCAAGTTCACCCTAAAACGAGGCGAATGGTAAAGTGACCCGGACTTTAAGGACACCATCTGTGTGGAGCACGCTCGTCTTTAATACACTCAAAGTGCTGATGGCGCAGTGTGAGAGGAAGAGAGTCTGATCAATAGGACAGATAGAGCCGGACAGCTAATAAACAGTAAAGCCCAGGAGAATGAGGGCACGGAGAAAAGATCATTTGATTTGGTGGAGAGAAACGTTTATTTAAATGAGACTGAACTGTGACCGGCTATGAACGGCATGTTATGGCTAAAGGTGATAGACAGTGTTTGGATAATTAGATTGCGCCCTACCGTCTCCTAACCGGGCACGACGAAGTGTCAAAAGCTTCCTCTTCAACGTTAATCTGAGTTTCCGTCTCACGACAGGGACAAATGACAGGACATTTTGTCTGTTACTTAGTTTCGACTTAAGCAGCGTTACAATGGGTAGCCCCACCCAGAAAAAAACTCATTGGTCCAAAGTTCCACTTCCTGTGTATATTTAACACGACATTCAGTACATGCAGCAAAAAGTGATGTCATCCAAGAAAGTGTCACGTTTAGTGGGGACAGACAATCACATTTCTGTGATGCACCTGTGAAGACGCAAATATGTGCATTTCACAATTAAATCACTTTTTGGAAGAAATAAGTTGAAAATCTGCTCACAATTGCACTACAGTAAATGCGTTCTGGACGAGTCAGTCAACCATCAATGTGTAAAGTATCACAGAACGTACGACAGAAAGATACTGTACTGTATTTTAACTGTGAGCTGCGTGCAGCTGAAGAAGTGTTACCAGAGATAATCATTCATATGATTTATCGGCTATAATATATCAGCCTCAATTTTATTATCGGCCAATACTGATAACATTAAAAATGACCATTTATCGGCCAATACCGATATGGCCGATAATTTATCGTGCGTCCCTAAAAACAACAATGTAACGCATAATGTTCAATGCTTTATTGAAACTAAAGTCGTATATGCATCACTAATCATTTTTTGATCTAATGATGATTTCTCAACTTTTCTATGAATTTAGTATGTGTATGATTGGATGATCTTGGATTTTGAATATACATAGTAGAAAAATGAATAAGGTGATTTATTGCGTTCCATCTTTGTGGCTTTATCTCTAGGTGAAGGATAGTTTTTGTAATTTATCTGAATTTGCTAAATCATAACTGAAGGGTCTGTGGTTATTTCTATACCCAGGCCGTTGTAGGTTTCTTGAGGGAGTTTAAAAGTTGTTTGATTAAATGACAGTAACTCTGTCTGGCACCCCTAAATAAATAAAATTAATCAAGCAAACTGGTAGACACAGGAAGCGTTACAGTTTGTTTACCAGTTTCAAAGCTCCTTGTTTGTCCTACTTTTTAGTTGTGTTGTGTCTCATATACTGCACACATCATTTATGTCATAAATCTTGAATTCAATCTAAACAAATCTTTGCATTGTTGTTGGTCTGTCATGAGCATTAAGAAAAAAATACTTTTTTCTATTTGACATTTCTAAATAAAAATATTTGAGGTCTTTATATTTGTGATGGCCCCCTGGCTAACTTTTCGTTATGATCTATGTTGGGATGGAAACAAATAAACTTTAAACTGCGATGTATTACACAGTGGGAGGATGAAGCGGCCTGATATATCATATGAAGATATATTCAATTATTCCATATTTTCTCTCGGAGTTGACGGGTCTTCCATGCGCAACTATGAAAGCACAGAGACGTCACGTTAAGTTACCAGTAACTTACATGCGCAGTGGGAAAGTCGGTCAAAATTTCTACATGACGTAAACCGAAAATTCGTGTTTTTAAAAGCAGATGTGAATCCCAGTCAAAGTGGAGCAAACATTCCTGGATCCTTACAACCGATTACGGAAAAATGGAGACCGCTGGCTGCTCGTTTCGCAAGTCACAACTTTCTAATAACAACTCAAAAGATACTAACCAATAACTGTCTGTTTTCATGTCTACTAAATAAAAAAGATTTCATGTTGTTCATTCTTTCCCTTGTTTACTTCAGCTTCCATCCTCATAGTAACAAGCTATCAGTACTGTTTAGCGTATTGACAAAATGTTCAATGTGATTTGGGTAAAAGCGTCTGCCAAATTAATGAAAATGTGATGTCCTGTAACTATTAACTTACTGTAGTCGTGCAGCTGCGATCCGCTGGCAGAAAGGTCTGCTTTAGCCTGTTAAGTTTTAAACTGCTAAATACATATAAAAATGCTAACAGCTCAATTTTAACTGCTGCTAATATTATTATACCACTATTTACCACTAAATATGTTTTGTTTATATATAATCTATGATATATAGTAGTGACATTTAGTGTCACTCTCACCATAAACGCCTGCCTTTGAACGTGGTGTTTATTAGTTATTGTAGTCAAGAAGGTAAATTGTCCAGGAGAAAGGGCATTCAGCAGGCTAAAATAATGAATAATGGATGCAAATCATAGGGTGCGTGACATCCAGATTCAGCTCTGCTGCGTGGATCAAGGTAAAAACAAATGTTTTGTAGACATGTTTGCGTTTGTACCGGCTATTATGGCAACCTCTAACTGCACACATTAAGCTTGTACCATTGGGTTCCATAATAAATATTAACCAGCCAATCAAACCACTCGTCTCACTCGCAATACGACCGCCATTAGCTATAGTGACGCACCTGAAGTCTAAACACAAACAGCTCAAAGATGGCGGCGCCCACATTTACGCCAAAAATAAGGTGGATACAGTTGCAAATATTTTAATAAATGGACAATAACACCGTGCCTACACCGGACGCAACCGTTGCGACGTGACACCACAAAAGACGAGGATGAGGAAGATGAGGAAGAGCTTTCAAAGACCAATGGAAGTCTTATGAAAATGCTGCATAATTCTTTTGTGTTCATTTTGATGGTTTGCGATTTACACTATGTTCTCAGTTACTGTTGTCCAAGCCTTGTTTTTCGGATAATTTGCAAAACATTTGTACATTTAAGTTAATTTGGCAGCATTGTATTCCTCTGATATGCAAATATTTATAGCAAAGAAAAGCTAGGTTTAGCGCCTACTGTCGGCCATTTTGTTTTGAGTTGTTCAGTGTCTCACTTTTTCTACAATTTAGACTGTCTTACTAAAGACAACCATGGTCTTATTTTAGGTTACAGTCATTCTTCACACACTTTAGTTAGTCGACTAATTCATAGACGCTGTCTTAAACCATGTCTATGTTTATGCAACCGGCCCCTGATCTCACGCGAGTTCTTGAATGTTTTCATTCTCATACACTTCGTACGATGTAACAATACTGGAGCCCCTTACCTAACCATCGCTGCCATGAAAGGAAACTGTACAAAAACATACTAATAAGATACGAATTAGACACTTCGTAAAATAGTCCTGTGAGATTGTGTTGACTTTACTGATGTTATGTTTGGTGCCACAATGTCCGTAAACATGAGAGAGCATAAATAAATCTCAGTCCAGAGACGAGAGCAGACGAGCGCCTCTCTAAACTCCTGCCTGCAGACCTTGTCGAAACCCTTCAGAATGACAAAGATGGAAATGAACTTCCCGATGGAGACAGGCCTCACATCGCACGGCTCGGCTCTGCAGTGTTCCCCGCACAACCTGGTGTGAACTTGTTACAGATGAGGTGAAGGATTAAAGCCAGTGAGTTCCCTTCTGGAGGATTGAGACGCGGTAGCCTCAGTCTGCCTGATTATGTGATTGGATGAGCCGGGGGTAATCTCAGCTGATTGGTTAAAGCCAGGGATTGGTGTCAAAATGGAGGAATGAATCACAGACTCAGTGTGTCACCGGAATATGTCAGAGTGACATAAGAACGATAATGATGGACAATATGACCAGCGTTATACTGAGGAAGAGAGAATTGGTTTTCTAATACGAGCCAGACTGTGGTGACATAGCCACACCCACGAGAAAATCTCATTGGTCTAAAATACTGTTTTGCATATGTGTGTGCTGTGCCAGTGATTGTGTAGCAACACATGATCATTTTAATCAGTGGTGTTTATAATATTAATATATAAAATTACAATAAACTCCAAAAATGAATTTACGATTAATCTAAAGACAAACATATTATAGATTTGGGAGTGAGCCCCTGCCATGGACCACAAAAAGTAATCACTTAGCAACCAATCAGAACACCCTAACAACCACCTGGCTACAACTAAGCAACTACCCAGAACACCATAGCAACAGAATAAGCAATTGCCTGGCAACCATCTACAACACCTCGGTAGAAACGTTAGGGCAACCCGAAAGAAAGAAAGAAGAATTGTTTAATATTAATATTGATTAAAAATAAAAGTTAACATTATTTTAATATTTTTATTAATTCTCAATGAGATTGAAAAGAAAAGTAAATGGAATCAGATATTTCTCCAGAGAACAAGAACCAGAAATCTTAC
The DNA here is from genome assembly GCA_006030095.1 of Triplophysa siluroides. Classification (NCBI taxonomy): domain Eukaryota; kingdom Metazoa; phylum Chordata; class Actinopteri; order Cypriniformes; family Nemacheilidae; genus Triplophysa; species Triplophysa siluroides. Next base: position 10,165,063 of record VCII01000028.1, on the reverse strand, counting down.
ACATATATATATATATACAATATAGATTGTATATAGATTGTATATACAATAAGAATTATTAAAGATTTCAATATGAACTAAACATTTTTCATTCAATTTGCCTACAATCTACATTCATTTTATACTTCCATGCTCTTTATGTATTTAAACAATTGTCCTATGTGTTACTACTTTATTTTATCTTCAGGAGAAACATCTGAGAACAAGATGACGCTTAAAAAACTGAGAATTCCATCAAATCTCCGAGCAAGGAAATGTTCCTCTGAAAAGCGTCCCTCACATTTACATTCGAAAAGAAAAATTCTGGCCTAGTCTGCAATTTGTAAAGCTACTGCTGAACGGCACTTATTGAGCTAATGAGCTGCACCTTATCTGTCCGCCGCTTCATGTGGTACTAATGTAAAAAAAGATGAACAGGTTAACGGTTAACAGCTTGACAACAGTTTGTGCTGAAATACCAGGCCGCACAAACACACAAACGAATCGAGAAACTCAGCGTGCGGAAGAGAAAGAAAACAGAAAAAGCACGGGACACCGGGCCAATGAAATCATTGCTGTCGGCTGTTATGTCCTGGCAGTCATGTCAACCTGTCAAACTGATGATTTAACTCATCCACTTCCTGCGTGCGTGTGTGCGAACATACCCACAATTCCCTACAGTGGTGCCTGAAAACTCGCCGCCTGCCTGTCAAACCAAATCCAATCTCCTCATTCCAGAACGGTACAGTTGGGGTAGAAAAAAGCACTTAATCCATTTACTGCAGTGTAACAGCATCTCATCCATCAGGTCCTGGCGGCCAATGGGAAGACTGCACCAATCCCAAGCCAGATTGAGGAAAAAGAGCAAGAGGGAAACCGAGAGATCCATCTTGAGAAGCATGAGAACAGCCTGTGGTTCTGAGGACACACCTGTACACACACTTGCGCGTCGATGTGATGGATGGATGCTGTGGTCCTGGCGAATGTTACCGTTCATCATGCATGGGACACGCTAAGACTGGTGAAGCTTCCTGGACACGCTTAATGACCAAATTTAGCCACATCAGAGAGAATGCATATGTTCTCATTTATGCCTCGGTCCAACATGGCTGACGTCTACAATTCATTGAGGGTATATTATATTAACAATATAAGAGAACCCGTGTGCAATAAAAACAATAAGTGATTAAAAAAAGCTTTTAGAAGTCTGGATGCTACAGTAAATACAGATGGAGATTTATCCACATCAAGGAACAAGCTTTGAATCATTTGGAAGCCCGGTGGTGGTTGTTTACAGTCAAAGGTTAGCTTAGATTGTACTGGCGACTGTATTAAGGCTTCAAATTTAATAATTGTTCCAGAAGCCTTCGAAAAAAAGGGAACCGGTGGTACTGTAAACTAACTTCAGGTTGGCCTACAAAAATACATCCTGCAGCGCTCCACACTTTCCATCAACGTGGTCAAACAGTGTAGACATAAAATGTGCTTTAACCTCAACCTTTGTGCCTTCCAAAAAGGTAGAAAGCTAAATAGTTTTATGTGGAAAACCAAAGTCTACCTGTGATAATTCAGCTGGTGAGATGCAGCTCTCTGCCAGAGGGGAATGCTAACAATTAGCCCCGGAGCTTGGCATGGACGTCTGGGGAGGGAGCCAGCAATTAGACCCAGGGAGAGGCATCCCAGCCAGAGGAGAGATCCAGCGATGAAGCCCTGAGTTTGGCAAACTGAAGAGTGCTACATTACTGCTTGATGTCGCACGCCGGCTGCAGCCAGAGGGGCGGATGCTGGCGCGTACTTCCACACGCGCTTTCCCGCTCATACACACCCAAACAACACAGATTCCAAACAGAAAGCTGCTTCACAGGACACATGACTTCAGGGATCTGCGTGTGTGTTAGCGTGAAGGGGGAGGTTAATAGAGAGAATATGAATGTGGATTTCAGACACCGTAGAGTTCTCCTTTCCTGGGAAAAATGCACAACGGACCTTTCAGCATGGGTGCGTTTGATGCCATCAGTGTGGAGTCTTCTCTTGTCTCTCTCTGCCTGGCCGAGCATCTGTGAAAGCATAAAAAACCAAGGAGGATTTACCGAAAGTGACGTGTCTGTCATTAATGTAAATTTTTCTCATCTGCCGCCCTAACTAACGCAGACCACCGCACAAGGTCGGAATAAAGAGACGGCCCCTCTATTTGGCTGAAATATTAAAACAACAACGAACGAGACAGCGCGAGACATCCGTCCTCAATCCCAAACCATTTTTATATTTGAACCGATTGTCATTACGTGACATTCCTCCCAAAACGTACGAAAGCTGTAGCGGGGCGCAACATTCGTGGTTCTTAAACATCCCAACTGGAATGAGAGACGTTTCGAGGACCTGCCAATTGGTTGAACCGCCGGCGCTTCGCATACCCATCAACTCGTGCGTGAAAACTCGCACGGGGTACATACTGGCGGTGTGTCTATTTTGCCCGAGGAGACATCCTAGTCGAGTATGACTCATTTGTCTCTGTCAGAAAGACCCCAAACTATGCAAAACATCCCAAACATATTGCTGAAACCAAGCGATTCGAACGGTCATTAAATGCTACTTTCCAAAACGTTGGTGTTTAACCCATGACTTACTATAAAAAGCATCTCGCTGGATTCCGGTTTATAAGCTTATGGCCCAAGCGTGTCGCACGCTGACCAGCTCAAGCTACTTTCTAACTGTAAGCCTTTAAATGCCACTTCACCACAATGGCTTCCTTTAGCGCTCAGGATGAAAGCCAGCGCGCCGTGTGAATGAGTAAACAGCTGAATATATCAAGATACGGACAGGCCCGCTGTGGTATGCGTCTTTGTGCTTTTAGCAGCGGGGGAGAGGAGGGATAGATGTTTGGCTAACATGAGCTGAGACAAATGCATAACAAATGGGTGATGGGACGAGAGACAAAGAAAGAGAGACGGAGAGAAACTAAACTGCCTTCTTTGTTTTCTTTACTGCGCCCTTGGGTATAAGAAAGCTTCACGCTGCGATCCGACTGCATGTAAAGTCCCTTTCACACAACTTGGACACACTCGTACGACGCTACATCACAAGCCTCTTGCATCACTTTACCCTCCACTTGAAAAGCATTGCAGATAGCGTCACGGAAGGCCGAGTTTACAAGGGTGCGAGGAAGCAGAAAGTGGAATGTGCATGCAGGACTCGACAACAGAGAAACGAAACGAAAGACATGTCGGTCTGGAGCTTAGAATAGATTCGTTTGGATTTACATTAAGGCTGCACACGATTTGGCGGTGGTCTGCGCAGCTTGTCAGTGAAGTATGGTTAAATGCATCTAAAAGCTAGAGGGCGCTCTCACGCAGAAACTCCAAACATATGCCGCAGAAGAAGTAGCATATCACCTGTAGTTCCAGAGAATGCCTGTGGGCATCTTACTATCGCTGTTCTTCAAGATCAAGCACCATTTCCTACCGAAACAGACAAACTGCGCATGAAACATAATCGAGGTTTTTGCGATGTCATAATCGCTCTAGACAGGTCGATTTACGCAATATTTTACTAATGATAATAATAACCAATAATAACAAATTATGGATTCAATTATACATAAACAGGAAACAAACCAATATTTGAACGATGACAGACTCAATAGTAACATTTGCAGTCCAATACAAAATGTTCTAATAAAATTAGTTTGATTTACTGTATGACTTTCTTTCCTGTGTGAACACAAACAAAGACATTTTGAGAAAAGTCTGAAGTTTAGCGAAAGAACCCGAGACAGTATGAGTATGAGAGCGAATAACTCACAGATGCCGGACTCCAAGTGCGGTTCTGCCCTCCTGGTAACCCCACGGCCCTGCCAAGAGCAGCCAGTCCAGAGCGTTCCAGGCAGAGACCTCGACTCAGGGCGAGAGAGACAGTGCAGTCAGCCATCTAGTACCCTGGTCACCCGTTCAACCACCTGCCAACTCCAACACAGCTGCTGCATGACCAACACAACAAGTTGCATTATTAGCCTTTAGGAAAAAAAGCATGAGGGCTCGGAGGCAATAACACATATGTATGTCCATTTTGGTTTGGATAAACACTTCTGAACCGTTCCCCTCTGTGCTCTGCCTTTGAGGATCAAACCCAATGATGTGTGACTGCCGATGCTATGAGACTGCCTCTTCACAGTCAGACCGTTTTGTCTGCTGTGCTTTACAATTTCATTTGTAAAATGTTATTGTTTTATCAAGGTTGCATTTCGTATAGCTTAGAAGACTTATTGGCTATCTCGGATGTTTTATTTACAGTTAAGTAGAGTTATTGTCAAAGGCTTTTATCCAAAGTGACTTACAGTACAGTGCGTTTAGGCGTTTAAAGAGTATACAGGTACTGGTATTACCTTGAATCCCTCGCCACGGCGCCGTGGTTAAGCTCCATGTTTCAGTACGAAAATGTTGGTTAAGATGTTTCTCCTAAAAATAAAAATAAATTTCTTTTAATATTCCTTTTAGAAAAACTAATAAAGCAAATGTAGACAAATTAAAAGGGAATCCTGCACATACCCAGAGGCACATTGTGATCACGTGTCGCTATTTGATGGAGATTTGAAGGTGTTTATTCAACTTGTTTCTCCTCAAGTGAAAAGAAACAAATGTGACAATTGTTCAAAAACATGAAGAGTAAATGAATGTGGATTGTAGAGGCAAAACAATCTGGGTTTGGGTGCATTCGATGAGAAATGTTTGAGTTCATATTGAGATATTGTTGACTTTTGATTGCATACTTGACAAATCTGAGCTCACATTGTGACATTATTGAGATCTCTTCTGAAACTCTAACGGAGACATTTCTTAGATTTCTAGATCTATTTCTCAGGACAATATCTAAGATGCAGGAGACTTTAGCAAACATCTCAATTTGTTCTCCATTTATTCTCATTGATGAACAGAAGAAAAAATTGACATATGAAAGTGATTTTGTTCCTTGTCTGTGAAGTCTACAAACAAAAACCAATTCATTATGATTCAGCAAATAAATATGTGATTTTGGTCTTTCCTACGAGTACATTTCTTCTATTGGAGCAAAATATGTAGAAACTTATGAGACGTGTTTGTTGTTTCATACAATAAAACTACTGGCTCAAGTTGGAAAGAAGAATGTTTGATTTTAAAATAGCTTTGGTATCTTGTCAAATCCAAGCTATTTGTGAAATGACTGAGATCTCTTTTAATACTCTAGAGAAGACACATGAGATTACAAATATTCTGTAATGGGACGTTGGCATTTTTATTATCATTGATGTCTAGGAGAAGCAACTAAGACAAATCGTTTGAGATTCTACTTCCATTTGCGTAATTGTGATCCCAAATCTTTTCAACCGGACGCACACAGACCTCACCATTTAATGCACAAATGCCTTACGCAGGGTAATGTAGTCAAACCGCACGTACTGTACATCCCATTGTTCTTGAAGAACAGAGCTAACCTGTCCACCGTGTGAAGAATAATGAGGCGAAACCTGAATCATGTGATCACCCCGGCGTGTCGAGCGTCCCCAGAGCCTTTGATTATAGCACATGGAAAGACAGACAGGACTAATTGCTGCATTTCTAACCCCCTGCGCCGCTACCGTGCTGAGCGGTTCAATGCCACCCTGCAGTGGTGCATTCTGGGATATCATTTCGGCTGACTCCCACCCCCTCCCTAATCCCATGACCGGGGGTGATTTTAATAATACAACACAGCCTGGTCAAAAAGATCAAGAATCAGAATGAATGCGGACAGATGCCGTACCACACATCCTAGCATATCTTCCAGACCCTCCTCGGTGCCCCGCCCATTCTAGCGCCAACGCGATTGTCATGGAAATGATCCAGATGCGACCCGCACGGTCTCGGTCACAGCCATTAGCCGGTCGCGGGGCCTTGGAGAAGGAACCCTGGTGATTTGAGAGCCATTAAACTTGAACCAAAGCCATTGAACTTTGGCCACCCATCGCCGTGGTCCCATCAGAGGTCATTTGTATGTAATTATCAGCCAAAGATGGTTGTGTGTCTCCAGGCTGGTTTACGCCGCTAATTGTTGGGTTCACGTTTAAAGGGACAGGTCACCCAAAAATTCTGACATCCTTTGTTGACCTTCATGTTGTTCCAGACTTATTTGTCTTTATTTGTTCTACCAGAATGTCATTTTTATAAGAAATGATTTACATTTCAGGTTTTCACGGCTTCACGCAAAGCTATTTTATGACTTTAAAATGATTTTTCGTATAGTTTTCTTTTGGTGTTTCCCAGATAAAAAAAGTGTACAGGTTTAGAACAAAGAGACGCTGAATACATGATTGATTTCTTTATTGTTTCAACCGCGCCGTCTTTTTTACAGCGAGGGCTCTAAATGCGAGCGATCTGGAAAGCAGAACTTTTGTCTGGCTATAGATTTTTTTAGCTCTTTGGCTTGTTGGCCAATAACGACGCACCTGATTAGCCGAATGAGAGCTGGTGGCATTTGCGAAACCGAAGGCACTTCGCAGTGCGTCTCTGGGTGTAATACTGTGTTCTTTCTTTTCAGATGATTAATGTACTGACTTGTTTTGCCCGGCCGCGGTCTCATGCTGAAAGGAACATCAATAAACATTTCCAGCGATCGATTGGCAGTATTTTCATGCAGATTACACAGTCAAATGTTAATCCATGTGAGTTGTGTATGATTGATCTCAAAGGCTGGCATGACACGTTCATCTTTCAAAGCCTGGGGTTGCCTTGGACGTTTGGTGATTTGATCAGACGCGGACGGCTCTAAATACGGGTGTAAACACGGTGTGTTTCGTGATCCGATGACTCACGTGACAACATTTCCATGACTCGTTCTTCAAAAGAGGATATTTGGAGAAATGTGTCAGTGGCTTCGCGTCCATACAATGGAAGTCAATGGGTCCAGTGTTGTTTGATTACGGACGTTCTTCAAAATATCTTCTTTTCTGTTCTGCAGAAGAAAGTCAAACAGTTGACGCCATGAGACATTTTTGGGCGAACTATCCCTTTAACAACCACCCCCTGATGTAGTGAAAGATGTTTACGCTCATGAAACGAGAGACCCTCAAGAGACACATTTGAGACACATGTTACTAGCAGGTGTAAACTGCTGTGTTTCTCGCTTAGCTACTTGTGATCGGACCACCCGGATTTGACTACCAAGTCCCGTGTCACGAAGAGTTTCAAACAAGCTAATCCTAGTGTGGAAACCAGCATCCAAAACCCAACATATGCTGGTGACCAAAAATGCTGGTCTGCCCGCCGAGGTCTCTCTTCATGTATCTTTCATTTTCTCCCCTCGATCTTTCTTTCACACTCCCCTCTCCTCTCTCCCCCCTGCTATTCTCCTGTTGAGTGAGCCACTGTGAAGCAGTTGTGCTCGGTCACAGGCGAGCGCTTGCATTGTCTCTCCCTCCATTACCATTCATCTCACTGCAATCCTCTCCGCTCCGTCCCAAAAAAACACACTGAGCCAAGCGCTGTCCCCTCCGCCACGGTAGGGGGGCCACGCGAAGTGAGTTTCATCCTCTTGAGCCGCGCAGGGCTTGAATAAGCATGCATGAGGCAGACAGTGGACCACCTGGAGAAAGGACCACACTTGCGCTCAGCCATGGCCTGCGGGTCACATGACAGCTTCCGACCGTACTCGTTCTGCATGTACCTTGACTGTGGACGGCCTTTCACAAGGGCCAGATGGGCACTTTCATCAGTCAGGCCTGGTTGGGTATCTTCAGCACGAATTGAAATTGAATATTTTTTAGAAGCCGCGTGTCCAAACTACGTCAGCTTTGCTTGCCTTGAAGTCTTTGCATATGAGTCATCATCTGAAACAAAAATATGAATTAGGTTTTTATCAGATTATTCATAGGTTTGATTTGTGAGACTGTTGAGTTACGGGGAAATGAATCGAATCTGCATAATCTTGTCTGTTATGCACATGTGCACAGCCATGAGTTGACGTTACGGATTAGGCTCGTACAGTAACACACTGAAAAAAAGAAGCTACGCCGCAAAGTCTTGCGCAACATTTTTGAGTTTTACATTATAGAATAAAGAAAGACCACCAGATCCCACAATCCACCTCTCGCTACTCATTCTGCAACCTGCATTACAGGTTATGAACGTCGTGAAATGGCTTAGCACAATGCGCGCCAGGTCGGCACCAAAATAGATGAACCGTGTATTCAGATCGGCGACCGGTAGCTTCGGTACCCCATAAATCCAGAGTGTGTCTTGCCGGGCAAATGCATCGGGAGTGATGAACAGGATGATTTAGTACCACCCGCTCGGCTCACTCTGTCTGTCTGAGTCGCACGCACAGACGCAGAGCTCTTTCATAAGCCCGGACGGATGACATGATTCATGGCTCTGGTCACAGCTGTTCCAGGAGCATCACAGGCCGGTCACTGCTGGCTTTGCTGGTTTATTCATGCTGTCTGTTGTAGAAATGACAGCCTGCGAACTGAGAAACAGTAGATCAACGTCTTTTATGGTCAAATGTCCATTGTGAGAATTTACCAATTTCACGTGGAATTGAATTATGTATCTGTTTGGAAGGCTCTGCGTGACTACATCTACGGGGTTTCTATTATTCAAAACGTCTGACTGTTTGAAAAAAACTGACATCTCTCTTCAAGCGCCACTAATAAATCGGATCGTTCTTTATGTGAATTACAATAACTGGTGGTTCAGTACTGATTGTGTGTTATTAGAACCATAACCACTGTCATGACAAAAGATCTTTTCTGAGGATCTACCACCATATCAGATTAATAATTCCTCCTGAGTGATTCTCGTGATGTTAAGACTCCGTTAACCTCTGGTGTCTTTCCTACATAATTCACCGTTTTATCGGGTGCCGTCTGCAAGTACAAAACTGTGTCAAGACTCACGTTTTTTTTCATGAGCCTATAAGAGTTCCTGACCTCATTTAAAGTTCTCCTGAGACACACGAGTGCACCCAAGCCCCTTCAAAAATCTCTGCAAGACAAAAAGCTGAATTTGAGGACAATTCTCAAAAGAACAATAATCATCTATATTACATGTAGGGATGTCAACGAATTTAAAATATATGCTGGTAAATTGATCATATTAAATGCAGGTAATTACATGCAGCAATGTTTTCTTACAAAAATGACCAAAAGAGAAAGACAATAAATAGACATCCGCCATTGTCATATTATCAGATCTCATGACCATCATATATTTACTGTACCTGTTTTATTTTAGAAACAATATAAGCATGTGTCATTTATGAAAATAAAGATATTCTGAGAAATGTCTCTGGGGTTTTGTGTCCGTACAATTGAAGTCAATGGAGGCCAATGTTGTCTGGTCATCAGCATTCTTCAAAATATCTTCTTTTGTGTTTTGCAGAGTTTTAAATAGCATTATGGCGAGTGAACAATGAAAGAATTTTCATTTTTGAGTGAACTATCCCTTCAATCCATTAAGCCAGAGCGTCATTCTTTATTGCTTGATGTTCATAATTACAGAAGCACATTTCCTAGTCTATATTTCAACAACATCAGCCTTCCAAATACTGTACGTTCTAATGTCACACACCTGTTGCATTTCGCTGAGTCACAGTCAGACGCTGTCGCAGGAGAGCTTCAAAGACGTGCATCATTAAAGACGAACATTGATTGGCTGCTTGACTCCCACCGCTCTGGCGTTTTAATAAAACCTTCACGTCCGGTTCCTGTGAGGTTGAAGTAACACAGAGGTCATAATCAGGGCGAGCCATCCGCAGTGATGCTTCTCATAAAAATATTCATATTCGAAGCTTTGTGTTACTCATTAGCTCCTGTCAGCAGTCAAGGGTAACCACTCAACGCTATACAAAAACCTGCCTTGGCCAATCTTGGCATGCCTTTAACAAACAAACAATGGAGAAAAGTCAATTAGATCGCAACCGTTGCATACAGCCATCGGAAAAATGGAAGCGTCTCATAAATTTAAACAGCAGTTATGCTGAAGCCTGCTGGGATGTGAGGGAGTCGGTGACACACCCTTTGGCAATGTTGCATTAGTGATGTCTATTTAAACCAAAATAGTTGCTTGGTAACTATAATAAATTGGATTTATGGGGTATTTTAATTGAGAGGGCGCTCTTGAGCATCCCTGAAACTGAACCCTTCACCATAGTTGAGAAAAAGGTATTCAGATTTCATACGGGCCTACCGTCACACACAAAATCTCTAACCCATTTTTCGTTTAAAATCTGTAGGGTAAACAAACACGCAAGTAAAACTAAAGATGGGTAGATCATATTCCAGTTAAAATGGATGTTTTTATGGATCCTGCTGATGAGCTACCTGTGGTGAGGTGGACACCGGCCCCTTCCACTCAAACCTGCCAAATGGACTCGATAGCATAAAAGAACAAAACTTTTCATTCAGAATGCTATAAAATAAGTGTCTCCTATGCTTGAATAGAATTCTGCGGTGTGAAAAAACCACAGGGGCTGCATTTACACAACCCGTTCTTTCCAATGCGGTGACCTCTCAGTTTTGTCTGTGAGAACAAACAAAAGCCCACAGGTCCCCTTCACACACTACCCATAAATCACAGAGAGAAACACTGAACCCAGAACAGGCTGAGACCCAGCCAGAGCCAAAAAACTATGGATACAAGACTGCCATCTATTGTTAGAGAGGAGAACCCAAGCTGGAACAAGGTATGAAGGTTACTTTCCCTTGCTATGATTGAATACGTGAAAAAGTTGGCACTTCTACATTCATCCTTTATTCTCTGGATTTCTAAAAGCTAAAGAAGTGAAAGACACAGCCAGACTAAAACCACAGCCAAAACTCACAGCAAACTAATGCTCCAATAAAAAAGAGGAGAGGAATATGCACATTCATGAAAGCTGCTTTAGCACTTTAAGATTTAAACACACATTAGATTGACTGATGTGTTGGCCTATTTGCTTGTCATATTTTGCCTCAGACGTAAGAAATTATAATTAAGACAATTTTATGACCATTATTTCGCAATGTGACATTTTAATGAGTACACGTCTCCTTCAAAATCTCAAAACTACGAAGTACTCTTATTGCTGATTAAATTGACATTTTTATAATAGTGACCTCTTACTGCACCAAATTATAAAATACTGCACTAAAATGTTTCTTGTCTAAAATCAGCATCATTTTGTATATAAACCTTTCTACATGTATATATTTATATATATTACATAATATATATTTGATGCAAACTATACATATTTACATTTTGGGTCAATATGAACCAGACCAGTTCCTATCATAGTTTGTCAACAAAACTAGATCTAGTGCAGAATGCTGTAAAACATGTCAAACCAAACAAAATTTGCATGAGAGGAAAGAATGAAAAGACAAAAAAGAAAGATAAACAGGCAAACAGAGGAAGTTAATAAAACGGTTAAAACAGACCCGAACCACCTTTTAAAACCTAAAAAAAGGAACAAACATTCATGAAAGGGCTGAAAGTACGTTGGCAAGTCGAACAAAGATTATTGTTTTTATGTAAATATTTCCCATTTGTAAGAGAGCTCTAATTCAAGTTGTTTGGAGCATGACATAATAAAACAAAACAAACCATGAATTATTTGCGATTGTGCGCCTGTGTGGGCGAAAAGAAGAAATGATGTAACGAACAATAGAGCGTCTGAAAGCTTTGATTTGGAAGGGGATGAATCCCTGTCAGCTGTGACAGCATGGAGGAGTGAATCTGTCATTCACCTCAATGACAGCGTCCCCCAGATGGTGGCTTTCATCCATGATGGCACCAGAGTTCGAGTTTTTACCTTTAGTTGCGCCAAACAAGTAAACAAAGCGACTAGCGAGCGCACGGCGGCGGCCGCTGGGAAGGATCTGGAAGGATGGGTTGCACGATGAGCAAATAAACATGGAATTATGGGTAGAGGCAAATACGGAATGAGAGTAGGCTTTGTGAAAGCTCATTGTGAGAAGCAGATCCAAGACGGTCTGGCCCCCCATTGGTCGTACAGGAAGTGGTACGATAAAAATAATGAGTCTGGAAGCTGCTAGCGGGGATAATTACGCGGCAAAGAAAAGGGACATGACAATGCAGCTCGCCACATTAAAGCGGCGATAAGAGGACGGTCTAATCCACGGGACTATAGAGGGATTAAGGTTGTGAGCTGGTCTTGAGATGAGAAGGTTAACCGGCCGCTCCTCTCCACAGTCTTCTGTCTCTCACTGCTCTCCAGCTCTGTAATTCCATTAGAACGAGGGCAATCTCTTTATCCTGGGGCGCAGCGCAGAAGAGAAATGCCGAGGAGCCTCGCTGACGTATCCACGGACATCAGTTTTGCTGAGTAATCTGATGAAGAAGGTGATAAAACACATTTGGACGGACGATTGATTTTTCCCAGTGCACTGCGGGCTAATGTATGTCAGCAATGGCTGTTCGTATATTATAATTAGATATAAAAGTAGACAAACATGCTGCAGATGATTTTAACAGTTGTACAATAGCCAATGAGAAGCATTTGGACACTAATGCTACATCGAGTGTTGGATGTACCTATTTGATTTCCAACCACAATGGCGGGCTGTTCACCAGCGCTTCTAAGATTACAAAAAAGGAAACAAAATATCAATGCCACCATTAGATTTGCAGTTGTTTAATAGTCAACAAAGAAGTTGCCTCACTAGTTTTGTATATTACCAAGAAGTGGTACAGCGCGCAACGCTACCAATTGTCCTTCAAAAAGGTTTCTCCAGTAAAACGGATAAATAAAATAATGTACAAGAGTCAAAGCCTTGTTGCACTGGACATGCTGGTTTTGGCCTTACCGTTGGCTGCAGTCATGTCGTCTTCCCACATAAAACACCAGCCATGTCAACTACCCGATAATGCACCCGCATTCGCATGAAAAAGCCATGTTGACAAGTTGCAGTAAGTAAGGGCAAAATGCACCAGATATAGTACCTTCAATGCCCTGTAAATGGCAATATTGCTTCTTCTGTACCAGAAATAAACTGCTGCAGATAAAGTTAGGTCCCATGCAAAATGTAATGTGTAATTGCATTAGTCATTACAAATGGAGTAAAGAGTACATAAACGTATTCCAAAATGAAGTCAAGTAGAGAGTAAAAGTTGCTCATGTCTTTAATACTCAGTACAAATACAAAGTAGCCAAAGTTACTATTTACATTTACTTCAATACTTTACACAACTGCATTCATGCATTTGTAAGCGTGGCCCACGTGTCCAAACACTATGTTGTGCCACTGTACTGTCATTCCCTTTTCTACACAACACAGTTTCACAAGGGCTGTAAACAACCTTATGTTTACAATACATGGCGTAGCTCAACCCCTTGAGTTGTCCCACGGTTTTTCTTCTCAGATCATTTCTCAAATCTGAGAGGTATTTGAGCGCATCTTGCTTCAATGTTTAGACATGAGCAAGCAAACTCAGCAACCTCTCCTCTCCACTTGAAACACATTCGACACGAAAATCTATCACACATGGACACAATCTCTTGCTTACCAAATCTGAAACGGCTCTTCGTACGAAATCCTCTTTGCAATGTTTTCCATTAGCTAATTTAATAAAGTCTCCTTTTAGAGCGCACTCGACAGAGCACTACAAGCTGTGGCCCCGCTCGAAACTGCTTGAATAATCAGAGCAATGTTTTTAGAAATATTAAGCATTCATAATCACACGTGAAGTCCTGTTGATGTTTCGGAGTATATTGTAAACAGGATTCCTCATAGGTGAATGACACAAGTTAGAGCTCGTCCTAAACATCCCCACATCATCTATAGAGTAGAAAGTTAAAATTCGGTTTTCATTCACTCTCATGTTCTTTTAAATCCATGTTTACTTTATGCACTGAAACTCAAATTCCATATAGGACATACAGTAAAAGTGGACAGTGCTTTAAACATAAAACATCTCCCTTTTGTGTTCAACAAAAGAAAAGTCAAGCAGGTTTGAGATGACATGAAGGTGAGTAAATGACAACTGTCCCTTTAAGGAATGAGGTGTCCGAGATTGAAGTACTTTATCACTGGGCAGCTTCTTGGTTTGGATGGCAGGCTTTTAATTTGAAGCGCATGTAATCATAACTGGCTTGAGTTTATCGTAAAAGTAATGACCTACACGATGGCCTTGATAGATAATGTGATTCATTCACTCTCTGCCACTCTCCCCTAGAACAGCTTACAACCGACTGCAAGCTCAGAGGAGATGAGACCGTGATGAATAGATGAAATGAGAAAGACTGAATTTGATGCTGCCGTCAGTCCACAGAGAGTAGGAGCGACTGGGCATGTGCAGACGGAACTCATGCAGTGGGCCTAACACACACACACACACACACACAAATGATGGAGGTACTTCACATGAGAGTCTACTGATGTTGAAGTGCCAGGTGAAGTATTTGTAACTGAGCTGTACGCCGGCACAGAGTTATAGACGGAAAAAGAAACAAGAGATGGAAAGAGGATATGAAATTCCGTCTATAAGAATCTGTGTAAACCACCTCTGGCTGAATAGTAAGGTAAGAAAAAATTAAGGAATTCAGGGATGACTCGCTTCATATTTCTAAGCTGGAAGGAAAGGAATTAAAGTGAAAGACATTTGAGACGCTCAAAACAGATTTCTTTACATCACTTTGTTATTCACTGAAAAAAAAATGTTGGATTAAAAAAAAATATATTGCACATATTAATGTCGTTTACTCACCATAAAACTGTGTTTCGAGCTGCCCAATTTCTCTTTGTTACACAAACATGATTTTGATGTAAAAGTTTCATGTTTTACGTTCACAAATCAATATGTAAATATGACACAAAATGTATCTTTGCCAAAAAGATATTAAGTTAACAGAATCTCAAGGTGTCTCTTTGCTGAAAAACACATGAAACGATTACTTGGATTACTTTTCAAATGCAGAATTACGCAAGGCATGCTGGAAACTAAATATCAAGTTTAACAATTCTATTTTAACACAACACAAAACATTCATTTAGTCCTTGAATACATGACATTATGCTGTGACAAAATGATTTAAAATTCTGTTGAATTAACTTGGCGACGTTTTTTTGTGGTTGTTTTACTGTATTGATTATTATCGTCATATATCAGTATTATCGTGATATAAATGTAATTTTAAAATACCCCATATGTCGTGCATAACATGTTTATGGGAATTTCAAACTAAAAATCATATTCACCCATAGTAAGGGTTTCTTAAAATTTGGTTACATTTTATTTCTAAAGTCATTTTTTTACGTAAAGCAGCCTGCAGTTTTATAATTCAAACAGAGATGGCGATACAGAGGCAAACTTTTTGCATAACATCCCAAAGTAAATTCAAACTTGGCAATTAAAAAGGCATTCTTCATTCTGCACTGTGTTAAACCCTGTTGAAGCGTGGACACAGAGCACTATGTTAGGTCACTCTCCATCTTCTTGATGCTGTTTCCCTCTCTGTGTCGCATCTGTTTGTCTGCTGATGTCAGGAGAATGTTGGGATGGTGGTGAACACAACCGAGCGAGACGCTAATGAGTGTGTATTTAGTTGCGGCAGGCTGTGTTTGTGTGTGCATTTCTTTAAATGATGTCACAGTATGTTGTATATATCTAGTCTGTATCGTGTCACCACGTGCTGTGTGTGCATATGTGCACGCGTGATTAGCACACATGAAAGATTACAAAGACAAATATTTTTGTTCTTCCTGGGGAGAAGAACAAATGACGTCAAGTGCAATGACGAACTGTGTGGGTTATAGTGTTACGTTATCATTTATTTGTTATACGTCCGTGTCGACTTTAAGGACAGACAAATGTGATGATAACAGATGTGGTTAACCAATCAAACATCAGCTGGCTGGAAACTGATCACCCGTAACGCATCCCCTCACTGACCTGCTCACAGCGGCGACTGACCTGTCAGAACACGCTAATCATTCTGCTCCATTTAACAGGAATATTCTGCCCTGAACTAACAGTCCTCCGATTATGGAGACGAATGTCATTAAGGAATGCGAGGGAAATGGAATCGTTCAGCCGAACACGTCGGATCAATAGGTCACATGTCGTCGCAAGAGAAGCGTTTCGGCCTCTTGCGAAATTGCAACATTTAGGGGACAATACGCTAAGAATGAATCGCGGCAGATACGCTTATTTGTACTTGTGTTCAGCGTTGGTTTAGCGCCTGATTCACTGAGCCAATTAAGCAAATTAGGTCACGGCAGAAACATGTGCAGCTTTTTAATCCGTTCATACCGTAGTCCACTGTAAACGCAAGAGAGGTCGCAGCTGTGGCTGGGTGTTTAATGGATGCGCTCAGACACGCTTCGGGTGCGGTGCTGATGCGACAGTCGTTAGCTCGAGATGCATCTGGTTCGGCCAGCTCTTTCTCTCATTTCCTATTTTCTACCTAAAAAGAAAATCTATTTGCGGTATACAGCAATCTTTGAAGGCAGCATCCTAACTTAAACGCACCTCAATAAGTGCCCTACATAGGTAGCATCTCAGCATAGCACGTACAAGCCATTTCTCTATCGTTCAGCTTTGCGTCAAGTGCTTGCATTTTGGACGTAAGCTTATAAGTACTTTACAAGAGCTCTGTCCATCAACTCTCCTTTAGAATACTTGCTGAGTAGAGTCTTCAAAGATATCAAACGAGACTTGCTGTAGGATCTTCGTTTATACGTATTCGTTACTCCAGCAATCTTTTGAACACCTTCTGAACAGGATACATCTGTGGAACAGCATGTTAATGTTGGTTGTCTGAATCTCTAGCCTCAAGGCCTGTAGGAAAACCCTTTAGGCAATTTTCGGTCTCCACGGCGCAAAAAAAAGCTGACAGATGTTTTCGATCATGTGGAGAGTTACCAGGAGGTGCTGGGTCATTTTCCAGCCAAAGCTGCCACTCAGAGTGTTTGAAATGAGCTTTAGCAGTGCATGGATACACAGCCTCAAGCTGTTATAATACCAGTGTAAGGGACACTGGATTTCTAGTTTCCCTGAAGTGAGGTTTCACACAAACAAATGTCCTCTGAGAACCGCAGGTCTCGCTTTTGTTGTTGTTTGGTAGTAAATAGTGGTTTATTTAGAGACCTACTAAAACACTAGTTTAAACCAGCGTGAACCTTTATGATGGGCCAAGCTAGTTTATGGTGCTTGTTGTTGGTTTGGTGACGGCCTATATACAAGGTATCAGTCACAAGGTTATTAAAGTTCACTGAAACTAAAACTATTGAAACTTTTCTGTGTGTTGAAGACAAATAAAATATGGGCCTTATTCTTACTAACAGAATTCTAAATGTTGCCTTGGCAATAAACTAAAATAAGAGCAAGTCGAGGCACTAAAATAAAATCAAACAAAAAAATATTGTATAGCTACTTAAAAATAATTATAAAATGACAAAAGCACATAACAAAATTGCTAAAGATCAAACTAAAATATTAAAAATATAGTCTAATTCGAAATGTAAATAAAACTACAAAAACGCAGCAACAAATTATTCATAAAACAACAGGAATAAAAACATCTATCACCAAAGAACAATCTTCCAATCTAATTGAATACATTTTTTCTCTGAGCTTTGACAGTTTTATTAACTTTTTAACAGTTTTAACCTTTTAAAATTCTTTCCAGCTATAAAGACTGAAGCAGATTCCTGTGTTGCAGATACCTGTGATTTATGCATTTTTTATATATTTTCAATTATGTATTTTGTTTTTGTTACACGGCAACATAGACTCTGTGTTATATATATTTTATTCGAAATAAATAAATAAAAATAAAGACTCAAGCATATCCATCAGAGACAGGATGCAATTTTTGAGACCGTTTTTGCCTATTATTTTGTACAGATTGTATGGTTGAAATCAACTAGTCTTAATAATGATCTAATTTGAGTCTATTCTATTTAAAAATAGATGAATAATATACACCTATGAGACAAAGTTGATATAAAACATATAGAACTCTATCGCAATTCAAGTACGGAGCAATCTGACCACCAAGGCTTCCGGGCCCCTGGAGGACCTCCATTTGACACACACAGCACAAGCTGACCACCATTCTGAATCACGAAAAACAAAATTAAAACGTGAAAAGGTCAAAAAGGTACAAGCTTACACAGCACAAAACACCACACAGTGGACAAAAGCACAAAAGAAACGATCTAAGAACCTCAGTGTCTTCCCAAATCTTCCATTAAGTCTCGCTGGTTACACTTGAAATTAACTGAGATGAGGTGGGTGTGGATTCCACAGGAAGGGAGGCCCAGTTAAAACGGGACACGGCGGAGAAGAATGGGCTCTGTCAGCCCCCAGCACGCTTTAATTAGGGCCTATTGTCGACCACGTTCCCCCGGTGAGGCGACTTGGGAACAAAACAAGCACAGAATGGGCTCAGGCAGTTGAAAGAGGCTGAGCAGAAGAGGATGTGGCTGTGTGGTAAAGTCAAACACATCTCGACGGCGTACACGGGGTAAGGGCGCATTTCAGGCGAAATCAAGCACCTGCCTGAGATTTCATGGGATGTTTCCGTCCGGATAAATTGTATAGGAGTTTCTTGCTGCTCCAGGGACGAGATGGTCAACGTACGGATGAAAGATCGCACAAGAGCCTCAAGGGAACTTCTGATATATAGCGAACTCTCTGGGAAGAAAGAAAATATTGATTTCCCCAACAGATTATGAATCAGGCATGCAAGAGGAAACATAACCCTCACATGTGTTCATCCGGGATAAGGATCACGTGTGAGGAAGTATCGATTCATTTCCTGTCACGATGATAGATTAATACAGATATTTAAAGATTGCTTAGAAATTCTGCAGTATTACCTCACTTGACGGCCATATTTGCAGCTTTTTCAGTCATACGAGACCAAATCCTTTCTAGTTGAATGGGCGAAGACAGACATCTTTATCTTTTGCTTGCTAATGTCACAACAAAATAGCGCATTTACTAACCTGACACGGATCTTTTGTAAGCTCAAATTGCGCTATAAACGCTGTTCCGGTGCGCGTGCGCAAGGTTGGCATGTAGCTTTCCTCACAACACTCGGTACAAGCCCCTCCCTCAAAGAACCGTACCTTCTTACTATTGATAGTTTTTGCTATTACACACCGTCAATCACGGTATCTGCACTCGATAATTTGTGAGTTTAGCCGGAAGTGTTTCAGTAGTTGCGGTGAACATGAGAAGTTTGTGTTAGAGGCGGAAGCGGCGGTTTCATTAACGCCACTTCCCGCGCGAGGCGTCTGAGAGGCGCGCTCCGGCGCTGAAGAGCGCGCGCCGGTTCGACAGCGCGCACTGTAATTGGGGATGACACGGGATCAATGCGAGCGCGTCAGCACGCGGAGATGTCATTTTCTAACCCGATGCCTTCAAGCTCCTCTCCGCGGTTCCTCAGGTGTCAGTTGCTGTGGAAACACGGCTCTTTTTCGGCTATTTATTAAGATGCGGCGAGAGAACTGCGGCTCCAGCGTCGGGTTTCCTATTAAAAGATACAAGACGTGCAGTCACGCTAATTGAAACCTGCCTGTCAAACATCCTATTACACTGCACGCGCCAAAGGACGTAAATGTGGGACTGAATTCATTGCTTTTATAAAGTTCAGTCTCCATGTCGACGAGTTTATTTCTGCCATGGGGGAAGTTTATAGATGTAGTAACAGGCCACAGAAATGGCAGAGATTTTGATCCATGTGGTGTTCATAAGAGTTTATCAAGTGCGATGTGTCATTTACTAATGAACAGTTTAGCTGAGGTTCAGATCAAAGCAACTTGAACTGCACTTATCACAGGAACACTGTCTCATGTCTGCTGCTGTTAACCTTCACTACACGCCTTACACACCTGCTCATATACACAGATCATCAGGGCTCAATATTCTCATCGTGACCTGCTCTCTGTCTGTCTGTCTGTCTGCGTGTGTCTGTCTCTGTCTGTTGTTCCTGTGTCTGTCTGTCTGTCTGCTCTGTCTGTCTGTCTGTCTGCCTGTCTCTGTCTGTCTGTCTGTCTGTCTGTCTGTCTGTCTGTCTGTCTGTCTGTGCTGCTGTCTGTGTCTGTCTGCCTGTGTGTCTGTCTGCCTGTCCGTCCGTCCGTCATACCCCTCTCTCTCTATCTGTCTATCAACCACCTATCTGTCTGTCTGTCCGTCCATCCATACCTCTCTCTCTCTCTCTCTCCTCTCTGCTCTCTCTCTCTCTTCGCCTATCTCTCTCTCGCTCCTCTCTCTCTCCTCTGTCTCTCATCTGCTATCCATTCACCATCCCATCCATCCATCCATCCATCCATCCATCCATCCATCCATCTCCATCCTCCATCCATCCCCCTCTCTCTCTCTCTTCCTGTCGCTGTACTCTCGGTCTATCTATTCTATCCTATCTATCTCTACTCTCTACTCGATCTCTATATATCTATCTATCATCGATCTATCTATCATCTATCTATCATCGATCTAGTGCGAGCGTATGAGCCTGATTAGCTATCTATCTGCGGAGGCAGCGACCGACCGAGCCGACCGACAGACCCTCCGACCACCGAGGCCTACCTCTATCTATCGCTACGATAATCATGCTATCTATCATCTATCTATCTATCTATCTATCTAAAGATCTATCCATCCTTCCATACCCCCCCTCTCTCTCTTTCTCTCTCTCTCCTCTCTCTCTCTCTCTCTCTCTCTCTTCTCCCATCCATCCATCCATACTCCTCTCTCTCTCTCTTACTATCTATCTATTTTTCTACCTGTAAAGATATCTTTCTTATTTGTTAATCACTTTGAATAACAGCTTCTGCTAAATGAATAAATGTAAATTTTGCCACAGTACAGGAGGAAAACATCTGAGGAGTTGCGCCTTGCAGGATTCAAACCAACACTTTCAAATCCCATTGCAAACATATATATATATATATATATAAAGCCCAGAATGCTTAAAATCATAACAAAGCCACCACGGTATATGACACAACTCAGCACTTATCATTGAAAGCATAATCTACAGTGCAGAGCTGGAACACTCACACCTGAGGATTGCATGTTGAATGTTCACAGCGGTTAATAATCTATTCGGTTGTCATTAAAAGCACATGAGGAAGTTTCGCAGAGCAAATAAAGGCACTGTAGCATGATGATGACAGCAATAAGAGGAACATTAGGAGGAAAAGGCTTTAAAGGCCCATCTCTGGACCACTCTGATATTATTGCAGCAGACAGGCACTGAAACTACCAACGTGTGACTTATTGCTCTGGGAGCTAAAACGAGGCTCTTAAAGGTGTAATCAAAACATACGAGTATCTAAAATGCTAAGTTAATTCAGAAAAAGAGCCGTACTTCTCAGTAATGCTTCATGCGCTACAATCCAACGTGTTGATGACAGTTAAGAACAGTTTAGGGGGAAATAACAGTAACTGCTCTTGATATACAACCACAAAAAACAACATCAACTCCAAAGTGCTAGTGTTAAATAAGGAAAGCAACGTGCGCATTATTTTATATGTAAAGTAACCAGATTTAGCAGAGAATTTGTGTAACCAGATTGTGGCTCTCGTTCAAGCGCACTGCGGAGGTTTAAATGCAGCACTGTTGCTATAGGCACACTAACCAATTGCCCTACCATGCGAATGTAAACATCATCCTAAAACAACATTAAAAAAAAGCATTAACAGTTTTGCGCATGAATAACTCCAACTCTTAACCAATTAAAAAGCTAGTAGCGCTTATGTGTAAATTATTGTTCATATTGTGGGCTCTCGTTTCAAGCACACAATGCAGGAGGTGAAATGCGAGCACTTGCAGCTTTCACTTTTTACTCCAACCGCAATTTCAACTCAATGTAACGTATGCGAACTTTGCGGTTAGCAATACCGGTCTGCAGCTGGCAAGCCGCTGTCATGCTTAATGAGGTGGTGTTTTGTGTTGCTTGCTGTCCAGCGTTGACCGTGATTGTGCAATAGGTAGCACTGCAATTGTACTGTTTGAGCCATGATATTTACCTATGCAGGCCTTCTTTCCTTATGTCCCTTGCGTTCTTATTTGGCTCTGCACTACGTTCGTTGAAAGGATTTCAGTTATAGGTTCCGATACTGTTTGTTGTTGAAACGTAAAGCACTGCTTTGCATACTTAAAAAAAAATTAGATAACTTATCTATAGATTATAACATGGGTCACTTGAATCGTGCTACTTCAAATATTGTATTATATTATAAAACACATTTGTGATTCACTGTTACAGGTTTCTTTTGACTCTTTTTAATGAACATTCACACAAATTTATATAAGTATGACTCTAATCTGCCTGTCCATATAAACAATTACTTATATAATAAATAATTGACCTGGTGCTACACCAGCGTAACACAAAATAAGAAAACAAAATATACAGATATTCAGAAAAAATGCTTTTACTTTTTACATTTATTGCCTATTTTTTTCATTATAAATTGTACTAGCAGAGAAATAAAATGTTGAATGAATTTAAGTATTTGACGTTTTTGCTCTTTTTCTTTAACAACGGTTTGCACTCAAGCCGGTTAGAAATCTACAAGCTCTACAATTGGTGCAAAATCTACATCTTCCAAAGCGTCAAAAGCAACAATATTTGAGTTTAAAAACTCATACAAAAATGGTCAATGCAACAAATTTGCTTATTTGGTTAGAATCCTAGAAACAATATAGAAATCTTAACCATTTATGTTCCATTTTACATCATAGTATTTCTTTTTAATGTCCCACGATCCATGTCAAAGCACACGATTTTCAAGGTTCAAACGCTTACAAATCTCACACTACTATTAAAAAGGAGTCCATAAAACTACAACTTTAAGAAACATTCAACTGTGCAACCGAGTAGCGGTCTGAGGCTTTTCACATTACGCCATCATATGCCACTAGATCTCTTACTCATGAAGAAAAGAGACGAGTGAAAAGCAATAAAAAGGGACGGAAGAGAGCGGGGGCCGTTCCTCTCTAATTACTCTCATCTTTGCACAGCGAGAGGATCTAATAAAAGAAGAAGAGTGTCATGGTATTTGAAGATAAATGTCAGCGTGCGCGTGTGTGTGCAGGCGTCAGAGACAGACCGCATGTATGCTAATGTAATGTCATCTAGGTGTGTTTATATATATCTGTCAAGCAGTGTTGTGCTGTGGCTCAAATGCAGAAGTGTCCGTGTGTACCGGTGCCGGCCGGCCTCTGGAGGACGGAGAGGAGGGTGATGATGGCACACACAACACGATGGTAATAACAGCACGCTCGACAACCACAGCCAGCCTGTGTTTGCCCAAAGGGACTGGACGTTAGCACAATCCAAATGTCAGGGTCACATGCTCGGGATGGACCGAGATTGAGCTGGCAGCGAGCCTGGGGAGAGAGAAAGAGAGGGAGAGTGGATCAACAGAGACTGGGAGGTGGTTACTGGAGGGATCAGCTGGTAGAAATATAGTCATTTTATTTGTTAGGATCAAAGCCTGCTTAGTTCAACTGTCAAGGATGATGTATACATTCAAGACACAGTCCACGCAAGTATGAAGATTTTGCTTCAGCAATGGCTTAAAGTGATGTGCAACCTTGGAAAATGTTTGTCTTCGCCCCTTTATTCACAGACACATTATTCATTTGTATGCATGTTACGTAGTTGAAGTGTAAACTAAAGCTCGGCTTTGAGAAATATTTAAGGAGGACTTTCAAAAAAAGGGCTATAAAATATTACTACAAGACAGGATCAATACATATTAATAACAGATTGTAGTCTGCATTTACTTTATTTTAGTGGAAGCTTTATTTTCTATCCACTTATTTTTTATATATTGGCATAATATTGCTTTTTGCTTTTCTCTAAATAATTACCATAAGTTTTGTGTTTTATCCATTGAATGTAATGTGATACTGTGACATTTTATACACTACCGGTCAATGTTTTTTTTTGAAACCTTTGATCTGAAAGAGTATGCTTAAATGACTGAAGTAAGTTTATTAGACAAAAATACAATTTTGCAAATAAAAAAAATTAATATTTTGTTTAATAAAAAATGTTTTAGAAATGGATAACTTTGAGCGAATAACGAAGAAAGTGCAGCCAATAAGAGCACAAAATAGATGGGAACTCCTTTAATATTGTTTAAAAAGCATCTCGGGGTGACACCTCAAGAAGCTGCTTGAGAAAATGACAAGAAAACATTTCTGCAAATTCTAGTCAAAAGGTGATAAAATATAACGCGTGAAATATTTTTTGTTAGAACACAATTCCCATAGTTCCCTATAATTTATTTCAGAAAAACATAGGGAAACAGTTCTTGGCCACCACTGATAGCTTTAGACATTTCTTTGTTTTGTTGAACAACATTTTGAAGAATGTAGGAAAGCAAACCTTTGACTACCCTTGTCCTTTTTCCTTCCATGATATTCAATGGAGGCCAAGAACTGTTTTGGTTACGATATAAAATGCATTTGAAGTGGAGTAAACAGTATGATTCTTTATAATGTAGTGATAACATTTTTCCAATGTAAAAACACTCCGATACTTCGAAAGTACCATAAAAAGTAATGTTCACCCCTGTTACAAACCACTAAAGCATCTTCTGGGTTTGCTGAATAGCCCGTTCAGATTCTATAGGAGTCTCTGCTTGCATATGATCCAGTGCTTGTGTTGTAAGGATGGCTCGGTGTGATTAGCAGGTCTGTGTCAGAGGTGTGCACGGAAGTCCAGCTGCTCTCTCTCTCATGTGTGCTGTGTATGGCAGAGCTGTCACCTCATTGCCGTATGATGGAGCACTTCTTGTGTTAACCTTCGGCCTCCTGCTATCGCCTGCCATCTTGTCCTCACGGCACGGCACAGGACACTTCTGCTGACTGTGTGAGCGCTGTATTAAAGTTTTCCCATGGGTTCTCGCACACAAGCACCCTGTATTATTGCCTGCTGATTATCTTGCATCATGTCAAAGCCTTTCGGGTTATCTCAGCGGTGCGTGAAAAACATTCCCGTCCAGCACACAAACACAATTTGAATTTAACGTTTTTCATTTGTAAATATAATGTCATATTTTTATTAAAAGAGAAATTGATATTTAATTTGTCAAAAAACTGTCAAATTGATTTGCTGCATCCGGGTAACCGTGTGTTATTAGTTTTGAGAGGTTGTTATCTGGGAATAACCAGAGCCATTGAGAGAGAGAGTTGCGTCAACTCCGTTGACTCCAATGGAACAGTTTTTTCACGGTCTCGATAGTTCCCGGAAGTTAGTAGTTACGTATGGAGCTGCGACTAAACAGACCAACTGAGGGAAACTTCTAACCCATTTAAAGTCGAAAGCCATTTAATGTATGAAAGAAATAAAGCATTTAAAGAGAAAAAATGAACTTCCTGGAACTATCTGAAGGCTCCATGAATCATGTGATGCTCCAGCGTTTTGGACTTCTGTTGGCAGAACTCTCTCTCTCATCGGCTCTGGGTATAACGAACCTGCAAATGTCACGACTGGCCAATCAGAATCAAGCATTCCAACGAGCCGGCTAATAAAAACAATGAATATTTTGAACGTTTTTAGTGAAGCAGTTACAAGCACTATATTTTTAAAGGCGACACGTTGATAACTTAAATCGTATTGGCTCTCACAGATCTCACAAGACATGCGAGAACCAATTGGATTTTATGAAGTTATTGACGTGGTGCCATATTTCAATATTTTTGCCGTATCAAGAAACAACTAAGTTAACTTTTGGTCAAATCAGGGTCAGTTTGGTGGATCAATTCTACTTTGGGTAATTGACGTAAAGGTCTCACATTCTGGTAAATTCATGATGGATCAACTCAAACGTTTCCCCTCGTTTTTCAGTAGAACACTATTGTATTTCTCTCTCATTGCATCAGTAAAATGGCTTGCGAATACCGTTTCATGTTAACGCTGAAGGTTTACGTGTGAATTTAAACATAAATAGGTGTGAATCAGACAACGGATCGCTGCCTGCTCTCCGCAGCGTTTTATGAAAGACCGCCCACACGTACACGCGTTCAGCAAAGGAAACCTGCCTCAGCTCGGCTGTATCCTTAACAAGGTAATTCCCAAGTCAATCCTGCGAGCATGGATTGAGAACCTTATTAGGTCTGACAGAGAGGTGTGTGTATTCTGACACCGTCTGAACCGAGCGTGCAGACGCAGTGTGTGTCAGCCGGATAATTGAGGGTTGTGTGTGTGATGCCATCTCGCCATAATTGCCTGAGCTCACATGGGAGACCCGACCATGTCAAAAGCAACAAATTGAAGTCGCGTGTGTTTGTGTGTATGACACCAAAAGCGTGTTGCCGCTCGCAGATCAATCACGTCTGTATCTCGCTTCTCGCTGCAAACGATATCATCTATGTGAAAATAGGTTACAGGCAATGCGGTCGCTACGTTTTGTTCTGTCCAAAAACATTAATGAGGCTTGATTTGAGAAATAATTCAGTCGAAAATTTAAATCGATGTTCTTGCGAATCTATATGCTGGTCGTACAAAGGGGTCATATGGCTTGAACACGTGTTTTTCTGTGTCTTTCTGTTGTCTCTATAAGTTGCTCGTGCATGTATTAGACATGTAAAATTGCTAAAATGAACGTGTGGGAACAAAAGATGCGTTCTATCTAAAAGCGACTGCTCACCTGGACCTGTCTGAAAATCCTCGTGTAACCACACCCCCACAAATCTACGTCATTTGGTGGTCTGATTTGATTAAGACCGCCCAAATGTATACGCAAGTAAGGTGGGCGTACCTGTCAGTACAATTGCTTTGGAACCTGATGTTCCAAATATGGTAAGAGGCGTTACATTTCCCTCACACGCTTGCAGTATTCGACCAATCACAACGCACTGGTTAACTGGCCAATCATAGCACACCTCGCTTTTCAGAACCATGAGCTTTGTAAAAATTCCACACGTTTCAGAGAGGCGGAGCAAAGAGGAGATACAAACATGCACGGTGTGTGGAAAATACAGCGTCATTGAACCTTAAACCGTGTTTACACATCACATTACATCTAAAACAAACCATAATATTTGTTTTAGCCGTGTCACATGATCCCTTTAAGTCTCCCAGTACAATAATATCGTCTGAAACAATGACACCTTATTACATACACTGGACCTTTAAAAAAATGTATACAAAATAAAGAGCATACGAGTTTGGAACAACTTGTGGTTGAGCAAAGGAAAAATAAAGACGCACCGCTAACAGTTCTCCATTTATGAAGATATGCTTTAATGAAATACAATGCATAAATAATATCCTGACAAATAAAAGCATCAGGACTTCCTGAGTACACTCTTATAAAAAAATCAAGCCTTGCATGTCTTCAGTCTCATTCTCGGTGCTGTTGAAGATATTGAATTACTCGTTGCGTCCTGTAACATATAGCCTGTTCAGTACAGTACTGTTCAGTAGTGCGACCGGGAGCCACGGGATCAGATGGTGATTGGTAGAAAAGCTGAAGATGAAGCGATCCGTAAAACCAGACGCAGATGAATGAGAGCGACAGGTAAGACGGCGCCGTTCCTTAACCGTGATTCACCAACAGATTCTGTTCAGAAAGGGAGAGAATGAAAGAGAGAGATGTGATATACTGAAAACATTCTGGAGAAATCAATATGAAATATCAATATACGATGGTCAAAGGTCATAAGTTACATCAGGGCTGTCAATGATTAATCACGATTAATCGCATCCAGAACAAAAGTTTTTTGTTTACAAAAATATGACTGTGTACTGTGGTATTTATATATGTAAATAAAAACATCTAGATCTTTCCTAAATATGCAGTGTATATACACGGATATCTATTTTCCCATTTATAAACACAAAATGATCATGCACAGTACACGACATATATTATGTAAACACAAACCTTTATTCTGGATACGATGAATCGCGATTGATAGTTTGACAGCCCTAGTTTACGTACTTGCAGAATTTGGAAAATGTTAAAAATGGAGCTGTCAAGCGATTCAAATCTTTTATCTAATCCATTACACGATGTGATGATTAATATAATTCATCGCAAACTAACCACACATCTAACTTAGCTGAGAAATTGTTGAAAATATCACAGATGTTCACAAATAGTGCATCACGCAGAATATTGAACAAAATCCCACCGAAGGACTGTTCACTGAAGAAAACGCTACGACTAAAAACATTCCAGTAAAGATGTGCCGTCACATCAGGCCCACACGGGCGAGGGCCGGCTTACATTGCATGGCTAATAATCACCCACCAAAGGTCAGGACCCTTAATTCCAGTGATCCGAGGTTCTCCATACATTACAGAGGGTATGCGCCAGAGAGGAGGGCAGAAGGAGATGGAGGGAGGAGAGAACACAAAAACAAAGAGGATCCGGCGAAAGGGAGGACAGAACGATGACATCACTCACATCCGTAGCGATCCACAGAACGATTACTTCACAACTCCGGCTCTGACCTATGAGGTTCCTTGGCATAATAAATGCATGCGAAACGCAGACGGAGACTTAATTGATGGCAACCCGTCAAGACGCACCAAGGGCCAGTTTAACCTCTGCGGCTTTACCGTCTTTCACCCAGTAGTTACAAATCGCCCGGGTCACAACTCTCAGCATTGATACCAATTACCGCCCCCACGCCTCCCAGAAGTCTCTAAACAAATATAAAATTGGTTTTCTGTACAGTTCAGAGGTTATTTCTTAGCTCACGGTGTAGTTCATGAACGCAGGCTATATAAAGAAAGATACATTATTAATACCACTCATAGCGACCTAGCGAGACCCACAAAGAACCTGCGCGGCGGTCTCCTCCTATGGTTTTCGGCGCGGGACCATTGTTGGCTCAGCGGGCTTGAATAAGTCTCAGTCCCTTATCGATCGGACTGTCTTTCCCTGTGGTCGAAAGCAGCCTAAGCTAGTGTTTAAGCAGAGAATCCGATTCTCATAACCCCCCCGAGGACCTCCCGGATCACAGCGGGGAGCTAACCACCAGTGCCGGGGAGGCTGAACTAAGAGTGGGGATATAGAGATAATTACAATGGACCCAACAGTAGGACCCACTGTGCCGGTGCGGTGTATTGACCTGCGGTTGATGGCGGCGGGACGAGGTGAGGTGAGGTGTGGGTGTCGTCAGAAGGTGCGGGGCAGAGAAACATAAGACATGAATAAGAAAGCAGAGGGATCGATATCGCAGTCGTGACGGATTCCTCGCAACGCATGCAGGAAGAAAGAGGCAGTGAAAATGTAAATGAGCAAAGAGAGATTTTAAAGGTGAGAATATAACATTTGATGTGAAGTTAAAAGTATGATGTCACCAAAAGGGGATTTCATAAATAGGTATAAAATACCTATAAATTAAAATTTATATCACAATGTGTTTTGATAACTGAATGTGAAGTTATGAAGTCAGAGTTTTAGGTTGATGCCAATAACACAAACAATGTATGCGGTAGACTATCAGCGATAGGAAAGAATATGAAAAATGTATGTTGGTTATACTTTCAGTTCTTAAAATACATTTTAATATAGTTCAAATCTAAAGCATTATCGTATCGTATATTGCACGCAAGGTTATTAAAGTACTAAAACTATTCTGTTAATGGAAATAAAATAAACAATCTGTCTTCATATCATTTTAAAGTTCCAGTGAAGAAAAATTACAATTCCTATTTTTTCATGAAATATTGCAGCATTTATTGTAAACAGTTTATCAGTGCGGGTTATTCTCTTTTTATATTTCATGCGCCCTTATAATCTTCAGTTAAAATCTGAAAATGCAATCCGCCCTCTAGTGGTTATCCATCGCAAATGACGTTAGACGGTGTGGGCGGAGCATCCATTAACTCCTCCTCTCCAACTGTCAGTCTGCTAACAGTTCCATTTCAAAATGCAAGGGCTGTTTTTATACATCCAATCAATTCGCAGTGAAAAACGCAAGCCACGCCCACTATTCTTCTCATTCGAAATTACGTTTCACTCGGAAATGTGTCAAAATACGGAGGTAAAAAGATCATAACTTCCAGTTCACAGTGAGTTTAATCACATAAAAAACGATCAAATTTGACATGTTGCCTCAACAATATATTGAAAAGATAAAGTTGAGGGACTAAAATTATTAACCAAAAACAAAAATAAACTGAACCTTAAACTTAAATTAAAATACTATAAATCTATATAGCAAAAAAATAATAAAATAAATTAACATGAAAAACACAAATATAAAAATGAAAGCTAATTAAAACATTTGAGAAAACTACAATAAAACTGAAAACTCAGATTGTATATAACGTAATTCAGCAAGTTATGACAGTTAAAATGTTCTTCAATATCATGCATCCCTACTTCTGTATGCGCAGTCTTTGGATTAGAAATGCCAATGTTTAGGATTCACAACCATATTTCCATATACGCCAGCTGAATAAAATATTACTCGTCCAAAGTCAATTCTCTTCTGTAACTCTCGATATCTGTAACCTCAAAGCCAGATAACAACCACTGCTATTGTAAATACGATCCTTCCATTACTCACAATACTAACATACAGCACATTACAACAAATCGTCTGGTAAAAATCAGTTGTGACTCTTGTAAATGTTGTATAAATCACGTTGCTTATAGAACGGGTCTGTCCTTATGTTTCATAAAGGAACTGTGTACGAGCATAACCATATTCAGCTCTCCGCACTGAAATGTGTGCACATACAACCTCACAAACACAAACAGACCCAAATTGGATGTCCAGCAGAAAAGTGGCGAAACATTTGCGCTTCCGTTAACCGCTCGCTTTCCTCTCCGCTGTGTTGTCTGAACTTTCTCATTGTTACGAGCGAGGGAGAGACGCCACGCTGGCAAACAGGAGAGAAGCAGATGAAGAAGAACGATCAAACGAGACAAACAAACAAGGCCGAGAGGGAGCTCGTCTCTGAACTCCGCGCATGAAAAATAGCCAGCGGCGACAGCGAGCAGGTTCAATCTGAGAGCCAGATCTGCTGATTCTACTTCACCCACTTCTGATGTGCTGTCTGATCTGTCGGCTGCTTTCATTTCTGAGTCAGATAAATCACGCAGACGCGGGTGATCAAAAATGCGGGGGGAAGCACATCTGGCGTACGGCGCATCCTGAATAAAGCATTTAATGGGATTGATAGGAAGTGATTATGGGTTAGATCTAAATCTTTTTTTGAACACCTTTCATTTAGCAGGATGTTTCATTGGGGTACGGAAATTGATCTCAAAGAGAGTCGACCTTGGTTAGACTTCATACTGGTTGCTAGGGGTAGGCGGTGTGAGCAAATACATCACAGCGCGTGTCAATTTATACCACGGTAACAGTACGGTACACTCTTAAATAAAAGCGCTATTCACAGCGATGGCATAGAAGACAATTTTGGTTGCCTAAGGAACCAAAGTGTCATTGAAATACAGTCAAATTAATAACTCACTCCTAGCCTCTTGATATATTGGACTCGTATAGAAAAATCGCTTGACAACTTTATAGCATTTACGCTACCAAACAGTTGCCCATGATGACGGCAAAACGGATGGCTCTCGTGAGAACGTCACAACATGTGGAAGTCGGTAACGTGTGCATTCTTTCCAGCCTGTTCAAACACAAGCAGAACTTTCTCAAAGGTCAGACGGGTTTCGCGACCCCAAGCTCCGCGGCCACTACATCATGTCCGGTGTGACAGGAGATTGCGGGGAGGCCTGAATATATGCATGACCTTTACCCTCTTCATCTCTGGACATCAAGCTTGAAATGCCCTTTGCTCTAGTGACATCATCACTATTATCTCAAAAAAGTCCTTTATGAATATTGCAACTAGATAAAAGCAAGTTTCAAAGAAGCATATTCATCTGGCTCGACCTACAAAATGTATCCAACATCATCTTACCTTGGAAAACAATAAACGCCGTAAAGTGTTTACATCAAAGGGTAACAAATATATATGTAAAATGATCCTTCGTTTCATTCTGTGAACTACGAACAATATTTCTTCCAAATTTCCAATAAAACTTGTTTCTATTTGCATCTATTTGCAGAAAATGAAAACTGGAGACGCAGATGAAAATAAAAGTAAAGACCTCAAGTACTGCAAAGAAAACAGGTTCATATTCACTTTTTGGCAATACAACAGTCATATTTATACATGCATTTAAAAGTTGAAAACCTATTTTTTATGATAAACAGGATTTTTATCACAGTTTTCATGCGTCTTGTCGCTGTTGAATGACTGAGGTTTGATATGTTGAAACGTAACAGACACCGGCCTGGACATATACAATATACACACAAGTTATACGTTTCCGTGCCAATAGTTAAGAACAAGACAAGCTCATTCTGCAAACAAAACCCAACAAAAAGCCTATTTGTTGTGGGTAAAGAAACCCACAATTTGGTTGCTCTTCTTATGATGTCTGATGACAACCGTGAAAAAAAATCGCCGTCTTTGAAGCCGGTCCGCAGAGGTACTTCAAACCAGCCTTTGTGGATGGAGTGATGGGCAGCCCGAGCAATATTTGCCGCTCTTCCTAACAGCTTCAATAGAATAAGACAGAGGAGAGAGCTTTTTGGAGAGCAGACAGACAAAGTGAACCGCCTTGTTTCAGCGCCAAATGGGAAACGGCACAAAGATCCATTCGGGGTAACAAAGCGAGAAAGCCGTTCCTAATGCACTTTTATTACACCTGGAGAGCAGGACGTAGGGGGGGGAAAGGGGCAAATCTATCATAGTTAATCTACGACGGCAAAATCTGAAAATTCTTGAGTTTAAATCTAAACCGTTTTTTGTCCGAACAATGTCTGTCCACGTGGACTACATGATTATCGGGTTATCAGAAGGAAGTGCTGCACGGCTACGGAAAGGTCACACCGGCCATTGTGTTCCCCTCGGATTCCCCGCTGTCTGCAGCTTCAGGGCTTTGTAAGGATGGTCGTAGGCCATGTGGCACGTCTGAGCCAAAATGAAGCCTTCAGAATGGGCTTGATATACCGTTTGATAGCACAAAGTGCAGACAATAGCGAAGGAGCGATTGAAAGAGCTGGAGAAGAGAAAGAGAAGTACAGATCGAAGAATGAATAGAGAATTACGGCTGTAAAGAGTCGTGTATCGAGCCTTTTCTGATTCCATCTTTTTGTGTTGCATCAATTGTGTAGTCACTTTTGGTTCCAGTATCCTTTCGAAGTAAAGGCAGCTAGACGCAAACTGAATCTTTTTTCACAACAAAGCCCCCTTTATAAAAAAAAAAGCTAACTAGCGTGAAGATTTACAACTAAGATGAAATCACTTAACACAAAAACAGCACTTTCAACAAATTTGATTATTTGATAAAAGTGACTTTCTGTGAGAAAAATAAATGGATTAAAACTAAAGCAAACGTTGTGACATAATCAAAATAAAAACACTGTTTTTAATGCATTGTCATCCAAATATGTTTAGATAAAAACTGCAAAGAAAAAAAATGTTCAAGCATAAAAACTAAATTTGCGGGTTGCATAGTGAATTAGTATGTATGTTGAGTCACATGACATCGAACTGACATTTCCTTTGAAAAACTCAGTGAAATACAGATTTTTAAAGAAATGATTTCAGGTGAGGAGAGAATTTGGAACATTTATTTTTACGTACTTGCTCGTAAACCTGTTTTTTGTTTATTTGTGACTAGCGATTAATCACGACTAATCGTATGCAAAAGAAACGTTTTCGATTGCATAATATATGTGTGTGTACAGTGTATAATAATGACGTATCTATAAATACAAGCATGTATATATTTAAGAAAAAGATGTATTTATATATTTGTAATATCATATGAATTATATGAAGAGTTTGGTTCTAAAATGAGATAACTCTTTTTTCAAAAATCATGTTTTTTATTGTGCATTCCAATAAATATCAACCAAACTGCAGTTGGTTTGTTTTGATTTAAGCCATAATAACTCAAAAATACAGCTTACTAACACAATACAAACATAATAACATTATAAAAAAACATGATTTTAGAAAACATTTAAAAACAGAGTTATCTCATTTTGGAACCGAACTCTTCATATATAAATAAAAATATTTCCTAAATATATACATGCATGTGTGTGTGTTTATGTACATAACTATTATACACAATAAACACACATACAGTATATAATGTAAACAAATCCTTTTATTTTGCATACGATTAGTCGTGATTAATCGTGTGACAGCCCTATTTTCAACCACAAAACTGTACAGGTTGCAGCTTTAAAGTCCACCGGGTCGATTTCAACTTTCGGGAGATGATATTCAAAGGGTTAAAGCACGGAGAACTTCCACATCAGATTTTTCATGACAGATAGAAAATGTTGGACAAACAGACAAGAAAATGAACTCTCTGCTTTCATGCGTGGTTGATCATAGTTGATCGCGAGGGGCATGTTGTGGTAATCCCTTTAGCCAACAGACAAGCAGTCAGCCAAGCACAACAGCTTCTAAACCCATTTAAGTGTTTCTTCAGCCCGCTCCCACATGTTCAGCTAATCAACAGCACAGACACTTAAAGATATCTTACTTAGTTTTCCCACAAGACCGGAAAGATTACACTGAATGTTAATGCACTCTTTCTTGCGGCTTTGATAAAGGATGAATGAATGAACGCGTGTTGTAAGCGTCACGCTCTTAACGCATGTGGTTGTATCCCTGCATCTACCTTTTTAATGTAAACGTTTTAAGAGTCTGACTATGCCATACATTTCAATGCAGTGTAAATCAGTGTTTGCCTTCCGCACGTTCTCACAGAAATTAAATCAAGAAAAAAGCTCTCGGCCTTTCTCGGAGCATAAATGCACGGCCACGTGAAGCTTTCTGAGCCATTATCGCAAACACGATAATTCCCGCCATCTATTATATTGTGTAAATGTGCCGCTGGAACAATAAGTTTGCTCTGAATTCAAACCACTTTAGCGCGGCACGTTCCAGAAACTTTTCAAATCCGCGCCGCCAACAAACTCGCCATTATACTTGATGTTGTTTGCCAATGCGAGCGCTATTATTTCAGAACACAAAAGAAAGAGAGAGAGGGGACGAGCGGCGTCTGGGAAAAAGAAAGATAATGGTGAGCGCTTTGATTGGTTTCTTCTAACACAGGCGGACCGAGGATCAATTCACTTTTTGAAAAGAGGGGACGGTTGTTTACAACGGTGGACCCGAAGCAATATGACAATGAAATCAATAATCCCACTGTGGGGAATGGATGGATGGATAGAGGATGGAGGGATCTGCACCTACAACAGAAAGAACGAGAGAGGTGGAAAGGGAAAGGCAGAGTTTGGGAGAGGTTTGAAGGAATCAGCTTGAAATGATGGCAAAGGATGAGCTTTGTGACTGCTGTTCAATTCAAGTCTGTTGTTGTGAGCAATAATGGAGAGATGTTTATATAACCAAGAGGGAATATCAAAGGTTCTTTTGTTAATTTAGAAATGGTCCAATCAGAATTGTCATTTTGTGGCTTTGAATCCATGCTTTCAAGTTATATGTAGTGTAGTGTAATCTTAAATTAACGTTACAACTTTTCTGTAAATTGAAATCATTTAAAAAAACCTAAATATTATTTGCAAAACGTAAACTTAATCAAATGAAATAAAATCAAGTCGCTAACATTATTAACTGAAAGTAAACAACTACATTAAAAACTAAAACTGAAATAAAGATAAATTCAAGCTATATAGGCACATCAAAAATGAATTAGACGACAAAAGCACATGACAAAAATGGTAAAAATTTAACTAAATTGAACATAAACACTAAACATATTGAATAAAAGCTCATTCAAAATATGAATAAAACTCAAATAAAACTGAAATCAAAACTATAAAAACTTTAAATAGAGACGTTTCAGCGGCAACAACAACATAAACATTACGTGGCCCAAACTTCACTTCCGGTAGACCTCCGCAAAGAATCTAAATATGTTGAGCATTTAAAATTGTATTTAATACAATCAAATATTTATAAAAATGAATATTCATATAAATGAAAAGTAAAATAAATTGTTATATAACCAAACACAGACCGGAAGTTAACTTCGAGCCGGGTGCATGTGTCCGATGAAAGCGTCTAAACAGAGCAAATATACTGATGACTCATCTTGCACTAGAGACACTTTTGTCCAATCAAATGCTTTTTAGAATGTGTAATGCACCATGCAACCAACCAGCTAGAAGTCTTTCGTCCAACGGTACATCCAAAAACTGAATGACATTGTTCTTTGTGCCAAAAAACGATAACAAATAATTGGCAGAATGGTCCTATTTACTTAGAAAAACTTCATATTGCATACTTAACATCGATTTGGCATTTAGTAAAACATCATAAAATAGAAGCACATGTGATGCATCTTTATACAATTCAGCACTTCATATAATACAATTTATAAATGTTAAATGCTCTCTAAATTGTAGCTTTCCATAAAGGTGTCTACTAAATGAATAAATGTAAATGTAATGTATTGTCCCAATGTAGCAATCGCTCACCAAAAGAAAGTTTTCAAATGATCATTTAATCAGTGATGACAAGCAAAATGAATATCAAACTAATATCGATTGACCATTTACCCAATCCAGCTCTGCACTGTAAGTCTCAGCTTTCCATCCATCTCCTTCTTTCTCTTTCCTCTCATTGAAAAGCCAGACAGATATTGTGCTAGCTCAGACCCAGCGATCGCACACAACAGAAACATTTCATTTGATGCCTAATGCAGGATAATTTATTCCAGAATGACCCATTTATTTTAACAGGCTGTCAGTGCCCTCTTGGGCCACGCTGGTATTGACTATTTGTTAGTGGGTGCTGGAGTTGTTGCCAGTCATTGCATTTGTGTCCCGTTTTACGTCCAAATAAATAACAAGCTGTCACGCAATATTCCAGCAACACTGGATCAGCGAAGACGCGCTCGCACATGGCTCTGAGTCGCCACAGTGGGGGATCATGGGAAGGCCCTGGAGCACCAGTCTGTTCCTCCGACTCACTCTAATGAAGAAAGGTAGCATCTCTCGATCCTACAGGAGTAAAGCAGCACTGGCCGGTAATAAACTCTGTCTGATCAGAGTGAAGTGTATCACGATCGGAGGGCCAGATAGGATGGAGGAGTGAGACCCTTTTACTGGGCACGTGCCCCAGTATAAAGCCCCAGTATAAATCTGCTGTATCTGCTGTGCCCCAGATCTGCTGTGATCTGCTGTGATGCTGTGCCCAATAAATCTGCTGTGCCCCAGTATAAATCTGTCCCAGTATAAATCTGCTGTGCCCCAGTATAAATCTGCTGTGCCCCAGTATAAATCTGCTGTGTCCCAGTATAAATCTGCTGTGTCCCAGTATAAATCTGCTGTGTCCCAGTATAAATCTGCTGTGTCCCAGTATAAATCTGCTTTGTCCCAGTATAAATTTGATACATTTTAACAAATTTTGTTTATTTGTCCATGTAATCATTTACATTGATAATAGCGGCAAAAAACGGCTCTATATCCAACGTAGTAACCTAATTCACACTCCAATAGAACCAACCATTTTTTATAAATTTAGTGTAGATAAAAATTATGGTTTTATTATAATGATGACTTGGAAATGTGCCATAAGCATCATCTTTTCTTTATCCTCTAATCATAACTGTTGCTTAGAGGTATGAGTTATAGTATGAGATTGTCAAAAAATCCCTTTTATAAAATAAAATAATTGCACCTAAGGTAACATCTATTATTTTTTCTAACCTTCTCTATGTTAGGCCCGGAAGATCTATCATTTCATACAGTCACGTGACCACGACAATATTGAGACAATTTTGCTATTGCGATAACACGGTATCGATAATATTATTGCATCCCAAACATTTAGGCCTATATTTTATTTTATTCAATTCAAAGACATGTTGTAATGGTTTAGGTAAACTACAATAACCTTGATTCTTAACCAATAGTTAAGAGTCTACGACTAAGAAATCTTACAGAATGTTAAAAAGCTATCCAACAGATGAAATAAATGAAACTACATTATTGACTCTAGCACATTAAACCGTCTCATACTGACCATGCGGCCTCATTAAAACAGAATCTCACTGTTCATCTGAGCACTGCTGCCTTTTCATTATGTGGACAGGCGCTTTGAAACATGTGTTACAGGAGCCCGGTCTGAACTGTCACACATATCAACACACACACGCACGCACACACACACACACACACACACACGTGGGGCATTAAGCCCTCGAGCCGGCAGTGATGCTGATTACAGGGCTGGAGCTTTGGGGGCAAACCTAGTGCTGAAGAAACAGCATTAAAAGTTTCGGGCAGCCTCTCAAAAAGTTCAGCCTTGACACAACAGCCCCTGCCGCCCCGCAGCATCACCCAGCGCTAACTAGCCTATCCCCTTCCCTGCCTCTCTCTCTTCGTTTTTATTTTCTCTGTATCTCAAGATTCAACGCGAATTTGTAAAACAAATTTAAATTGCCAAAGCACAGAACATTTTTATATAAACCTTCTGCATAAACATCTCTCTCTCATAAGTTGCCTACAAACACTGGACTGAATTTACTAGACAGTCAAATGCAAGGTCCAAAACGCACTTTTTTTGCCGAAACTTGGAGCTATAAAAATGTCATATTGGGTGTGAAACTGTATTTTACATTATTATTATATATTTTTTCCTCTATGAGAATTGATTTTGTAGTTTCTTTCCCTCAAGATTTGTGACAAACGGTGCAGAACGGCTAACATTGGCTGCGATTCATTCTTACTATTCTTACAAAGGTTCTTTATTGGCACGATTGCGTGTTCTTAAAATATTGCCAAAGCATTGAACGTATAACAAAAGACATACAAGTACAAACATTAGAGAAAAAATGAAAATAAGGTGCCGAGTAATATAGAATGAAATATAAAATAAAGTTTATGTAAGTAAACAAATAAAAAATGGAAAATAACATATCTATATCAAATGAAGATTTCAGGCAAAACATGAGAATCCCTCTCTCTCTTTCTCTCTCTCAGTCTCTCTCTCTCTCTCTCTCTGTCAGTCTCTCTCTCTCTCTCTCTGTCTCTCTCTCTCTCTCTTCTTCCTCCACTCTGTGCTTACTGCAAGGAAGCTCAAACCATCAATCCCCATCAAAGTCGCAGCATCTGGCCGTGGCCCTAAATGACTGGAGAATCCCGGTGCAGGGTGGAGGAATCAGCCAATTTCGGAGTCATTATCCCAGACAATGCCCAGAGAAGCATCCCCTCAGATGGAGAACGTAGGGTTTGCTCCAGGCCTCTCTCTCCACTTCTCTCCCTCAGTCTTCTTTCATTCCGGGGTATGCGGTTTTCCCAAAGTGAAGTGTGTCAAGCGCAAGAGAGAGTTTCTCTAATAAGGGCTTCTGTAACCTCTAACTGCTGTCAAAGAGCTGCTGTAATGAGAAGCCCTGTCTTTGATCTGTGTTTTAAAAAGAAACACGCAAACCTAAATATTTAAAATATTGAATAAATGGTGGAACAAATTGTTGACTAGACGGTTCCTAGACAAAAATTCTTTAAGACAAATTTAACAGAATATAGGACTTTCGACACACACAACCATAACCACACAGTACAAAAATGTAATTTTACAGAATTATAGATAGAAAAGACTGCAAAGAAAAAAGAAAAAAGGTGAAAAACATACGTAATGTAATTTTACAGTATTTAAAAATGCATGTTTTTTACAGGATTTTATTTTACAGCGCAGGTCAAAAGTTTAGTCATTTTACTGATATAATATAAAAATGATTTTACAAATTAATTAAGTAAAATTTTATAGTTTATAGATGCTATAAGTATAACTTTAATTTATTATATTTCATATACTCCATTTTCTAATTACCATTTTCCATGGTTTACACTAAACTTTCAAACTGTAGTGTGTAAATGAAATAAATTCATGTCAATGCACCTAAATGAGCAACAAATTGTTAGGGTTGCCAGTACCATCATAAACCATCTCCAGTTTAAACCAGAATCAATCAGACATCGAGCATACAGTCCTGATTATTGTCAATATGCAAAGACCACAAACCCCCGATTTCAGTTCATTTAGCTGATATGTAAATATATAACATGCGTTTCCTCATAATAAACCCATATGTAGCTAAATCATTGACTAAATGTCACTGCTTATCGTATGTTTTATGGCTGGATTCTAATTAAATGAAGTCAGATTATAACAAGGTTGACTGCGTTTTATTTCACACTTCCAAGCGGAGACGTCTGTTCTAAAATATTGGCAGGTAACACAAATGCTTGGCAAATAATATATGATCCAGAGCTGACCAGCCTCACCAAGAGTTACTTGGTTTGAAAAGCTGACACGTCTACATTTTAAGTTGATAATTAACCCAAATATGAAACGCATGTCATTATTTAATCGCCTTGATTCATTTCAAACTCGTATGGCCTGCTTTGTTGTGTGGAGCGCAAAAAGAGATGTTAGGCAAAGCGTCTATGTCACGCTTTTCCATACAAAAAGGAAGATTACTGCCAAACTCGAGAAAGGACAACAAAGCACCATAAAGGTAAAGACATCACCGCTGATTCCAACCCTGCAGCGGTGCATCTCAAATAAGACACGAGAGCTAGTCTTTTCATCACACAAAGCTACCGTACAGCCTCAGAAGCGCCCGAGTAGTTTGGATTTTAATGAAACTCTAATGGTGCTTTTTTGTCATTCTTTTGGAGCCTAGGAGTGTGTTCTTATTTACATGCACTGTGTGGAGAAAGAGCAGATATTCTGTTCAACTCTCAGTTAGTCTTGCTTTGAGGAATGAAAGACACGGGTTTGAACTGACAACGTGCCACGGCTCGAGGCACGCATTAAAAAAGTTAAAAAGGCCAATTTGGATCTGAAGAAAAATAAGTCTTCGGAAGAAGTGTACGTCATTTTAATATCGAGTCTTTCTATTCAGCAGGTATAAACGCTGGGGAATTTCACTCATTGAGCAAACAAAAAAAGAGCCTGTGCACGCAGAATAAGAATCGATTACAAACAAATACAATTGATCGGGATTTTTGTGCTTTTGTTGCAGTAGCTACTCTCTGCTTTTGTGAAAAGTTGAGCGCACAAAGACACAGCGTGCGACTGCACGTATGCGTTCGCACCCGCTTGATCAAACAAAACCTCTTGATCAAACAACCTTTTATTATTAATAATCATACTCTAGGCAAAAAGCCTGAAAAAAGCAAAGGCAAAGAAGAAAACAGAATTGGCCAAACAACAAGAATATTTACTGTCGAGTAGCTGGGGTAAATAATCGCAATTAAACGGAGTTCAAATCCACTGCCGACACCTGCGTTCAACAGTTATATAGCACAGAAAAAAAGAGAGAGGATTTATAGACCAACATGGAGAAGAAATTGGGATGGGGGGAGGATGCGAGAGTGATAAACCACCACCAGCACGCCAGAGCCACATCCTGGTACTGAGAGCCGTTGCCATAGCAGTGATTATCACACACTCCCTGAGTGCAATGTGCGCAAGTGAGCCAGCAACCCCGTCCACACACACACACACACACACACGGTCCCTGCAACTGGGGGGTGTGATGGAGTGAAGCCATTATTCTACTGTTGCCTGGCAACAAATCCAGAAACATTCAAACCACGGACACCACGGACTGACACGTGATTGCGGACTGAAAGAAAAAGCGGTTTGTTGACTGTCTGAAG
Organism: Triplophysa siluroides; assembly: GCA_006030095.1. Taxonomy (NCBI): domain Eukaryota; kingdom Metazoa; phylum Chordata; class Actinopteri; order Cypriniformes; family Nemacheilidae; genus Triplophysa; species Triplophysa siluroides. The sequence continues at coordinate 10,123,402 of VCII01000028.1, read as the reverse complement.
TCGACTAGTCAACAAAAGCACGGTCGTGGGGTCGGATCAGTTCTGAAGTACGGTTGGCGTTAAAAATGGTTGGGATGGAGCACACATCAAAACGCACAAGACGCGTTTTTTAAAAGCTCCGGCGTCTATAGCGCCATCTCTGTTTGAAATTAAATTGCAGGGAATATGATACACTCATCTTTACGAAGGTTGAATTCACTAATATGTGTATGTCTTCTCACGGAGAAGATATTTGGAAGAATGCTTGTAACCAAACCGTTATTGGCCACCATTGACTACCATAGTAGGAAAAAGTGCTTTATAAATGTCTTTGTTCTGTTAAACACAAAGGGAGATATTTGGAAGAATGTAGGAAAGCAAACAGTTCTGGGGCACTTTTGACTAACGTTGTCATTTTTCCTACTATGGCAGTCAATGGGGGCCAAGAACTGTTTGGTTACAAGCATTCTTCCAAATATCTTTCTCTGTGTTCATCAGAACAAAGAAATGTATACAGAAACAACTCAAGGGCGAGTGAAGACAGATATTTTTGGGTGAACAGTCCCTTTAAATTATGAATCATTATTATAAGCTTAGTGTTGAGAAATATAGACCCTTTTAAGCTATAAGTTTAAGTAAAACTATTTTAAAAAGTTTTCTTCAAAATGCAATTCTCATAAACAAGACCAAGAAAAACACTGAGATGAAAACTTGAGTTGACCTTCCTCAACAACCATGGCAAATGGACAAGTCGTCGATCATCTCGACTCATCACTGATCTGTAAATGTTTTTGCTACCTTAAATTATAAATTATAATTCAGTTCTTTACAGTCAATGGCTTTGCAAGTCAAATTTTGATCAACTACGATGCAAGTTAAAAAGTTGAAACCAGTTGACTTCAGTAATTTAAACTTATTTGGATGAGTTTGACTAAAGTAAAAATGCAAAATGAAGATTCAAAATAGTCAACTGAAAGTAGAGTGTATTGTATATTTAATAGTGTAATGCTTATTGTGCAAAGTCAAATGCATCTGTATACAGAACCACAACAATCACCTAAATCCTGCTTATATGGTCATTCTAAACACTATGTTCTCGTATACGGCAGTGAAGTCTACATATTCAGGCGTGGGATAAACATGTATTATTTCGTACCTTCTTGGCAGCATTGATGCACTGCATGTACTCTTTGGCCAGGTCTGAACACTGAAGTGTCTGCGCGCGGTTCTCTCTGTAACAGTTCAGGATCTGAGCCTGCAGGTTCGTGCACACGGGCTCCATGTTACGTGGCCTGCAAAAGAGGTCAAAGGTCAGTGAGCATGAAGCCAGGAGGATTTTTCACCAACGCAAAACAATTCTGCACACAGTGGCAGTGAACGCTTTATACAAAACAAGCACAAGATTCAGTATAAAGTAAATCGCATGACTCACTCACACCCCCCAGCCCCAATTCCACTCGTCCTGTGGATGCTTTAGTAGAATGAATGAATGCAGGGAGACAGGTTAAACTGAATTACCGGCAGAGTGGATATTCATTAATAACAGCGGTGTCGAGAGTGGCACTGACTAGAAGAACTATGATAAATAACTTGGCGAACGGGAAGGAGGTGTGGGAGGGTGAACAGACCCGGCAAACCCCACGGTACATCTGTACAGTAGACCCTGAAGAAATAAAGAGTGCGGCAAATAACCTGTCCATCATCATTACATCAGACAAACGCATTCGCTCGAACTAATAATGCGCAACGGAGCGCCCTTTGTTCCTGTGATTGTACAGATGACAGTTATTGATTCAGATCATTTATACGGAGATCTTTGCTGAAACTGATCATCTAAAGCGATCAAACGAAACGCGAGTATAAAACAAAAACATGGATTTTAAAGAGCAATTTGTTCAATCGAACGAATCACAAAAAAAATTCAGCTTTCGAGATTTCAAGTTAAACTTGCAATTCATTTATTCATTACGTTATTGAACTTATTGCTAAATTTGTCGTAGACTCTGAACACGCATTGCTTCAAGAGAAGAACAAAAAAGTGTTTTTAAAGACACGAAAATGTAACCGTGTAAAAAATGTATCTGATATTTAAAATAATATTTGAATGAATAAATAAATAAACGATTTATTAAATTGTTTTAATTCATTAAAAAAAGTAAACAATAGGCAAGGTTAAACATATGATGTAAAATGATATCCTATTATCTGAAATGGTGGTAAACCATCTGTAGTTGTACAAAAGTTGATCACAAACTGCAAACAAAATGTAATCATTTATAATTATAATAATAATTTGTTACATTTATATGGTGCGTTTCTGGACACTCAAAGCAGTGAAAGGGGGAATCTCCTCAACCACCACCAATGTGCAGCAGCCACCTGGATGATGCGACGGCAGCCATATTGCGCCAGAACTAACATACATGTATAATAATATAAAATATAAAGGAAGAGGTTATTTGCAAAAACAGATAAAAAAAAAAAATGTCAAAGTTATATCAATCAAACTGCAATTGAGTTGTTTTGATTGAGTTATAACAACTCAAAAAATAGAGCCAACTAACACAATATAAACATGATAACATGACTAAAAAAAAATAAAGTGAAGTGGTCTGTTTTTACAAAAAACCCTCTTCAAATACAGCAGAATAATTTGGGATTTATACAGCAACCTGTTCAATCACACTAACTACTCTTGCCACATAATTGACAAAATCTAGCAAGATGTCACACCAGATATCACTGAACTGATTAAGCAAAGTGAATCTAGGAAACCCGGCTCTCCGTCCGTTTAACCGCGACGCAACGGCTCCTTTGAGAAGTTCGACTGACACCCCACTTAATTGAAAGGCGATTTAAAGCCTCGGCCTGGCTTAGGTTTCGGCAGATTCAATTAAAACCCATCAATGACCACGCCATCGCCAAAGATACGACATCCGCCGATCTCCTTTCAAGCAGAGTCACACGTCTTATCGCTGTTTGGGAGAGCAGACGTGGGAGAAAGACGTTGAAAACAAACTTTCGTCAATAGCACATCTACGCACGCTAGAAGGACGCTGTGTATCAGATGCTGTATTTTTATCAGCCTCAGAAAGCGCTTTTTATTTTAATTACCCCCGGAGAAGAAAGAATGACTACAGTAGTCACATTCTATGCTCTGGTAGATAAGAAACTCTCCTTTAATTTAAAATAAACCGCCTTCATCAGGAAACGGAGAAGGTATCTGATAGCGCAGAGGGTTTATTAAAGCGGTCTGAAGCAGAAAATTGGCTCGCTCAAACCCGGACTGAACTAACTTCAACCAAATTAAAGGTGAGGTCCTTAATGCAAATATTAGCCGACCGCTTTGAAGAGTGAAATGCTCGCGTGTTTATCGCTCGTCGATGCTCGATTCCTCGTTTCACATCTGTAAATAAATAATTGAAATGTTAATTACGAGAGAATTTCCTCTATTATTTGTAATCTCCTTAACGGAGCGCTGAGCTACAGAACAAAGCGCAAAGACTTCAGAAAACCTTAGCGAGGCGGAAACCCACAAAGCGCAACTCAAAAATATGGAAATGAAATGCAAAGAAAAAGGCGACTACAAAAGATTAAATTAGCTTAAAACACATTCGGTGCGTGTAGGAGCACGCGCTCGTAACTTGGAGAGACAAGCTCATTATTCTGATGCTAAGGAGCGGTACGCCGGCTGAAAATTGCTAGATACCAAAGGCCGCGCGGAGGTTTAGCTGCCGCCCGCTCATTAATTATTTCCAATCAGCTCTCGTTGATAAGAGGACAAACAAGACCGCGGAATTACGGCGCTACAAAAATCTCTCGGAACTGGGATTACGCTCCAGAAACGAAGATAAACAAATAACGGCGAGGTGGGGAAACACAAAAACACGAAATCAACCTTGATACAAAGCGTAAGCCGCGAGCCTTTATCAGCGAGGAGTTCGGCTCGACATGTTTTCCGAATCGAGGGTCTGAAATTAACGAGATTAGAGACGCCGTTGCCTTGACCTCGCTCCAGCTCATCTGGCAGATGAGAACCTCGCCTTATCTCCACGACTCTACTTCCAGGGCTCGCTCGCGCTCTGACAGCTTTTCAATTGACTGAGCACGAGCTCACTCCCCTCTCCACCTCTCCGCATCCCTCGCTCCAATCCTCCCGTCCAATCTCACCTGTAGGGGCCGGCGTCTTGGCGGCGATGGGCCCCACTTAAACCTGACAGGATGAAGGGAGGATGGGGCAGAAAAGATAGAGGACGAGAGAGAGAGAAAGAACTCGGAGGGATCCGACAAAGCTGGTAATTACTGGGTCTGGGTTTGCTCGAGCAGCAGGTCAGGGTTGCACATCTCTCTGCAGGGTAACTGTGTCTGAAGTGCTGAGAAGACACTTCACTTCTTCCCGGTCAATCATCAGGTGGAGCTCAACAGTCACGCACACTTCCGTGACCCTCGGCCCTCTGGGCAGGGACAGGTGCGGAGAGGAGATGTTACTCTGCTGTGACCGAGTGAGGGGTTGTCGAGGTGCGGGAACGTTTCCTCAGATCATGCTGTAAAGATCTTGCTTTCTTAAATCTCGCTTTTGTACAAACGTTCAGTTCCTCTGCAATCTCTCCATGTACTTTGCGGGTGTATCTTAAAGGGATGGGTTAGCCAAAAATCTGTCGTGATTTATTCGCTGTCATGTCACTTTAAAACCTGCATATGGATGTTTTTTCTGTGAACCACACGAGACAATATTTTGAGAAATGTCTCCATACATTGGAAGTCAATGGGGGCAGGTGTTGTTTGGTTGGCGACGTTCTTTGAAATATCTTCTTTTGTGTTCGGCAGAAGAGAGAAAGTCACGCAGGTTTGGAGTGACATGAGGATGAGTAAAGGATGAAATATTTCTAAAACTAAAGTTTATACATAAGGCCCCAGATCTGTAACCCACTATCCTTCAGCGCCTACATAAAAAGAGTAAATCCAAAGTCTCTAATTCAAAGAAAAAAGTCCTTATAATAAGTGAGAGCGATGACTCACTGTCAGATAAACCTTCACCGCTAGTTTGAATAATTAAAGCGCATGCAGAAATGTGAGAGACTGCTAAACAATAATTATTGTCAAAATTCGACACCCCAAATCCTCCCGCATGTGTGAAAAAGGCGGCACGCCAAAAAGCCTTAATTTCTCACGAAAAACACACAGCTACTTTTATGTGGATTGCGCGAGACGTACGAACACGTGCCGTAATGTGACTGGGTTAAATCAAAGACCGGTGACCGGCGGTCTAGTCGCAGCGCTCTCCACCCACCCTCACAGCCGACCGCTCCTCTAATGAGAATCTTTCCTCTGACAGACCGCAAACAACATCCGTCGCAAAATAACAACAAATGCCTGGCTAAGGCAATTTAATTGGCTGCCACGGACCGGGGAAGTTTGCTAGGAAGGGAGACCAAGCGTGACGATGACCAGACGCGCTTCTCGCTCTTTTCGTTGGCTTTTTTCAAAAGTGCAAAACGCTTCTAAAGGGTCGGCATCACTACGAAGAGCAAAGATCGACAGGAAGTCAACACATCTGTTTTATCAATGTTTCTTTATTCTATTCATTCTCACTACATCTGGCTTTAAAATGACACGATCTTTTAATTATTCTTTTAAGTCATATTTCATTACCAAATTAAATATGGGACAGGTATAATGAATTGAAAAAACTAAATCAAGCATGTTTGAGGACCTTTTACTGTAAAGATTTTTACTGTACCTGTAAATCTATTTGGACAGGATGGTTTTTCTTACTGTATGACTTCAATGAGCATTCCTTTTTTTTTACATCAAAGTAATTGTAAAGTAAAAAATGTAATAGTTCTAAAAATAGGTTTAATTTTCTTTATGCTGTATAACATTACTTGCATTAAATAATGAACTTAAATTACATATATGTGTTTAAAATGATCTAGACATTTCTTCATAAGATTCCAGCCATGGATTGAACCCAAATAGATTCAAACCACTTGCGGGACACCCAATCCGACCAACGGGTCCAGCTGAGTTTGGTTAAGTTATTCTCCTCGGCTAGACCGCAGTTCCTCAGCAGGCGGTTTTTAATTTAAGTTATCAGATCTACCACAGTTCTCGCCTCAGGATAGGGCAGGACGGCCCCGGGCCATCTCACAGCTCTACGTGTCGGGAGAAGCGGGCGAGAGAGGGATTCTGAGCGGCTCAAGGCTGGTGAGGATTAAACTGCGGCCCGTCACGCTCCAGGAGTCAGAGGTCTGGAGCCTGCCGTACACTCGGGGATTAAAACCGGGATTAAAACATCGGCTCCACGCAGGTAGAGAAGCAAAACCGCCAGCTAAAGCTGCCAGACATACCACTGCCAACAAGTGGATTGAATCGATAGAACAAACTGTACCTAAGCCAGTGCAGAAATGAGGGGAAAGAATGACTTTAAACTCGACATGAATTCAACATGTGATTTACAACACTCATCACTCGTTCGACTCAGATTGCGTACTTCGATCCAGCCAATTGATGGATAGAAACAAAGCACCACCTTACAGAAGCCAAACGACAGCAGGTTATCCTCTTCTCAAGCAAACCTTCAACGCATTTCTCATCCAAGCTGTTTTAGCCAAAGAAGGTCATTCGCTTCCATCTAAGACAAACATAACACAAAAGCGACGAGGTAGACCGGTACAGATGTTCATCTCCGCTCTGATTGGCAGACGGGTCATCCCCAGAGAGAGCTCATTACCCAGACGCCGACATCGTTTGTGTACCCTCATAGAAGTCTCCTCATCTAAATGATCTTGCACCTATGACTGTCACTCAACGACAGCCGGCACCAAACCTGCGAGATTCAAGAGAGACGAGGGGAAACAAGCTATCACGAACGCTTACGCGCGCTACGCGATACCAGAACAGCCGTGTGCGATTATCGCTCCAAATCCCCGTTTAAATCTAGCACAAAGCATGCTGGGAGAGATGAGTCACAAGCCATCTGCAGGTTTAACGGTCAAAAGTGTCCTTTTTGCATTGTCACAAGGCAACTTCAAGAATTTAGAAACGTCTGAATGATTGATAACGTTTTCACAGATGCACAGAAAACTCAGAGTGCTTTGTTCCGTGAGAGGCTAGGAGGACCCGGCAGACTCGATAACACGGCTACGGATATAAAACTGCCATTTCAAATATCCACAGAGGTAAATATTTTTCGCAATAACATACAAACCTTCCGAGACCGACTATAAGCTTTGAGGAAAAGCTTTTAGCATTTATTAAAATGAACAATTATTAGACTTTCCTATAAGGTTGTGTTTGTGACCCTGCATAACAAAACCAGTCGTATGGGTCAATTGAGATTTGACATAATGTGAAAGATGAATAATTAAGATTTCTATTGATGTGTGAGTTGTTAGAATAGGACAATATCTGGCTCACATACAACCGTTTAAAACTCAGGAATCTGAGAGAGCAAAAAAATCTAAATATTGAGAAAATGGCCTTTGAAGTTGTTCATCATGGGCACTGTGGCAGGCCATCCACTCACAAAAATACAGTTTTTATATATTTAAGGTGGGAAATTTACAAAATATCTTCATTGAACATGATCTTTGCTTAATATCCTAATGACTTTTGGCATAAAAGAAAAATCGATAATTTTGATAATTTTGATCGATAAAGACCCACACAATGTATTTTTGTCTTTTACTAAAAATGTTCCCGTGCTACTTAAGACTAGTTCTGTGATCCAGGGTCACATTAGTCAACATTAGTTTATGCATTAGCTAACTTGCCCAAACAACCAATTCCTTTTCTATGATGAACTCAAAAAAGATATTTGGAAGAAAACCAAGCAGTTCTTGGCCACCATTGACAACCATTTTAGGAAAATTGACAATGTAAATGAAAAGTGCCCCAGAACTGATTGATTTGACATTCTTCAAAATATCTTCTTTTGTGGTTTACGAAACAAAGAATCTTACAAAGCACTTTTTCCTACTATGCACGTCAATGAAGAACTGTTTGGTTACAGGCATACCAAATATCTTTCTCTGCGTTCATCAGATCACATCGTTTTGGGTGAACTGTTAATTTAGCATCCAATCCAGTCCTGTTGACTGTAATGAAGGCCGTCTGAAATTCCTCTGAAGAAAACATTGAAATATACCAGAACCCAGACTAACAAATAAAAGAGTTAAATTCTAGAGACAGAGAGACTGTCCGGAAAGTGCAGGAGACAGAGTACCGAGGTGGAGAAGACAGATAAATGAGGGGAAGAGGAAAGATGCGATAAAGCAAAGATCCTCCAGCCGTAGTGAATAGTGAGCGGCTCGGGGCGGCTGAAGGGTCGTGAGGAGCTACAAACAATCTGCATTAATTACAGCAGTCAAGAGATTTCATTCCAACCCGGTGAGAACGTGTCGGTTTATCCTACACAGAAGAAAAGGAACTGGCTTTAATGAATCTCAACCGCAATTTTATCTCAACAATTCTACGGCCCGCTTCAGAGAGGCTTTCGACTACACTACAAAAAATGACTTTCTTACATAGTATTTTTGTCTTGTTTTCCAGCATAAATGGGTAAAAATTCTTGAATCGAGATGCCTTTCTTAATGAGCAAAATGACTTAAGAAAATAAGTCTTGTTTTTAGACAAAAAAATTGGAAAATTCAGTGAGTTTGTGCTTCAGACGAGCAAAAAAATCTGCGAATGGGGTGAGAAAAATAATCTTGAATTTAGAGAAAACCTTATATCAAGATTATCTTTCTCACCCCATTGGCAGATTTTTTATGCTTGTTTTATGCAAATTCACTGAAATTTCATAGGTTTTGTCTAAAAACAAGACGGGTCATTTTGCTCATCCAGAAAATGCCTCTTGATTCAAGATTATTTTTAATTTGTACTGGAAAACAAGACAAAAATACTATGTAAGAAAGTCATTTTTTGCCGTCTAGGCGTGTTTACGAATTAAATCGTTTTTCCGTACAATATTTCAGCGCAAAAACCCGCGTCCTCTTTACTAAACACCCACAATCTAATTTTATCAGATCCTAAATGCGCTGAAACGCAGCAATGCTTGCGTCAGAAATCAAGTCTTTCATTTTAACGCTATTAAGGATACTTTTTACGTAAAACAGCCTATTGGTAAAACTCGCTACAAATACATCGGCGACGCGTTCATTCAAATAATGCGGGCACGCTTCACTGTGTTACAGCGTTTAATATGAAAGAAAAGTCCAAGAACATGAAAGCAAAGAATAGTAATCGATGTTTGTGGCAGAGCCTTGGATGTTATATTAGAGTTAATGAGAATCTGGCTGTCCTTCCTAGCATGTTCTACTCTCCCTAGATGCACTTTCTTTCATTTCGCCATTTGCCGAGAAAGGACAGAGATGACCTATCTCCATAGAAACCAGGCCATTTTTCTTTGAAAGCAACGGAGCAAGGCTACGACAGTGCCACGCTTCTGACCTTATCATCAATTATGGAGTATTTCAGAGAGTAAACTAGCAGTGCACAGAAAGGCTTACCTTGCAGCTAACATGATCATTAATTTAGTGAAATACGAGGCACTAAAAAGTCTTATTTATTTAAATAAAATGAGGTTATTATAGGGTTGTTTTCAGGCAGAACAAAATGACCGCTTTTATTATCTGTCTTGTTTGTTTAGTAATGTCTACATCAACTATTCAAAATTGGCACCGCCGCCTCCGAAGCCCTTTCGTGAAATTGCTCAGACTTTTGCACCCACTTGACTAAAGTATTCCCTTTCATGTCTTCAGATTCTAATGACAAATCTTTTGTAGCAAGGCAATTAAAAACACATCAATAAAAATGTTCGGTTTCAAGAAACCTTTGACTTGTCATTTTGAGGTGAATCCTGCCTTGAACCCAAAACATTATTAGGACTCTAACTATAAATTTGTATTCTACTCTTATTATTAAAATACTGGGTATCAAAGCATCACAGCGTTTTTGTTGAGGTGTATAATTTGTACGTACTTTATATTGGCTTCACTTCGGGCCGCAGCGGTGTGGAACTGTTCGGCGGACATCTTGAATCGTTCTTCATTCTGAAACGCAGGCCAAGAAAATTAATGATCAGGAAATAAAAATATAAGATACAGGATTCTCTACAAGATACAGTACTTTCAAAGCAGTCAAGTCTAAAGCTACAACTACTTTGAAGCTATTCTAGAGAACAATATCTTTGCAATGATGATGTCTTATTTACAAACAATGATGATGTCAAATAAGTTACAGCTTTAACACTAGAAAACACTTAATAAAACTTGGGGAAAAAATGCTGCTGATAACCTCAGTCTAGAGAATGCTAATGAAAATAAGTTTTTTATTAATCATTTTATTTTCTGCATTTTGCCGTTTTACAAACTCTGCAGAAAGTCCTTGCCATGTTTAGTTTAAAAGGGCATGAAGAGAGAAAGCAAGAGTTTGGAAATGTTTTTTTAAAGATGCCAGTTTTTCTCTTTGGGACTCAATATTTAAACTCAACACAATGATCATTTCACACAAAAAGATTCTGTTGATGTGATTTATGCCAAGACATTGGACACTTGCATCTATTCATATACAAGTGAAATAAAAACATGAAAAATATCCAAATGATGAATAAGTTGTGCACCTTTAAAACAAACGTTTTTGCGTATACCAAAATCTGCTCGCGCCGTAAATGAAATGAGTAAAATGAAGAGCCAAAACCATAAGGACGATAAAAGAGAGGATGATGCCGTTTTGAAGGATTTATGCCACACACGGACCTACAATCAACTCCTGTGTCAGCACCCTTTTAGGGAGCAATTCCAAACAGATTTTAATTCACCCAAAAATGAAACATCTGTCACCATTTACTCACCTCTTGTCATTTCAATTCATGTTTGACTTTCTTTCTACCGCAGAACACAAAAAAAGATATTAAAAATGTCCCATTTTGGGTGAATCGTCACTTTAATGCTGTGAAAGAAAACTAGTCCTCAATAATAAGATTGAGGCTCCAGACCCCAGACTAACCAAAACACTGTACCGTGCAGATTTAGTGGAACTATTGAGACATACATGGGGTCTTTGGATACTTAAAAAGCCTCCATGACATTTTGTCATGTCTTTTTTACCACATAATACTATCTGACCTTCACCACCGCAGCTATTCATCAATGGCCACTGGATAAATGGATATATGGTCGAATGAACAAGTGATTCTAAATGAGAACATTAAAACAAAAGATATGAGTTATCCATATGAAAAAGCCCTCTTGGTTGTCTGCATACATTAGCAGTGGGCAGCACTTCCTATAGCGGCACAGCAGGAAGGGATTTGTTAGTTATAATTACGCAGCTGGCACCTGCTTTGTCATTCCCTGAGCATGGCACTGACCGCCAGCGGCACCCTTGCCTGTTTAAACAGCCAATTCAGTCAATGTTTTGCTTCATCACGGGGGTATTTCCAGTGATACTTCCTCCTTAAGACGAGAACTTCATGTGATGGAAATCCACGCTGGAGAATCCATGCAGGCAAGTTTGCAATAAGCATAACATTAATTATTAGTTTTGCCAGACTAGAGCCAGTTTATTGCACTAGTAAAAAGCACGTAAAACTTGATGATGAAAACAAACAGGCATTTTCTGTACGCTATTTCATTTCTGAATGGAAAAAATAAAGTTTAACTAATAAAATGTATAAAATAAAATAAAACACTCATTAAAAAAAATTAACAATTATCGTCTGTTAAAGAGAAAATAACAGTTTTGAAAGTCCGGTGTATGAAATTTAGCGGCATCTAGTGGTGAGGTTGCAAATTGCAACCAGTGGCTCACTCCACCCCTCCCTTTCAAAGCACTACGTGGCTGACATGGGACTAAGATGTTGTCAGACAGAAATAGCTCATTCAAAGGAAATAAAAACAAAACACTTCATTATGTAAGGTCTTATACACCTCTGAAGACATAGTTATGTTTACTATATTGCATTTCTGTCAATAGATCCTCCAAAAAATTACACATTGGACCTTTAAAACCTGTGATGTTCCTTCAATGATCTTTTATACCTTTAAAGAGACAAGTCACTCGCCCTCATGTCATTTTAAACTTGTATGACTTTGTTTTTTCTGGGGAACACAAAAGAAGATATTTTGAAGAACGTTGGCGACCAAACAACATTGGACTTTCATTCTAAAAACAAACACCGAGACATTTCTCAAACGATCTACTGTTGTGTTTCATGGAAATAAAAGTGTCACATACATGTTTTGAACAACATGAGGGTAAACAAATGACAGGTTTTTATTTTCAAGGTTTGGGACCATTTCCTTTGTGCGATTAAACAACCATATCAAGCAAGAGAAACATAAATATGAAAATGTAATAATCGTGAATAACCAAACTCAACATAATCATCCTCTTTTTAATGCATCAGCATTCCTACGCCGAGAAGCAAGACAGCAAAAACGCACGTAAAACCCCAAATCCTCTTCTCCGGCACTTTGATTGTAATGCTGCTCCCGCTCGCTGTCATTACAGAGTCAACGAGCTTTTACACCCCTGGAGCCCCTGACACCAACATGTATCCAACACAGCACGCCGGACTGAAAAATTTAACTGAAATTTTAAATGAATCATTTTCCCAGCTTTGAAGTAAGTTCATTTTAGATACCGCGCCAGGCACGGGCGCCCCGGGCCAGAGATCGTGAGCCTGTCCAGGTGAAGTGTACAGCAGACGGTTAGGGAGTTTTCAAGAGCGAGGTCTCCCGTTGACAACGTGTCAGCCCGGCTGCGAGGATTTCAGGCGGATTATTATCTCGTACCCACGCTTCAAGTGCTTCAAAGTGCTTTGCAACTAGTGACAGGGGAGAAAGCGAGGTAGGCTAAAACGGCAGGGCGCGAGGCGGCTGAGAGCAGGACGCAGACATGACTGGGGAAGCTTTAGCGGGATTAGGAAACGCTAGCGCTAATTCAAAACGGTGGCGGGATGCTGCTGTTTACAGCCTTTGCTTTCAGCGGCGCTAGCACGCCGTCTTTGGCAGAATTTATGGATGTGAAGCGATTATGCGTGCCACCTTCAAAAAGACGAGAGAAATGCCACAATAAAAGGCATTTACGGCGAGGAGAACCTCCCTGCAGTAGTAAGATTAGCAGCGACTTCTGAAAGCGCACTTGCCATCGACGGCCGGCGACTGAGAGAAGCAGGATGGATATGCCGTTCCCATCCCGGGGACTGCCGTGAATATACCCCCCACCCCATTACAACCTTCTCTTCCCCTGCTGGGGTAACAGCAGTCTGAACAGACATGCCAACTGTCTGCATTATCCTTCTCCCGTCGCTCTAACTCTGTCAAACAGCAACTAAAGCCCGACTGTAAACACTCTGCGCGCCTTTCATTGCCAGGCTGTGATCCCTTTGGCAAACGCTGCTTTCTTGTAATGAGGTAAATATAAATACTGGGGCATCTGACACACTAGGTTGATCCCATTTGCTATTAGACGGAAGAGAGTTCATCTGTAACCTCAGTGTGTGAGACAGCGAGCGTGTGTACGGGAGGAAGAGGAGGGCTTCCAATGTAGAATGTTTGTTTATGATGATCGCACAGTAATTAGCACCGGGGTCGCCATCAATCCTCGCAGTCTGTCTCTGCTCTGAGCCAGCGATGGAGATTGACAGGATGCAGACCACCCCCTTATCCCCTGATGGAACACGTGGGGCATAAATGTAGTTAACCGCTTACATATCCAAAGCAAAAATAACAGAATGTTATAATGTGCATCACGTCCCCGTGAAATCAAAATTAAGGTTTGAAGTTTTTTTCAATATAAATGCTAAGTTTTGGGGGAGTTAAATAATTGGAAGGATCTCTACATATGTTATGTGGCCCCAACTTAACTTCCAGTGGACCTCCGCAGAGAATCAATAACTGTTGAGTTGAATTTAAATGAACACAAAACAATATACAATAAAATATAAATGAAACAGAAAAATAAATTGTTATATTATAACCAAACACAAGACCGGAAGTAAAAATTTCGGACATTCAGACATCTCACCAGATTGTGCGCTATTAAGTAAACTAAAAAGGGGAGGGGCCACTTAAAATGTCCCGCCCTAAAATCCTGTTTTAGAGTAGTAAACAAATTGTGCCCTATGGTGTGACAAAGCAAAAATAAAAAAAACTTGAATTGTTCTAATATATTTTTATGATTAATATTTATTTTTATAATATAAAATAGCATAAAAAACATTTAAGTCACAGCATAGGACACATTTACATATTTATTTGTCAACTACCGACAAACACATCAATCAAAGATACACATTTCAAGGCGCCTCAGTTGGTCGTCAAAAAAATAACATTTACCCAGTTTATGATACTTAAAACCACTTGTTTTTTTCCTGTGAATGAAACAAAAATGATCATTTACAGAAACATCTTTATACCTAGAAAGAGTTTAAGTAGTCTCTTAAATTTTCCTTTTCACCGTCAATGTCTTCACAAAAGAAAAATGGGTTGCAATTGCATTTTCGCATTGAGTTTAAGCCTATAATACAGTATAGATTTTTTATTCAAATACTGTAGATCCATGTTGCTTGCATCAGCATCACAGATATAATCCACAGCCTTACGTTCATTCAAAACAACAGAGCACATTTTATACTTTACCATTCCATAACTCCCAGTAAATGTCCGCTGAAATATTAGCAACATACATTCAACACAGGCAGGCAGACAAAGTGGCAATGGCATTTGAAACTGCATTATAAACCTGTCTCAGACTTGAAACGAAACACGAATTAAGTCTCAAAGACGGCGGAGCGTAAATCTGCAGCGTGCAAAACAACGTTAACTGTACACCACGGAACAAATCCCCTCTTTCGGGAGACACGAGCGTTAAATTATCAGCCCGGCAAAGCCACCATGGATGCCATCCCAGTGTTAATATTTCCCTTTGCAATCCTTTGTTTTCTCATCACAATGAAGCATGTACCCAAAACATTCATCTCCATCTCCTTCCCCTGAATCACTGGGCCCAAAGTGAATAAACAAAAAGGCAATTCTTCAAGCCAGTGAGTGAGCAACTCTCTTAGTAAAGCTTATATGAACAAAGCAAGAGCGCCTGAACACAGCGAGAGAGTCAAATAAAGAAGAATTATCTCTCTAAAGCCGTCAAGGTGGCTGGGACCGTTCTGAATAAGACGTTCGACGGGGGTACAAAAATTGCCTCTAATGAGTTTCTTTAGTCGATGAATTAAAAAATGGACGCCATAAATAAACATAAAAGGAGAAACGGCCTTGCGATGCGTTTTGTTCCAACCGCATTCAACTATTTTGTCAGTGGTCCTTCAAATATTGCTTTGAATACAGTGGTTTTCTTACTTTCCAATATCTCATGTACCAGACAAACAACTATATGACCTAGTCGCATAGTAACATCAAATGAAGATTTGGTTCAATACAGTGGCTAAGTAACCCAGAATGCAGTGCACAAAAACCAGATTCATTCGTTACTATGTAACTAGGTTATAATATTTCTTTGTCGGTACTTCTGCATTGTGGGAAATATGGTAACTCAACCAAGCAAAAAACTGGCTTTTTTATGGACGCCCACTTCCTTACAGCACGGCCGCTGTTACACGCTGGACCACTTTCCTACGGCTTGTTGGTAAAGGGGGGGCAGACGCAAATCTGCCTTTTTGCCTGCTGCATGCAGTCGATAAGACCTCGGAGAGAGAGAGAGAGAGTGTAGGAAAAGGGCGAGAGAGGGCAAATAGAGAAAACGAATAAGATGGGGACTGAGGAAAATCACAAATCTTGGAGAGCGACTCTGACTTCATTTGCCAATAGCTGAATAGTTTGGAGTCTCCGGCTAAAGCACTTTCTGCACCATTGCCCCTCACCCCGTCAAGCAAGCCCTTTCCATTTAACGTAACTTTATTCATTTTTTTACACCAATGGGGGTCGATCGAGGTGTGAACCCGGCGGATAAAGGCAGCTGCCATTGCCGCCCATTCAACGGAGCGCGTGCACTTCAGATTCCCACTTTGGTGGCATTTAGACCATTGTGATCTTTGTCAAGCCATTTTCAGTTGATGGTTATAGGTCGGGCTGTGGAAAATGGTCCCGTTTGGGCTTTATCTCTTGACTTAACACAAAATCGTGGCAATGTCGTACAAACAGTCATCTCACATCGGCCACAAACTGGAAACACGACAGCGTTGAGGCAAGTTTTTAACCCCCCACTGATCCTAAGACGCTTTAATGCTCACACACACACACATTTTCATAGAGCTCCCCGTTTATTTCTCCAAAATGTCAGGAACCGGCTGTGAAAATTATACAGGATAGGGAGAACTTAAAAAGAAGATTTTTCTTGAGATCCTAAAAGTAAAAAAGTAATAAAAAATGAAATTCATTCATAAAGTAACTGCAGGGGGGCAGTAGCATGATATTTGCACATTTACACAGCACAAGCATGAACATTGGTATTCTACCCGATGACAGTCAAAACATTAAAATCATCTGAAATCCAAATATCTGATCAACTGTGACTTTAATAGGATATCACCAACCTTCTTCTCTAGCTGTGCAATCTGCTCCCTGTAGAAAGCATTCAGGGCCTTTAGCTCCGCCTCCTTCTTGTCCAGCTGTTTCCCCTGTTAAGAAAGACGAATGTTTTGTGTCATTCAGATGTACAAATATTGTTTGTCTTGTCTAATTTGTTGCTTAACTTGGTTTCAATAAAGACAGCAGTAACAAAAGGTGAAATACTACTTTAAAGAGATAATTCACCTAAAAATGAAATTGCGTTTTCTCGTCTTTATGTCATTCCAAATCTGATTGACTTTCTACTTAACACGGAAGAAGATATTTTGAAGAATGTTGGTAAACGAACAACATTGACCCCCATTAAATTCCACTGTATGGAGTATGGACACAAAACCACTCTCAAAATATCTTCTTCTGAATTCCACAGATGGGTTTTGATGGATATGGGGGTGAAAAAATAAATGTAATTTTTTATTTATTTTTGGTGAACTAAGCATATATTACAGTTTCTCTCTTGCACATACATACGTTGATAAATATAAAGTGTATCTTTTGTGATGAGGCCAATAAAAGTATGGCCATTTGGCACAGCACAGATCTAAACTAGCGTCCCAAATGCAAAGACAAAAACATTGTTGCGACCTGCTTTTATCTAAAGAAAATATTTGCGTGAAAAATTGAAACGCACAGCCAGTGATCCACTTGGCGATATTTTTAAAAACATTTTCATACCATAAGGCTTATAAGCTTAGGACATCCGAAGTCCAACTGTCGTCTCTAAAATGTCTGTATTTGTTGGCATTTCTTTGGGATTCGTCAAGGTTTAAGTTTTTGGGTGTTGAATTAGCAAATTCCTTCAGCAGCATATGTCCAAACTGGCCCAAAACGGCTGACCATGTTCATGAGTAGCTGGACTGAGGTGGCTTCGCTCGCAATTAACGTCGCATTTTCACTTCGACAGCATGGGCGAAAGCTTTTAAAACCATTCTGATGACTCTGCCAGAAATTTTAGGAAAGGACAGCTGGTGTACGATTTTCAGCCATTGAAAAAACACAAACCACCAAAGAGGATTAATAAGATGGAGGGAATCCAACAAAGAAACTGAGAGAGACGCGAGTGTAGAAAGATAATGACAAACGCGAGTTTGAAGGTGATTTCTTATGACAGCCAAACAGGTGTGTGAAAATTGACGGCGACCACCACAGTTGGAACAAATTCTGGATTCCCAAAACCCAAGTCTAAGATGATAAAACAGACCATCTATGAGCATGCACATCTGCGCAATCGAACATCAAGAGTGCCGTTTAACATTTGCGCACATGCAACACTAAGGGACGCACATACAAAACGATATTCAACAGGAAAAGGAGCAAGGGAACGCAGAAACCGGCATGCTAACACGCACGCCCATGCACACGCCTCCCTGTAATTAGCTTCCCTCATTCCGCAACTGTGTACGAGGCATGGATACATTAAGCCCAGCGGGATACGGCATTCACACAATCACACACACACCTGCAAAGAACACACACGCATGCTGTGGTGGAGAGACACCCCGTGGCGCTGACCGGGAGAGAGGCGCATGTACTGTAGCAGCCCGACAACAGTGCACAACAAAGCACAACCCCAAATTACAGGCATACATAATCACCCCCTTCCTCTGCCTCCTGTCTAAAGCGAGCAGTAAATCACCTCCATCAGCACTCGCATCATATGCAATTTTCTAGCTGGGTAGCTTCGAAACCGCCACGACGGCCGACACGCTTTGCATGCTCGCAATCGGGCTTAATGCATGAAAACCGAAACACCATGTTTAAATGAGGAGGGAACAAGAAGCGAGAGAGATACGTATAAGGAATAAATGAATGGAAGAACGTAACAATGGGTGTGGAATAGGCCGTGCTTACCCAGGCGTCCAGTTCAGAGGCAGGCTTGAGAGAAAACAGAAAACACAGATCACTCAACGCATAACTGCAGAGAAATGAGACGGGATTGAGATTATGCAGCAGTGCAGGACACGGGATCAACAGACCCAGACGGCATCGGTATATATCCATCTCATGTTTGTCATGGTTTACATCCACAGGCATATAAAACCAAGGTTTAAAAGAAATTCATAGTGTATTTAGCTGGCAACACATTAGGCTAAGTTTTTTAGTGAAGGTTACTTTTACTAATGGTAATAAAAGCATATTATCATAGCAGAATAAATTGTATGTATTTCTATAATCAACTACCCGACGAACCCATAGAAAACCTCGGACCTCCTTTCCTCCATTCATATTCTTGACTGCTCCCCTGTCATACATAAAGCGTGGGAAATGTCCAATTGGGCAATAAAACTGTGCTGAAATAGTGGGATTATAACACCTAGTCCTATTAAGCGAATCTAATGGTAATCAAATTCGTAACATTTCTTCTGCGGAACACAGAAGATATGTTGAAGAGTGTTGGTAACCAAAAACATTAGCCCCCGTTGACTTCCATTATATGAACACAAATCCACGAATACATTTCTCAAACCATCTGCGCTTCGAAAGAGTCATATGCAGTTTTGAACAACATGAAGGCTTTTCCACAACGGGAGGATAATCGTGCGCATGTATCGTCAACGTTTAACGCCTCGTGACTGAACAATGGGCACCGATGTAAGTGTGCACACCGACACGCAAAACGGCAAGCGTATTATTATTTTTGAAATGCCTCGAGCTCGTTATTTTTGTTTGACGCGATGCGTTAGAACATTTATGCAAAATATATATTTATTTAAATTATGAAATAAAAATGAATACTTCTTTTTATATATATATATTAAATTAAGTTTTATTTATATAGCGCTTTTTCACAATGTTTCAATGTTATATATGTTTGTGTATATGTATGTGTTAATAAATACAAAATAAATATACCCAGTGCAAAGACACTGTGCATTGTGCATATAAGGCATTAGTTCCCCGGATATCCCCCCGACTGGATTGCGATCTCCCGGATTTTGGTACCCAAATGTTGACATATGATTATTATGTAACACAAACTTTTCCTGGATGCGATTAATTGCGATTACTTGTTGAACAGGCCTACTACAAGCCGTAAGGAACCACACAGGACACCGTAGCAAGTACCCAACATACCGTATCAAACTGGAAAGCAAAAATAAACGCACTCCCATCACAAAATATAACAATCTAGTTATTAACTAGCATCATCACCACACACAACCCAGCAAAAACAAACAGTTCCGATTAACCACAATCGAAATAGATTGGATTCATAAAAAAGTTATTGATTTAATTTTGTCGCTGTGCAACGTTTCACTCAAAACTTCAAAAACATTTGAATAAAAGTGGTAGAATCCACTCTACCCGCTACTTTCTACATTTAAATTCAACTTTCTGTGTTTGACCAGTTAAATACAAAATGAGAAATGGCAGCTGTAAAAGGCCAAGCATAAATCTCCAAGGGCTTTTAAAATTCAACTGTAAATTGGGTGTTAACAAACGTATTATGTAGTATGGAATCGCTGCTCATTATGGGAGCCACAGCAGGGCATTTCACACGTATTTAATGAACAGGAAGGAGAGGGTAATCTGGTCTGCTTGCTGAAGCCAAGCGCTCGCACTGCCAGGGCTCGCATGGATCTACAGAGATAAGCGAAGAAAAGGTTGAGTTAAAACCAAAACCCGAGCACGAGAGCAAATATGGTTCATATTGCACATTTGAGTGCAAAACATCAGCTCGAATTAAGTTTCAATTATTATTTTTGTTACAAGAATTGATTTACTTTTTTATTTAACCAAAGGTCTAGCTCAAACTCTTAAATTTAAGGTCGCTAAGCTATTTAGGTTTTATCACAACAGGAAGATTTTTAAAGGGATAGTTCGCCCCAAAATAAAAACCTGTCATTATTTAATCACGATCAAAACTCTTTTGTTTATGTCGATCAAAACTTGTATACGACTCTGTGTGGAACTCAAAAGATATTTTGATAAATGTCCCCGTGGTTTCGTGTCCATACATGGAACAATGGAAGCGAATGGGGGCCGATGTTGATTAGGTATTAACGTTCTTCAAGATATCTCCTTTCGTGTTCGGCAGAAGAAAGAAAGTCATATAGGTTTGGAAAGGTTTAGTAAAATTTGAAAAAAATTAATTAGGGGGTGAACTATCCATTAAATATATGCGTTTTTATTAGGAAGGCATTAGTAAAACATGCAATTATATAAATATAAAAGTCTAGTGAGTGGAATCCTGTCGCATTGCAGCATAAGCATCATTTCTTCAAACGCAGCCCTCCAATCAGATTTCAGAGCTCAAACTATTGTTTTATAATTAAACTGATCTTTCAATGATTTAGAGGCATTTATTTATAAAAGTGACATTTACAAAACTAAAGAGGGATGTTACCATGCCAGCAGTGCAGAAACTAAATGCGACTCGACGACAAACTCAAGAGTCTGCTCCCCGCCGGTCTGATGACGGCAGACTCATCACTCCGTCTGAAAGAACCCTCAAAGCCTGTCGAGCTCCACATACACACTCGCTCGCGTCTGCCGACTACACACAAGCCTTGTCATTTCTTTATTTATCCTCTTTAAATTCTCGGTGGTGACAAAGCCGATCTGATGGGCGTGCTGCACTCGTGTAACGCTCTGTTTGGGATCTGGAGCAGCCTGATAATACCCAGGCAAGCATGAATTACACTGATAAGTCTAGAAATGAGCTCTGCTCTGAGTCTAGCTCGCCGTCAACACGGCGCATGAGTGCGCATGCTAGGTTGCAACTTAGTACATAGGGCTTGATGGATGCAAAGTGACAAGCCATGTGCCACGGGAACAACTGGGCAACAAGTACAGCAACTTAACATCTGAAAAAAGCTGTGCGGTCAACCAATATTTTCATTTCACTTTGTATGGGAGAAAATCTGTGATGCTGGGGTGGTTGCCAAGGCGTTGCCATGAGGTTGCTAGGGTCTCTATGATATTCTGGTGCCTAAAAGAGAATTTTATTTTGTCATCGCGCCCTCATGTTGTTCAAAACTTGTGTATGACTCTTTCATCTGTGGAACATAAAAGAAGATATTTTGAGAAATGTCCCAGTGGTTTTGCGTCCATACAATGGAAGTCAATGAGGGCCGGTGTTGTTCGGTTGCCAACACTCTTCAAAACACCTCCTTTTGTGTTCTGCGGAAGAATGAAAGTCATACAGGTTTTCCACACTTTATTTATACGTTTACACTGGTTTTAAATGACATGAGAAAGATCTAGTTAAGTTACATCAAACATTTCAGAGGATTTTAACTACAGCGTTAAATGCACTTTGCTCAAACAAGAACAGTGTCGAGAATAATAAACTGAGATTTAGACGTAACAGTCACAAACCATGTCATAAAACATAATTAAAAACGCTCATTTCTATTCATTACATCCTCAGGTAATGATAATCCAGAGTTAAATGCTCCTCCCGTACGAAACGTCCAGATAACGCTTCCACCGGACGGCTCTTGATTAACCCGTGTCATCAGGAAAATTAATTCAAGTTAATTGAATTTTAACTTTAGAAGTCTACGACTGTCCTCGTTCATTCTCCGCTTCTTGTAAAAACGCGCACGAAACATCTGTTGTGTCCTGCGGTGTGTGTTTATAATCCGTCGTCCCCTCTAGGTTGGATGCGCTGCGTTGCCATCTGATATCCCTCCCGCGTTCCTCGTCTATTTACTCGTCTGCGTTTATTTAACACGTTGCTCCGGCTACGCAATAAATTAGCACTTAATATTCAAACTGACTACCCGGAGTGCACGCCGCTTAGGTCGTCTGGGGAGGAGAGGAAGGGCCACTTGCATCCCGTGCCGGCGCTATGAATAATTTCTCTGCGATCCGCGGTCCTTATCTGATCCCGATCCGGCCACCGTGCCAGCGAGAGCCGAGGGCTCGAACGCGGATGGCATTTTCCAACGGGGTCTTGAACGTGATATTAATGACATGAGGGAAAATAGATTAGAGTAACAAGACAAATCTAGAGGAACTATTTGACGGCGGGTCGGGATTGGTTTGGCACCAGAGGGAGAGACACAGGAATCAGCCCGGAACGGTCAAACGCTCACACAGTATAAAATTTTTATATGCTCATCTTCTTTTATTGAAGGACGGGTAAAGCGTGTAGCTAGCGCTCATAATCCTGACCGCTTCGGAGGTCGCCTGGCCCTGAACGATACCCTTTGCTGTTATCTTGAGCATCAGACCGTCACAGTCAGAGCCGTGGCGGTGAACACATTCCTTATAGAAAAAACATATATTAAAATGTTTATTTAAAATTTGGCCTTCCCGCTCCCCCTTAAAGGCAATAATTTACCCCAAAAGTCTAATTCTTTCATCATTTACTCACCCTCTTGTCCTTTCAAAGCTGTTTGACTTTCTTTCTTCCGCAGAACACAAAAGAAGATATTTTGAAGAACGTTGGTAACCAAACAAAACTGCCGCCCATTGCGCGAACACAAAACCACTGACATTTCTCAAAGTTTCTTCTCTTGCGTTTCAAACTCATATGCGGGTTGTATCAATGAATAATGACAGATTCTTTATTTCTGGGTGAACAACTCTATCTCCAAGGTCAAAAAGTGACCAAAACATCCATAAACAAGCAAACTCTGCACGATTCATCGCAACCGCTTGCATTTTGAGGCCGACATGAAAACGCCACGCAAATCACTCTCAACTGACACAAAGATGCTTAACTGAGAAAGCTGTGACAAAACAACACACAAGTAAACACTTACAAATACAAGACCTAATCCCGCACCTAATTCCCTTTTATCCCAGACTCCTGCTCGAAAAGAAGAGCCGGGGAGCAGAGGATAAAATCTATCCACTCCACCTGCCGCCGCGGCTCCTCTGGCAATTACCTGAGCCGTGGTCTGCAGTGTGCTCGGGGAGCGCGGGAGTCTTAATGGCTTTGCATGCAGGAAGATGTCAGGCCCGAGATTACAATTACTGATAGGACTCTGCTACCAGACCAGCTCTCTTCTCCAACGCTAGAGCGGATTACTCACGCCGAGCTCCTCTGATAAACTGCTCGCTGAGGAGGGATGAAAGAAGGCAAATAAGTAAACGAAGGAATTGGAAACGGGGTGCTTACTGCGATGCGTCTGTGAGGGCAAATGTTGGTGTTCGTGATGAGGTGAAGTTTCACGCTCGTGATGAGAAGATAAAGCTTGCGTTTGCACGGGGGGATCATGGGAATTTAGAGTACACACATTGCCGAGAGGGAAATTTACTGTACTTTCCTTTGTTGAACAAAAAAAATGGACGTTTAGCAGAAAAGCGGATGCAGATTTTTAAAATACAATGAAAAAGATGGTTTGGAGAAAATGGTGGAAGAGTTTTACATTTGGATAAGGATGCGATAGCTGCGATGACAAGCCCAGACAGAATCTCCAAACTATTTTCTCAAGGAAATTTGCAGAAAATATACATACACTACATAGAGATGTGGAGACATTTGCTGTTCCCGGCAATCTCATACATTCCTTACTATTTCAGGTTTTACATAACTGGTGTTGAATTTGTGTAAATTCGTATGTATTTGTGTGATCTTCTTTCGCCCCAGTGACGGGCATATTAGAGGTGGACCTTCAGGATAGATTTTCTTTCTAATAATCAAAGGATTTTGTACGATACTGTTCATATCCAATGAGATCAGGTTGGCAAAGAACATCCAATGGGAGACTATTAAAACAAAGCCATAAAACGCATGAGAGTGCACAAGCAGACCAAATGACTTAACACATGACAGCTGGACGCCATTTGTGTGTCAGAACGACATCATACTTTCCTGAAAATTAATATTCATCACAAAAACATTGAAGACTATTCTATTTCATCTCCATTTAAATATAATTATAATCATGCAGATTGACATTATACAATATGAATTATCACATGAAGTTGAATCACAGAGACCTCATGGGCGTTGCATGAGACTTGAAGGAGAGGCAACAACAATTGTATTAAAGAGTTATTCTGCCATCTAGTGTGTAAAAGTGGTACATACTTTGTGTCTCTAAATGGGTACCTGACAAATAAACCGTAAATGGCAGCAAAAATAACAAATGAGAAAACATTCTGTTAATAATATATTTTTTATTTATAATAAAAAAATAGTATACATTTTTTTTATTTTGATTGCTAGGTTTTATTTACATTTTTGCTGTCACACCATAGGTCAACTACCCAAATGCACTATACTATCATCTAAGAAAATAAAATGAAACAATAATATGCAAAAGTCAGAGGAAGTATCTTTTACGATTATTATGCATTCAGCTGTTATGACCTCAAATAAAAAAAGACTTATTTGTGATATATTTGTGATTTCTAAAATCCACTTTCACATTACAGAAGCGTTTAAAAAGTAACTAGTAAGCGCAAAAGGCTGTAAAATAGTTGTAAAACTCAGTGACAAAGGTAAATATTTGGTTTAATTGAACCTCAATTTAAATTCAAGTTGACAAAAAAAGTCAATGCAAAGCATATTATGCATCAACTACTCACAAACTAAAATGCCCAAATTACTGAAAAGTCACAGTAAAACTGCCATCAGGAAGCCCGACAGACCCGCGCGCCATTCACATGCAGATGCAAAGCTTTGTGCTGCGACGTCACGTCATCAGCAGGTACGCTTAAAAATCAGATGTGTGAATAACATCATTCATCTGACACACAATCTGATGCGAGAGGCTGGAAAAAGATCAGAGCCCTTATCATACAGAGATAAGGCAGGCATGGGAGCACTCGGATTATTTTAGCATCTCTCATGCATAAGTAACGTGCGCTACAGAGCGGGCGGCGGGCGTACGGCTCGACAGAAAGCGCGAAGCGATGTTAATGAGACGAGCCTTTTAATGGAACTGTGGCAGTAAAGTGCCAAACGCAACTTAGCACCTCGGCCCGCCAACAGGCCGGAGAACGGCATTAATGCGTTTAAGAGCAAAGAAATGACCCACAATCCCTCCCTGTCTGTTATTTGCATTAATCTTGCGAGGGCTGGTTGTGTACGATGAGTGCTCGTGGAGGGCACCCGCACGGACCCCGACAGATGGAGGGAGGCAGCAAGGGGGAAGACGATTGGTGCGTTTCACAAGAAGAGTGTGGAGGCGGAGGTGACATTACTGCATTTTAACAGCTTTGTACTGTGTTCTTTCCCTTAGACAGTGACTTAAGATAACAGCAACTCTTTGTGTGAACCATCAATAATACATGAAAAAAAATGTGCATGTAGCAAAGCCAAGTTGCAAAGGTCATGGGTTTGACACCCAGGTAACGCATGGTTTGTGATGACCATTTGCTCTTGATGTTAATTTCAATTCAACAAACAAATCCGTAGGCTACACAAGCTCAAAATAAACAGGACAGCCAAACGTAGATCTGCCAAGATCCACGTGATCAGAAAAAGGTCATCGATCACATGTATGCCATCCAAAACACATCTGACACTCCATTCATCTACACTTTGAAACAAACCAAAATACAACGAAATGTTTTTATTAATCTGAACATACTATTTATATATACTATGGTGACAGATACGCAAGTAGGTGGTTCTTTTAGCAAGATATTCACGACCCTATGTCTCTCATCGTCCATGTTAGTGTCGGTTTGATTCTGATGGATGAGATTTCCTTTTACATCAACATCACATCACCACTGCATATACACAGTTGACAAATAAATGAAGAAAACTCTTTCTTATGTTATTCTATATTATAAATATTAATCATCTAAATGTGCCGTCACACCATAGGACACATGTAAGGTATATTTGTCAACTTCAAATACACAACTAACAGCCAAAAACTTTAGCCAATTTCTTTCCACTTCGTTTGCTGGTGATGTCAAACACACTTTGGTTCATAGAGTCTATGACACTTAATATGGTGAGATTAATAAATTGAAATAATTTTACAATTATAAACTATTTTTGTATTGCATTAGATTTCCGTTTAATGCGAAACCTGCAGTGAATCAAAACCAAAGGACGAAAGGTCACAGATGAAGATCCCCGGGCATGTTCGCACATCTACTAATAAGACCGAGGTTGTAGGAGAAGCATGTTCAAAGACGAATAAACGGATTGAACCTTCAAACACACACGTTTCACACTTTTCAAATCTTCATCCCCAGGGAAACCTTTCTATTAAATGTCCACATCATGTCAGAGCTCAGATAAGACGCAACAACATTAGGTGACATGTCGCTTTACATGCCTCGGGCATCGACTGTCATACAACATCACACACTCACGCAAGCGTCCAGTCCCACGCCTCCAACTGAGCGACATGTGACTCTTAAAGACTAGATAAGGTGCCCCCTCCAGGGACCCAATATTGCAGGACACAATCCCTGAAGGACTTAAGGAAGTGGATGAGGGGAAGTGGGATTCAAAGAGGCAATTTCACCCGTGTCAAAAGAGACCTCACCAGACCAACATGTAATTTAACTAAACCATTCAACCTGGGAAATTCAGAGAGATAAGAATACAAGCTATTGGTTTTTTTCCCTATTCTGTTTTATTTGTTGGCAAATTGTGGGCTAGCATTCCTATTATAATTCTGAGGGTTTTTTTTCCACCGTTGAATTACGCATTCATGTCTGAAAGTGCGGTAGAGTCAAAGCCCATTTGCATGCATCGTTCTACTTCTGTACTGAAGTATGGTGAAGTGTCTCACCAGCTGTTTGGCTTTCTCTGACTCCTGCCGCGTCTGTGCTCGCTCTCTCTGCATCGCTCGAGTGATGTCCTGACGCGCTGCCTCTCTCTCGTTGTGTGCGACGCGAGCCAGCTCCTCTTGTATAATGGCCTGCTGCTGTTCATACCTGCACAAACACACACACACGTCTTTATTTTCTCGCCTGTTGCCAAGTCATGATTCACAAACTGCAGTTCTTATTCTGACCACTGGGTGGAAGCGTTCTGTCCTTCTTCAAATCTTTGTTTTGATTGTGACTCAACCTTGAACACCATCCAGGAAAATATGAGCACACTTACTATTGATTCACTCTCCCTTGGGGAGCTACAGTATTTGCTGCTCGTGTCATATTTACGAGTGTTGTAGTCACACTTAACCAGTATTAGGTGGTCGTATCACTCGATTTACTTGGAAAATGCACAAGAAGTTGTATGAAATATTATTTGAATTGAATAAATGTAACACCGAATGAAGTCATCTGGGAATGATTAGAAAAGTCCCATCAGGAATTAAGGGGTGAGTCATGTGGAATAATGATGGGGAACTTTATGATCCAGCTGAAAGTTACGGAGGGCTTTGTGAGCTGAGATTTGGATATATCAGTGAAATACGTTTTTCCGTGTTTAACCGTCTACTTAATGTAACAGTTGCTGATCGGACGTCATTCTTGTCAAGTTCTCTGACACAAACTGCACTGCGATACCTCTTTCTGAGCTCCTCTTTACTGTCAGCAAAAGTCCTCGGCTGAGATTCTGGTGGTGGAGCGTCAGACGCGCTGGAAGTCCGAGTCCCGTGGCCTGAAAGTTGATCGAAGCAAATTATTATCTTAAATAATTCATTACAAATCTAAACATCTGTTTCTTGGATAACTCTTTAGGTTACATCTCTCTTAAAGGGCCGACGTACATGTACAATTATGCATTTGGTAGTTGCTTTTATCTAAAGTAACGTATGCATTAGGGAAGTCTATGCGTTAGAAACATTAACCTTGGCTTTATTTATAGTAATAGTAGTAGTAATGTAAGTAAGCCAGTAGTACACTAAGTAGTAATTGTGGCCATGTTTTTGGCAGATTAATTACTACTACCACAAATACCACGTTAAACTATAGTTATTATGGTGAGACCACAGTGAATTTGTGGTGGATGTGGTTTATTGGCAAATAAAACTACTCTAATAAAACGATGCTTATTTATTTATTATATAAAGTTTTGATCTACCAGTGAAGCTAGAGGAACACATGCACCCACTAAAACAAACAGGTAAAAACTGTGACATCATTTTTATGGATTCACATTTACATGTCGCGTGCATTACCTGAGTTTTCTTTAGTCTGACTCTGGGCAGATGGTCTCGGATCAGGAGTTTGACTTTGATTCCTCATGCGCTGCAAAACCTCTTCAGAAAGCTAAAAACAAAAGATGTAAAGTTACACGGGTGTCTCAACGTTTATATCTATTTAGTATTAGTATTATACAATGAAGCCGTAGGTTTAACAAGAAACTGGTTTAAAGCAACATTGGGAAAATTGGGTACAACACACATTTCAAATCAAGGAACAGTTTCAGAGCACGATTACCATAGACTTGTGAGCACCTGTCAATCATGTTGCCGACTCCTCCTGACGCAATAAAGTTAATAAACTTAAAGATGGTGTGGAAGCTTTAATAGTAAACCAGTCATGGGGAATTTCAGCCTTATCAAACAGCACAGTGCCATTAGCTCTTATGTTTGTCCAATAACGTTGCACCTCGCCAGGTTCATTCAAGGACAGTGCTTAACTGTCACATACACGCAACAACAAAACATCTGTATTATATATATATTACATACATGTTAAGTATGTTAAGTCCTCCACCGATTTCTCTACATCACGCTATAAATCCACACAGCGTGCCATAATGAAGCCTTACCTTGACTCCACGCAGAATCCTGACTCTGTCATCCTCGTCTAGGCCGAAAGAAACTCTCCTTGACGTGCTCTCTCCGGACCCCATCGCGTTTAATTCCTACCAACGTAACGAGTCTGTCATTAAACGTGCACAGAATCGCTGTTTGATTTAAATTATTACAAAGCGAAATGGGTAAAGCCAAACGTTTGATTTATATCTTACAGTTTGGAAGTGACAGTCTGTGGTGGGGCAGTATCCTGTAATGTCATTGGTCGATATTCAGTGACACTGCCGTGAGCCAATAGGATTTTAGCATAGACAGCGCACAGGCTGATGGATGTTGTAGTCCATAATGCGTAGTTGCGTTTTTATGTATGCTGACTTTTCTGTATATTTCAAATATTTATGTGGTTTCTTTGATACATATACAGATTTATTTGTCATTGAATTTGCAATATGATCTAAATGTTATATGTACTGTTATGTTCGCAGTTTCAAAGATTCTCATATTTATTTTATGGGGGAAATAACGTTTGAAACTAGTTAGTATGTCATACAACTACTGCCTCTGGTAATGACTTATTGAGTTACAAACCTATTTTGGGTGAAATGTTTTTTAAAGGTTTCACAATAAAACAATTTTTTTTTTTGGAAGTACAAGACTCACACCGAGTGTATTTTCATTCCAGACCTCATTTCAGATCCAGAACAGTCTTTTTTTTATTATAATCCCCTTTTTATGTGATCATTTCATTATGTCAGAACCCCAAGCAGTAATAATAACACAAAACATAAAGTTTTCCAAACTGCTGTGATGCTCTTGTGTGTAATTGGTGTTGGCTTGTAACTCTGGTACTAAATCATTTTACAGAAACTCTACAAATCCAAATAACAAAGACACAATAGAAATCTTCACCATTGAGGACCCTTGTTGGCTTCTTTTATTTTAACACCCAATGCTGCTACATCTGCAATAAACATATAAATAAAAGCATGTCGTTTTGTAATCATTTTAACCTTCACCACTTTTCGACCGCTTACGTTCATATGTCCTGTAACAGATTATTATTGTAGAGACTGAATAAGCAAGGCTGGGTGAATGAAAATCGAGGCAATGTGAATGCATTCAATTAATGTAAAGCATTATCTTAGTGACCAGACAATGTACTCTCTGTTTCAGGTGTATGTTTATTCGCAAATGCAGTCATACTGACAACTCGCACCGGGCATGTCAAGCAAGTAGTGTACATATAATCACATTCCCCATTTTGCAGACAAATCACAAGAGAAACCAGTAAATTCAATCATAACTGGACGCTCACGTTAACAATGTGGATAGTGAGTGCTTTTAGATCAATAAGTACCCTTCCTTTACACAAATATTATTTGTAAGACCAGATGTTGAAGAAAAACGTTTTTAATTGTACAGAACCAAACACCCTCCTGATGCAGTATATCGCAGTACGAACTGTTCATACTCATGCATGTTCTCTTTGAACTTTGGTTACATGTTTGATATACACTGCGCTTTAACAATGCCTCAGAAAAGGACAGTGCCAGCATTCTGATCGAATGGCTAATTGTTTGTCTCAACACCATGCATTCTAATGAAAGAATTCAACAACCCCACCCACAGGAAGCCGATTTGGAAATGACTCCAGATTTAATCCTGAACGTGAAATTAGAATCACTGATAGACTGCCATCACCGCAACAGAACCCTGAAGTGCCGGAGAGGATAAAATGGATAAAATGAAGCGACAGCTTTATTGGCAAATGACAGCGAATAGGAGGGTGGTACACAAAAATGTAGGGTTTGTGAAGAGCCGTTACGATTGGCTGAGACCGCCAGGGATGGTCTAAGAGTCGTTGACTGACATGCTCTCCACTTTGTTCTGTAGATCAGCATCTCCGCCTTTTTTCTTCTTTCCTCCATCCTGCTGTTTCTTCAGCTTCTTGGTTGCCTCCTGGTCGATTGGAGCTGGCTTTACAAACTTGATCATTTCTGTTAAACCTAATAGATTGAGCAAAATAATGAGACGCGTCAGCTGAGCAATGACATCAGAAGCCGGTTGCAAAATACATAGTTAAAAGCCTTAATAATACTCCAAATATTGCTTTATTATTCCATAACATATCATTATCTGCTAGACAAAATACAAAGAGGCAGTTATAAAGTCTTGTTTGTGCACGTTCTGACACTGTAAAGCTTTATCCTCATTCAACTGTACTCACCTGGAGGCATGAACGCCTTGAGTGGTTCCGGAACAATAACCCCTTCCTCCGTCTGGAAGTTCTCCAAGATGGCACAGATGACACGTGTGGTCGCGCACATAGTTGCGTTTAGCATGTGCACAAACTCAGCCTGTATTAGAACGGACACATCGGTTAACCGAGCAACCCTGAGACAATGAATGCGTACGCAACATAGATGCTCACTGTACCTTGTCCATCATCTTTTTGGTCTGACCGTAGCGAATACGCAGGCGGCGAGCCTGGTAATCTGTGCAGTTTGAGCAGGACACGAGCTCTCTATAGGCCTGGGAGCCTGGGAACCAAGCTTCTAAATCCAGCTTTTTACTAGCCGCATGGTTCAAGGCACCTGTGGAATGAAAAGGAAACAGTCCGGTTGAACCCTGGGACAGTACAGCTTCATTGTAAGAAAAGCTTTTGAGGTTTTGCATCAGAAAGCGGGCGAACAACCTCAATGCAATGTGAGATAAAGTGGCACATTTAATGGAAAAACTTGGTCAAGTCAACAAACCTGACACGATGTTCACGATGCGGTAGGGAATTCCCATCGACTGATAAAAACTTTCAGCTGTTCCGATCATCTCATCAAACATCTCCCAGGACTTGTCATCATGAGGAGAGGAGTAAACAAACTGCTCGATCTGTGAGGCCATGGAAACAGAGATTATGTTCAGAGCCGTTGAATTCAAAGATGAAAAATGTTAGAAAAACGGCTCTTATAACTAAAGCCAGGAATCGTTTGAAGCATGTGTTCTGGATTACGCAGAAAAATGTCCAGTTCAGGTCTCGAATCAACTTTCTAGGAAATTCGCTACAGGCACTTTTATGAGCCTGTTATGAGATGTTACGAGGAATAGATTTTGATTGAAAAATGTCACATCATGTCACATTGTCACCTCACATATAAATGAAGACATTACTCCAAAAATGATTTAAATGGTATTTCCAATAGCTGACGCTATCAAACAAAAAACTTAATACTTGTATACACAACACTGCTGGACATTATTAGACACATTATATAAATGAATGGGAATAAAAACACGTTTTAAGAGTTTATGTGCCAGTTTATGTGACAATTCAGCACCCCATATGATTTCCTGTCATCTCTCTTCTTCACTATATACTAACTTCGCTATCACTATTCTAACTAAAAATGCCAAAAAGGTGTCACAAAGTCACAAATATAAAAGAGACTAACTATTAGATTGACCTAAATATAATGAAAAACACCAAAGCTGGATTTTCACTCTTAAACCTCACACACCTTCTCAAACTGATGGACCCTGAAGATCCCACGCGTGTCTCTACCGTGAGAGCCCACTTCCTGTCTGAAGCAGGTGGAGAGGCCGGCATAGCGCATGGGGAGGTCCTCTGGCTTCAGCCACTCATCTCTCAAGAAGGCAGCGATTGGCTGCTCGGATGTGGCAATCAAGTACTTCTCATCCACGGTATTGTCGTCTGACTTCTCGCTCCCCTTTCCGATCACCTGAGCAATCAAATTACAGGAAAAGGCTTTGTTTCTGTAGACTTGCTTGATCAACTTGAATGCAGTAAACTTTTATTAACCTTGTATCTATTTTTAAGATCTACTTACACACTGATAAACATTTGAACATATAGCAGGAGATATGGGACAAACCTTGTAGAGTTCATCATCAAACTGGCTCAGCTGAGCAACCTCCTGCATAACTTCTTTCCTCATAAAGAAGGGTGTGTAGAGAAGGGTGTAGTTCTTGCTGTACAGGATTCGCAGTGCGTAGTTGATTAAAGCCTGCTCCAAGAAAACTAAAGGCCCCTGAAACAAGGAAAGTGAATCGTGACATTTCGTGCCGTAAGAACTAGCATTAGAGGGCTTGGAAATACGGCTACTGCACATGGAAAACGCTTCACAAAAATGGGACCCTATCTGCAACGGGTGTTTTGAAGCTCAACAGGTTCAATCTGTTGCCCACGTTTCCAGGAAACACGGGCTACTGATAAAATGTACACCTCAAAGAATCAAAATATACAGAAGTCAACAAACCTTGAGGAAATATCCTCTGCTTCCGGCTACAATGGCTCCTTTTTCCCCTTCGTATCCGTCCACCATGACAACTAGGTCCACGTGAGAGTACTTCTTCTGCACCGTGCAGTCGCCCCAAGTGCGTTCCACCTTGTTATCAGCATCCTAAGAAAAGACGACCACCATTAACACCACAGAATTAGTTGGAATCCCAAATGTACCAGAAGTATACCGAAGTACTCGAGTTTAACATTCAACAGAGAAAAGGTTCCTTGGTAGAACACTGAACATTTCATCAATTACGACCGTGATGTCTAATGGCTGGAGCTCACCTCATCGTTGCTGATGGGCACAGAGGGGTGAAGGACGATACCGATCTCTCTCAGGAACTCGAAGCGCTCCGCCTCCAGCTTTAGCCGATCGCTGTCTGTCTTCTGTACAGCCTCGTCTATCGATAACCGTACCTTCTTAATCTGAGTCACCGTGAGGGGCTGTGAGGGACAGTCTGAATTTACATCTTAAGCAATTAAAGTTAAGTATTTATTGCCCTAAATAAAGGACATTTAAGGAAATAAAATGCAAGTTTACTAAATGAAATGTGTCGCTTACTGATAGCGTGTCTGCAGTGAGGGCTTCCAGGTTCCGTGCTTCTTCTGGGAGAGTTTCGTCCTCACCAACTGGTTCTTTTTTCTAAAAGCAAAAAAGGGACCATAAGAACAAAGTCATATCAGTAAGAACAAGAGCTGAACAGAGGATCTGAATCTTATCAATTAAATAACCCATCTCGCTTAAACTCTAAAGACCATGGAGGACCAATTAAGCCATTTTTTCAATCTTTGCCATTTCAGCACAAAACCAAGCAAAACGTTTCTACACTTGTAGTGTCGTACATACCTTCATTTTTTCACCAATGGCTTTGCTGCACAGATTCTTGCCTTTGTTTAGGTAATCTGCAGTAAAGCGACCTGGAAACATCAATGCATGACATTGTCATAGTGTCAAGTGTCAAGTGTCTAAAAACCAGCTTCAAAAAAGAACTTATGTTACTAGATCATTTATTCTAATGTCAAGGATTATTTGCATTTCCCATAAGCAGATGACATGAAAATGACATACCAAAACCCAAATATTGAAGATCGAAACAAAAAATAATGCTTTCTTGTGCATTCAAAGTGTACTTAAGCAGATCCCGTTTCATCAGAATAAATTGTGTTAAACATCCCAACAACTTTACCAGCAGAGATCATTATATTTCCATTTAAACCTGAGTATATACGTAATTAGATTTGCATAAAAGCGTGTGTTCACATTATTACACACTATTTATTTACATATGCATGAATGCAAAGTCTGGGTAATAATATCATTTTAAGATTTTCACTGTACTATTAAACCTTTATAAAGTATTGCCAATGGCAGTGACACAGAGCAACAGCACTGACAGCTCCACCTCTGAGATTGCATCAGATCCAGCCGGGTGATGCTGCGACACCTGTTAAATCGATACACACAGCCCATCTATATCTAATCCCTGAATGACACCCGACCTGAATTAATGATAGGCTCAAAAAACACATATTTGTGTCAGCAGATGTTGAGAAGAAGGTTGAGCGCACTGTCAATGGCATTTGTTAACTGTTAGCTTCAATGCTAACTTCCATGCTACTCCAGTGCTCAAACCGGCGATGTTGAGTTTCAACGTCATCGACACAGTTAACATGAGTAGTATTATACAATGCAGTATAACTCATGTGCACTTTCTATTATCCAACATGTATGTTTACGAACATATCTGCTTCAAATCTTCATTTACAAAGTGCCATGTGTTACGCTAGCATTAGCGGCTACTCACATTTCCTCCACTCCGTGTCCGCCTGAACAAGTTTATCCACCAGAGACACATCTTTGAAGCGTTTCCTCTGGATTTCCCTCACGATTTCAGGGTCGCCGCCTTTATCGGTGCGAAACAGGTCTAAATCGAGCACCATAGTGCTTAAAGACGAGGTGTGCACTGCAGTCTGGTGTAACGAAGGAAGGAAACGAGAGATGTGGGGAGGAGCTAGAGACCGGCTCAGAGCGCGTATTCATCACTGCGACTGCAAAACCACCAATCAAATGACGAGAAAAGCACAGCTAGTAAATATTCATGACGTTAAATGTTCGTTGCTTGGTAACCTCCCTTGTGTCCTACCTATTGCACGTACAGTATCTACCACTTTAAACTTTTTTCCTATATTTTCCTACAGCGTGAAAGTATATTCTTAATTTCCAACTATTTATCCTTATTCACATATTTTGTTATATTTAATCAATGTTTGGCCTGATTTAGTTGATAAAGTATTTTAAATGTATGAAGAGAGAGCTTTACCTAAAATAATTTCCTGTACTTATTTACCTTAATAAAGGAAAGCCTATTACATGGCAAAATATAAAAAATAAAAACAAAAATGTACACATGTAAATTAGTCATTTCGCAAATGTCTGTGTTTCCCATGTCTGGAATATTTGTTTAATATTTCTAAAATTTCTATCACACTTTAGGCGCCTGTCTTGGAGCTTGTGGCAACCAATGCCCCAGTAATTCCTAAGGAATATATGCTGTTAAAAATAGTCTGTAAAATATCTTTTCACTGTATTATATAACTTTCTAGTACTGATGGCCTTGAGGTCCATCATTTTACCCATAACGGGTGACTGGTAGCTATATTTGCTATACAAATTCTTGCTATAGGCTACATAAATATTTATATGAAAAGGTCACTTTCAATTTAAGAGTTAATCCTTCTTTCTTTGAAAGTGGTTAGACTGGTCCAAAAAAGGTCAGGTGATCAATGTTCAGAGTTGATCTGATTGTTTTGATCAGCTACAGCACATCTTTAAAATATTCCAGCAAACTCTTCAGATGTTATGATGTAATGCAGGATAATAACAGACTTGTTTGTGTATTGTTCCTGTGGGGATATTACATCAGTACTCTTGTGACTGTTATAATAGATAACATTTGCTACGGGAGAGTTTGAGTCAAGTGTTAGCCCACAAGCCAATTTATGATTCAAA
Source organism: Triplophysa siluroides (assembly GCA_006030095.1). Lineage (NCBI taxonomy): Eukaryota > Metazoa > Chordata > Actinopteri > Cypriniformes > Nemacheilidae > Triplophysa > Triplophysa siluroides. Next base: position 10,086,946 of record VCII01000028.1, on the reverse strand, counting down.
TACATTGACATTTATATTTAGTCATTTAGCAATCAAATTTATCCAAAGCGACTTACAGATGAGGGGAATAGAAGCAACATAAGGACAACATAGCATAAGTGCAATAGAACTGGTCTCAGTTAGCCTACCACAGTATACGGAGCTTAGTTCGGTTTTTTGTAAGGACAGAAAAAGACGTGGAAAAGAAAAGAAATAGAAGTCTGTATTAATGGGCCATGTGTTGAGATAAATACTCATTTTCCAATCAATAAAATGTATGATGGATTTACTTTGTTGTGAAAAGATAAAGGTGGATTAACTGCTTATATAAAATGACATACAAATTAAAACAAATATTGTGCTAAACACTTGATTTTGTTTCTTAATGTCATGTTAAATCAACATTTTCTAACTGCATTTGAGAATATTCATGGTTTTATTTCACATTGCATGTGATTTCTCAATGAAAATAAATAGCAAAAGATAAAAAAGGGCTGGTTTGTAAAGCATCATGAACAATACATTATCATAAACATTTTGGAGGAACATCATTATACAGCTGGAACTCCAATACTGGAAACAAGGATATGCAACAAGACAAGACACAGTTTTTTTTATTCGTTGTACTATAAAAATTATGAATTACTTTTAGAGATATTTTGTAATACTAAGTAAGTTCCCTTCAAAAACTACAAAGGAAAAGCTACCACAAGTGGCCGAAGATTTTGTTGCCACAGACTCTGTGAAAACCTTGTCCTTAAACATGGCTCAGGTTCCTCCTTCAACACAAGTCCATAAGGTTTGTCACTTATTTGGCACTCATTATATGACTGCTGTACCTACATTTCTACGGTCTACTCATCCAAGACTTGAACTTTTGCCTCCTGGATGGCCTGCTGTAGTGCAGCCCCGGCTGGAAGTTTGAAATATCCACGTTCTGAAATGTTCTCCACCTGTAGGTAAACTCCGGGTTTTTGCAAAGGCACCCCATGAAGATGAGAAAAAAGCGAAGGTAAGTCCTCAGTCAGGGTGTATCTCGAAGCAAGGCCCAGTACAGCTGGAATATCAGACTCCTCCGAGTACTCAAAAATGGCAGTCATGTATTTGGAGAGGTCTTGACCCAGCGCTTTGGCACGGCACATCTCCTGTCCGATCATGGCGATCATGGTTAACGTGGTGTCTTCATCAGTGTTCTGGTCCTCATCCTCATACTGGTTTTTGCGGTTCTGAAGGAGACCTCTGGAGCATATAACCATCACAAAGTCACACTCATTTAAACGTCTGCAGTGCCAGCCTACAACGCCATCCTCCATAATGCTTAAGGACTCCCACAGGTCCAAGTGCACCTAAAAGAATAAATCATCAAATTAATATCTATTACTGTAAAAAATAATGAAGGACAACCAAAAACCAGCCTTGGTGAATAAACATCACCTCAGTTCTATGATTAAAATGTGTATTTTTGCTTCATGTATGATATAACTTACCTGTGTGGCCATGTGCTTTTGCAAAAAAGCAGCAAATTGTAGTACGACTTTCACGTGGGCGGAGCCATCATTTCTTGAGTAGCAAATCAAGAGGCGAGGGGGGCGTGTGTTACGCTCCAGTAAAACACACTGCCCTTCATCCAGCTTTTTGTCGTACTGTTCAATAATATCTGAGAAATAGAAAACACCAATTGCTCTTTTATACACATCTTTAAGCCTACAGAGATTAAAAAATCATACAGATCAATTTTGACATTACGAGTTTGCAGTCAATCGTGAAGGATTATTCCCCACCGGGTTTCCAGGTTTCAACGTTTTTGATTAAAGATTATGAGGGCACATGAATTGAAATATAACAATAATAAACTGCTCAATAAGTCACTTATAAAGATCACATATGATTCTTCACTTTTGTGTCTCGCCGTCTTTAACACATGTCAGAGAAAGCAAACGCAAAACACCCTTCTGAGAAAAGTATAGAAATACCATTATGAATCATCAGCTGTTTACCATAACAAAACCATTTTATGTTTCATACTTATAGAAGACACTGGTTTCCATTCAAACCAGTACAATTATAACCATTAAATACATTAGAATTTCTATGACGGTTTTAGTTTTCAATAGGGCGTCACGAGGAACTATTGCTATAATAATACTTATAATAATTCAAACAGTGAGCGTTAATTACAAAGTCAATAAAATACAGTCACTTATAGATTTGTTTTAAAACTTCAACCTGGTCTCATTTTGGTCTTGACCGCTTTCTTCAATCTTTTCTTGTAGAGAACAGCGAAGATGACCGTTGCAGTCGCAGCGAGCAGAATTCCCACAGGCACCATGGCTACGAGTAAAGATATCTCTGTGAAGTGTGAGGTCATCGGATCTGATCACAAGAGAGGGAAAAGCACATCAATACAACAGCTTTAAAGGAATGCTTGCTGGCACGTTGCTCCATCACATGTAGTTTAGCATTTGACCATTACATGATTACTGCTAAAGCCGAGAGGCGTTGAAGGTAAAGTCAATTTAGATGTAAATTAGCTGTGGTGTTTTGAATGGTCATTGATAAATACCTTCATTGTTGTGTTGAACAACAACAACAACAAAAGATTTCCTTACAGCATCCACGACATTGGCCCAATCTAAAAAAGGGACAAAATAACATTAAATATATATTTTGATAGACTATGGATCAGACTTTATCATTACGTCTAATTGACAATTTCATTTTACAGTACACTATCCAAAACAGAAGAAAGAGACTCACCTCACAGGTGTAGTTTGTTCCGGCTCTGAGATTCTGTAAGCGATATGTGTGATGGGTTTTGTTACGAGCGAAATCCTGGGACAGTGACAAGAAAAAACATTTGAACCATATTATGTGAACTACAATTCATTTTGATCTTATTATTTTTTAAAAGGTGTATTAAACGCACTGGTTCAATGTTTGTGTAGTTTCGTAGCCCGCCTCCAAAGCACGATGAGAAATAGTGACGGATTTTAAAGTTCTCAGGTGCAAGGTTAAAGGTCACAAAAATGTCTTGGTTCTCCTGGTGGACTTCAACATATCTAGGATACCAGTCTGTAGATTTTAAGAACAGAAATAAACAGGTGGACAGAATTATTTGTACGCTGATTACAAAGCGTGACAACTAGCCCCGGACAACCCATGCCATAAATAATACATTTGTAGACAGATTAGCGAACAAATTCAAGCTCACCATTTTTACACTCTTCTAGGCCATTTTTTTCTGGACAAGCTGAAAAGAAACAGAAGCATTTTCAGGTGTTTTCAGATGATGGAGAGCTCCGTGAATTGCAGATTTGTATAGTACAGAGTTGAAAGAGAAATTGTGGCATCTTACTGCGTGTAAAAAACTCTTTCTTCTGATAAAACCGGTGCCACTGTTCAGGGACGGGCAGCGCCATGATAGTCACCACATATCTGGTATCCAATGAAGACGTGTAAAAGGGTCTGAATAATAAACCTATAAAACCATTAAGAACATGTTTTACAGGTTTCATATGACTGGTTCGTGAACTAACATGTCAATGAGTACAAATGATGCACTAAATCAATGTCATGATTTGCGTCAGTATTACAGCGAACATTACCTGGGGCCTGTTTCAGAAAGAAGGTTTAGAGAAAACTCTTAGTGTATTAACCCTAAAATAAGGTAAACTCTGTTGGTTGAACCTCCTTCTTGAAACGGGCACATTTCATGAAACATGTTCTAACAGATTCCAATCAATAAACATACCATTTTGGCGTGTGCATGGGTGAGAGACAAGTTATTACGCAGGAGAAACAGTTGACAAGAAATTTGAGATCCACCAAGAGCCTGCAGGTTGACTTGGAAGCCGCGTAAGAATGCGATACCTGCAGCAAATAACAATCGATCAGTAGTTATGCTTTATCTGAAACAGAGAACCATTCAGTCAAAGGTTCTTTAAAAAACATAAGCCTATCTTTTTTAATCTGAAGAGCCCTTGTCGCCACAAAGAGCCTTTTGTGAAACGTCTTGACAACCACAAAAAGGTTCTTCTATGCCATCGAGAAGCCCCTTCGTTTGAGTTTGAGCTTCCAGCCTAAATTATATACCAATAAATACAACACTAAATTGGTGTAAATCTTTCTTTACCGTATTGGCTTGGGTTCCATGACACCGTAATGGCATCAAATGTAGGATCTTGATGGTTTTCAAACTCAATCTGAATATTGCGCGGTGCATCAACATAATGCAGACAGACTTCAGGGGTGTCCTGGCCTAGAAAGAGTGACAGGGCCAAGGAACGCAACCTGGCCAAGAAGAGAAATTACCACACAATGTGCAAATAACTATTGGGTGATGTCATCAGGCGATATAAATCATGCATTGTGCTTTTAAGAAGAAAAGGAAACAGTGCTGAAAAAACAGTTGAAGCAATACATTTACATTTAGTCATTTAGCGCTTTTATCCAAAGCGACTTACAAAGAGTTTAGGGAGAAATAATAAAGGAGCCATAATACAGTAGGTGCCAATACAAAGTTACTGGTTTCAACAAAAGCTAGACCACTTCCTGTTGAGAGAAAGGGTTAGTGGGTTTTTTCTCTTCATTTGTCTGTCAAGCAATAAAACAAGGACACCTGCAGATTCTTCCCTCAAGGCCATTACTTTCATTGGAGTTACCTAATGTGTAGTAAGCGTGTCACATGCATTTTAAAGGTAAAAAAGCGTCTTATGTTGAAGAGAAAAAAACAATTATTTGTCAAACAATCTAACGTACGATACAAATCATGTGCCACATGCTCTTGTATCCAGTAAAGGAAGACTGTCATACCAAGAAAAATCACATTGTCCAACATCCCAGTGACTGGTAGGATGAGGTGGGCAATGTACATAAGCATCAAATGTAGGATCTTGATGGTTTTCAAACTCAATCTGAATATTGCGCTGCATAATGCAGACAGACTTCAGGGGTGTCCTGGCCTAGAAAAGAGTGACAGGGCCAAGGAACGCAACCTGGCCAAGAAGAGAAATTACCACACAATGTGCAAATAACTATTGGGTGATGTCATCAGGCGATATAAATCATGCATTGTTTAAAAGAAAAGGAAACAGTGCTGAAAAAACAGTTGAAGCAATACATTTACATTTAGTCATTTAGCGCTTTTATCCAAAGCGACTTACAAAGAGTTTAGGGAGAAATAATAAAGGAGCCATAATACAGTAGGTGCCAATACAAAGTTACTGGTTTCAACAAAAGCTAGACCACTTCCTGTTGAGAGAAAGGGTTAGTGGGTTTTTTCTCTTCATGTCAAGCAATAAAACAAGGACACCTGCAGATTCTTCCCTCAAGGCCATTACTTTCATTGGAGTTACCTAATGTGTAGTAAGCGTGTCACATGCATTTTAAAGGTAAAAAAGCGTCTTATGTTGAAGAGAAAAAAACAATTATTTGTCAAACAATCTAACGTACGATACAAATCATGTGCCACATGCTCTTCAACAGACAGAGAAACTTAATGAAAACATCCAGTAAAGGATTATAATTAAGACTGTCATCAAAAACATGTCTAGATTATAATTTGGCACAAGATAAATGAAGCGTTTGCTGGAATGGCTTCAATCGATTACATTGTCCAACATCTTGTTTTAATGGAGCTACAGTAGAGGAAGTTCAACTGAGGCGAGTATTCATTTTACACCATGTGCGAGACATTCTCCCCGTAAATCTGTTAGTATGACACAATTATGAGTTAACTAACACAAACTCAACTTTACTACACGTCAATACTGATCCCTCTGACATGATTCTTTAAATGCTTTATCTTTTAGTAATAGCCTACAGTGCACGGTTCACAAAACTTTAAGCAAGTTTTTTTAAAGAAATAAAAAAACACTAAACATAGTTCTTGAGAAATTAGGAAACATGGAAGAGTGTTGAGAAGAGGTTTTGATGGTAACGTAAATGCACGTCATGACACACATAAATTATAATGTATTAGCCTTATTTCACCAACTGGACTTTTACTTACTTCCAAATATGCTGGTAGATAACTGAACATCGTCTGCTGTTATTCTGCAGTATTCACATTCTGGGTCTCCCTGAAAATACATAACCACACAATGTGCCAGCGTGTCTCTGTATGTCCGTGAATCTAGTCCAGGTCCTCTTCTTTTACATGATATGCTGCACTGTAACAAAGTACAATCTAAACTAATTTATACATGTTAAGTGTTAAAGGAACAGTTCGCCAAATATGAAAAACTCTGTCATCATTTACTCAACCTCTAGTTGTTTCAAATCTGTATTGATTTCTTTGTTCTGATGAACACAGAGAAAGATATTTGGAAGAATGCTTGTAACCAAACAGTTGACCATTGAAAAAAAAAAAAAAATCTTTGTATATTTCTTTATGTGGAACACAAAAGAAGATATTTTGAAGAATGTAGGAAAGCAAACAGTTCTGGGGCACTTTTGACCACCATTGTCATTTTTCCTACCATCTGAGTCAATTGTGGCCAAGGACTGTCTGGTTATAAGCATTCTTCCAAATATCTTTCTCTGTGTTCATCAGAACAAAGACATTTATACAGATTTGGAAACAACTAGAGGTTGAGTAAATGATGACAGAAACTGTCCCTTAAATCACTTAATTAAATATTTTGAATTCACTTTATGTAGTTTACTAAATTGTTATGAGACATTAAGGATTTGGGCGGTCGCAAAATGCCATATTAACCATAATTATTGATATAATGGTAATAATACACATAAGGTCAATTATTCAGCAGCTATTTAAAATTTTGTCACAAGAGCTACATTGGTTATTAACTCTTTCTCTCTGCTTTGCTACACATATTTTGAGTAAATAAATATCAGTAATGATACCGATATCATAAGTTTTTCCAGCCACATTAATTGTGTAGTAAAAATCTGTGTAGAGACAAAACCGGTGCATGCCGTTATGAAAGCAAGAGTAAAGACATAACAAGTACAATAGTAATCGTTGTCAAAAACATATATTGTTACGACATTAACATTTTCTGTGACCTCGGTCTACCAGTTCTAGTAAACCTACCTTTTATGAATTATACTGTGGCATAGTAAAAATATCAGAAACTAATGTAAAAACAGTGATAAGAGTAACCCATGGCTAGACATGTTGTTGTCTTACCTGTCGGATGCATTCAAGCGTGCAGCTCTGAGGTCTATAGGCCACTTGTTCAACACTGGCACCAAAACACAAAATGACCAACGCAAGAAGGTCCGCTGTCAGTGTTGGCCACATACTGTTTCCATTTACTTGCCCGAAAAACCTGCTTCAAACCATCGTACAGCTACGTCCTTGAAGCACATATGCTTTCTGTGGTCTCTTTAGGAAAAATTTAAAGCAGGAGGGCGGAAACAAGCGAGCAGGAGGGGGACAAACACCAGGCCAGGGTGTGGTGGCCTGAGGGAAAGCCATCAAACTGACGCTCTTAAATCCATCAGTTCTGCAGCAAGTTAAACCAGATTTACTTGCTGACAGGACCCTGCCGTTTTGGCTTAAAAAATAACTGTGTGAAGAGAATAATGATCCATTTACACCACTGTGTATTTTTACAGATGGCCAAAACCAACACCCCACACATGTCAAAACAAGAGTTGTGTACATACAATTATTCAGAGGAATTGATGTCCAACGTTGATTTATTAACATTCTAATGGCACGTATTTCCCAAAAACTACAAATCTGTCCAAAGATAAACAAACACCAATGATCTTCAAAAGCAGTTGTAGTTGAGGTTGAGCAATCCTGCAGGAATGTGGAAATACACTTTTCATTTTGCCAAACATCCTTCAACTGGAAATTATGACAAGGAGTATTTAGCATTTATTAGGTAGAAGGTATGTTGGACTTGATTTTCAAACAATTCTTACAGGTTTCATGTTGCTTATGCATGGAGTCGTGTGTTTTCTTCCTACTAAATGTCATGACAAATAATAAACACAACTCTTGAAATTGGCTCTAACATCTTTATACTTGTATAAAATAAAAATCCACAAGAGGACAGACTCTGAGGTACACGCTGCCTGGTGTGAAAATGAACAAAACATATACAATGTTTCTCCAGACGTCTTGTAGAGTAGCATCTCATCGAATCTAAGAAGAAACATAACAGATACAAAACATTAATAAAAAACAAACTGCACGCATGCCTAAATATGATCTTAAATCCCATAGATTTAAACTGGACGAAACATATACTGATTTCCAATGTGTACATCTTGTTTTCATTTAAGGGAAAGAGGTTCCTATTTTCAGTTTGGATAGTTGATGACCCTGTCCCTTCAATTCCACACATCTAGGTTAAAGAGCCTGTTTCACATTTCCTTCCACTCAACATGGTGCTAGGGGCAAACTTTCTTAGACTTTCATGTCCATATTTATCTCTGTTTAACATACAGGGTCATGCAAAGACAATTACAGTCAAGATGTTTGTCATAAAACTAAAAGATTTTCAAAGGCACGGCTGTCGTTTTGACGAATCTGCTTGTCACTCTTTAAGGATTTATTGTGAAGAACACTGAATTTCAGTTCTCAGCCTGCAGATACTCACTGTGTATTTGTCCCATTTCTTCTCAGGGTCATAAGGCTCCCAGCGGCTGGCGGGGAAGATGTGTTTGTTTTTCTCGTACCAGCTCCTCAGCACGACTTTTCCTGCATGAGACTGAAAGACAACAGAGTTTTGGGTTGACTTTTCTTTACATTGTGTTAAAAAAAGCAAAGCGTTATACGCTGGACATATGGACTTTTCGGTGGCCTGAATAAACTATGAACATGCTCAAAATGATGGCGATGTCTCAATCGCTTCAGCATCTTACCTCGTCCTTCTCAACGGTAGCATCGTTCACCAGTCGAATATCTTCATGCACGTCAAAATTAAATAGTGGTCCTAAAAAAAAAAGTAAGAGCTCATTTCAGCCACGAACAGATAAACAAAACAGGAAAACACTGTGTTTTAACACAGTCAAACTATGTGGACAGTAACGCAGCAGAATCTCGTGTCACGCTACACATGGAGCTTGTTTGTGCCAGAAGAAATACTCACCACTTTTGCCTCTTGCCTTTGTCACGATGAAGTCATAAAAACTGTGGTGCTGGAGACACATAAGAAAGTTAATAGATTCAATATTAGATGAACTACAAACTTTCCTTTTAGAGAAACACATAGCTTCATAATCATGAAATGATCGTTTACTAATGTCTGGTAAAACATTTAATATGAATTCACTGTAAATCTACTTACATGTGGGATAATCAAATCTTCTTTAATGTACATTAAATGTTCCACTCCTGCCGACCTGAGCAACAAAAACAGAGCTTTGACATTATTAAAGAGTTGATAATAGATCAATATATCCAAATGTCTGTAACATAAGACATCTTTAGCGGCCTTTAATTTGATGAGAGTTGATCCCGATCCAAGACATTACTGCACACCTGAAATTCATTTATGCCTTTGAACCCTTAAACATAATTTCACTGTTCGATTTCTTTTTACAAACACGTGCATAAAAGCTACTATTACCCAAAATATATGATACACATCTTTTTCAGATTTTGTTTAGTTTTCACCACTGAATGGTTTTTACCTCAACTCACTGAAGTCTTTTCTCAAAACTTCCAGAGCCCTCTGGAGAAACTGCTGCATTGTGTTGCCTTTCTTCATCTACACACACACACAATTGAGCACATATTTCAGAAACATTGCATACATAACATGCATAACAACACAACACGACTGCATTTAAAACAATTTGCACAGTGTTCAAAAGAATAAACCATGCGTGCGTCTGTGGTGTAGTGTACCTTGACGGTTTTTCGATGCCCTGAACCATCCCAGTAGCTGAAAGTGATTTCAATTTCTTCACCTGAATAAAAAGACCAGAAAAACAACACAAGGCTTAAAATAAACAAACGCTTAATTAAAAAAGTGGTTAAAATCCAGTTAAATAACTCCAAATATGACTGCACGTTTGGCCAGATTCAAATATTACACATAAGACATTCAGCATCACTGCTCTCTCTTATAACATAACATCTTACTTTTGATCTTCTCCTGTTTTCTCTCCCATTCTTGTCTGAATTCCTCTCTTAGACGATTCTCATCTTCCTAAAACACACATTTTCACAGTTAAAAAATATCTGAGTTTTGATTCATGTGTTGAAATATTCCAAAAATGTTGGTGGCGGGACATATCAAGGGTGTGTCATTATAAAAAAAGTTGCTATTTTCAGTTAGCTGAAGGTGGTATTTAGGAATGAGAGAAAACTAAAACCGAAGCCACGATGAATATCAATGAATTGAAAGCTAAAATGTATGTTTTTTCACTTGCTGTTGGATATTAATTCAACTTGTGCACGTTAAGCAGGATTTTGTACCTCTCTGTCCCTGTCTGGCAGAAAACTGGTGTCAACATCTGGGTTCTTTCCAAGTTTTTTCTTCTTTACAGGTAAGCCTGGCAAACACAATGTCACACAATGTTTTACCCCAATTCAAAATCTGCACCGAATGACTCGTTTCATCCAAATATCAGAATTCTGTCATCATTTACTCATGCTGTTTTAAATAAGTATGGCTAAACTGTAGCGTCTGCTCAATTCTTTTTTTAGGAGCTTATATTGACAGTGCCCATACATATCTCCTCCTCAGCTTCCTCTTCAATTTCCTCTTCTTCCTCCTCCTCCTCCTCCTCCTCATCTTCTCCTTCATCCGGATTAAAGGATAAACTGGCAATCTTCCTTTTCTGCTCTTCCTTTCTTTTTTTCTCCTTCTGTTTTTCTAGTTTCCTGCATGAACAGACAAAACAAAACGCTTTAAAATCAAAACTTATTTGACAGGGATCAGAGAGAAATCAAACAGACCGGAAGGGAAGCAGTGCTGTAAAACAACAACTAAGTGGGTAAAGAAGTTATAAAAGACTCAATAAAAAAATGGAAATGTGAAAAAATTGAAAAACTGTGATATAGACATCCAAGCAAGGATAAAAAAATAAGTTAAATGGCTTACAGCTGGAGCTCTTTTGACTGCTCCTTCTTGGCAAGCTGCTTCTCGCGCTCTTTGACCAGAGCTTCCTGCTTGGCTTTCATGTCATTCAGAGTCACCAAACCTGCACAGAGAAAAACATCCATCAATCACAAAATGCTTGAAAAAGGACACATCCTCTGAACCCAAATACACGCTGACCTTCAAACAAAATCCAAGGGGGTTTCAGAGCTATGAACAGTCATCATTTCTAATGTTTACTTGCCTACAGTGCTGGACTTGAGCTCTTGCTCCACAGCATCATAGTGAGCTGAAAACTTCTTATCAATGTTGGACTTCACCATGTTGTCCTGGAATGTCAAATAAAAAGAGTTGAATCTATAACGAACATCAGAATCAAACGTCCCGAGTTTTGGGCTACATATTGAGATTGTTATAAAGAAACTAAACATAAGTTTCATTACTGTCAAACATTACAAAATACCTAACAGATCAGCAGTTGCTATACATACAAATATGATCAAATATAATACAGAGACACAACACACGGTTCTATCTGTTACAACTATAAAATACACCAAATATGCTTTATTTAAGTATGGTTATTACGTCAGAAATATAATATAGCCGTTTTTAATATAGTTTCATGAAAGCTTTAAACATTTTAATATGACTATGCTGTCTAGATACGAGACACAGCAATGACAATATGGGTTGAATATATTGTTTAATGTATACACATATAACTTATGCAGACACTATACCACACATTAAATAATAAAGGCATTTATACGGGATGGCTGAGTGTGTTTATATGTGTTTGCACGTGTTTTCTCGGTAAGTTGTGTTGTTGTGTTGTATCTCTTGCCTCCGCTATCTTCTGCTTCAGCTGCTCGAGCTGCTCTCGCTCTCTTTCACGCTTCTTCATAAGCTGCATCGCTCGTCCTCCTTCGCTCGCCGCTCCTTTATACTGCGCCATTGCTGCTCTTTAAACAGAGACTTGGAAAAAATAAATATAAAGACAACACGATGGTAAACAACGGCCGAAGACTCGACGTAAACAAACGAGAAACTTCTTGACTCAAGCAGGCGATTGTGGGTAATTAACTATGACCCCAGTACTGTTTCCGCGAAACTCTAATTTCACAATAAAAGCCATTTTTAGAATATTTAACATTTTAGAATATTTTGGTAAGTGAATACGATTGATAATAATTCCAATAAAACACTATTGTGTTAAAATTTTGAATTGAAACGTTTCAAACTTTCAAAAGCGTCGAATTTAACAAGTGTGGACTTTTAGTTTGAAAGTCCACGGAGAGAAAGAACGCTTGAGAATCTATCGACTCGATCTGCAATCGATTCACAGAACTGGACCGAGTGAGGGCTGATTTGGATTGAAATGAAGGCGGCGGTGTCCTGTGCCGGGTTTTTGCTACTATTTGTGTGGATTTCTCCAAGCAAAGCTCTTTATTTCCACATCGGAGAGACGGAGAAAAAATGTTTTATTGAAGAAATACCGGATGAAACCATGGTGATCGGTATGTTCATTGTGAAATGCTCTCTCTCTGTGATCGGTTAACGTTACCTATCGGGAAGCTGATTCAGCCAGATGGCGTTTTCACTTAGTAGCCTATTGTTTGTTGCAGTAAATGCAGTTAATGTGATTTAATTTACATGTCAATTTAAATGTGGGGGAACTATGTGCAGATTCGTACACAGCTGTCTAAATAAAATGGAGCTGTCGTTACAGTTATCATTACGATCACGGATGTGGTAGTCGCAGCATCCTGGTTGGGTACCTGAGGTACAGGTGCAACCAGTTCCGCACAGTCTGGCGTACAGCTTGGACTTATGCTTTGTTTTAGGTAATAATAAATCAATAAGACGTGGTGGCAAGTATATATATTTAAAGGTATATATCTGTCTGTAATGTGTAATGAGCCACATACTGTATATTTCCATATGGGACGTGAATTTTCTTCTCATCTAAAATAAATTCAACTGAGAAAAGCCGACAGGTTTATTTTGGTACAGATTGTTAATACCTGTGTGTTTTCTTATATTTTTGATAGCCGATCCCACAATTGTGTCATGATTTCCCGTTGTAAATGCTGATGCGCTGAACATGTCTTTTTAGGAAAATACAGAACACAGTTGTGGGATAGACAAGCTGGTTCTTTTCTGCCATCCACCCCTGGCTTGGGCATGCATGTGGAAATCAAAGATCCAGAATCTAAGGTACACTTATATTGATTTTTAATCATATCTCGTTTCGCGTATTGTATACGCTGATATATTTCAAAAAGCATAACGTATATATCATTCCTTTCTGTCTATCAGATCATACTGTCTCGTCAGTATGGTTCAGACGGCCGTTTCACCTTCACGTCACACACACCAGGCGAGCATCAAATCTGCCTCCACTCCAACTCCACCAAGATGCCACTGTTTGCTGGTGGAAAGCTGGTATGTTTTTAAGTACAGAAGAGCGCCTTGTATGTTTAACTCGAAAAAGTACAATACAGAAAGGCATAAAATAGAATCATATTTAGGATGCTGGTATATCTGTCCTGTAGAGAGTACACCTGGACATTCAGGTTGGTGAGCACACCAATAACTACCCAGAGATCGCAGCCAAAGACAAACTGACCGAGCTGCAGCTAAGAGCCCGACAACTTTTAGACCAGGTGGAACAAATTCAAAAGGAGCAGAACTACCAGAGGGTGAGTCTAGAGTGAGTCTACGTTTGATCTGAGTTTCAAGATGCATTTGACAGTGAGATTTCATTCTGCAGTACCGCGAGGAACGCTTCCGCATGACCAGCGAGAGCACAAACCAGCGGGTTCTCTGGTGGTCCATCGCTCAGACCATCAATCCTCATCATCACCGGCATCTGGCAAATGAGACATCTCAAGAGCTTCTTTGAAGCCAAAAAGCTGGTCTAAACAGCACATGGACTTACAGAGACACCAGCTCAAGTCACATTCATCACCAGTTTGTTTCTAAAGCATGAATATGCTCAACACGTCATTCCATTGTTTTCCTTTTAAATGCATTACAGTCCAGAATCACGTTGAAGACATACAGGAATGAGTCTCAAAAAAGGACATTTAGCCACAAGTTGATATTGAATAAGTCTTTAACATGCCTTATGAGGTATTAACACCTAAAAATCATTATCCTATTGTGATTAGAAAGAAGAGTATCTTATGACTTTCATTCTGCGTGCATGGTCATTAAGGTTGATTTTATTACTGATAAAGTGAAGAAATATGCTAATTATTGCAACATTTCTTTCCTTTTTAAAAATGTATATATTGAGGCACATTGAAGTTTTTGACATGTCTATGTGGCTTCATATTTGTGCTGTTTTGGGAAACCTCTCTAGTGGTAACTCTTCGTTCTGCTCTTTAGAACAAACATAAACCAACATTTTAGGGACTTTCTTTGGGTTTACAAAACGATTTGTTTCTTCTAATTGTTCTATTTCTGTTTCATGTTGTGATTTATTTATTTACTGGACTGTCCGTTTTGAATTTAATTTCAGGAAACTGGAATTTCTGTCATTTAATGGAGAAAATAAACCAGGTTTTTAGGGTTCTGATTCAGTCTCCATATTGTATGTTGTTTCTTGGAATGGAACTGTTTCTGGTTCAGAGAGTGCACACAGAATAACACAAATCCGTGTGGTCTTGTACTTTTTGTAAAAATATATACTTTGATACTTTTCAAAAACAAAATTTAGACAATGTAAATTGCTTATTTAAACAGTATCCTAAACCTGGTCTTTAAACCTCTACATATCACACAAAAATATTTCATTTCCTTTATTACCCACCTTACCTAACTCAAATATTTATGTACAACCACCTATTGACAAGATACAACAATATTAATCTTTGACACAACACACATGGGGTGTTAGTTTCCATTTTGCTTTCACAATCAACCACAAACAATAAAATATCGTTAGTTTGACAACACCATTCAAAATGATGAAAAAATATGAGATAACCTCTAAACAAACATTTCAAATGCAGCACAATCTCTCTCCTTGCATAGTAAAATACCAAAGACCTTCAGCTTTCCTTAAACTCTAGAAACACTTTAGTCTTTAATCTTGCACTTCCATCTTTTCTTCACTCCACTGCATGTTTATTTCTGCTCCTTGACCTAAAATTCAATGTTGATTAGTGCTCAATACGAATAGCTATGTTTAGTATGACATGGAGCTACTAAATTAATTACAGCATAGTACCACACATACACGCACACGTCAGTCCTGAAACAAGTCACTGACACCATTCACAGCAACAAGAGGATACAGAATACTATACATGTTATTTATATCATTTACAAATAGGTTTTCACTAGTAACACTTTACAGTAATGCTCAATTCTTTAATATCGGTTCATGATCATTTATAAACGCACTAATGCTCATTTGTGCTTGATCATAACACACATTATTTCAGTAGTGTGAAAGGTGAAAAACAGATTAGGTAGAAAGTAATTTAGTTATTATTCATTGCTATTTAACTGCATAAACTAATGTTAATAACTGAACCTTAGCGTAAAGTGTTGCCCTTTCACTGACACTTTCTGCGCAGACACAGTACACAAATGAAACAATATACAAACACTAAAATATACCTACACAACAAAAAGAAAACCTGTTGTTTTACTCAGATGTCAGGCGATTTTAACTATTTACTCTACTCAACTGAAATGACGCCTCACATGATTAGGTGATCACCTCTAAACAATGAATCAGCTACAAATTGGCACAACAAAACCAAACACGTGCTGACCCTGTATCGAAACACGAAAGCAAGGTTGAGAACTTTTGCAAAGGTGGGCGAATATTTCTAAAGATCTTTTGATAATAAACCACCATCAGGAAGTTAATTTCGGGTTGAATTGGTCAAATGACACTTTTCATTAATCTCGCTAGTTGTTTCACCTCAGAAGACCAGGTCAGTAGCGATAGTTAAGACACATTAATGGCTTTTGACTGGTAAATGGTGAGGCCAGTCATTGGGAAAGTGTTCCCGGTTTCAGTTCAGTAATCTTTTTTTTCCAATCAATTTTCATTGCTCTGTAACGGTCAGTCGGTCCATTTTTCTGGCTGCTTCCTCACATACAACCTTTGGCTTTTTCTCTGGACTGGGGCTTGGGGTGTTGGGATATTCCCGAGTGCCAAAAATAGTGCTTCCGACGCGGACATTGGTGGATCCAACCTCAATCTAAATAAAGAAACATTGTAAATTCATCGCAAGCAAATGATTCAATAAATGGGAGAAAATCTATAGTGCTTACAATTCTAATCCAAAATACAACTTTTTAATCAAACTATAGCCATCTCAGAAAAATAAAGAGGCATAAAATAAATCACGCTCTATAATATGCACTTTCACGTGGTCGTGGAAGGTTTTCGTGTTGACTTTATAAAGCAGAAATAAAGAGGCACCTACCGCATGTTCAAAGTCAGTGGACATGCCCATACTGAGCTCAATCTTATCCACTGGCATCTTAAGACTCTCACAAACCTCTTCACGATGTTTCAAAAGCATCTACAAGCAAAGGACACATTCATTTACAGTTCACAAACCATCTCTTAAAATATGTAATGCTAGCTGGAGTGACGATGTGCATCTGACGTACCTGGAAGTCAGGGTTGGGGCCGTCACTGAGGTCATAACCATACCGGCCAATCGTCATGAGTCCAGCGAAGTCAAGAGCAGGACACTGAGATACAATGTGTTTGACTGTGTTTACAGTCTCATCAGGGGACAGGCCGTGTTTACCTGATGAAACACGTCATGGTCAGAGAGAGTCATGCTGAGGTTTGGTGAAAACTTGGTTATGTGATACACTAGGAAAATATCTAACCCAGAAATCTAAGTTAGAAACAAAGAACATCCATACTGTGAGATCGCAACTACGAAAGCTGACCAAACAACATCTGAGCCTTTGATATGGGCTTATTTCATTAGAACATTGTGTAACAAGAAAAGAGTCCAACAGCGATTCTCCACTTTTTGTTAAACAAAGAAGATCTTGATTATCTAAATACAGAGCATCTGTAATCGGGTTCATATCTTTTTCCAGATGTGTGAAAAAAAATCTCTACTTAGATATGATGTTAACACTTACTTCCCTCTCCACTGGTGTTTATCTGGACCATAATCTTTAACCACTGTGTGTTGGCAGCTCTCAGCTTTTGCCACGAGCTGTTGACTCTTTCAGCCAGTTTAATAGAGTCAACCGTCTCCACCATATACAGGTTTGGAACACCTGCGATTAAACACAATCAACGAGTCACCACGACGGAATTTGCTAATAAAACATTTATTTCCATTGACTTTTGTTATGCGGCTTTGCTTACCCAGGAGTTTGTTGACATTATTCTTTTGTAGATGACCAATGAAATGCCACTTTATTTCAGGACACGATGACAAAATCTACAAAAAAAAAGACGACGGCATAATATCAGTCAAGCGGTCTGATCATACAAAAACAACCGGTTCGTCTGACTGTAATACCTGTGGATGGGAAGCTTTTTCCACGAGTTCATTTACCTGAAACAAAAATCATAATGAATCAATAAGATTTGAATTCCTTTTAGGTCCGTACCCCAGAATGTTATGAGTTATTCTCACATAATTCTCTCCAAAGTTTCGTTGTCCGTGCTTGTAAGCCTCCACCACCATCTCTGCAGGTTTGGTCTTGCTGACCGCCACCAGTCGAGGGGCTATGCATGGTAACGTCTGAAAGAGTTAAAGACATAATAAAAGTCAACTTTGTTTACTCGAGCATCTTAAATACTCTATTTCGACAAACTTTAAACCATGACAAAGAAATGTAAAGCATTAAAATACACAATACATGGAAAATAACACATTCTGACACAATAAATGCTTAACTTGGCATTTGAAGCCCTACTTGGATTCTCACACTTGCAAACGCACACACATGTCATGCACGATTTGCTGGGTCGTGACTACTGCAAACCGCGGTATTCCACGCCACATGTATTCAATGACAGCGAAATATTTTAAAGCAGACACGACGAGTCCCAAACGGACAATTATTCGCTACGTTATATAATCAACTGTCAACGACTCGCGTGCTTTATTAAGCCTGTCTATGTGTAAAGGTTGAAAAGATTACATAACCCACCGTAAAAACGCGTTGTTCGAGGAGCCGCGAGTTTGTTTTAGGGCGTTTTAAAAGCGCATAGTTTCCTCAAACACAACCTGTCAGAAAGAGATTATAAACTTACCTTCGGACGACGGGAAACCGCTTGATTTACCCGGTCAACCACCGCCTGCACTTTCTTACCAACCTCCTCCGACATTACTACTCTCCACATACCCTCAATGCGGGAGCGCACCAAAGCAGCCGATCAGCGTCACTGACGCTTCCGGACAAAATAAAAGTCCTGATAACCAGCGTTAAAAAAACACAATCGCCAAAATAAGAGTTACCTTTAAAATAAATGCATTGAATAAAATCCTCAATGTGTGAAATCACACCCTTTTCCCTATGAAATTAGACAAAAACTAAATTAGTTGAAAATAATGCGTGAACACATTTGTAACAATTGAAAAATTGGCTGGTTGTCTTCTTCATAAAAGTAAGCAGATATGACAGCTCCAGTGTTTGCATATGTGCTAAAGCCATAAAACATCAGATGAAAAAGGGGAGGTCAACTGCTAGTTCATATTTACCCCCGCTTTAGAAATACAAAGTATTTTTCTACATTAAAAGCCCTGCTTTTATTAGTCTTAAAATATGTAACATAACGGTTGACCAGAGTCAATTTAGAATAAAATATCATTACAATAATCTATGTCAGGCTTTACCCACGGCGACCGTCACTAAATTGTCGACCACTGAGTTTTTAGTTAACCTTCCGTAGTGAATGTTAACAGCTTCTAAAAACAAAGCCACGTGAAGGAAGAAAAACACATTAAAATCATCACATTACCGTCACTTTATTCACAAAAAATTATGATTTGTGCACAACTTTCTACAGACATAGGAAATAATATAAAAACAAACAAAACAGGCATTTATTAAACACAAAAATGGTTGTTGCGTTAATATCCGGTCTTTTTGTAAAAAATTTGCTGGCTGGAGACAAAAAAAAAAATCAGGAAAAGAAAGTGGTCACTTTCTTCAAACTCGTTCTAGAGCCTCCAACATGATTATACTGTTTCCTCTGATCACCTGAAAAAAACAATACAGAAGACAATTCAGACACACACAAAGACATTGCACACTGGTCTGTTAAAAAGAATGTGGTTTTTCCAAAACACCTCTCACATAGTACAAAACTACAACAAGATTAACCAAAACCTAGTCTCAGCCTCAGACACTCAGGCTTAGCGAGACTAACCAAAACCCAACCAATTAATTCTTATTAGAAAATAACTTAATTCAATTTAGTGGTTGCATTAATGCACTAAATACATGAAATGATCTAATTATGGCGAACGATTGATGTGATTATTTTGTCTATATAACAGAAAAACAGAGTATAATATAATGCAATATATAACAGCTCATAGTTTTGTAACACCGGGCATGGTATGAGAATTGTGTCTGGGGTTACTCGACGTAACCTTGGTTCCCTGAGAGTTGGGAACAAGACATTGGCTTTGTGTTTTGTGCCAGTCTGTTGTTATACTGACCACCATGCCAATGGTGTTCATCTGTCCTCCAGGAGCCATTTCAATAGAATCATCCACTACCAGATTCATGAAGGGATCAAACCCTCGCAAGATGCCCTGAACATGACGACCACCGTTTAGCTTCACTAAAAACAAACATAAAAACACAATTAAAATCTGCTCGAGTTATTTATGATGGACAAAATAGGCTATTATACAGTTACCTGGACAAATATTTTATATTACTATACAGAACAATACAGTGGTTCTTAAATCCATGTATTTAACATTATGCAATAACATACAGTTTAGGGATGTATAATAAATGATTAGAAAATGAAATACAAATAGTTTGCTTATAATAAGCTTGTGCATTTTACTTACGTGAAAGCTTCTTGTCCATAAACCTAAAACGCAAGAAAGAGACATTATATTGTGTATTGACTTATGAAGTTTAAGCATAAACTTTAACGTGTTTTAATTACATCCCAACAGTTCCTTTGCAACAAATAAAACTGATACAGTAGATATGGTTACACTTTCACCGGCCACAGCAGTGAATTACCGCTAATGTTCAATTAAATCACTTTACTAAAGCTATTATGAAGATTTCTACTAAACGTTTGAAAATACTCACTTTTTCAGCTCGGGTGGATGTGCTTTGCTCATGTTTATTTAGTTGGATCGAACAATTTTGTAGAACAAAAACGTTCGAAACACGTTTCAAACAATGTATGAGAAGAGTGCGTAAAGAACAGGAAGTGGCGTAAGCCGCGGGTTTATTTTGTAGACGCGATCCGCAACATCGCCCCCTGCTGTTTCGAAGTCTGAACTTCAGTCACGTTAGAGTAATCGAGTTCATGCGGATAGTCATCTTTTATTAGAAATATTACAATAAATTAAACATAGTTGATGTAATAAAAATACGGAGTAAATTGTATCTTTATTAACTGATTTAAAAAGGAGAAATAGGCTGTTGAATGTGTGTGGAATAAAGCCCAGTGGATCATTTTATGTTTTATTATTAAAAAAAAACACCATCTACAGACACCTTCATGACCTTTTTACCAAATTTATTGAAAAACAGTATTTATGCAATAAGTGTACATATGACAAGTAAAAACACACAGTTCACACAGGAGGTAGCTGCAGGCAAAAACATAATGCAAGCCATAAAGTACAGTGTTGAAAGACAATGTGGCGGATTCAGTTTGGTGAATCCGGCCCAATGTTTACTCCCAAAAAAGATTAGTGCAATTAAATATTTTGACAAACATTGGAACCTGAAGTCTATTTGGTGCTGGTTAAATGTTAGTACAGCAGAAGCGTGACATACAGAATTAGTGACAAGTTATTTGGTTGAGAAAATAAAAAAATATACAGTCGTAGCAGAAATGATTACTTATTTGTTCTTGTTGACAGATTCTTTAAACAGCACACGTTCGTATATTTCAGCGGTATACGGAGTCATTTTTATTTCTTATAAGTCATATCAGGATATCAGACGTTAAATCTAATTTTCTAAATGATAAAATCACAAAAAAATCCAAAACCACAAAAAATCAAGTCTTCAATCCAGAAGATGCTAAATCTGAAATAATATCTGTAATATTTGGTCTCGCAGGCTGAAATATATATGCATGTAGATAACACGCGCATAAATCGTTTCACACTTAAATCACAAAATGTGTTGAAGAATGGAATGCAAACACCGCATAGAATCATCTGACAATGGACATTACACAAACTATTGAAACAAAAGGTAGTTTAATAAAAATGCTGAAACATATCAGTAGCCAAGTACAGATCCAGAGATATGCATCCTACTCGCAACAAATCATTTGCTGGTTTCAGGTTTTAGTAAGAAAACAAACCTTGCTTGACAAAAGAATGTGTCTGAAAGAAAATGTCTTCACAGTAATACAATAGACACATTATTTAGATAAACATTAATCCTGATCACGTGGCAAGTAAAAGTGGTATAACCAGGTACCCGTATCAGAAAAAATACAACTGGCTATTTCGGACTATTCTCGATTTCTCTGGCACTTGGGTGAAGTGTTTTTGCATGATATGACATGTGTTGACAGAGCTGTTATTCAGGAAGCCCAGGACAAATCTGCAGGTCTGCCAACATAAGGACATCACAGTATATCAAATAATAATGTAATTCCTGATATTTTCATGCACCTGTGCATTAGATGGACCTTTTATCAATCGCTGAGCAGATCTTCATCTTCCTCACTTTCACGAATCAGATGCTTCTGGCAGTGCTCTAAGAAGGTCTCTAGGGCTATGAAAGCCTCCGCACAGGGCACACAGTGATAGACATTCTTCTCACAAACTTCTGGGATCTCAGAGAGAGTTATCCCACCTGTACACACACTACAGCACCTACACGTGCCTGCTGGTTGAGGAACCTTCTCATGGGCTTTCAGCACAGCTCGGGACCGATCTCCTGTTTCAACCTCTTTCTTCCGTCAAAGCCGGCTGAATTTTCCTCTGCCTTCCTCTCTTTGGTTTACCATCCTTGAGTAATGTGGAGCCTTTAACCGCCTTTGGCTTCAACCCAGCTTTGGCTGTTTTGCTGGTGAGGGCGAGGTGGGCCTGATGGTGAGCGCTGTAGTGCTTGAAATGCGCCCAGCGAGTCAAATGGTGCAGGAAGACTTTTCCGCAGTGAAGGCAGGGATACGTCTCGCCCCTCTGCCTTCGCCTGGTGGTTTCTCGCCTGGAGTTTCTCTGCGGTTTGGCGATTATGTTCTCTCGTCGGTGTTCCTCCTCCCTGTGCAGGTAAAGTAAGGACGTCTGGGGGAAAACCTTGTCACAGGAACGGCACTGAAACTTTTTCGAGGACCCCGTCTTTTTCTTGTGAAAATTACGCGTGTGGCTGGCGAGTCCCGCAGCCGAGCGGAACGTTCGGGGACACAAAGTGCACGCGGAAAGGAGAAACCCTGGTACAGGTGGAAGACGGAGGCGAGGAGGTGTAGGAGGCGGTCGGACTAGCCGCTGGAGAGGATGGGTTGAGAGGAACGGGCTGACATTCTCCAGCCTGCTGGTGGTACAGCAACTCCTGCTTGTGGCCGAAGGCTAGTCCGCATGGGGCGCACACATAAGGACTGTTGTCATTCTCAAAAAAAGGCTCTTCTGAGAAAAAGGCACCCAGAGGTTCAGCCCCACAGGTAGGGCAAGGACAACCCCATTGAGGTTCGCCACTGCACGCCTGGCATGTGGAAGACGAATCGGGGCACTTGTGTAGCTGTAAACTGGAGAGCAAAGCAAACTTTTGGCCACATCGCTGACAGCAGTGGGGCTTTTCCAGGGCGTGCTCTCTTTCCTGGTGAGCCACCAGACTGTCCAGGTCGGGGAACGTCTGGCCGCAGTCTTTGCAGATGGAGGATGAAGGCTGTTGCTGTTTGGGTTTGTACTGAAAGTGACTGATCAGTTCAGCCAGTCTGGATAAGCTGGTGGCTACAGGCCTAGGCTGAGTAAACATCTGGTCATCTTGTGTTTCATACCGGTTGAAAGGCAACGAATCCATAATAATCCCGCTAGAAAGACCAAAAAGAAACAAAGAAATCAATCAAAATGATGCCAATGTTTAAGTGGTAGTCACCTCATCTTACATTATATTTTCTGCATTTCATCTAGAAAAACGGGGGAAACTTCTTTGTAACACATTTGTACGATATTACATTTATACATTATCATTTTGCCTGAACTAATTATTTTTGTGGAAATAAAGAAAGATAAAAGAAAAATACATTATCTGTTCCATAGAGATCAAACTATTTTTTGTAAGTTAACCAAAGATAAGAAATAAGGAATTTAAGTTAAGAATCGGAAATTCAGACACGATAAAATGTATCAAACATAATAAAATACATGCATTATATAAAGAGTTTGGTTCCAAAATGAGATAATCATGTTTTCTATTATGTTGTCATGTTTTATTGTGTTAGTAAGCTGTACTTTCAGAGTTATTATGGCTTAAATCAAAACAAAACAACCGCAGTTTTATGATTTGAATTGGAATGCACAATAAAAAAACGTGATTTTTGACATTTTTTGTCTCTCATTTTGGAAACAATTCTTCAAATATTAATTTACTAAATACTTTGCACCCCCGGCTGCTCCGCCCCCTCTTCCGCCAAAAAAAGTATTTAAACTGCAATGCAAGAATTATTGCAACCTTAGCAACTATTAAAAATACTAAACATATGTATTAAGATATATATCAAGAATTTGTTGCAATGGAACGTATGGGCACGATCTGCTATATAATGTCAACACACACAGTACTACACAACACACACTGACACCGGAAGATTTAGCTGATGTGTTGTGTTACTGATATGCAAACTCACCCACACGAGGTCTTTGTATCGCATTCTTGTTCCTTTGACATTACAGCGAACGTTTAAGGATCCATGGACGCAAAACTGCGTGAAACTGTAAAGCAAGACGCGGAAGACTTTCAGTCACATGCGCTCCTACCAAACTTAGTTCTGGATAGGTGGTCTGAAAACTACAAATCCCACGTGTTCAGTCAGGATGATTTCTTGCCTCTTGAAGAAATATATATGAAGTCCAGAATGAAGTAAAAACGCACATACACTTTAAAATATATAATAAATATGTGTTTTATTAAAAATATATAAACATGCTATTATAAATATGTGTATGCATTATGTGAGCTTTAAAAACTTGAAGTAAAGTAATAAGACCAGCAGTCGTGTGGGACTTTTATTATGAAAACGCAGAGACTTGGACTTCTTCCGTGTAAGCGCTGATTATCGCTTCCTAGTTAGTTGGGGGGGACATTACATCAGCATTATCTATTATAATAATCTCTATACAGCACTGTCACGGCTCTTCATTCACACAGATCTGCTGCCTATGCCTATTAAGACCACATTACATCATTCAATGATACTATTTGTCATGTCTATGTCATGCGCGTCCTCCTCCGGTCCAGTTGGCGGCAGCTGCACCTGCCCGCGCAGAGCACAGCGGTGTCCCACATAGACACACACCGGCAGCTTATCTCAGGTTCACCGGTTTAACCTCGACAGGTTTCAGTAAAAGACATCGCAAGAAAAACACTATTGCGCGAAGGGATTTGACGTCAAGGTGCTGAATTTGCATATACACCGCTGGCACCCGCTCACTGTAAATCGGGCGCGGGAAATGACCGTCCTCGCCGGCTTTTTATCGTGATTGTTCGAGGCTAGTCGAGCCGTTAAGCAACACTTTACCCATATTCATTCGGGACAGATATATACATTGATGGCAGTGTCAGGAGGAGCCCGGCGGATCCCGATGGGTGTGCGCACGTTCAGCGAATTTCTGGAAATAGCGACCGTCGGCAGCCCGTTTAAACAGAGGGAGAGAATACAGCGGTGGTCCATCCGGTAACAGCACATTTACATCTCATTCAGTAACACATCAACGAACACAATGGTGTGTTATGTGATCACCTTCGCATAGGCTTGTGTGTGTGTGTCTGTGTAAGGTGTAAAATGATTGATTTACCATGGTAACCATTGATCCACAAAACACACTACTGAAAAACATCCATCAAAGAGGGCAGATGGTGTGTAATCGTTTGTTGGTGCAATGCCACTGTTTAAAGTAAATATATATGTCAATGACATTATTTTGCTATTTTTATTGGACATATTTGAATTCCATCAAAACATTGTAAAATGAAATTGTCAATGAAAAATGATTTAATAACATTTGGTTAAATCTTATGAACCATGTTTATCTTATCGATGTCCAAAACTATTGTTGTATCTGGTAACATGAGGATTCCTGACACAATTTTGGTTATTTTTCCTGTGCCGTATGTTAGACATTTGTCCTCCTGTGGGATCTTAATGACCCGTTCTCCTCGAGTTCTCTGTCCGTCTGAAGTGGATCAGACCCCCTCTCATCACAGAAGATCATTTATCAGCCTCACCAATAAGAGAAAGGAGTATTCAGAGAGGAGAATACTAGGGTAAGAATAGTTCTGACACATCTTCTGCATAACAAGTACGGCTCTTCCTGATGCACCCTGTGTTATTCTAGGGTATCTTAAAGTCACAAAGCCTCCAGGCGTGATCCTGAACAATACCCTCTTCTTTATCTTTATAGCAGTACAAATGTTTGCTTTCATCCCCCATTAGAGACAGAGTGTTGAGTTTTAAAATCGTATACAGAGGAACATATATACAAGACCAATAGAAAGGCAATATGATACGCTGAATACATAACAGTTGTAATAAAAACGAAGTACAGTCAAATAAAATGGTAAGAAAAAAGAGTGTCAAATTAATAAATAAAAGAGACGCTTGTAGGATTTGACAACGGGCATTGCTTTACTTCGTAAAAATACAGTAGTATATAAAAGTGATGTCTGGGGACAGAAAGACTTGGAAAGTATTTGTTGGAAAAAATATTTGCACAAAAGGGAATACGGGTTTTATTTGAATATACAAAAAAGGCATACAAAAATCTCACAGAAAATAAAGCATATAAATATTTGTTGATCTTCTCTTGTAGTAATATTTTATAGTCATTCTTCTGGGTTATTTTATCATAAAGAAAATCTCAAAGCTGAGCTTCAGTTTATATTCCAATTCAGCATTCATCCAAATTTGAATGCATCTTTAATAAAACATTAGAAAAAAAGTGGAGTCTTTCTACTGTACATTGCTCTATCTAAACAACATCTGCATTACACAGCTCAATGTACTTAAGTATTTATATTTTTTCTATATTTGTAAGTGTATTGTATCTTATTGTGCTTTATGCTGAAATGTCAATCATTCCTGTTCCTTGGTCTTAGGCATTCGATGCAAGAGATGTATGATGTGGTAGCCAATGTGGATGAGTACAAACACTTTGTACCGTGGTGCAAAAAGTCCCAAATAATAATGAAAAGGGCCGGTCATGCCAAAGCCCAGCTGGAAGTGGGCTTCCCTCCGGTTGTTGAGCGATACACGTCAATGATAAGCCACGTGCGTCCACATCTTGTTAAAGTAAGTCTGAGGCATACACGTAACAATTCACGTTTCTTTGTAATTGAACCCTTGACATTATTTTGTTTTTCCACATCAGGCCGTGTGTTCTGACGGGAAGCTTTTCAATCACCTGGAGACAATATGGCGGTTCAGTCCCGGTATTCCTGGTTATCCCCGCACATGCACGGTGGACTTCTCCGTAAGTGCAGTTTACAAACCATTTCTTCAGCAGCGCTTTAGGATCAATAAACTGATTGTGTCTGTAATCTCTGCTCGTCTCTCTTCCTCATATCTGCCGCTGACTTCTTCAAAGGTCTCATTCGAGTTCCGTTCGTTGATACACTCGCAGTTAGCCACTGTGTTTTTCGATGAGGTGGTGAAGCAGATGGTGGCCGCGTTCGAGCGGAGAGCGGGCAAACTGTACGGACCCGAGACGAGAATACCCAGAGAGCTGATGTTTCACGAGATCCATCAGACGTGAGCTTCACCATCACACATGGACTCAACTGAAACCCGCAATTATAGAGCTCAGTCTGTAGACTAGTATCACAAACAACACCTGTCCGGTTCACTAGTGTATATTTTATTTTAAAACAATATTTCAGCGCATCTGCAGTGTTACCCCTTAACCACACATGTGAAGGAGAGACTTTGGACACGTTGGTCTTTGTTGCCTCAAGTTTTCCTCTGTCGAGTATTTTTTTATTTTACAATATTTCTCGAGACAGGTACAGTGTCCAACTGTAAATACGTGATAAAACTGTCTATACAGAAATAATATATAGTGTATTATTATAGTAACATACTGCTTACTCGTTTTTGTCCTGCTGTGGGTTCATTGGGGCCATATTTGTCAAAGCTGTTGCTGAATTTCATTTCATCTACTTGACTATCGCTGCACTGAATTTATAACATTCAACTCAAAGGTTTGTGACTACAAACACTACTGTAAATATCAATGTGAAATGCTGTTAGTTAGTGTCATCAAATATTTCTCACTCCCCCGCACCGCAATATTTATCCCTTGCATTCTAATGAAAGTAAATGTAGAATTATATTTTGCATGCTATTGCTTCCTTGAATACATGCAAACTCAGGGCTTTAGAGAAATTATGACAAATGATATTCAGCTGGCTGTCTCCTTTAGTAATCACAGATCGTGCCTGTTCGTGTAGAAAGAGCAAAGAAAGTGCCATTTCTGTCATGTCTGGTTATCGCTATCTTATTCACATCATCCCATTTCTAAAAAAGTCACTTGTTGGAGAAACGTAGGACACAAGTTTCTTTTATAAAATTTGTTTTTATCTACTTTCAATGACTTTTCTCATTTTCATGGCATTTCTAATTGACATTTAGTTGAACGTTGTGATTAAAGATGATTATTTATTTGTGCTGTAAACACATATGTCTAGGAGTCTTCCACAGAAACAATTTCAACATTAGATCTGTAATAACATTTTCGAGCTTGCCTGTTGTGAATGAGAACCAAAGAGGTGACCAGTGCTTGGGAAAAGCACATTTTGTGGCACAATTTCATTGAATGTTATGTGATAAGCAGACCATAACATCTCTTTTCACAGGCCGGTGTTAAATTATATTGTGGAAGCTTTTCTTTTTTTTATTTGAAGATCTATAAATGTTTTTCAAATGAAGTGTCTATTTTACTTGAACTGCTGATATCAGATTTTGTGATGATGTGGAC
Organism: Triplophysa siluroides; assembly: GCA_006030095.1. Lineage (NCBI taxonomy): Eukaryota > Metazoa > Chordata > Actinopteri > Cypriniformes > Nemacheilidae > Triplophysa > Triplophysa siluroides. Next base: position 10,058,568 of record VCII01000028.1, on the reverse strand, counting down.
ATGCACCGATTGCATTTCCGTAGTTTCCAGGAATATCAGAACAAACAACACAAAGTAAAACCAGTGATGGAGATAGAAGAAATCTGAGCAAGGTGGTGGTATCTAGGTCATGTATTTATAACAGTCTGAGGAACTTTGGAAGAGTTTCTTAAACTCCTTTTCCTTGGTCATGGACTTTTATAGTTTACAGGTTTATCAGCCTTTAAAACTGAATCAGTTTACCCATGTTCAGTTAAAGGACAATCAAATATATTTCCATTATTCGCCACGTTCACATGTACATAGTTTGCGTTCTGGTTGCAGAAAGAAATCTGCATGTTGCACTGCCATTGAAACAACACATTTTTTCCATTGCTTGTGCTATACAGAAACACAAAGGACGCAAGAACATTTTGTTAAAAACATTTATTGGTTTTCCATTTTTGTCAAGTTTTCCCATTTTTTTCTTTGTTCACTTAAGCGTCTTCCCTCAAATCGATTTACTCAATTAAACCCAATATCTCATTCCCCGTTAGATCTGACTTCAACCGATCAGCTTCATCTTCATATTGTTCATTATTTAACAGATCCTGACAAGTATATTTTGTTATGACTAGTGACACAGGTGCCGTTGTTAGCTAGTGGAGTGCTTATGGAGGCAATAAGAGCTTTCGGATTTAAAAAACAAAAAAAAACACCCCTGAGAGCAAGCGTGAAAACCCAAGGTCAGATCATACAACTTCATTTATAAGATATTGCCAAGTTTTCATTTAAAGGTATAGCTTTATTTAAAACAAAGGGTGAGGTATGTGATTATAGTTGGTTATGCTTGTTGGAAATCTGTTTTGATATGTTTAAACAGTTCATACATTCAAGCAATATTACATGAATAAATAAAACCACAAATTATGTATACCTACACAAAATGATTGCCGCTTTACACAAAACATGGTTGTACAAAACACCCAAACTAAAAAGAACTCCAAACAGCTAAAAGAAAATGTATTTCCAATGATTATTTTAAGTAGAGGTTGTTAAAAACGCTAAATGAACATTAACAGAATAAGCACGGACAGGACATTGAGATTGTTCAGCTTGCTCTCCAGTAGATATACAAATCACCTACAATGACTTGTGTAAATAACTCAAATCAAAGTTCTACAGATTCAACTTGAGCAGTAAAGCTATTAGTACCAGCCATTAGTACCTGTGTGTCTCACTAATATATTCTTCAGACCTTCATGTAACGGAACAGATCGATATTTCAAATAAGAGGGTGCACCAAAACAAGTGTGTCGACAAACAACAAGCACAAGAAGACAAAGATGATAGGTTGAAGTCAGACAGCAATATGCGAGATAACTTAAAGGGGCAGTACCCTTTTCAACAAATGTACAAGCTTCTCAAATTGAACTGAAGTCACAGAATCAATTCGATTGAGAGAGGACCTGTTTGCCATAATGGAGTGTTCTTATGAGGAGAGACGTGTTGATGTTATCTAGAGGGACGCGCTGTCAAATTGCATAGTTTTCTGACAGGCTCGGAGCAGGACTTTTGTCAAGGCTCGCGTGAACATCTGATTTCAGGAAAATAAATATATCAAGACTAAAACCAAGTTTGCAGACGGCTGAGGATATAGCATCTGTTTGTTCTAATAAAGGGTTTATTTACATACTAAGTGAAGCGCTAACTCTTCTGAACTAGTATTGAATAACAGATACATAGATTTGATTTCTCAGCTGTATTCTTGCAAGCCTTCAAACCTGTACACTGAAGGAAGAATTGTTCATAAGACCTAAAAAAAGAGTGAAAAAGTAGCTGATGTGTGTTGTCGGGCAAGAAAGAATAATTTCCTGACGCAATTAATAACAAAGGCCCTTTTAAGATGACATTTAAAAGTGTACTGTCTCTTTAAATCCCTTAGCCCGTGGGCTTGTTTCTACTATAGTTTAAGCTCCTCCCCTTCCTTTTCCCACTCCGCTGGCACGGTCTCTCCCTCTCTAGCCTGACTTGGTTCCAACCAGACCCATGAGTCCGTCCGTGCTCATGGACTTGGGACGCTCCAGAGGGAAGCCGAGCGCTCTGCTCCACACCAGCTGAGCCAAAACGCCCAGGGCCCGGGACACGCCGAACAGCACAGTGTAGTAGTTCATCTCAGTCATGCCGTAATACTGAAAAAAAACAGGACGCGAGATGCGTTTAAGAAATGATGCCGATATAGAATGAATCTGTTTCTACAACACTTCATATCTGGTTACCTGCAGCAAGACTCCGCTGTGAGCGTCTACATTGGGCCAGGGGTTCTTGGCTTTGCCCTGCTCCAACAGCACATTGGGTACAATCTTGTAGAGCTGAGCGACCAGCTTGAACATGGGGTCGTTGGGAAGGTGTTTAAGGGCAAACTCGCGCTGGCAGGTGTAGCGAGGATCTGTCTTTCTCAGCACAGCGTGACCATAACCTGGCACCACCTGATTAATGACACGGTAGATTAGAGACAATGAGCCGTTAGCATTAAGTCTGTTTGCAGACTTGCAGAAGTGTAAGATCACTTACTCTGCCTGATTTAAGTGTGTTCCAAATGTAATCCCTCATCTTCTCGTCAGAAACCTCACCGCCAAGCTCCTTCTGCAGGGCTGTGAGCCATACCAGCACCTCCTGCAGGACAGACGTGGAACATCGTGAACAAAAGAAAAACGGAGCTTTTAAATGAATGCAAGTTTCAAATGATATTATTTTAAATAATTAGGGCTGGGCAAAGTATCTAGATAACATGTAATATTCGATAATTCTGCTAAAGATAAAAAAAATAACAGAATATCCGTAATATTGAAATTTAATATTTATGTGCCAAATGGCACCAAAAGACAAGTTGACTATCAAGATAATGCATTAAATATCATTTATCACGGTAGGGATGTTGAACGATCAATTTTTTTATTAATAGCTTCCAGAAAAGTTTGTTTACATAATATATGTCTGTTACTGTGCATATTCATTTTGTATTTATAAACACATTCACACATGTATATATATAAAAAAATATATATAATAAATAAATAATAGAGAAAAAAATATTTAAATTAATTATATTTAAGAAAAAAAAAAAAAAAAAAATATATATATATATATATATATATATATATACACACACACACACGTATATATGTATATATACACAGACATATATAATTTATTTTATGTTATTTATGTTACTGTGCATATTACTTTTGTATTAATAAACACATTCACACATGTATATATTTAAGAAAATATATATATATATATAAAATAAATTACATAAACAAACTTTTATTCTGGATGTGATTAATCGTGATTACCTGTTCAACAGCCCTATATCACGCACAAAGCAAATTTAGGTGACCTATAGTTAGATTTTAGTGTCTCAAACCTGATTGGCCAGTCCGTGCAGAGGTCCTGCCAGGCCGTTCATAGCAGCACTGAAGGAGAGGTAGGGGTCGGACAGAGCGCTCCCTACCAGGTGGCTGGTGTGTGCGCTGACGTTTCCACCCTCATGGTCACTGAATAGAAAATAAATATGTGCATGTGTTACACATCTTATAGACAAAAGACACTGACTCAAACTAGATTACACTGCCTTATTGTGTTGTTTATATTCATAACTAAAACAATAGATGGTAGAACCGATTCACTGAATCGAGTTTCCAGGATTTGCTTACGCTCTTCAGACTCATAATAACCATATATTCCAAGTAGGATTTCGTAAAAGGCAAAAAAAGCTGAAGGGAAATGCAAAGCATTCTTCAGCCTTCATAAAACACACTTAGGTTCAAATTCCGTCCTGCCATGCCTAGAACCATACAACCTATTCACAAGCTTGACTGAAGGCTTTATGACAAATGAGTCATTGAGTATGAGGTCATCACCTGTGAATGGTGAGGTACAGCCTCATCAGTTCTGTGAACTGTGTTTCGCTGTAGCCCAGCATGTTGGTGAAGTTATGTGACCAGTCCAGGTTGGAGTCGATGGCGCCGATGCTGCTTCCCTCGCGGTACAGGTTACGGTAGATCTTAGCCGCCACGCAGGGAAGCTTAGCGATCAAGTCCATGGAATCCTCATACACAAACTGCACAGAACCATAAATGTTTGTCATGGTAATATTTACCATGAAATCCTACACTCCCGTTCCTTGAAAACCGAACAGTCCCGCTGCGGCTGACTTACCTCCCAGTACTTGGCCTTGTTGACACCCTCAGAGTAAGCCCGAGCGAAACTGCTCTCGCTGTTCAGAGCCGTGATGGCGGCGCTGAACTGGGACATGGGGTGCAGGTTGGTGGGGAAATTGTCCAGCATGGTGACCACGTGAGAGGGAAGAGCCGCACGTTTGGCCCACTCCTTGGACAACCAATTCACCTGAGGACACGAATGACAAACACGACGGAGTTAAGAGATGTAAAAGCTGACGACTGCAGGAGGTTGATATTTTATATTATGATCCACATGGAAAAAAGACTGGTAAGTATTTGCGAGGATATTTCTTCACCTGCTCCTCGTTGGGCACCTGTCCTGTGATCAACAGCCAGAACAGACCCTCTGGCAGCGGCTCCTCACCACCAGGAGCCTTGGGCAACAGCTGCTGACATTCTGGAATGCTGTAACCACGGAAACGGATGCCCTAAAGATGCCATCGACAAACAAAATGAGCATATCCGTCCGTTTGTTTCAATAAAGTTAACATTTAGACCTAAGGGTTAGCTGGATAACCATTGACTAAATATATTTATCTAAGGGGCTGTGTGTTATCCAAGGCCCTTTCCTATTTTTAGCTTTAGACAACAACGTTGTGTAAATAAAGAGTGCACAAGGATGAATCATTTTATGGTTTTCGATGATATATTTGGCCATGTTTTAACAGAAAAAACACTGTAGTTTTTACATGATTAAACAAGGAGTTATCAAAGTTGAGAAGCACTTGGTTAGATGCTTACTTGGCAAACATAAAGGGCGACCAAAGATCATGATTTATGCCAAAAATACAAATATGGAGATACAAGGATTCCGCAGGACAGCAGTGATAAAAAACAATCTTGCGCAACTTGGTTAAAGGGTGCGGTACCTGTCAGAAAGTGTTCACGTGTTTGCTCGCGATGTAAACTCACCTCATCAGGGTCGAGCACTGAGGTCTCGTACACTAAACCCTTCATGCCTCTCATTCCTCCGTAAACCTGTTCGACACAGGAAACAAACAAACATTATTCACATACCTCTACAAACACACTTCTAACCCCCTAACCATCCATTCATCTTATTTCTCTGGCATCATGCGTCATAATAAAAGTCAGGTGCGTTTCATCTGCAGTACAGAATAACTGGCAGTGAGACAGAAGTTAATGACTCAGCTGAAAGAAACTGTAGTGTACTAACAGAAATCACACTACGGCCTGATGGTCTTCGAAAAGACAGGCTGTCGAATCAGAGAGCAAAACAACTGTTGTGTGTATGGTGGGTTGCAAGACTGGTCAGGCATGTTAGGCAACACTCACTGAACTAATGTTATAACTCACATACATGTATATAAAAGATTAGTCCAAAGCAATGTCCACATAGGTTTAAAGTGTGCTGTGCAATTGATACTCATGTACAGATGTGTCGCTCACCATGTCCACAGTGATCTGACCGATATTGGTTTTGCCATGCTGCTGTCTGAAGCTCTTGATCCTGCTCTGTTCTTTGGGAATGAGGTCTGCCAGGACGTCTTTCAAATTCTGGAAAAGATCAAGGACAGCAAAGTCAAGTTTCAGTGGATATGGCACAAACACACTTAACAGGTCTTCTTCACAAAGAACACAAAGCGCTTTTTGGAGGCTGAAAGTGAATTCTGTATGAAACACTAAAACAGGCAAAGCGAGTCATAAAATGTGATGTTCACCAAAGCCAGGGCTGTGCTCTAAAGTGAATTCATTTTAAAACTAACGACTGCTTCTGGCTGTCATCAACGGTAAACGTGGTTATGTAACGTGTGAGCAGATGCAGACACATACCGTGGATCCGCTGACATTTCTGGCTGCAACAAGGACGCATGCTGCATTCTGGAAAAGAGAAGAAAACTTATGAACAATGCTGTACAGAGGAAGTTATAATTATTATAATAGCATGGGCTAACAAAAATACAGCAGATCGTTTGCGGCCTGCTGACATCTGCAAAGCAGGTGACTTCAGTTACACATGCACTATGCCGAATCCACCAGTCGCAACGCTTTCACTCGGATTGAATTACAAGCTAAGGTTGCGCTATATTAATGACAACATTTTCTACAGGCTTTCAAGTCACAGGTCTAGATAGCATCTTTTTGTCCTTTTAACATAAATGATCAATGGTCGGACAACACCTAATTCGCTGCAGGAGTGCATCAAGGTCAATACATGTCTCTGTCAAAACCATGTACTACTATGTCCTTCAGCTAGTGCGTCTTCTAAAAAGACCTGACAGAGGTTAAGTGAACGTTAAAGGAATAATAATGAACCCTTGATGACCACCAATAGGTTTCACCTGGTGAATAATATAACGGCCCCTACCAAGGGAAGAGACCACCATACAGGATGGGGTGGGTTCTCTAGGGCCAACATATACCATCCTAGCAAACCCAACATGGCAACCTTTCACAACAGACGAGCATTGTGCTGCTAATCGCCACTAAAAGTCACACAAATTTGACAAATCTACTTTATTTGTGTGTTCCTTAATCTTCACAAATGCTACCTTTCTGACCCAAAGCAATCTGGTGTTGTATTACTACAAGCCGTTATAATTTGCAAACATATGCCTCTTATCTTTTTTTTAATGAAACATGAGGATGGAAAATACATCATGGCTGCTTTTCAACGGAAGAAACCGTGAGTCTGGGAGACTGGAATTACGCAGGAAATGATCTCAAGGTTTTGGCACCTTCTGGAACAAGAGCCAATACTTCCTGCACCATGGGGCTCCAACACTCGCACATGTCCCTCTTATATTATTATTATTGTATACTTTATTGATCCTTCGCAGGAAATTGAAATCGTTACATCATCAGCAGCCACATTCGTTCTTAAAACATCTATCCAGCACAGAAACTACATAATATATCAAAATAGAGATAAATATTAGATAAAGATGACACTGTGCCCTCACCACATACAGTAGCTACATGACCTAGCCAAAAGACCCTAAGAAAAACTCATAAAAACTATACCATGAGGTAATGTACAGAGAAGCTGTTATCGTTGCTAGAGAACTGTTAGTGGCTGCCCTTCATTGCTCACCCACGGCCGTGTAATCTGTGACAAAGGTGAGGCCACGTGCAGCTGTTAGCTTGACCCTAGTGTGCTTGTAGAAGAGAGCCAGTACATAACAGGCTTTTTTATGTGACCCCAGCCAAAAACATTTTTGTGATTTCCTTTTAAATCATCCTACATAATGTAAAGAACATAATGTACATTGACGGAGTAAGGCCATGTCAGAGATTAAAATCATAGTGAAAGTAATAGTTCAAATCAAACTATCCATGTGTCTCGATTTGCTCTCTTGCTCCCGAGATCGTGACTCCGTTAAGGACCCTGGCTCACTTCACATTGGGACACCGTTCACTTATTTTCCTGCGACGTGACTGCTTAAGCGCGTTGTGATACTTGATAATCTCTCTGACTTCATTTTTTAAATACTGGTTGAGGTACATATGAGAAACACTTTCGTTATTCTGTTACATATCAGTGCACAAATTTGGTTGAGAAATTTCACTTGTAAGTAGATTGTTTATACATACATAAGATTAGATTAGATTCAACTTTATTGTCATTACACATATACAAGTACAGTGTAACGAAATGTAGACATAAGCGTATGTCTGTTCGCAAGTTCTATCGCATTTCATGAAGTTCATTGAGTTGGCTCCTGCGATTTCGGTTAAACGTCTTCAAAACTTGTCACGTGGTTTCCGGTAAGGGAACATAGGGAGCATCGGTTTTTGTGGACTTCCTATATTACTTTGGATTTTAAAAACGGTGAAACTGGTAAAAATCCAAAGTCTGATTGCTTTTCAAAGTAATATAGTTCCCCATAAACTATCATTCCTATCTGCATTACAAATAGATAAAAAGACAACATTTTAATTCTCATGTTCTATGGTTTTAGGATATGGTTTAATCCTAACCCTATTACCCTAACCTAAATTTGAGTAGTAGTAAGTATGTATTAAGGACCACTAATAAGGTTTCCGATCCTTCACCAACCTCAACCCGACCACTTCTAATAGATAGCATAGAAAGCCAGCCATTTCAGCTATTCCAACCCATACGACATCTAACAGTGACCTTGATGACAGCATCAAGGTGACCAAAATGGTCTCCTATTCTATGCAGTTGAGACACAAGGGGTCACCGTGTTAGCAGGGGTCACTAGAAATAGCATGCAGGTGGATTCTTAGGCAGGCGCGTGAGACAAAAGGGTCCTTTTTATTTTAAGAAAAGTCCTAATGGACAAGCTGCTCATGATTTCTAAAGCTCCCTTTTCAACACTCTTTAAGCAGATGAGAGGTAGACAGCTGTGTCAGACGGGTTTGCATGCTCGAGATGTTTCTTACAATGACTTGCTGCTCTGAATCCTTTAACAAAAATACAAGATGGGTATATCTGTATAATTTGCATAAAAAGATTTATGCAGCAGTATCGCAGACGCAGACTGCCTCGCAATCCGCATTAAGTTCTAAGCCAAGCTCCATGTTCACCTCTGCAGTGTCATTTCGGTGTATCTACTTAGTGCCCTCAAGTGTTTAACAAAGCTGGTGCCAACAGTCCAGTCCGAACAGCGTCAAATACATTATCTAGAAGAAAAAATGGAATTACGGACGTACTAAATGTGTATCGCGTGAACTCCAAACAGCAGATTACATAACTTTTAAAATGCCAATAGCGAGACTGGTAAGAAATTTTCCATAGAGTACAAAGGTCACGTAGGGATGTGAACGAAGTGTTAACTAGGGATCACAAGAGCACAGTAACCTAAATTACAATACTACAATCATTCCCACAGTGTGGCAATGTGCAGTGGGTCATGGGTGCCCTTTGATACCCTTAAATAGCCTGCGATTCCTTTCGCTGCAACAAAGAATATCACATTGAAGTCAGATGTTAACACCACGAGACACACATTTTAAAGCAAGAAGCCAACTTTTTTGAAGAACAATATTAGTATGACATGTAACTATGGAAATCACATAATACAGTACTCTCTTCCTGATTCCTGTTAAAGGTTTCAGCATCATCCAGGAAATAATATTCAAGTGTACTTCCAAAAGGATGAGTCATGTCCTTAAATGTTAATTGTCATATTATAGTGCATGTATAACGTATGTCTATTACCAGCACGAATTTTTTAAATCATAGTCTTTATAAGTAGGATCTGACCTTTGGCAAAGCAAATTCATCGGTCTGATTATTAAAACAATGAATGATGATGAAGGTCTAATAAGCAACAAACACCAGAAGATCTCAGATCTGTCAAACTACACCTGACCTTTACAGAGCTGGTGGAGATCTCAGATGTCAAACTGGTTTTCTTTCTTTTGGTACATTGTAACGACTGAGACATGCTATTGCTAACTGGTATTAAGACTATTTAAACTGGTCTCAAGTCATTAAATTGCATTATTGAAAGGCCAAGAACACACACCTCAATGACAGACGCCATTCTCATAAATACAAAATAAATCATTCTCATTCAACGAAGCTAAAGCCAACCATGCAAAACAGCTGTTTAGTGTCTATGACAAAACACTTGCTGCCTATCTAGGGTGCAGTATATGTGCTTGGCTTGTATTTTTGGACATTTACGGACATAACAAGCGCGTTTAAACATACAGAAACGCGCTAATGATGACCAAAACTGCTGGCCGGACAGTCAACTCGCTAGGTTTTGTGACATATCTGTTGATTTTAAAAACACTTACAACGACAAGGCAAAGAAACACAACACCCACCCCACCCAAACGTCCCAAAATCGCTTTAAAATACGATCTATGATGTTTATTTCTTATTTAAAGGGCCAGACGTTCTGTCTGTCAGTCAGATAAACTATGCTAAGCTAAGCTAACCGGCGAGCGGCTCGTCTCTTCAGTCAGAGTAATGAAAATAAAACTTTCCTACCTTTGAACTGAGGAGCCTCGGGGCTAATCTGCTGACAGAGAGGAAGGACATGATTTCTGTACGTGTGTTTAAATATCAGAAGTGGTTTTTAATCGACCCCTGCTTGAAGGTGCCCCTCTCGGTGCCGTGCTCGCAGTGAAGGTTGAAAAGGGAGTCAGGCCCTGTTGTAGGCGCGGTTTGTATCGCGCAGGGCCTGGTGAGGACGGAACGGAAATGCGCAATTTGATTGGTTGAAACTCGAACGAGGAATTTTTATTGGTGAGCGTAATCATCGCGTTTTTGTTTGATTGGCGCGTGGAAAGGCAGCGTAACATTCAGACGTAGACGTTCGTCCGTAGGTGTTTTTTTACTGCCTGTTTAAAACCAGGATGTGGTGACTTTTGGTCGGTTATTTCCCCCAGTGATTCCATTGACTTTCTTTTACATTTTTATTACTTTGGCAATTAGTTTATTTTTATTGTCAGGACATTATGCTTAATATACTATAATAGTGTAGTTACGCTATCCCTGTAATTAATGTATTTAAGTTCATTTACATTGCACAGAGCCCAATAAATGTTTGAATTGAAATAATTGTTTACCAAATAAATTATGTAATATGCTATTTACTATAATGTCATTTCAAACCTGTATGACTTTCTTTCTATTGCAGAACAGAAAATAAGACGTTTTAAAGAATGTTAACCAATCAACACTGGTCCCCATTGACTTCCATTGTATGGGCACAAAACCACCTACACATTTCTCAAAATATCTGTTTCCAAGCTGTTTATGCCAGTACCCATTTCTGTGAATCACGGTTAGACATGCATGTAAATCGCCCTGAATCGAACTATAATACATAACATACACAAAGATTTGAGACTTTATTGGAAAAGGGTCATCAAAAACAAATACATGGATACAGAGATTGAGGGATGTTCGATTCAAACAGACATCATGCTGCCTATGACATTAGCATGGCTCTGTAGTTTCTTGGACCAACAGCACAATATAACATTCTGAAATATGTAACTTGCATCACAAGGTTTGCACGGAACTTACACGGTTTTTACAAACATACATTTCAGCAACACATGATGGTCACAAAAAGTTTCCCAAGTAAATATTTAATTGGCGAATGAGAAGGTTCAAGGCAGGTGAGAACACTGATATGCATTTCATCACAATAATAAGCAATACTTTTTATTGCTATTTTGTCTAATCTGTTATCATTCATGTTATGAGTTTATGATGTCTTTTGTTTAACAGGGTTCACTGTGTCATGAGCTGGTGAACTTCTGGTTTCTCAAACCTGCATCTATCAATTATAAATGAACAATTAACAAAAAAGTGCCACGTTGTTCGTCCCATTTTTTGCACATTTTTACATTGTGGTGGCTTTTTTAACACGGTCCATGGTAGTATTATGCTAAAATATCATTGTAATGGCATGTCGATACCACACACAAAAAAATGTTTGGCAATATGGTAATAAGAATATAATATGAAGATCAAAATGTATTACCACCGTACCATGCTACCGGCACAGAACTTTTTTTACAGGGATATCAATTGCTATGAAATAAAAATGTAGTAAATGCACAAACTGCCACATTCAGAACTGTAACATAACTTAATATTGAAAGGTTTGGTCACAGAGTATTTGGCACATTTCGCATGTAAACATGAAGTCTGCATATGCATGATAATGACAAAAAAGACTTGTTTGAAAATACAGTGTTGAAATAGCCTACAGACAGCATGGCTCAACGTAGAGATTTGATGTAAACTGTATAAGGGCTTCTGTAAACAGCAGCATGCAGTGTGATGTTGAGATAGTGGCATTGATTTTGTACCCTTATGGGAGGACAGCCTGCGCATACTGCAATGCTTTGAAGATGCTCTCTGGGTTTTAAACAGGCCGTCCGGGTACACTACGTGCTGACATCTAGTGTGTGATTTCAACAGTGTTACGAGAGGATCCTATAGGGTTTGGCACAGAGATTTTGAAACGGTAAACAGCACCATGCAGCCGGTTTGTCATGCATATCAAGCGGCAGGTTCAAAGAATATGTTGCAATTCACATTCAATCAAATCTTCCACAGTTGGGCTTCTACAAAGCCTACCAGCCACGGTGTATACCACATACAGTTTATTGAAGAAGTTTCGTTCACCATAAGGTGGCACTGTGACATCAAGGCTATCGAACATGCCTGTGCGGCATCTTTTACCCACAACCTGATCAAGATGTAGATTGAATGACTTCATATGTGCTTCATTTGTAGACTGTATGCTTCATCTCCCTGCTGTCATCTTCCCACATGTATGGTCATTGGTCTGATATTTGAAAATTGTGTTGGCTGTAAATAGCTGGTGGATTTCATCCTCCTGAGCCCAGATTTGCTCTTTGTTCTCTTGGTGGCATAACACAAGTCAGACATTGGTGCTTGGAGGCTCTTCTGAAGATACAGTGAAAGAGATTATTCTTCTTCCTCCTCTTCTTCCTCCTCCTCTGCTTCGAGGAAGGGGTCGTGTTTGAGGCAGTTTTGGAGGTAGTGAAGGAGGGTGCGGTGTAGGTGCTGGATGCTCTGCTCGTGTCTTAAGTTGTGGCCTTCGTCCGGGTACAGCTGAAGGGTGTAGTTGGCCTCCACTTTCACCAGACGACTCAGTAATTCAGCGCTGTGCTGGAAGTGAACACGAGCTGGATGCACACACACAACCAAAACAACGTCACAGGTAATAGATAAAATAGACAACAGATAACAGATTAACGATAGATATGGAAAATCAACAAATAGATTAGAAAACAACAGAAATAAGCAAATAAAACAAGAACTAAAAACATCTGCCTCGACTCAAAACTGAAAAGAAATAAAAATGACCACAATTTTATTTATATTTTTTATATTTCGTTTTTTTAAACGCAGTTTCAGTTTTAAAACGTTACGCTTTATAACACGCCTTCATTAAACATTAAATCTCACCAGATAGCAATATCTTGGCGGTCCTATGAAATGTAACACTGTTAAACATATTTAAATATGCATGATATCATTTAACACATAACTTTGGGAGCTCTAAAATATTTAAAGTAAAATCAAAACTAAATACACAGGGACTAAAAACTAAACTTAAAACACTGAAAACTAAATAGAAAAAAATAAAGAAAAAAGGCAAAAATTAAATTAAAAGTAAATAAAATGTTAAACCATAAAACCTGACAGGAGATAGACAAATAATTTATATGAGAGGGATTTCTGCAGCTGTGAAACACTGACCATCTGCAGTCCCGTGTATGAGGAGAAAACTTTCGTCATTAAGCTTGTGGATGTCGTCCAGTAAAGATGCAGTCTGCAAAAACAACAGAATAATTACCTTAGTGAATACAGTGTATTCGGGAAAAAAGCCACATAATGCTTGACAATAAAAGAAAGAGCCAAGAAGCAAAAAGTTATACCATGTATGAATGTTCCTCTTTTGCAGGGAGACCCAGATATCTCTCTGAGAAGGTGGCACCTAAAAACAGGGATGATTTTAGTTTCCACACACATAAAGTGCCTATGTGTAATGTATACTACAAATGATATACAGATGAGGGGTGGCCCGTCCCATCCTAAATGTCCCGCAGAGCTTAGCTCCTACTTCAAAACACCTTGAGGAAAATTACAGTTGGTTCAATGGAGCAGGATTGAAACCAAACAGGTCAACAGCCCATGAAGATCAGGAGTCAGGACTGATCATGTCAGACTTAGACGTAATTACACAAAAGTTCTGTGGCATCTCTCCCATCATATAAAAAGACAAATCACAAAAAAACTTAAAACGTGTCTCAAAGGAGTAGTTCACTTTCAAAATAAATGTTCATGATCATTTACTCACCCCCATGTCATCCAAGATGTTTATGTTTTTGTTTCTTTAGTCGAAAAGAAATGAAGGTTGTTGATGAAAACATTCCAACACAAATGCTCGCCTTGCTCTGTTCTGCGATGGCCGCTCATGACTTGACGTAATACGTAATTACGTTGAAAAGGTCACGCTTGACGTAGGCGGAAGTACGGAGTCAGTGTTTACAAGTCGAACGTGCAAGTTTTCAACGTAACTACATATTACGTGAAGTCATGAACGCGCATCGCAGAACAGAGCAAGGCGAGCATTTTGTGTTTATGAAGCATATACATCTTTATTTTTTTTTGAAAATGACCGATCGTTTCGCTAGATAAGACCTAAGACCATCATTTAAAGCCCTTTGAAGCTGCACTGAAACTGTCATTTTGACCTTCAGCCGTTTGGAGTCCATTGAAGTCCACTATATGGAGAAAATGTTTTCATCAAAAACCTTCATTTCTTTTCCACTTAAGAAACAAATACATTTTCATCTTGGATGACACGGTGATGAGTAAATTATCATGAAAATGTATTTTGAAAGTGCACTACTCCCTTAATCTGTTCTCACATTTGTCAAATTCTTGCAAGACATATCTGAAATCTAGTTTTAAATGCGCAACCAATGAGCAATAAATTAATCGTCTGGGATTGTAATGAGATGTGTACCATGGCACTATTATCTTCATAAGCTCGGGTACTTTCTTCACACATCATAGCAATCTAAGAAAAAAATGCCCTACATTATTATTGCAGAAAAGCGTCACTTACTGTAGAGCTTGAAGTCTGTAACAGGAGCCATAACAGCAGCACATTTAAACATCCGATCAGTTGCTGTCAACATCTTCAAACTTAAATATCCACCAAAGCCCTGTGAAGACAAATACTGTCAGATCGCTGCTTCTTATTCTGCACATATTCAAAAACAGAATGTGATACAATTATTTGCTATTAGTGTCAGTCTGTCTTCAGTAAGAAGTTTTTGTAAGATAATAATGTGTATGCAGTATTAAAACAAAAGGCCACAAGAGGCAGTGTGTTTAACACTATTTATCATCTTATAGAGATTTTTCATGCCAGTCGACTATGACTCACCGCTACAATTCCTAAATGTTTTTATCTTGTTTCTAGAAGCTGGTAAAACAGCTTTAAACGCATTTCATCCAGATTTCAAAGCACGACTCATACTGCACCTTTCCATACACAGCTATTCTTCTCCCATCGATGTACGGCAGCTGCATCAACCACCTGCGATGCAAGACTCCTCTTTATTTTAAATGGCATGTTTAGGTCATGATAAATGGTGAGCGTTTCATATGCAACCTCTGAATTAACTCTCAGCTGAAATATAAACATCGCTTCTTGCCTCGAGTAGGATTCAATTCAATTACAAAACCAATATTTCAAGAAAATATGGAAGAAAAACTAACATCACGACATTAGGCATTCACTATCAGATGTAATAGGTATCATTCTTAATAAGTGAATGAGGAGAAGGACTCACTCAATGACACCGAGCTGATCTTTAATGCGGAGGGATCCTAGTTTACGAGGGTCTGTTGTGCTGCTTTTCTGGCCCTGTGACAATCGGCTCCTGATGTCGATCCACGCAAGCGCCACACCGTGCAGACTGGACAAAACCTCCGGCCAGCCCAGGGCAAACTCCTCCGTTACGGACTGCATGCCAGGAACACCATCACTAAAGGTGTGGGTAGAAAGGAGGATTCGATGGATGGAGGCAAAAAAAAGTCAATAGACATGAAGTTGTGGAGAGCTGAAACAAGCAATTGCATCTGAACTCTGAACCGCCATTTAGGACAGTTTTTTTTTTATGTGAACAATTTTACCGTTTCATGTTGCATTAAGTATTCATATTTATTTCTGAGTGCTTACCTCTTCTTTTTCTGCAACATGCATACCTTATTGAATCGCTTATTGTTATTTGTTTATATTCTCTCAACAGTTTTCTTTATTTACATTTATGCATTTGCCAGCTGCTTTTATCCAAAGCGACTTACATTGCATTATATTATACATTTGTTTCTGACTATATGCAATCCCCTGGGATCGGACCCATGACCTTGGCATTGCTTGTGCCATGCGCTTACCACTAAGCCACATGGAAAGCTTTATGTCACTGACTGGGGACTATAAGACGGTATTCTTTGAAAAGCTGTCATGATTTAGATTCATTGTGACAGCTGCAACAGTACAAATAAAATATATATACTATCTATATAAATAAATACTGTAGCTAGACAAACAGACAGACTTATAGACAGCTAGATAGATTCACTGTTGTACACTGCTGTTATCCATTCTGAATGTTCCAGAAACAAGTACTCTGTATTCTTTTATCTGATATATTGTATGTTTATATATTCATTGAAAAAGATGTTATGATGGCCATTCAAGTTTTGTGAAAATAATAAAGAATGAAGAAAATAATAAAGAATGAAGAAAAGAAAACGCTGACAGGGAACGTTAATTAACTTACATACTGCTTATTAATACAGAAGCATTCATAAAACATGAAGCTCAATGAAGAGAGGAAAGAGTCATAATGTAATTTGCATTTCCCAAAAAAATTTGCTTGCAAGTTTTTCCAAGTGTGTTTAAATGTCTTTGTTCTGATGGACACGGAGAAAGATATTTGGAAGAATGCTTGTAACCAAACAGTTCTTGGCCACCGTTGACCCCCATAATAGGAAAAATGACAATGGCAGTCAAAAGTGCCCCAGAACTGTTTGCTTTCATACATTCTTCCAAATATCTTCTTTTGTGTTCAACAGAACAAAGACATTTATAAAGAATTGTTTCCTACTATGGTAGTCAATGGTGGCCAAGAGCTGTTTGGTTACAAGCATTCTTCCAAATATCTTTCTCTGTGTTCATCAGAACAAACACATTTATCTAGATTTGGAGCAACTTGTGGGTAAATAAAAAACAGGATTTTCATGTTCTGTTCCTTGAACCAGAATGCTACAGTGCTGCCTTTTAAGAAATAATACAGGTGCGGGAAAACACTTACATGATAATAAGAAGAGGGTGGAGGTTTCCCTCGTATCCAGGGGGCAAAGACATCTTCAGATCTAGGTCTGTAATTATTCATGAAAACAGTTACAATCTAACCAACGGACGCCGTTAACGGTGTAACGTACTGCACAGAAGTCTGGGTACTGGGTCATCAATATTCTAACCACTGGCAAATGAGCTCCCACGAGCCTGCTGGGTTGTAACAAGCTCTCATGCGCAGTACGCACACACAAGCCATCATACCGGGGCGTATGTACAATGCATGTCGATGTATACACACGTGTTGACAGGTGGAACCCCCCCAGAGTCTGTGTGCAGCTTTGAAGATCCAATTAACAAAACTGAAACAATTATCTGATTGATTTCTAAATGTAGTCGGCCTTTTAAAAGGTTAAGATCAATTCGTGCTGAAGGAGAAATGCAATTGGTTATTTAAAGAATCTTTACCGTTGTTTTCGGTGGAAAATGTGCGGTAAAGCATCTCGGGAAGCCTTTTGGTTTCGAGAGATATTGCAAGGAGGCTGTTGTCTTCCACCACTTTGTATTCTGCAGGAGCCATACACAAACTTCAATAGGTTTGGCATAAACTCAACCCAGGATGATCTAGCATTTACAGTTTTTTTAACTATAATACACTACAGCATTTAGCCAGACATTAAAATTCAGGTTTGATGAAACAGTAGTGCATATTATTAAAATGTATGTCTTCAATATTGAGAAGTATCGACAATTATTGAAAACTACGAATATACAACTAATTGACAAAATCGATGTTTTTCTAAAGGCAGTTAATGCTTGACCTCATAACAAGTCTTAACGAGAAAATAAAGCATCCCACTCACTGGATGGGTCACTTGTGCTGTGAATAGTCACTCTTGGGACACCCGGCCCTGTAAACATATGACAGAGATGTAAAAGAATAACACGAGCAGATATGTTGGTCTTTCATCTAGATGAATAAAGACATCTTACCCAAGCAGTAGAGAGTAAGATATGTCTGGTTGGGACTGAAGTCTGCTTTGTAGAAGTTACATCGTTCGAACAGGTTGCACGTAAGACACTGGCGATGAAACACTCCTCCCAGCTCCACACTAGGTGACAAGTACATATTTCATGAAAGCCCATCATTGATTTGATCAAAATCACCCTAACGTCATTCTAAAATAGCTGTTTTTCATACAATAAAAGCATGCGGTAACCCGGGATTCATTTTTAAGTAAATATGAACAAATATTCAATGAAAACATTTATTTCTGTGCATTTGTTACAATTGTGCACCGTTGTAAAGCAGCGTTTACATTAAATGCATTGAAGTACAAACAATAGAAACATAAACAAGACATTTTATTCGGAACATGATATTCATAACAAGGCAAGTGTGTTCATCAAACTTTTCATTTGATTTCATTTTTTTAAGATGTATATTACCTAACTACAAAACAATTGTAAGATTGTAATCGGTTACCAAATAGAGCAACAATTCTGTACATTGAACAACAAACATGTATGTCATAAATAAGACATCACTCTTTCTACAGTGTTTCTGCAGACACAGACTTACTGCCGATTGGCTACAAGTTTGTTTTTGGCCCGACTTTGTTTTTTAAAGCGTATTTGAAAAAATGCAAACCCGCCTTTAAGTTTGTAATGCCGTTCGTATTCCATCATACTTCAAGCCTAACGCTGTACCTCTGCACTCTCTCCATATTGCTCGGAGCATTGCAATACAAATCTATGAGAACTTGTGGCCCAGGGAGAGCAAGTGAGAGGCTTAAAGCATTAATCAAAGGTTAGGGAACACACTTTAAATCCTCCATCCCCTGCACATCTCTCTTTCTCTTACTCTCTCTCTCTCTCTCTCTCTCTCTCTCTCTCTCTCTCTCTCTCTCTCTCTCTCATTGGCTTTTCACCAATGTCCCCAATACACATCTCATCCCGTTCATTTAGACATACACTGGTAGACTTTAATGAATGATAGCAAGTCGTCAATGAACACGAGCTGGAGAATTGGGATTGTCCGTATGGATATAAGGAACACGGCGCATCGGTAATGAGGACACGGATGTTGAAAATCCAGACACATTATTGAGAATATGAAATATCTCACAACAGGGTGTGCAAATGCTGTCGGCCTGATTTAGATGCAAATATGCGTCACAGCGTGAAAGGCACAGAATACAAAGACGGCGATGATAAAAAACTCAATTATGAACTGAAAAGACGTATTGGTTTGAGACAGGACTCACCTGTATAAGTGTCTGCTCTGCTGCGACTCCTCCGTACTCATGAAATATCTGCGGCAGAAAACGCACATGAATAAAATCTTTCAGGAATTGGCTACAAAATGTTTGAGGTAGTATTTGTAGTCAAGTCATTTATCTTCTGGTAATAGGGTCCACAACCTTTATACAGACGAATAACAAGTAGGTTTGTTGTCAAGCATGCAGGGAAGTGGGTGACATGCAATCCTTTCTCTCAGTCCTGCCCTTGGGAAAACTATTTGGATAAATGTGCAAATGAATATGTTGTAAATCGTGGCAAACAAAATAGTCTTGTTGAGCCTTCAGAAAACCTTTACTAACATGGGAACGTGTGTCACCATAAACAATTCGGTGGCAAATCTGTCAGCACTGAACAAGACCGTGAAAAGATTTGAATGAGAATATTCAAATAAAATGATTATTGCTTGAAATATTTGTCCACAAAAAAACAAATTCTTTGATGTTTCTAAATGGCATGCAGATTTTTGAGAAAATGTGCGTTGTTGTGTGTGTTTTTAGTAACATACGAAAACATGATTTATTATTATTAAAGGCTTTTCTTTATTAAAAGCATTATTTTAAATTACTCATGCACATAAAAGCATATCACTTACATCTCAAATGTTTTTATCTGACAAAACCTTAAGCAATAGTTCACCCAAAAATGAAAATTCTGTCAACATTTATTTACCCTCTTGTCATATCAAACCGGTACGACTTTCTTTCTTCTGCTGAATACAAAAGAAGATATTTTGAAGAATGTTGGTAACCAAACAACACTGGTCCCCATTTACTTGCATTGGTTTTGTGTCCACACAATAGAAGTCATGTGTACCGCTGTTGTTTGGTTACCTATACTCTTCAAAATATCTTCTTTTGTGTTCTTTATTTTGCTTGTCCTTTTCAGCAGTAACGTTTAACGCTCTGACAAAACACTTTTATTGTACGAGCATGTTGATTAAAAACAAAGTCGTTCATTTTTGGAGCTCAAGTCTGATGGCGATATAGATCAGCATGTTTTAAGAGCGGGCACTGAAAAGAGAGAAGATGCAATTGCCTCCGAGATGATAATCTAACAGGGACAGCTTTATGAAATTATAATTAGAGAATAATAGCGAAACGTAAATGGCACCGTCATTAGCACCAGCTGGACAATAAACGATCTTATTCATTTTAATGAAGTGCCATCTTGAGTGATTCAATGGGCTAAATGTGATCACAACGCATCAATAATTTCATAATTGCTCGTATTAGGTAGTTAGTGTGGATGAAGAGAGGCTTTTCAATACAGTCTGGGGGTTTTCCGTCAGAAGGGTTTGCTCGTAAAGCTCACGTACATTTTATCGTTCTCCTCATCAAGGGCGCAAAGTGAGGTCACGTCCCAGTTCCCTGACGTCAGAAAGCGAGGAGAAGCCGAAGGAGTTAAAGTCTGAAAGGGAGAGAGGAAACAATATACTGTATTATTTGTAAATGTCCTAACAAAAAACACATCATTTAATAGCTGGTACATAGATGCAAATCCATACAACAACAAAAAACATCAGCATTATTTATACAATTTATTTAAAAAAAAATGTAAATAAGCAAAATCCAAAATGATATGTAAACTTCTTCAATTGCATACACTTTCGGGTTTCAAATCACAAAGTTTATGTGCGCATCCGATTTCATTGTGCACAGTGTGAGAATGAAATCCATCCACAGACCTGAGCGGGGAGACTGGCGATGTGAAGAAACTCCCCACGGGCACCTTGCTTGGCAGGCAGGATGAGATAAAACAGGGAACCATCTGCCGTGAACATCGGCTCGTCCTGTAGGACAAGCCACCATCAATACACCAACCACCAACAGATCAATGAGAAACGACACCATTTTGATGCAATTCATTTCTGTCTTCAGCTTTTAGGAGGAGAACAACATGGCCTGGAAATTGATTAAATGTCTCCCTTGAGAGAGAGAGAGAGAGAGAGAGAGGAGAGAGAGAGAGAGGCTAAACTTACCTGCTGTTGATTGTTGTGCCAAAAATCCAACGTCATTTGGTGCCTCTGAAGATTAAAGACATTTAAGAAAGATTAGACATGTCATATTTTATGCGTAATATATGTGCCTAAATGTGTGATTCTCTTCAGCCTGCCAGCGAGAGGTGTACTCCATAATAAACTTATCGGCTGACAGTCAATCCGTCATTCTAACTGGAATCATATTAAGGATGTTTCATGTTTATCTGGAGTTTAGTCGTGTTGTCTCGCTGCTGTCTGAAACAACTACAGTTCAAAATTCACTCCATTAGGAACCTCGAATTCATCTCTAACTTCTTTAGACAGGGTGCGCTTGCAAATATAGTCACAATGAATCTTACGATAGTTTCAAAGGGACAGTTCATGCTGAAATTAAAATTGTGCCATCATTTACTATAAATTTCTTATTTTCTGATGAACACGGAGAAAGATATTTGAAAGAATGCTTGCAACCAAACAGTTCTTGGCCACCATTGACGACCATATAGAAGGAAAAATGACAACGGTAGTCAAAACTGTCCCAGAACCAGGGGAGGACTGGCAAGCAAATTTGGCCCTGGATTCTTCGGGACACATCGGCCCTCCATCAATTCTGCCGACGGGGGTTTGGGGGGCGGTGTGCTGCGGGATGTTTGATGGCATCAGTTCTCCAACAAAACTGTCGACGGGGGGGTTGGTGTTGTATGTAATGTGTGCATTGTGTTACGTGCCAACGTGTCCGATTCGCTGATGCCATTGCGTTGCTTGCATTCGTGTTTATAATACGTCCGCCAGTCCGCCCCTGGTGGGACGGCCTTTCTGGACTTTGACAGAATGTCCTAATGGTCAGTCCGCCTCTGCCCAGAACTGTTTGCTTTCCTACATTCTTCAAAATATCTTCTTATGTGTTCAACAGAACAAAGACATTTATAAAGAATTTTTCCCTACTATATTAGTCAATGGTGGCCAAGAGTTTGGTTACAAGCATTCTTCCAAATATCTTTTCTCTGTCTTCATTAGAACAGAGACATTTCTACAGATTTGGAGCAACTTGAGGTTGGGTAAATAAAAAGCTAGCTTTTTACTAGCTTTACTATGTCATGTATTTTACCACTGTTTTGACCAATCAGCATCCAGAACAGAAAGCATCCAGTCGGTTTTATAACCGAAGGTATCGGTTGCCCACAGCAGATTTAAAAATCAAACAAGATTGTCACATCGCTGTAAAACACAAGCACCCCAGCGCACATCCGATCAATCACCCGCAGGCGCATACACCAATAGGGGGTGACCTTTAAAAGTTGAGGCGGGCTGCAAATAGAAATTGAGGCTTAAAAGTAAAGCTGAGCGAGTCTATCACGCTTCGGAAAGGAAAATGGGCTGAGCTGGCAGAAGAGGGGCTGGGGATTCAGAGCGGAGGGCCAGATCAATAGATAAAGACACCCAGTGTGCTGCAGTGGATGAAGTGATGACCTCTGACCTCTGAGCAGGCTCCTGTCGTGGCCTCGCACACACACAGCACAGAATGATTCTGGACCCGGTTCAACCATCGCATGGCTAGACGAGTACTGCTGATCCAACTCACCATGGAGATGTAGCTATCTCTGCAGAAAAAGAGAGAGAGGTTTCATTTCTCAGTGTTCGAAAAGGATTTTTCCCTGCCCAGCACAAAACCTTACTGTGATGTTCCAAAAATATATATGATATTATTCAGATCTATGAAACATACTGAAGAGCAGACCTGAAGAAAATGTGGACGGTGCTCGCCTGTGCACTTTCTCCATCCGATGCTATTACGGTGTTATGGGTAATAGCCAATGCGTTGCAATGTGATTCTAAGGTGCTCAGAGTAGTTTTAGATTTGCTGTGTTTGTTGCTAAGGCATTACCGGTGGCAAGATGTTTTTTTACTGGACCAAGACCAAGAAAAGCCCAGCCCCGAGTCTCCATTCTGGCCTCCAAAGGCATGTCTTGTTTAATATACCTGTCATTGATTATATTCCTTGACCAAATGTCTTTTCAACCATTTTAGTAGATTACAATCTTTGGTCACACTTCAGTATAGGGGGCAATTCTCGCTATTAACAAACCCTTAACTACGACTTTTCCCCGATAAACTCTTGATTTGTTGCTTATTGATAGTTAGGTATTGGGTAGGATTAGGGATGTAGAGTATGGTCGTGCAGAATATGGGCTTTAGAAGTACTAATAAACAGCCAATATGCCAATAATAGGCATGTTAATAGCAACTATAGTTAATAGTGAGAATTGCCCCATGTACTGAAGTGTAAAATGTGCAATAATACGATGTGTTGTATTCTTTCTGTATGTACAGTATTCTGTATATGTATTTTAATATTCTATATATGCATTTACATTATATTTATTTGATTTATCTATTTGATTTTATTTTTGTGCCTTATTTTATTTGATTTATCCAAACTACAGTAACCACTGCCTAATTGTATGTAAAGCTCCTTTGAAACAATGCAACTATACAAAAAACGTATTATAATTGAACTGAACTTTTCTTATGAAACAGTAATTGATTTGTTGCCTTCATAACATACAATATATTTATACTGTATAATACACATTAGATCTAATTATAATACATTCAACTTAAGTATAGCTTACTGATGATATACTATTAGGTGCATCAGTGGTCAAAAAACTAATTTGGAAAGAACACTTTCATAGCTGCTGCCACTACTTTGGTACACCTAAAAACACTCAAGAGCCTTGAAATGGCTTCAGAGCACAAGCAAAACCCTTTCCAATTTTAAATGACAGCCAGTGCCGGTGTTTTATAGTATATTTGTTATTTTTCCCGGCTAAATTGCATCATTTCTAAACCACGCATTGTTTTCACATTCATCCCTTGTGTTAATTTGATGTTTTTATCGTACTGTTTAAAGCTGCTATCTTAGCTTGATCTTTCTGGAAAAAGAGATCTTCTATCTCAAGGGTGGAACCTGGTAAAATAAGGGTTTAATTCAATCACGCTCCGGGGATGATGTTCAGCAGGAGGAGCGCAACACGTGTTGCCGTCGAGGGCAAAATTCGGCTCGAGATCTATGTTTAGGGTTCATTTTCCAGCAGGGCGCAAAAACAAAGCAAACAGCGAAAACAACAGCTATGAAGAATGGCTTAAATATCGAAGGCTGGAATTCTGGAGAGCTCAGACTTGAATTCAATTGAAATCCTGCAGCAAGACCTGAAAATTGCTGTCCGGCCGCATACTCCATTTAAATTCAGCAAAGTTGTAGCATATTTGCACTGAAAATGGCCTTGCACATACATAGCCTAAAAGATTCTGGGTTATACAGTATATGTGCAAAGCATTGTGGTAGCTTTTGTATGGTCCAGATAATTGCATGTCAAATCTATCTATTAGAAATACATAATGCACATGAAACGGCAATTAACAAGTTAACAATTTAGGGGTTACTTTGAATAAACCAATAAAATATTTGATGCAGTCATCCTACGTCTTTTTCTGGCATCATCATGCACAGCGTGGAGGATTTTCTCTACTCTCTAAGAGGTATATTTCTTGTTGTTTTACCATTCGAAAATATGATTTACATTTGTTAGCGAGAAAACTTGATTTTAAAACATTTCGAGTCTTATAAATAATTTGTTTATTATGAGGAATTGCTTTCATTTGTTTGTCGCCTAGAAACAACATTTTGCAGTGACATACACCTCAGAGAAAATTGCAGTTGTCATATATAATGTTTTTAATAAATGAAAGAAAAATCTAATGATTAGATGTTTTCTATTATTGCACAGTTCACAGCATGCAACAAAGGTTTAAAGCACATTTCATATTTTTTTGCCCATATTGATTTGTTGGCATAAGCGTGACTGCGGACACGATGTAATGAAAGATAAACTTCACCTGTTGTTTAGGGAGTCGGGTGGGATCATTTCTAATGTGTGAGCTGGACCGTATAAATTCACCACAAACAGGCTGGCTGATGGGATTCTGGAACCTGCCTTTACAAAGCAAACACATGCAACATCATCACATCACAAACAAACATTTCAAGTGGTCATATGGAACATCTAAAAGCAAAAGATCATTCGAAAATCCCCTCATTATTTCCTTCGACATGCACGTCTTTCCTCCATTAATAATCCAGCACATCCAGTGTGAATTATTTGTACAAAATATGGATTGATCGGGCTTTGATTTCACAGACTTAATGATCCGGTCACAGCAATAAATAGCTTGGAGCATGAAGACTTGAAGTCGTTTAAATCACTTTAATGTTGATTTTATGGTGCTTCTATGTCCTTTTTTAACATGAAAGATTTACACCGTGTCTACACCGGACGCAACCGGTGGGATTGTCGTGCCGCGCTGCATCCAGTGTGGACAAGACTTAAGATGATAATGGGTTCTAATCCGGTTTAGACACGGTGTTATTGTAATTTCAAAGAAAACAATTCTTCAAAATGTCTCCCTTTGTGTTTCAGGAAACAACAGAAGTCGGGAAAAAGATTGTGACTGAGTTTTCAAGTTTGAGCGAACTACGGCAGCGGTTCTGAACCCTTGTATGTCTTCTCTATGATGACAGAGTTATTTCTTTTCGAGTAAACTATAACAACAACAAAAATGTTATGCTTGTACCTTTGGGTACGGGTAGACCACATTAGATGGATAGATCCCGCCCAGGAAGTGAGGTATCTCCATAAAAGGCGTGGCTGAGTTGTTGATGGAAAGATATGCCAGCCGTGCACCATCTTCGGCCCACCAGAATGCAGGATATTTCAGGAGTATTTCCTCTACAACATCACACATTTCAATAAGGTAAGGGACAGAAATGAAAGTTTGATGAAGTGTATCAATCTATAACGGAGAGCGCCGTTGACCTGTGCTGATTACCATAAATCTAATTTATCCATCTCATGGCATATTTATGAGATCATGATCTTCACGTAACTACCGCGCTGTCTTCAAGCGGGTGTCACAGTTGTCTCCGAGCAACAAATAATATTGAGTCATTACAGCAACGGACTGCGGTAAGAGTTTTTTTGGGAAGACACATTCGAGATCACTGACCCTCATAGGTCCAATCAGACAGTCCATTAAGCACCAGTCCACTTCTGCCTGTGGTTGTCAAACGCATCGCCTTGCTGGAAACATCGGGCTTGTAGTAGATGTCATTCTCGAAAACAAAGACCTGGCATTAACGGAGACACCAACACAACATTAATGTGAATAGATGGAGCTATAATCTGAGATGCTCGCAGGGATGTTGGAAAACGAGGAGGGCTGGATGCATAACAACAGCTCGAGCATCTTTAGTTTAAGAGATGTGCACTAAAACGTACAGCTGCTCTCATGAATATGAAACTCTAATTAAACGAAGAGATCCACGACATATTCATCAGTCACACATTGCTGCATAATTAAGGCTTCGTCTCGAATAGCATACTACAATACTGCTGGATTATGCTGTACACAATGTTTAAACAAAATTCCAAGGACACGGTTTGATCAAGAGTGAACTATACAACAGAGGTTAAGGACAGTTCACACAAAGAACAGTTCCTATAGAGATACTAGCATACACACCAATAAATGATAACCTACACTTATTCTTAGTTTGTACGCTGTTGCACATTTAATCAAAGGGATAGTTCACCCCAAATTAAAATTCTTTCAGCATTTATTCACCCTCAAACCTGTATGACTTTCTTTTGCAGAACACAAAAAAAGATATTTTGAAGAATGTTGGTAACCAAACAACATCGGTCCCCATTGACTTCCATTGTATGGGCACAAAACCACTGAGACATTTCTCAAAATATCTTCTTTTGTGTTCTGCAGAAGAAAGAAAGTCATACAGGTTTTGAACGACACGATGGCGAATAATTGATGACAGAATTGATATTCTTGGTTGAACTGTCGCTTTAAATTGAGTGGATTTTGATTCAACTGGACAAAAAAAAACACTCCCAATGACCGCTCAATTCTCTTCAATTTGATATGATTTAAAAAAAATATTATTTTGTCTTTTTAAAATGTTTTACTTTATGTGTATAGTTAACAGTATAGTTATACGTATTGTTCTTGGTGTCAACAGGGCTTTACTACATAAATTGCTATACTATATCCCACAATGCAATGCTCCCCGCCTCAGTTCCCAGTACACTCCCTGCTAGAAAAAAACAATAGAAACCCAATAGAAACCATTACAGAAATTCTAATAGTTTCCATTATAAAATACCATTATGAACCAATATCTTTTTCATTAAAACCATTACAAAATGATTTATTGTAGTGTGTTTAGGCATTATTTTAATAGGCTTAATCTGCCAGATAGCGGGCCGTTTCCCGCACAGTTTAGCTGGATTAACTGCTAACTGTTTTCAGTTTAGACAGGTCTAACATTTATTTTAGTCTTAAACCATGTCTGGGAAACCGCTTGGACACCCCAACACTAGAATCCATCACATACCAGTAGACACCGTTATAGTTCTCATTAAAACCAACACAATTCCCATTATAACTATTAAATAGTTATAATGGGGATAATAATCTTCAGCAGCGCTGTACCCTTTTAAAAAATACACCTTCGCACCTAAAGAGTGCATATTGATACTTCAAAGGTACACATATATGTACCTAAATTATACATATTGGGACCTCCTTTAAAGGATACCGTCCCAATAACAGCTTGGGTACATTTCTTTTGACCATTGTGTCTTTCTTGACTTGATTCATTAGGCTTCAAATGTTACACCAAACTCTATTAACCGCTTTCATTTCCAGCATGTTTGAAATCACAAAAAACAGCATATAAACTGTGCAGTATTTATCTATTCTAGCAAGCTATTATTCCATTCCGAACGTCATCTCATACTTCATTCTAAGCATGTTGGCTATGCGTACTGGCTGTAATACAGTTAGAGACAAAGACAAATGAAGGGTGCATTCTCACCAGCTGGTTCCCTTGAGGCCCCCAGGCCGCATACTGAAGTACAGACACATCCTCATCTGGTGGTGTGAGGTCCACAATTTCCCTACAGACACGCAGAGAAACACAAACACACGCAAATATTGACACTTTTACATCTGAAACATTAAACGGCACAAAAAGTGCTTGGAGGAGCTCATCGAAGCAGCACGATGCAGAGATCATACACGACAAAAGTAAAATACACAAAGAGTCAAGGCCAGGGGTCTATTCATGCAATGGAACCTCAGCTAAGGCTAAATGAATAAAACAAGCAAATGGGCTTGCGGACATTCGTTTACTGTTACTGGCGTTTCATAACCACAGGCACAATACAGCAAATCCCTGTCGGAGCATTCAGTACATTGCAGGTTAGTGAAAGAAGATTTCGTCCGCTGGAGATCCGCCAACTTTAGGGCAAATAGGACCTTTCAGAACTGTTAAAGAATCGATGCCTGATGGATAACTTTGGATGGAAGTACAAACAGGAGGGGACCGTTGGACTGTTTTTTAGGTTGTGCACATGCCCAATAAAGGCCATGCAGAACGGGACCTCTGTCTACCTACCCGCTGGTCACAGTGTAGATTGCAAAAGATGCTGTGAAGGACTGTGAGAACACCTGGAAAGGGGCAGAGGACATGGTAGATCCCTAAATTGTATACATGCATGCATACACAAACACACAGGCTATGTTTGGAATAGCGTACAACCACACAACATTATCTTCGCATGTGTATACTGTGCGCAGTATTCCAACTTTTTCTGTGCTCGGTCCTGCACACTACTTCAAATAGCTTGTGTAAGTGTATACTTCACAATATGTAGTATGCAGTATACCAGTATTCCTTAAACATAGCCACGCTCACATATATCTCAACACTTGCTCTTAAAATCATCACCAAAAAGCAAAGCTTTGCAAAATATCTGCATCTACTTCAACCTTAATGTGACTATCAATAGCAAGGTTGGGAGTCCAGCCTACAAGCCGTCCGCCTCTTCATAACATCACATGGATGGGGGTCACGTGACCAAATGATACCGGGCAACCGTCTCTATCAGCACGATCATTGGGGTCGATGACTATATGAAGATATATACCTTTTGCATTGAACAGTTAGAAGCTTGTGATTGGTGTAAAATGAGACCTTTTGATTTTTCATCAGTGCGGTTAGCGTGGTGACAAGCTCTGAACGAGAGCCGCTTCCCAAAAGCGTAATAGGATTGAAAGTACAACAAAAACAGAACGGCAGATTATTATTCATCTAAAAACTAAACTTTTTTACTCAACCTAATGTCACTGCAAACCTGTACGACTTTCATCCTCCGCAGAACACAAAAGAAGATATTTTGAAGAATGTTGGTAACCAAACAACTAAGGTTCCCATTGACTTCCATTATATGGACACAAAACCACTCACACATTTTTCAAAATATCTTATTTTATGCTCCACAGATGAAACGAAGTCAGGCTTCAAATGACATTAGGGTAAATACATGATGTATTCTTGGGTGAACCGGAAGGGTACCGAAGGTTTGGATCATCTGTGAATCATTTCTGTATCATTTCTGCGTAAATTGCAATCTCAAAGTTGAGTTAAGAAGCACAATTTCTCAGGTGTAGGACTGTGTGCGTGTTTGTAGAAAAATAGATCAATTCGTTTGTGCATTCCGGGTGTGTGAGTCATAAATCCTCTGTTCGCAAAATAAATATGTATAGAGCAAACAGAGGGAGAAATATTGCTCACGTGGGATTCTGTAACGTTGTGGTACTATTGTAGTAATTCTCCTGATGTGCTCAATAAGACTGTGCGGCGTGAGATCTGACCTGCCTGTTGTTTTCTGTTCCTTCTGTTGTGTTGATTCTGACGAAAATCACTTGATTCGTGTTTCTCCATTCATCTTTTCAATCTCGATTGTTCTGTATAGCTAATTTCTTCGTTTCTGAACCTTTCTCCTACATTTCGTCTCTTTGACTATCCATTCAGCTCTGTGCCTTAATCCACAAAATAAAAATTATTTTCATCATTTTCTCACTCAAAGATCAGTCCGGTTTGCGTGCAAATCTTTCAAAGCTAGAGGCTTATGTCAGGATTTTTATCGTCAACTTTCAGTCATCTCCTCACACAACTGTACGGCTTCGGAAAACGTTGAATACAGTGCGCATACGGCATTAAAGTGGTACAGAACATTTTAATACAACATTTTTATACTTTTACAGACGCAGGCTTTTTGAAGCTTGAAAGCTCCAGTCTCATTTCATTGGAATTACAGTCCTCAAAATTCAAGACCAAGACATTTCTCAGATGTCCTTGTTTTGAGTTCCACATAAAAAAAGAACTTGTATAGCTTTTGCACAACATAGGAGTCAATAAACAATGACCATATAGAATGTCATCTCTCTCATTTATCAATCTCTTTCAGTATAGGAATTTCCATTTTGCTCCTTGTTTTAGCCCCTCTCTCTCTCTCTCTCTCTCTCTCTCTCTCTCTCTCTCTCTCTCTCTCTCTCTCTCTCTCTCTCTCTCTCTCTCTCTCTCTCTCTCTCTCTCTCTCGCTCTCCATCATATGTACATGCATCATCATCATCATGCAGCAGCACTCCCTTTTGCTTTCCTCCTTTTCATTTTTCTCCTTACTTCGCATTTTCTGTTTCCAGCTCTTTCTATTTCCCATCTGCCTCCCTCTTTCTCTTCCTGTTGCTGTTCTAATCTCTCCACACACACACACACGCACACACACACACATTCACACACCCCAGACTACTCATCCCCATGATTGATTTTTATTGGACGGGGTGATCTGATCTAGGGGCGGCCGCAGATCACATCGTTTTTATCCCCGGCTTCTTCAGTCACCGACCCCCCGGCAGCCCCCTCATCTCTATCTTTGTGTCTTCAGTGTAATGCCGCTGCTCTCAGTTTAGTAGTTTGAACTGCAAACTGCCTCAGTCAGCAAATAATCTCTAGATACGGAGGGAAAGAGATAAAGGGAACTAACACACATGTATCAGTGGTTTTTATTTTAAATGGAAATACAGAATTGGGTGAAAGTCCCGAATATTGACAGGAACATATCCATTAAGAGTTTATGGCCTTTCAGCCTCATTTGTGTTGTGGGTTATGATCCAAAACACCCTACTTCTTGACAAATACTGCTTGACTAAATTTGAGTGTTTCTATTTCGGGTCAAGAATATTGATGATTCATCCTGCATAGATTATTCGAACACCTAGCTGTCTAGATCTTCATTGACCACGTTTACATGGACATCAGTAATCTAACGATTTGCCTTATTCTGAGTAAGCTAATATTAGGATGAAGGTGTTGACATGAGTTGCTTTAAGGACATACCGTTCATGTTCCCGTTTTACATGTTACACCACATACTGTAGTTGGATCAATGGCGTACGTCATTACGTCTCTAAGCGACGCCGTTCGGCGTTCCCTCCATAATTTCATGTATCAACAAACATTTGGTCTTCGCCACGGTACCACATACAGTTTTTGGTGCTTCATTTATTTTCCAGAATTGTTGGCATCTTTCTTGTCTCCCGTACGAACCAAAAATTTAGCTTTCTTGCTTGAAGCCGTGTTGTTGGGCTAAAACGAAACGGCTGTGCGTGTGTGTAACCTGTCGCAAAGTGCCGCAAAAGTTCCTACGCGCCGGTAATAGTGCGAATACGGTGTGTACATGTCTATACCACACTTCCATAATGCGACTAAAATAGGAGTACTCCAGCCGTCTTCATTCCATTTGTGTTTAAACGATTATGAGTTTAGACGGATTAAGCGGTCCATTCTTAATCAGAGTATTGTCTTAATCCTGTTAATATCAGATTATTGTTGTCCATGTAAACGTGGTCAATGTCTACAATTCATGTAAATCCTTTCTTATGTTAATTGTACTACTACTAACTTTCCGATTTTTTTCTATTGAAATACAACCAAACAAAGTAAGATTCATGCAGAAAAGCATTTTATTCTATTCTATAGACCACTTTAGAAAACGGAAACAACCCTGACCCAAAGCTGGACCAACGCTGGTCCAGAAGAACTTTCTGTTTGAGTTTTTTAACACTGCACTAACATTTGAACAAAATACAACCAATATGTTAAACAAATGTCTTAAAGATTTAAATATATATGTAAAATTTTTAAAAATGAAACACAAAGTGCTTTAAAACCAGTGTTTACATCTTACGAAGTGCTCTAATCTATTCTATGAACACAAATCCATCATGTATCACAACCTCAAGTGAAGAGCAAAAAAATATTCACAAGAAGAGCCAAAGGTGAAATTGCAATAGAGGAAAATGGCTGTCTGGATTCCAATATTTCATTGTTTTCATTTATTTTCATTGCTCTCCTCTTTGCTTCTCTATCACTCATGTTTACGGCCTGCTTTAGTTTACTCCTTCGACGGGAGAGAACACGGCTCTGTAGAGATGATTGTTTTCTGAAGTGGAGGGTCGACAGGGGGATGAGAATCACGGATTATTGTTCTAAACCAAACAAATCGACAACAAGTTGTTTATTTTCAGCCAGTTACTAAAACCGCTGTAATCACAATGTCTCATTGCAATTCAGTCCAGAAACAGCTCTGCTCGTCTCTTTCTCTCTCCTCCTGTCTTCACTGCATTTCAATGTCCTGTTCCCTTCACATTTGCTTTTGGAAGGAGTAGCTTTCATTGTTGAACACACCGCAGAAATGACAGTCTATGCATCTCGCCTGCTGGTTTCGGGGATGTTTTGTTTTGTCAGGTCATACATTGATAGATTGAAGACCTTGTGGGGTTCAACCTTCTAATACAGGACCATTGATATGCAGTTGAACTCTGAATACAGGTTTGGCTAAACTCACAAAGCCCACATATTTAAAGGCACAGTTCAACTGAAATAAAATTCTTTCAACGTTTAGTTGTTCTTCCAAACCTGTATGGCTTTCTTTCTTCTGCAGAACACAAAAGAAGATATTTTGAAGAACGCTGGTAACCAACCATTGACTTCCATTGTATGGACGCAAAGAGACCCGTTTCTTAAGACGTCTTCTTTTGTGTTCTGCATAAAAAGAGTCAGGTTTGGGTGTGAGGTTAGCATGAATAAATGATGACGGAATTTTTGGGTGAACTATCCCTTTAACAAGGTCCTCACGAACACAATGTAAAACAGATTTGTAGGGCATCTGAAGTGGTCCTTACTCCTTAAAAGGCAAATAAAATGGGTCCTTCTTCCGGTAATGTCTAACATTATTTTACCTGTTTTATAGTCCGTCAGGGTAGAAGCATAAATTGAATCACTTCTGAGAGTAACAGCCCATCACTCCTCCACAAAGCCTCACGGTTTGAGATATCATTCCTGTCTGTGACTTAAGATGACTTGCCTTAGCAAACACCACTAATTAACTTAATGAGAGTAATGATCAATAAAACTCTCAATAAAAGTCAGTGGGAGGCCCTACCACATAAAAATGAATGCGTATTTATGTGTTCGTGTATTAATTGCACATAAAACTCTCCATGTTTCTTCACTTCCAGACAGGTAATGACAGCTCCATGTGGAGGTGAGAGAACTGTGTGTGTGTGGTTATATTACTCACAGGGCGTATATCGTAGGCCATTAGGATGAACCTCTTATCAGCGGAAACCTGGAACCTCATGGACTTCAGATCCTACGAGAGAACCAAGAGCAAGAACATGTATGAGCTTTCATCTCACACAATTTAGCTGGAATGTCGTCATTTATCACAGACAATAATTTCGACTGTCCTTCACAAATATCTATTAGAATAATCGTGATTAATCCCTTTCACAACAAACGCTTGTGTTTAAATAATATACAGTATGTGTGCGCCATGTATGTTTACGTATATGTACAGCCGTGGAAAAATGAAGAGACTGTTCCAAACTTTTATTTAATCAGCATTTCAAGATGTTTTGTGGCCATTCCAGTCCAGTGATTGTTGAATTTCATCAAAATCAAACCTCAGGAGAGACTCAAAGTCATCCAACAGCAATGTGAAAGACTGACAGCATGACAAGACACACGAAGACTGTGATAACAATGAAGTTATCACATAAAACATATTTTTGAACTTTTCCTAAATACAGTACATGTATAAATAGGAATGTTGTGTTGCTTAAAAGTAAATATGAACTTGTTTTCTTTGTGGTATTTGAGCTCTGCAAAAATACAGAGCATCTTTTCTGTTATTCATTTTCTGCAAATAAATGCACATAGAAACAATAGTTTGATTTAATATTTGGGAGAAATATTGTTAGTAGTTCACTGAATGAAACAAACATACATACGCATCTATAAATAGTAAATTAAGAAAAAACTAAAATAAATTTGAAATGGTCTCTTTATTTTTTCCACGGCTGTATATATAAATGCACACACGTGTATATATTTAAGAAATATTTGCAGTATATATAATTTTTTTTACATAATATAAACTATATTTAAATATGATTGTATACAGTATCTCACATTTTAGTAAATACTGTATTATATCTTTTCATGTGACAACAGTCTCATCAGACCCCAGGACATAGTTCCAGTAATCCATGTCCTCTTCTTTTAAAAGCACCACTTCTAAATGTAACACCCCGAGTCTACCATCTGTGCAATGAATGCAGTGCATTGTGGGTAAGAACCCTTGTTTGTTGTTCAATCTGAGCAATGTAACGTCTTCAGATGAGAAGTCTGTGCCATCTTTACAACAATCCACCGAGTGGCTGAAGGAATCATGACCCATATATGTCACACAACTGCAGCGTTCAAAGCGTGGCCCTGCTGAACAAGTCTCTTTGAAGGCTTATGCTAAGAGATCAACTAGGTAGAAGTGCAGAAAACGAGTTTGAAGCTTTAACGGTCAGAACCTCAGAACGATACTCGCTTTTATTCTTTTCTGATTTTTTATCATTTTAATACAGGCAGCCACGGAGTGCCTCTCGCTGTGTTCCTGCACGTCTTGCTCTCGATGGATTGACCCATTTGTCGGGCTCCTATGAATGGAGGTAATGGAGTTGTACGTCTTGTCCCGCTCACACGCCTCAGGGGCTGTCAGTCTCTAGAGAGCTGCTTTACGCCGGTGGTCGGAGCGGTGAAGAGAGATGAATACAAAAGTGCATGCGTGTTTGCATGGGCCCTGTTCACTTAAGGCGTTCGGTGGATGTTACGCCATCTGAAGGCGTGCGAGGGATGTCAAAACACACTCACCAGGGTGCTGTTGTCTAACAGCGTGGTTGTTACATTGGTGCTGAGATTGTGGATTAGAACGTGACCTTCCTGGGTGCATACCGACACCTCGTTCTCTGGAGAGAAAAAACACATGTCAAGGTATAGATGAGTGACAAATATTTTAGCAAGTCACAGCATTTGATTCAGTCAGACCAATAAAACCAGCAGTTTTGTGACTCTTGCAGTGCAAAATTTATACAATTGACATTTAAAGGGATAGTTCAAACAAATACAATTCTGTCGTCGTTTATTCAACTTCATGTCCTTAAAACCTTGTATACGACTCTTTCTTCTGTGGAAAACAAAAGGAGATATTTTGTGAAATGTCTCTGTGGTTTTGTGTCCGTACAGTGGATGTCAATGGGGGTCGGTGTTGTTTGGTTGCCGACGTTCTTCAAAATGTCTTCTATGCAGATGAAAGAAAGTCATGTTTGGTGAGTAAATGATGACAGGGTTTTTATCTTGCTTGAACTATCCCTTTAACTTTTTTGTGCAGTATACAAACGTTTCACCGTTTAGCCACGTCGCACAAGGGTCGTGGACTTTGAAATCTTCATTTTCAAGGCTCTCCACAGTTAGACGAGAGAGCAACATGAGACGGGATTCATCTGCAATACAAGATCACACATTTACAGAGTGACGAAAACAAATTTGTGCACATAACATGCTGGGTCGTTTCAACACAACCGTTGGTTTAAATCAAGCTAGAAAATGTCCCAGCATTGTTCTTATGTGTGTACGCAAATATCTTCCCATCAAAATGCAGAATTTGTGGCTCAGACAAGGACAAAGTAACAGAATCATAGTACTGATACAACAAATATAGCAGGCTGTCGGGCCAGCTTTGTTATTTTGCTCCTTGCATTTGAATTTGTGATGTTGAGCTCTCTGGCTCTCACACAAGCCCTCTCTAATCTTCAGCTTTTCCCCCTTCCATCATCCTTTAGTTCTTAACGCTTGATCTGCTCTTCTCTTTCCCCTCTCATTTTTGCCCGTCCCTGGTTCAGCACTCAATTCATTTCCTTGCAGTTCTTTGGTCCACTTACCAGGGGTGAGAAGAAAAATGGAGAGGGAGACCAGGGACATGACCCCCAGGATGACCACCATGGCGATCCCGATGCCCTTCCAGTTTCGGGGAGGTCCGCCCGTGCTGCCCAAATCCTGCTCCAAAAGTGAGAAAAGCAAGCCGCATTAACGCACACATGAATGTTTTTTCTTGGGGTGAATGTATTAGTGCCGGCTCATTTACGCCGCCTCAGAGCGAGGATTTCGTGCTATAGCGACCCTCTGGGGGGGCAACGAAAGAACTTCACACTGACACAAATCTGTGTAGTTTAAGATGATCCTTCATAAAACCGGCGAGAACTGAATTTTTCAAATGAAAAATGAGAAGTTAATTGCGTCCTATTTTTCTGCCGTTGCTTAATTTCCCCCAGACGGTTTTGCATTTCACCTTTAATGGTTTAAGCGGGCTCGTGTACTGTAACGGGGGAAGAGATTTTTCACGACGCGGTGGGCCAGGGCTTGAAAGCTTGCAGAAGAACATGCAAGACTTTTTGGTTGTTTTGAAGCAGTAAGTTGTATACAGTATTAAACGTTTTAGCTCCCAGAATGCATCTCTGAAAGGGCTGAGGGGAAAAACCGGTAACAGTGCGTCACAAAGACAGGTAGGGACGGTTACAAGACCATCCGTCTTAATCGAGGACAATAAACAGCCAATCCAAGGCTAGCAGAAAATCACTGTAGCTTTGAGCAAGTGTTTACTCATCTGCTGTCCGTGAAACCTATTTATTACAGCTTTGAGGACTTTTGTATGTTTGGGCTGTAGATCTTCTCACATTCCCTCAGATCTACACGAGAAACAAGATCTGTGTTGGTAAACTGGTCAAATGATAAAAAACTCGAATCAACACAAAAGCGTCCGACCGAATCTGAATATTAGGGCTGTCAAACGATTAATCGTGATTAATCGCACCCAGAATAAAAGTTTGTGTTTATGTAATTTATGTCGGTGTACTGTGCATATTCATTTTGTATTTATAAACACGTACACATGAATGCATATTGTATATCTGAGAAAAAAAAATTATATAACAATTAATATGCGTTTATTTAGAATTTTAATTATTGGTAAATAAAAATAATACATTTAAATATTTTCTAAATATATACACAAATATGTGTATGGTTTGTGTTTATAAATACAAAATTAATATGCACAGTAACCAGATATATATAATGTAAACACAACTTTTATTCTGGATGCGATTAATCGTTTGACATCCCAAAACTTTGCAATGCCAACAAGTGCACTAACAACAAGACCTTGGTTGAGGAGCAGATTCGACAAACCGCGAAAACACCTCCCACATCGCACAAATTTCTAGTTTGATGGTGGATGGCAAATGAGTTGTTGGTGCATTTACGTCATCACCTGGAATGGAGCGTGAAAGTGTTATTAAAGGGTTTTCCCTATTCTTTTATACAGACTTGTTGCTTTAGGATAGTTTAAAAAAGCTTTATGTCTGTTATACCAGTCATTTAAAACGCTCTGTAATGGTAATGAATAAATTCCAGCAGTTTTATTCACGCAATTTACATTTATGCATTTGGCAGATGCGTTTATCCAAAGCGACTTACATTGCGTTATACACACACAAAATCACGTAGTGTGAGCGTGCCATTATTAAACTCCAGTTTTATATCATTTGTCTTGCCATTACAGTTTTTACTCTGATCAGATTGAGATTTGAGGACATGGCTACAACATTTCTGAGATGCTAAAAAAACCTGAAGTTTACCAAGACGTCCTCAGAACTGACCAAATGTAGACTAACTGGCAACGTCTTCAGAACGTATTGTGTTTGTCTATATCTAGTCGCTGGCTTCAAATGTACATCATTATTGGCTGGGGAACAACCCAACCACTGCCCAAAGAACAACGCAAACACTAAACAATACAAAAATAAGAACAACGGTGTTACTTGCTACGGATGCGAAAAACGCAGAAAATCAATTCAATTTTTTTATGACCGACCAAAATATGGGAGGCAGAGTGTAAATGTTTCTTTGGAAAATCCTGCATGGTCTCCTTTTTAGTATCAAAAATATTTTCGCAAAAGAAAATGAGATGTTCCCGTGTCCTAAATTCAAAGCAGGAGCTCTAATTACAGTCTATTTGGATGCTGCACATTGTTGGGAACAAAAAGATCACTTCAAAAGCTTCGGATGTTGCCAGCTTGCATTGTTGCCAAAGGCTCATTGTTAATACATGACATCGGTCGC
This sequence comes from Triplophysa siluroides, assembly GCA_006030095.1. NCBI lineage: Eukaryota > Metazoa > Chordata > Actinopteri > Cypriniformes > Nemacheilidae > Triplophysa > Triplophysa siluroides. The sequence continues at coordinate 10,019,775 of VCII01000028.1, read as the reverse complement.
TTCACACAATTAAAACATCTGCCGATTGCGTCTGATAAATCTATTTCCAATAAAACACCACAACAGAAAAATCACAGCCTGGTATCGACTCTTCCAGAATCAGCTCGATCTACGAAGTCTGAACCTCCTCCTCATAAGGAGATACAATACCACAGTGATCTCAGATCAGCTGAAGGCGGCTACATTTTTGTTATCATCTCATAATGCCCACTACAGTGGACACAGTGGCAGCCACAACACACAATTATTGTAATGTGTTCAAGCTGTGGAGTACAATAGTGACACTGTTTGGATTTCAAAGGCGTAGCTCATTAAAAGCTGTGAGCGCAGCGATCTCTGTGATCAAGGCTCATCGGCTTGGCTTCCGTGTGTCCCACAGGCTCTGAAATAATACTACACCCGCAATAAAGATACGCTTTTGGAAATAGGTTAAAACCCAGCATGAGGGATGAAGAAATATCATCAAACTTATATGTTTTACACATATTGGAAGAAAATAATTCCCAACCGAGACATGCTGTTTGCATACTGTACATATATATATACTGTATATATAGGATAGGAAGTTGTCAATTTTTTTAATTGCAAAAACAAACATTTGCAAACCATGTAGTTTTGTTATTTTCTGGCAATATCGGCAATATCAAATGTTTAAATTAAAATAAATAAGTTAAATTAAAAAAAGAATAGAGTTTGTTTAACAAAAAATAAGATAGCTTGAGGAATGTCTTTGAGTCCAATGAAAGCCAATGGGGGCCCATTCTTCACACCAACATTCTTCAAAATATCTTCTTTTGTGTTCTACAGAAGAGAGAATGCCAAACAGGTTTGAAATGACATAAGGGCAAATAAACGATCAAACAAGTTTCAGACATTAGAAACACTGAATGCTATTTCAAAATAATAAAATGACTAATAGTTTGTCCGATGTATGATTAAAAAGATTCGCTGGACACCCACTCCAGACTTTCAAGAGCTCTGAAAAAGAGGTGACAAATAGAGCCATAGCGAAAAACTGACAGGTCGGCCTTCAAAACCTGAGCACAGGTGTTGAAGTGACACATTTTTGGCCTAGCAGAATCCCAAGCAGACAGATTTCTCATTGTATTCCGCTCAAGCGCTCGCTTCACAGAGCAGCTCCTCTACAAAGCTGTCAGTCACGTATATCGCACCACTCCTGCAATGCAGAAAGCGAAGCTTTGTGTGGGCGACAGTCTCATCAAAGATGCTACCGTGCTATAGGAGCGAGAGAAACATCACTGGTGGTTAAGCTGCCCATAATGTATATCACATTAGGAAAGCCCTAAGAGCTACCAGATGAGATCAATACTAAGGGAAGCGCGGGCAATTCTGGTGGGTAATAATTCATATGGGAAGTGGAGAGCTCATATGATTCTGCCGAGATGACCTCGTGTGTTTCTTGTGAACATCTCCTTGTAGGACCCGAGAGGAACAGGGAGATGTGATCTTTGGGATTTTGAGAGCTGAGTAGCGGTGATGAAGATTTGAGGAAGTTCTCAGTCGTGTTTCATTTAAGTAGGCTATCAACTTAGTTTCTCTGTGGGAAAAATAGTAACAAGTAAAACAATTGGTAAGGCAAAAGGAGCTGTAAAATGAATATAGATTATATAGATTGTATAGGTTGATAAGAAATGTTTGAGTTCAAATTGAGATATATATTCAATAATATTGACTTTGTTTGCAGACCTGGCAACTCTGAGCCAAGTTTGTGACCTTGAGGACTCTCAACAAGCTCAACTTTAATGGACACATTAGTGAGATTTCATTTCTTCACTCTCTGAGACTTAAGCAAACATCTCAATTTCTCTCTTTTTTATCTCATTGATACCTAATAGAAAGAACTGAAATACTAAAGAGCCCTTGTCTGCGATTTATTGTGGGTTCTACTGTTCAAACAAGCATCTTAACTGCTGCTTGCAAATGAAACTGGAAAGTTCGTCCGGCTGGAAAACAGTAAAGAATCAAATCTTTCACGTTGCTCTCCAGGGAGCTTTCCAGCCGCTTCCAGCATCTTCCATGATGCGTAAGTAATTCATATATAAATCCAATGAGAGCTTCTTCAATTCATAGCGCTTGGCGATGATGAAAAACTAGAATGAATCACTTTGAGCGAATCACGGAGCTAATGAGAAATACCTGAGCTGCATAATTCTGGGACATCTGCTGGAGTTCTGTAAAGAAAACCTGAGGGAGGTTTGGCCCTGGTGGCATAACCTGCACAATCCTCTAAACATCAGCGATCACTGGCTACACATCAAAGGAATATTGACAAATTCATCATAGCCCCACCATGTCTTATTGTGATGATTGATGTGAACTGGCTACATGGTGCCATATCTGATTTGTGTTATTCTTTCAATAAGCCCTAGAAGAGAAGCATTACTTTGTATCACCATAGAGAATGACATCAACAAGTTACTGAAGGTTTAAATGCTAATGGTTTGTTTTGGCTTTCAATTAGAAAACATCTCCAGGGGTAAAGGATAAAAAAAGCATCCATCCACATTACTGACAGCATTTCTTATTCTTTTTTAGAAGACTTTCAAGCAACCAACATTGAGACTATTTCATCAACTTAAGAACCGCACTAATTGCTGCCAGGAAATAATTGCTTTCTGTTGTCATCACACACTGAATAATATCTCTCTCTATATGTATCTATATATGTATTGTTGAAAGTCTCAGTAAATCAGTCCTAGCAATTTCCTGAAATGAATGTGTTGATGGTTGTGCGAGCAGAGATGAGCATGGGACACGCTAATGTAAGTAGACTGCTTTCCGCCAATCACAAGGCTCAAACTTATTCAAAATGAAACCACCAAAAACAAATCCTTTTTGAAAGAATCAACCTCTAAATGCCTTTCTTACAGTTGTCTGTGCACTTAAAACTTGTATAGAAAATGAAAACGTTGAAAAAGCACATGGTTTTTTAAAACGCTACAGTATAACATAATGGTGCATCCTACTTAACCTATATTATGCACTACAAGTATGTACTATTTATGTGATACGATTTGTGTATTTTTTTAGGTTATTTTTGTCTTTACTGAGACAGGACAGTGGAGAGCAGACAGGAAAGCGTTGGGCTTTCATGTGGAGCGGGAACGGCAAAGAACCGTCGAGATGGGAATCAGTGTCCCACATGTCAGCGTTTTAAGGATGCTTATTTAGGATTTAGGACACACTCATTTGAATTATAAATAGTATTTAGGACCAACATTAAGCGGTTCGGGATGCAGTGACCATTAGTTCTAACCACTGAAACAGACCTTAAGCAAGCCCTGAGCATTGGCCGCCCTTGATTTCAACACACTGGTGCCAAACATATGGTGAACTACATATGTTCTACTTCCGTGATACCATCCCAAGCCAAAGCACTACTGCAGGACGTCAAGACACTCGCCGTAACCACCTACAAAATGTCATCAGCAAATGCTGTGCCACACAATCTATTCTGCATATTACATTATCTGAAAAACTCACTTCCATCCCTGCTGTCGATATTGAGTTGAGTTATATAGCTCTCTGTTAGATGGCCCCAGCAGAGGCTGGATTGAAAGAATGTCACAGGATGAAGAGGAGGAACCTGCAGACCTTTCGTTATACGACGGCAGCACGACTCTGCATTCAGAGTCATGACACTTCTGGCATTGCCGCCTCTGTGTGCTCCCTTAGCAGTCAGGAAGTCTTACCGCCTTCCCTTTTTAAACAGCCCACATGTCCTCTGCTTCACAAAGGACCCCGTGGCTGGAGCACGACGGCCCCCACGAACCTGTTTCCCTCAAATATGAGCAAACAACAGAGATGGATTTATGAAGAAATTTGACTTGCTGTAATGCTCTTTTTACTTATAATTTCTGTGAGAAATCACAAAAAAAAAAAACATATCTATACAACACAATATTTTTTAATTCTGATATATTGTGTATCGCTGAAACCTTGTATCTCCATACTTCAGGATTTTATTTATTTGCCAAAAATCATTACTATATGTCACACTTTATGTTTTTCACTGGGTTTTGCAAATATCTAACCAAATGTATCGAAAAGTGCTTGTCAACTTTGACCACACCGTATGTGCGTAATTCAATTCAATATTATTTATATAGAGCTTTACACAATGTGCATTGTTCCAAAGCAGCTTTACAGGAGAAAAACTGAAAAACACAGAAAATGTAAAACACAGCACAGTGCATGGTGTTTATAGAACAAGCAAGATCATCCTAGTGAATAATATCTAATATTATCTAATAAGTGCAGTCTCCCGGTGAGCAAACCAGCCAACAATGCCCTGTGGCGAGGAACCCAAACTCCAATGATAAATAAATGGAGAAAAAACTAACTTTGGGAGAAACAGACTCAGCCGGGAGGGCCAGATCTCCTCTGACGTGTCACAGCTGCACTCCGACAATGACTTTGATTCAAAGTTACTGAGTAAATGTTTAAGAAGAATAGGGAGAGTTTATTAGTTGTGATTTTTTTTTTTCATTTCCTAAGAAAACATACAAGATGTCAGAAGGACAGTGAAGATATAGAAAATTAAGGGCCATATTTACTAACAGTAAAAGCCTCTCGCCGTTATTAAATTATCGCTGAAAAGGCGTAGACACGGCTGTTTTTGCGACTGCCCTTTTTGCATATGCATTGTAGGAGTTTCCTCTTCAGACAAAAACTTTATGGGAGGAAAGTATTTAAATGAATCACGCAACGTGATTTACTAAGGTTTGTGCTCGTCGTTGCACTGGTATTTGCGGCATTATTTAACGCCCAAAAAATGCACGTCTTAAACCCTGCGCAAATTTGCGCTGCTCTTGGTAGATTGCGTCGGTCAATGGAAATGAGATTAATCGACACACGTCTGTGTCGATTAATGTGCGGCTTGTTAGTAAATCCCCCCGCTGAAATTTCCACTTTAATTGCATTCTAGCGCTATTTTTCCCTGTTTAGTAAATCTGACCCAAAATGTGTCGATTCCATGCCACTAACGTAAATTCTTTCCAGAAAAAATCCCAGTCTGTCATTGGCTAACCACGCAGAAAGTACCGCCTTTTCCTCACACCATTGGTTGAGTTGTTTAAATAGCTTCACATAGCCAGTTCAGCATAATGTGCAAATTTCTTAATTACAGTATAAATGTCTCTCCATATTAAGCCGAGAAATGATGACGTCTTTGATCATTGGGAAAATTACACACTTCACCTTGTCAGTAAATGTCGTCCATTAGCATTACACAGTACTTGCTTATGTAATTGCAAGAAACTTCATTGCTGTAATGCAACTGTGTGATGTGACTGAAGTCTCGTTAGACAATGAAATGATTTCGAGAAGCCGTCGCAAACTATACGTGAGCTCTATGCGAGATGACAAGCCCTTTTGTTTTGTCTTCACCGTGGTAATAAGAGCAAGCAAATTCCCACAATGCATTTAGAAAAATGTCACCACTTACAAATTGTCTGACTAATCACTCCAACTTAAGCACAAACCACCGAATATAAATATTAATGGCCTTGAGATGTTTTGGGGTTAGAAGCATTTGCGGCTGAAGATATACAGCAGCTTGCAAACATTGCATTCGTTGTGTTCCTTCAACACTGCACTCACTGTCTCTTATCTCGCTTTTCTCAGTCGCTCCTTCTCTCCATCCCTTTTCTTCTTCTCTACCAGCTCTTCCAGTTTCGTTAAGAGTGAAACAGATGCCGAGATGCTTCATTTAGTCTTATCATTAAAGGCAGCACATGTGGTCTACAAAAGTGCAGATTGTAAACAATAGTGATTAGCCTCTAAAGTCAATTCAGGGATTGTACTCCTGCAAAACTCCGGACCACACATGTACAGTATTGTGAGGGGTTGCTAGGGTGTTGTGGAGTGGGTTTAACGCATCACTGTGGGGTTGCTAGGGTGTTCTGGAGTGGGTTTAATGCATCACTGTGGGGTTGCTAGGGTGACCTTGGTGATTAATTCTTGGTAGGGGGGTTCCTACTGGGCCACAACATAACTGTCACGACCACCAATTCCACATTATGGTTTCAACATGACTGCACTTCTTCAGACTAAGAGATTTCATCTGATATGCGCTATGTGGAAATTACAAGTTCAGCCTAGAAAAATATCACATTTGTACCCGTTAAGCTGCAATTTATAACGTAGGGTTTGTTCCAATTGCTAATAGATGACTACTGGAAAACAGCACTAATGAAAAGGGAATATTCAAGGTTGACCTGCTTAATGTACAGATTGGCCTTCCTCACCTTCAGGACCTTGAAAGGCTGCAGGTAATCTGTTGAAATACAACAGGTTCCTGTGCACAGCGTACATGGATGTGCATTAAATGCCTCATAAAAAAGCTTTGATGAATACATAGAGCAACCATCAGCTAAACATACGAGCTCTGGGTATAAATCATTAACAGCTGTCAGGCAAGACGTCCTAAGAAATATGACTCGCATTTCATTGGCATTTGGCTAGATTTATGACCAAGAGAAAACACTAAGCTTTTGGAGTTTCGCTAGAATACTCGCAAGATATTACACATAGCATGCTTTATTAAGAATCGTTCAGGCAAACAGTAGGCCCACTCAATCATGATCGGATCAGGGGTAATTGTCAGAATCTAAAGCGGATAGCACAAAGTCAGCTTAAAACACCGCCTTCCCGTGTCTGTGATGAGATGCGTTACTTTTTACTTGCGTTTAGGCTATAAAAACATTAACATCACGAAGTGAATCTGCATTTCAAATGAATAACATTTAACTGCAGGGATGTGCGGCCACATCCCTTCATAGATATACACAGTCACGCACAGGTTTCTGAGATTTGGCAAAGCCTACTAGATAGGGTAATGAACGGGGTGCATAGATTAAGGGTACTTAGCTAAGACTGTGAAGTGTATCTATGTAACTGTAAAAGAGGACCGCATTAACTAACTGTGCGTTTCATCCAGAACCTCCTGAACGCATAATGCGTAATAGCTCCTTGCGAAGAGAGCAAAAGAAATGAAAGACTGGAAATCTTGTTTTAAGGTCCAATCGGAGACACAAAGTAGCGTTACATAATTGATGAGCTTCCTGCAGAGGCTCAATCTCCTTAGCATTTCTTGTAGGTGACAAAGCGTTAGGTTTCTTGGGGACCTTCCGCCTGTCGATAATCTAGAGAACAAGCAAAACAATCTTTCGCAAAATACTTTCTCATATGTAGATTTTAAAGTGATTTATGGGATGTTCTTAATCAATGGATTTTGCTCAAGACAACTGTGAACTTTTCGACATCAATTGTCTTTTTATGAGACTGCGTGTGCGCATGTGTTCATGCAGCTTTGGCTCGGATCAATATGTTGGTAATAACTTCGTCCCTGTAAACTTTACATTTCTTCCTTTCTTCAAATTCATCAAGGATTATTCCAATCCACTGAATGTGCCGGCCCTGTAGACTTCTGCTGAGGTTGTCAAGTGTCTGTGATCTGACATTTAGATTTGATTCGCACACGCCAACCACTCGATAAAGTGCCACTGGGAATGCATAGCGTTCCAGCCTCGTCCCTTCCTATTTCCCAACGTTCAGATGGGAAACTGGCAGTTTTGCGGAAAACACTAAGGGAAGCAAAACAAACCATAACAATTCTCAACCTCGAGAAAGCCTTTAATAAATAAAATGCCTGTCAGTATTGCTTAAAAAACCCCTGTCAGCACATTGTTTTAGAGTTCAACGATATCGGTGCCCTCTGAGAACAACGTGAATTTTATCAGCTAAGTAGTGGCTTGAAAAACGAATCACAGGAATGGCGCAGAATATTACTTTTCATGCGTCAGAGGGGAATACAATACAAAAGAAACTAATTACTCTGGGTATTTCCTATCTGCCTGAAACAGAGCTGTGGGCACATTCCCTTCACTCAGTAGACCCTGCCTAACACCTACTCTTACAATAAGACATTGATTGGGCTACTAATTGAAATTCCTTTGAGTTTTTTCTTTTCAGCTTCTTCTCTAGGAGGTTGCCATCATGTACGCAACTGTGCATCAAGACTGTGCTTTTTTTTACACAAATACACGAACAATAACATTTTGTCACGGTGACACTTGTGAGCAGTCAGCAGTCCTCGCGCTGACAGAGACGTTCATCGGCATCAGCAAGCGCGTGTAGTGTCTTACGCACGAGGCACAATATATGCAAATGAGGCTATAACGCGAGCGCGGCGATTTGATTATGGTTCATTTAAAGATGTATCGAATATGAGTCAGCTGCCACTGTATAAAGAAGCGGCGCTTATTACACACCCACACACTTCTTCGTTGTCAAAATGCGTTTTTGTGATGCTTAACGCGTCACATTTTTTTACATTTTCGAAACGGCAATGCATGAAGCAATTGAGTTGATCACCTCAATGCACGCGCTGAGTCCCGGTGTGCCGCTGGCAGTGAGATACAGGCGAGGGGGTGATGTCAAACATTTCAAGTCATTATCAGAAAGACAGTTAACATTACAATATCTGAAACAGCGGGGAAATAACTTAATTATTCTTATGAGCTCTTTTATCGCCAAGGATGAGAAATGAGCTCGTGTTCGTAGTGCGGATTCTTGCAGAAGGAGGATAAGACGTTTGCGGGGGTTTGTTTTATTGCGGTTCTTCACCACGCGTCATTATTGAGGAAAGAAGGTTCAACAGCTCTCGTCACATTCGTGGCGAATTTACGTCAGTTGAAATCAGCGCTCGCGATACGCAAACACCGGACGCAAATTTTGGAAGAAAAAAAATCGATGAGAAGTTAGTAACGACGGTACGCTCAGCCGGAAACCCCTTTATGTGTTGCTTAATGCACTGCAGTACGTGTAGAGTAAAGAGTCTTCGGAAAGTATGAATGAAAACCATTCAGAATCAAATTGAACAACACCTGTTCTGAACACGTGCGACACTTTTACAGCGAAATTGATCAAAAACATACACTTGGAAAACATGAAAAGAAAGGGAATAGTGGTCGCGTGCACGAATTGATATGCCCCCGCATGCACGCGCTCTTTGCTGCGGCTCTAGTTCACACAGATGTGTCAAGAGCATCATCTAAACCTGCTTTTCGTTTCGTCGCCAGTCGGACTATTCCTTTCTCGAGCACAATGAAAGAAGGAAGAAAACGTGCTGTTTCTTTCGTTTACCAGCTCAGTTGTCATGTTCTGCTGTGTGGTGGCAATCATGTTTGCGACCGTCCAGAAACGACGTCCCAATGTCTACACGAATAGCTCCGGATGCTGTTTGCCGATCCTATGGTACTTGAAAGCGTTGTTTTAGTTGGTGCTGCAAGTTGCTCTACACACCCCACTGGCAGATCGCTTTAATAGGATGCTGTGAAGTTGGCCAGCCCTCCCTTCCTTCTCTCCCTCTCTGTCTCAACCACAGTTACAAGGATGCTTATTGACCAAGAAAATTCATCAAGACAACGAGCTACTGCTTCTGGCATGAACCCCTTTTGTAATCAAAATGTATTTGATTAGTTAACAGTGAAATAAAAAGTGAGAGAGATGCATGCAGATTTTGTTATGCATCCACAGAAAGGAAATAATCATTTGCTTAATAAAGGGATAGTTCATCCAGACATGAAAATTCTGTCATTTATTCATCATGCCATTCAAAACCTGTATATAACATATATTTTGGTAGCCTATGTATACTGTATATAGATGTGTTGGTGACCAAGTTTCTCCTAAATATCTTTTGTGTTCCGCAGAAAAAAGTCATGCAGGTTTGAAATGAAATGAGGGTGTGTATATTATGACATCATTTTCATTTTTCTGTAAATTATCCCTTTTAATTATTGATGTTAAAAGCAGACTACGGCCTTGCCATACGTTTCTTAACGGCACACTAAAACTAAGTAATTCATTTACATTGCATTCATGAATTGACATTTAGTATACAGTTTTTATACAAGATGACATACAAATTAGCAAAACTTGACTAAGACAAAATGTTGCATCATCTGTAAGGCGCTTTGGATACAAGCATCTGCTAAATGAACATGAAAAAATGAAAACTACAACAGATCACACCTGACATAAACCAGGGAGATGTGCCACAATTCACGTTACACATTTGGTAAGAACCGTACAAAATGATAAGCTGCTGCTGCGGAGATATAAAGCGAATAGAAATAGAATTTGAAGTAAATGCACCAATGGAGTCAATGGAGTGGGAAGGTAATTCCGCCATCGAGGCACACTGAATGTGAAGGTTCAGGAGAGTGATTTTATGTCTATTCGTGTTGGTACCAAGAGGCTCGCTCGCTCACTAAAGGCGGTGGGAGCGTAGGTTTGGAGTGGAGGTAGAAGGGTGCAGATCTGTACACAAGCATCAGTGCCTTGAACTTGATGCAGGCAGCAACTGGCAGCCAGTGGAGTGCTTCAAAGCTCCACCACATGATGGATCATTCGCAGAGGCATGACTGCACACACATAAAGCATTGCTAAAACAGAACACGCTGTGGTCCGTTAGCTCAGCAGGTGCTAGCAAAACCAATCCCATGGGTCCCTAGTAAACTATAACTAAATGGAATATACATTGCTTGAGATAAAAGGCATACTATGGCAAATGCATAACTGCAAACGCCACTATGTATTTGGAAACATCACATGACTAATCCTTCATAACAATAAAGCATTCGCTGGGATTATATTGCTTTGACTCCCACTGGGCACACTTCTTAAGCAGTACTACATACACGTGATCTTAGACAAAATATCTATAAAACAGCTAAACCGAGTGCAACAGAATAAAACTGTGTCGTTTGAAAGCTCAAACGCATGTGGCATGACGTTCAAAACAGCATGATGCGTGACTCAATGCGCAGTCCAACAGCTGCTGCACAGCATGCCAAATAAATCACACCGGGCGCGACGCGACGCGACGCGACAACGTGCTTGTTCTAGGTTTGTCGCGCCGCATCCAGTGTGGACACAATTTAAAAACACGAGTTTGCGTTTCTTATATATTTCGTCCAGTCGTGTCGCGTCCGATGTAGACACGGGGTCACTGCCACCCAAATATAAGGGAAAAGCGTATATAAACAAGTCGAGATAGGAGCTCGGAAACGGATGTAAAACATGTTAACAGTATTAGATTTAAAGCACAACGCGATGCGGGCCGTTTAAGATACTCGAGGCCACTTCAAATGTACTCAAAGTACCACAGCGTTAAACAGCATAAGCCCCGCCTTTGCGTTCTGCGTAAGATCAACGCCATCACGTCTGGGTGTTGATGATTGGCTGGCGGGTAAATTTGAAACGCAACTCTTCCAGACGCTAACGTTGGCAACACATCCGGGTAAACCTGATCGGACAAACCGGTGCGGTGCTTTTGTTCCCAGTGAAAGTCTTTTATCGAGCTTTTATCAGGCTGTTCCACACAAGGCTGGACATCTACATATATAAGTAAGTGTTATTTCACGGCGACCTGTTTTTATTAAACGCCGTGTATTAGGGGTTGAATGGCGAGTTGAGTAGTTAGCTATGCGGTATAAACACAGTGAAGCTGACTGTCGCGATGCGTTGTTTACTTTGTCGTTATTCTGTCGAGTTTGTTGCGATAAATTGAGGCATAATTGTTTTTTGCAGTAATCTCTTTTTCAAACAAAAACATCAGGCACGGTTTTCTTTTACATAATCACTGTTTGCACGACAAGCTATTTTAAATGTGGTTTAGATATATTTATGTATATTACTTAATATAATATTTTATTATAGTCTTGTATATTAGCAATTTATAATACTCTCAGCTTCTGTAATCGTTTTCATAGGTAATGTCGTTTTGGCCACACCCCCAGACATTTGGAATGACAGTAGAGGTCTAATGTATTCACCAAAACCTTGTGTCCACTACATTGGCATGACATGAACTGCAGGGTTTCAGCAGTAAAGCGAATCTATAATGTAACGTGTAAATCTACTGAACGTGTTCAGTAAGTTTGGTACACACAAGTATTTGTATTATTTCCTGTTTTCTACGCAGGACATGGAGATTGCTGTGATGAGTCTTCACAGCGTTTTTGAACATCTTCGGGCACAAGCTGAAGTGCTCAATGAGAGCATTGAACCCCGTAAGTACCTGATATTAGTAGTACGCACACTTTCGTTGAGTAAATAGCTGCTGCGTCGTCTAAAAAACGTTGTTTTTATTGTCAGAGTTCATTCAGATGGCCCTGAACTTTGAAGACTCCCGTCGAAGATGGTTGCGACTCGAGCAGGAACTGATCAGTTGCAGAGAGGTGGTCACCAAGGCTGAGACGGAGAAAGGTGCGCTGGAGGTCAAGCTCAAACACGCTCGCAACCAAGTGGATGTGGAGATCCGTCGGAGACAGAAAGCTGAGGCTGAATGTGCCAAACTGGTTTGTTTGCTGTTTCATAGATTAGCATGTTTCTCATAATATGTGACCTTTGATTAAACAACCTATTCTTGTTTTTGTGCTCCGCAGGATCGTCAGATCCAGCTCATTCGAGAGCTGCTGGTGTCGGAAGGTTCTAGTAACAGCATCCAGTTAAATGAGGAACAGCGCTCAGCTCTGGCATTTTTGAATGCCCGTTCCCAGAATCCCCCAAACCTCAACACTAGCAGACGGTAAGAGAAGGTCCCCATCCTTGTTTGATGCTTTCTCTCTTAGATGGATTTCCAAGTTCACTAGTATTGACTGAGGTCATCAATAAATGTTTAACTGATATTAATCATGTATATTATTAGAATTAGTCTTTTGAATAACGTATACTGAATGTGCATAATAGGTTAGACTAAAAATGTGTTTTATTTGGTGTTTCCTATCCCTACAAACTGCAATTGTCTTGATGTAATTTATTTTCCATAATCTGTTCTAGATTGACCACGATTGATGAATCCGCCTCCATTCTGTCAGACATCAGTTATGATAAAACCGATGATTCTTTGGTACGTCCTTCTTTTGTCTTCAGAAAGCCATTAGTTTAATGAATATTCCTTTCTAAAGCTCATTGTTTATGATTCTTTTTAATTAAAGGACTGGGACTCGTCTGCAATTAGAACCGTTCGTCTCAAGAAGCGACAAAAGAGAGTAAGTTTACCAGCGTGAGTGCGTTCGAGCAAATTCATTCTGAATTTTAATCAATATGTGTGATGAATGAATTCTGTGTCGATGCAGCGTTCCTCCCGGAATCTCACAGATGGGCCCCCTGCGATTGCCAAGAGGTCCCGTTCCACCGGCCGGACCTCTGAGAAAGTAAGAGCTGGTTATATAAACTCTGATTGTTATATATTGCCCGAAGAGTCTCCTTGCGGGGCTTTTCTGTGGTTATTATAAAAACATATCTATGGTAGTAGAGGTGTATATAAATGTATATTTGAAAAATAATTAAATGCCTTGCAAGTTTAAGAATTGCCATTGATGTCAAATTTTTAGGGTAATGAGTCTCTTGTGGCCAAGACCACTGTGACGGTGCCCTCAGATGGAGGTCCCATTGAGGCCGTCACCACGGTGGAAGCGGTTCCCTACTGGACCAGGAGCAGACGAAAGACCGGTGAGCTTCGTTCAGCCTTCTAAACCTCTTGTCAGTTGTGGGATGTTTATAGCAGAAGGAGATATACGCAACTTAAGAGCTGCGAGACATTGGTTATGTCATTGGGTATTGATTGGATAATTATGCGTGAGCTTTTGCGATTTAAATGCGCACCGCTGTGATGCGAGATTGTATTATAATAAAAAGTGCTTTGTTCTGTCAAACAAGGTCAAATATTCATCTGAATCGAGTTAAAAAGATGGTTTTCAAGGCTGCGGGGTGTTTTAAATGAATCCCTTGTTGGCTTGCCAGATAGATAAAAAAACAGATTAAATGTTTCTTTTTAAAGGCTGATTTGTGTTTTGGCTGGGCTGTTTTAGTTATTTCTATTAGACACCCCGAGCCTTTGCATTTCTAATTATCTTGTGAAAGGTTTTGGCCTGGTTTCAATGCTTTTCTCTGTCTCTTTAGCTGCTATGGAGTGGGACACTGCTGATACCGATTCTGTTCAGTCTTTGGATGTGTTCAAGCAGCCCAGTGGACAGCTCAAAGCCGAACCCAGCACTCCCCAGGGCAACGGAGGCATCCGTCTACATGAGTTTGTCTCCAAAACGGTATGATGCGAAAACTGGTCCTCAGCCCTCATAATTCATTTCTTTGATTTGCCTTGTGTTTCTTAAAGTCCCACATCTACAATGTACCTTATACGGTCAGAACGTACGGTCTAAGCTTGAAATTAACGTGTATGATCGGCACCTGATGACAATATGACCCACGAGGTTATCAAGACAGCAAAACAAGTGTTGCAACAAAGACAATATTCTTGCTGGCAATGATTTTTTTAATAGGCCACCTAAAGAGCACGTCATTCGATTAGTTTCGTGATCTATTCCAGAATGAGAGTGTTAAATGTTAAGTTTGACAAAGTGCATAATCATCAGATCTCATAATCAATGTCTCTCTGTGTCTGTGCTTTAGGTGATCAAGCCAGAGTCTTGTGTGCCATGTGGTAAGAGAATCAAATTCGGAAAGATCTCTCTGAAGTGCAGGGACTGTCGTGTGGTCGCCCACCCCGAGTGTCGGGAACGCTGCCCCTTGCCCTGCATTCCAACTATGGCTGGGACTCCAGTCAAAAGTGAAGAGGTGATTTTAAAAGCCATTATTAGTTTTAAAGACATCTAGAAGATAAATGAGAGAGTAAATTTGCAAACAATGTCGTCATTCCCAAAATCCGTTTGGTTCTTATGTTGATAGGGCACCCTGGCGAACTTCGTGTCCAACACATCTCCCATGATTCCCTCACTAGTGGTGCACTGCGTGAATGAGATCGAGCAGAGAGGCCTGCGTGAGGTAAACCACTAAATTCAACATGTTTTTGTTCTTGTGGACAATAAGACTTCAATTCTGAATACGTCTGTATCCTTTCCACAGACCGGTCTGTACCGAGTGTCCGGCTCCGATCGAGTGGTCAAGGAACTTAAAGAGAAGTTCCTGCGTGGAAAGACCGTTCCTCTGCTCAGCAAGGTGGAAGACATACACGCCATCACAGGGCTCCTCAAGGACTTCTTGCGGAACCTCAAAGAGCCCCTGCTGACCTTCCGCCTCAACCGTGCCTTCATGGATGCTGCTGGTTAGTGCTGGTTTATTATATCCAGACACAAAGTCTTTTCAAGTACAGTTGACCGTAACTAGTTGCTGTGTTCTTGTAGAGGTGTCCGATGATGGCAATAGCATTGCGTTGATGTATCAGCGCATCAGCGATTTGCCACAGCCTAACCGAGACACTCTGGCTTTCCTCATCATCCACCTGCAAAGGTAAACAGCCAACGTGGCATACATCATAATCGAAAAATGGAAAAAAAAAAATAACCTTTTCTCTCAACAGGTAGTGGTCTAGCTTTTGTTGAAACCAGTAACTTTGTATTGGCACTTAATGTATTATGGCTCCTGTATGACATATCGCTTTTTGCTCCTAAACTCTTTGTAAGTCGCTTTGGATAAAAGCGTCTGCTAAATGTAAATCTAAAATTTGGACTTGCAGTGTAAGGCCCGAGACTTGGGAACGTTAACATAAATATCATTTTATTTACTAACTGCTGTTATTTTATTTTCAGAGTGGCCCAGAGCCACGAAACAAAGATGGACGGCTACAATTTGGCTCGTGTGTTCGGGCCTACAATTGTGGGTCATGCCGTGCCAGACCCAGATCCCATGACCATCTTGCAGGACACAAAACGGCAGCCAAAAGTAATTGCACATGATAAAACGTTTTCAGTCAGATTTTTTTCCTTTGGGAGTTATAACCTTAAAAAAGTTTTTATGTTAACTGTAATATTTAAAATATTGCTGCTGTCTTTCTCCAAAAAAAATTTTGTAATGTCTTTTTTTTTTGCCATAAATCATTTTTAGTCACCCTTGATGTTTGGCACTGGGTTTTGCGAATATCTAACCATTAAACATTTATTGTCAATACAGTACAGTATTACATTTTTTTAAAGTACAATGGTTTCTGAAAAACCGCAAATTTGAGGTTTTGGAAGAACAGCAACGATATGTTATGCAAAATATTTTCTAATTCTGTTTTAGTAAACATGAAATCAAAATTCACTCTCTTTGCTTGAATAACTGCACTGGTCTTGTTCATATTAAATATGTCTCCTATAATCTTCAAAATTCAGTAACATCTGCTGGAAAGATAAACAACTGATTTCATAGAGCTCAGTTTGAACAATGCAAACACTTGCAATGTTTATTTCGAGGTCACATTGTGCTCAAAGGCTGTTTTACTGTATTGTAAAGCCTGACTTTTTGTCATCAGGTGGTTGAGCGTCTCCTGGATCTGCCTGTGGAATACTGGAGTCGGTTCATGATCAGTGAGAATGAGCGAGGTCACAATCACCACATGGTCTTTGAGAACGCCAACGTCCATGGCACACCTGACCACAAAAGTATGAATATTACACGAAAAGCCTGGAACTTTACCTGATCTTTGTTATTAATTGTACAGCTATAAATGTGTTTTCTCTGTGCTGTAGCGAGTATGTTTGGGCCCATTACGACCCCTGACCAGCAGATGACCAAGACTCCATCAACCAGCTCGCTCTCCCAGCGCATGAAGAACGCAACTCTCAACGCAATCACTCCCAAGTACGTATACCTCACAGATCTACATATACGGAGTTTTTTGTGTGAAGGTAAGATAACTTATGAAAACGTCCCGTTTTAGATTCGGCAGCAGAAGCAGAGCTCCCGCCAGCGTTACTCGCCAGGGGAACTTCTTCGCCTCGCCTCTGCTGAAGTAGCACTGGAGCGCATTAGCTCTCAAGTTTTCTTTTCATTGGGAAACAGTTGCAATATATATTATATAACGTTGTCCAAGCATGTTTTGTATTTGATTTGTTCTTACGCTACTGGTTTTATCTGTTTATGCAACATTGTTTTTTAGTCGGTTTTAAATGTCCTGTTAACATCCAAACAACCAAAGGGGTGGACTTCGGTCCACATAACTTTATAAAAAAAACGATTAATTCTGTCAGTTTGGGAGTTCTTTATCAAGAAACCCAAATCTGATGAGTTGATGGTATAATAACTACGAAGTTGTGTATAGTGTAATCCACAACTGTATGCTCGTGCTTTACATGAAACAGCAAGACAAATCTCAATCTCTTAAACGGATCAAGATTTGTTCAAATTTTACATTTAGTGTGTTTTTAACCAGGTCAAACTTTTGTTGATTCTGGGAAGTAAGATAAAAAATGTAGACGATTATGTAGTTCAGTATGCAGAAATACTACTGGTTGTTGTGACTGTCTTTCAGTTTCATGATTGTTTATGAATGTTAATGTTTTACAAGATGCTTCTGTTCATAGATCTTAGAAACTAATACCGATTGGACGGTTTTCATGTATGTTCACGTCGTTTATTCACAGCATTGGTACTCCAGAATTAGCAAGAGTTTTGGGAGCTTCTGCTTGTGTGCAGCACAGATCTGTCAGGACTTTTATTGATTCAAAAGGGCAACCTTTAACCAAGTGGAACATCGAGTGAGGTTGATTTATCACTTCCAATTGCTTTTCAGTTTGAGTGGTGTGATACTTTATAAGACTTGTGCTTTTTTTGTAAAATACAGTCATCTATTGCAAGTGCTTTGTGTCGAGGTGGTCTTTGGGGTTCAGAGATGCAATGATGATACAGAACAATCTTTACTTTTAAATAATATGTTTGAAGCATAAAGTGTGGTCGAATATACCAATTTCTCTTCAGATTTAAGTCTTATGAGTAAGAAAATTGGTCCATTTCTTTGTCTCCAGCCATAAACAGAATCTGTCTTTTGTCAATAGTGTCTTTGGAGTTAAGAGATGAAACGATACAGAACAATGTTTACTTTTCAATGATAATATTTTTGAAGCATAAAGTGTGCCAAATATAAAATGGGGTAGTTTACTTAAATCTGAAAAAAAACTGGTATAGTTAAGGAAATTGGTCCATTTCTTTGTCTGTATCCAGACAAATTTATTTTATTTGTCAAATGAAATGTCTGTAAGAGCCGGAAACAAGGCAGGTAAGATATGCAGTACTTTAGTTTCCTTTAAACTTGGGAAAGGGCCAAAGCAGTGGAGTGTTTCTGGTGTAATCCTGAAAAGCAGCTTCTGATCCCCACTTCTTCGTAGCCAGTTTCTCCAAGATGGGGATGCCGCTCACATGCCTCAGTAAGAACCAGACAAAGACCGGGGACATCACGCTGAGATACTGTGGTCCACGCATGACGGAGGAAGCTGACAGAAATAATCCAGACCACTGCAGGATTTCCCCGAGGTAGTTTGGGTGTCTGCTGTATGCCCACAGTCCATGATGAATAAATTTTCCCTGCGAACACATGTTAGTTAAACGATGTTAATTATATCTACAGGATTTAAGATAAAATGTCATTTCGAAACCTTTAATGTCACCAGATGGAACTATGGTATTTTTCCTACAATCTTATTTTCGATAATAATTCAATAATATTTTATTTTAAACTAAACTTTACTTTGTGGGCATGTTTACATTTTTCACCCCACAGTTAGACATTGAATTTTTCTTCAAATTTTTATATATTACTTTCATCAAACTGCTTGTATCAGTAAAGTTACTCACAGCGTTATCCGGATCATTCTTAAAACTCCACTTTTGCTGGTCGGCAATAGCTTCCGTAGCGAAGCCCAGCCCCCAAATTCCCCATCCAATATAGTCACGAGCGCCCAAGGGTTCATCTCTTTTTTCACTGTTTAGCATTAGGGTGGGCAAAAGGGTGACATATACCCACAAAGCTAGAAAGACAAAGATTTCAATCAAGAAATGTTTTATCATTTACATCTATGTATATAGTTCATATGTTAAATGTATATGGATGAACAAGTATGACCTTCTAAAACTCTGCAGTCATCAATTAAGTGCAAAACAGTAACTACGGAAATAATCAATAGCCGTGTAGTTAAAATACCTTGCATGGTCCAATACACAAAGAATGTCCCCGGGCTGTCTCTGACATTGTTAAACCGCCGGTCTTGTCCTTCTTTAAGGATTCTTAGAAAGAGAAAAGTCCCGAGCCTGCAAGACAAGGCCTCATCTTTCACTTATTAACCTTATTAACTTCTACCTTTAATGACGTACATTAATACATAAAGTTGACTTCAATTCTGTTGTCTTCTTACCGCAGCCCCCACGCAGTGACGCATCCAGTTTGTATGTTCTGTCTAAGGTGCCCATTGCCACCCCACACACGGCTCAGATGAGCCAACAATATGAATGTACCGGATCCTACGGAGCAGACACATTAATGTTTAGTTGAACTGATAAGGGATCCTATATCCTTCAAGACATGGGCAGAAACGTCATTCACCTGTGTCCGGCCATTTTAAAAGTGAGGCGTGTTCACTGAATATTTTACCAATGGACTTGGTGGCAATTGGTAGCAAAGTTCAAGGATCCTCAAGAGCACATTTCTCACAGAGAGACAGAAGAGAGCTCTAGGAGCTGAGATTGACGCACGGAAATGACCGGATAATATTTTTTAATGCAAGGAAATGCAAATTGAATGTTGACTGGTGAGTACAATCCAAATTTCTTTCTATATCAGGATCTCCATTAAACAAATTGTGTAAATGTATAATGCCATTATAGTACGTTATGATCACTTTCAGTAGGGTGAAATTGTATATATTCTATATAAATACTACTACATAGAGAGTAATAAACTCTGTATATCAAGTTTATATCAATATTTTATTTTTATAAGTGTGGTGCTGCGTTTCAATATTAGTGTGCTACAGCTAAATGTATTCAGAAATATTTCATTTTTTTTAAATAAATATATACATTTATTTGAATTGGTTTTGTTCTATTTACATGTTTCGATTCACGGTGTGTTATTACATTTTTTTAATAGCATGCATTTTTCTATAGATTTTTATATCAATATTTCACTCGTTCTCTGATAAGTCCCGCCTCTTGCGACATGTTTGACAGTAACTAAGCCCAATAATACGAGGACTACTTGTGGAGGCACAGACGTGATTGGTCAAGAGGCGGGGCTTGTCTCGATATTCGGTTGAGAAAGCTGCAGTAAGCTACTATGTGGGCTGGGACGCATTTATGGTGTTTCACAACACATTCATAATAGCTTAGATAACTGCTGTCTCGTAATATATTTAATAACATTACATGTAGCGGTTGTATCGTCAAGCTTGTTAAAACAACACAAAAACATGCAAGTTGCAACAAAGCCACTTTAAATAGAAATATGATGTTTACCGACAACAGTTTTAATATAACGTTGTGCATGAAATACGTATGACCGCGTCTTGGAATAAATCATTACCTGCCAAGTCGTAAAACTTCTCCGTTTTGAACGCAGACGCAAGTGCCCATCCGAGCCACTGAATGGTTAGGTCGGTGGCTGCACACTTGGCCAACACGCTTCCCATGATCATGTCTAGCAGGTCCTGAAGCATCAAAGTTACAAACTTCAGTTCAAACATATGAACCATCGACAAAAAAAGTCAGTGCAAAGTTCAAAACGTTGGGCGTGGTCTACTTCATGTGACGCTGCGCAGACCGATGGGCGTGTGATATCAAATACCGCGAGAATAGACTAGTCCGTATGCTTTTGATTCGCTCTCGCGGTACGTTGATGACATACGCGGCCGTTCGTTCTCCGCAGAAGCGGTGTGTGGGCGTGGCCGTGGGTACATTTGTATATTGTGTGGCTAATGGGAATTGTAGTTTGCTTTGGTTTTGAAACAAAATACTACACTAAATATGTGTGATATATTTTTATGTTACACTTCTCATGGTGAAGAGAATACAATACAGCACTTTTGTGCTGGTTTTACATTTACGCTTGTGCAACATTATACATTTGTTTCTGAGTATGTGCACAATCCCTGGGATCAAACCCATGACCTTGGCGTTGCTAGCGCCAATGTCTAACCACAGAGCTACAGGAAAGTTTTAATGGGAACTACAACTACTAATGGTGTCTGTGGGTCTATGTTGGTTATGTGCGGTGGAATATTTTTTCCTGTAGCTCAGTGGTAAGAGCATTGCGCTAACAACGCAAGGTTGTGGGTTCGAACTCAGGGGATGGCAAATATGTATGTAAAATGTATAGGATGAAGCAATGTAAGTCGCTTTGGATAAAAGCGTCTGCCTAATGCATAAATGTAATGTAAA
Organism: Triplophysa siluroides; assembly: GCA_006030095.1. Classification (NCBI taxonomy): domain Eukaryota; kingdom Metazoa; phylum Chordata; class Actinopteri; order Cypriniformes; family Nemacheilidae; genus Triplophysa; species Triplophysa siluroides. The sequence continues at coordinate 9,998,538 of VCII01000028.1, read as the reverse complement.
TGTAATATTTATGAAGAGTTTTGTTCCAAAATGAAAATCATGTTTTTTATTATGTTATCATGTTTTATTGTGTTAGTTCGCTGGGTTTCTTGAGTTATTATGGCTTAAATCAAAACAAACCAACTGCAGTTTGATTGATATTAATTGGAATGCACAATAAAAAAAACATGATTTTTGAAAGTTATCTCATTTTGGAACTTTATTATGTTATCTGATAGACGGGAACTGATAGAACAGCAGCGAAATTAGATCCTTACAAAATAATTCCAATTATTTTCAAACATGGCCTTCGTTTATTCTTTGACAAGTGAACCCCTATTATTGAGCGCTGCATAGCAGATAACCATTCAAAATGAAATATGACTCAGGGGCTGCAATGCACAAAGCCATGTCCTGGAAAGATAAGACATGTATGGTTTATGACTGCAGAAGAAGCTTAGCAAAAAGGTGTGTCTCAAATAAAACATTTACCCAGTAACCATTCTATTGATTCTTCATCAGAATTGACCGAATAATTGAAGCTTCTATCAAAACATTGCTCAAAGAGCTGTGGTGGAGATGGCAGAAAGCAAAACCAGCATCAGCTCAAAGGGAGGGCCCAATGTGCTGGCCAAACGGGTCCAGAAACAATTCAGCAGAGCGCAGGAGAAGGTGCGTATCAGGAACCATAAAACACATAAATGTCAACAATGGCCAATACTGTTAGCTTAAATTTACTGTGTTGTTTTACTCTGGTAGTCAAGCCTGCGACAGTCACATGACCATGAGAAGGGAGTAGCTGACAGCTATAAATGTTGTTTTATCTGCTTCATCGGGTGGGGGTAAAGCTCCATCGACAAGAGCCAATGTTAACATGTAGCTTTTCTCTGGTTAACATTCTCCTTAATTGCCCCAATTCGTCTGCTGGGGCTCTCCAAAGTCACTATTTACTTTGTAATTTTCTCTTACTTACTTCAGTGTAATTGTGCATATCTGATATCTTGACAGGTGTTGCAGAAGCTTGGCAAATCTGATGAGACCAAAGATGAGCTCTTCGAGCAGTGTGTGACGAACCTCCAAGACCAGCAGGTAAATTAAATTGACTACGGTAAACAAAGAGGCAGCTTTAAATATGCTCATACTTTAAAGAGATTGGCAGCACTCACATGACCTTGATTCACGATTCCTCCACAGAACGATGCATACAGAATACACAAGGATCTTAAAGCATACCTGAACGCTGTCAGAGGTGAGAATCTTTACAGCTGTGAAACAGCCAAAGAAATACTGCCATGTTCTATTGACCTCGTCTAAGCACGCGTAAAATTGACAATGTGTGTCAGGTCTCAAAGTTGAATAAAAAAGACATAAAAAAGGTTTTATGTGTGACAGTAATGAGGGATGCTTCAAGTCGACTGTTTCAGTCCCTGTTTGATGCATATGACCCTGAGTGGGATGGCGCAGAGGATCTCGGGGTCGTTGTGGAGGTGGGTCTTACGGAGATAATATGTGTCATCACAAAGTATTTGGACATTAAACTTGTGTTAATGGGCATCATCTGCAAACAAATTTTGTATATTTTTTGTGGATAGTTAGAGTCAGTTTTTTATAAAGTTGTGCACATATGCAGCCAAATAGCTTATCTGCAATGACGCTTTTTTTTGTCTCATTTCTCAATGCGACAACATTAATACTTTAGGAACTTAATATATCTAGATTTTGCTTTTTAGCAGGAATTGTTAAATACAAATGTGTGTCTACAAGGGGGAAGATCTTCTGTGGAGTGACTATGAGGTTAAACTACGAGATCAGGCATTGCTCACCATGGATTCCTACATGAGCCAGTTTCCAGATGTCAGGGTATCGGCCGCTGCCTCACACACACACACACACACACACACAAATCACAAACATTTCCAATTATATTTGTTTATATAGAATTTCTGAAATCGTTGCTTTTTTAATGATGCAGGAACGAGTGGCCAAGAGAGGCAGGAAGCTTGTAGACTATGACTCCGCCCGACATCACCTGACAGGGCTGAAGAATGCAAAAAAGAAAGATGACATCAAAATTGGGAAGGTATTATTATATGACATATTTGAAATATTTACCGCTACTTTGTCTAATACATCTCAGATAGCTTGAGAAATCGTACTTACTTTATGATAATCAAGTGCTCGAATAGCTTTATTGTTATTTAAAGAGATTTATTTCATTTGTTTGACAAACCAAGTAATAAAGAGAATCAAATGTTTCATATTTATATAAATCTTTCCTTTGTTCTGTTGTTTTAATAGGCTGACGATGAGATGAAGGCAGCCAAGATGACATTTGAGGACATAAACAGAGAACTGAAGGAGGAACTGCCTATTCTATTTGACAGGTGAGTAGTTTTATCGTTCGCACGCATACTTAAAACCTAATGACAGTTTTAGAGCACTTTTTATAGGTTTGTTTTTAGCTTCTGTTTAAGATTCCCTTTTCTTGACAGCCAATCGACCCAACAACACATGGCCTTTTGTTCTCCGAGAAAATATAAACTGGGTCTGCTTAATTGTTTCTCCTTGATTATTAGTATAAGGAAGCAAGTTAACTTAATTCAACTTCCAAATTAAAACGTTCTTGTTTATAACTTACACTTAACAAATTCATCAGCAAAGTGTTTAAATCTATTGTAAAGTTAATAGGCTGTGTACTTTAAATAGTAAACGTTAGACAATCCTCAACAAGCATGTTTCTACAAATTGGTTTGTTGTTTTTATCATTTCAAAACCCTAATTTAATGGTAAATAGTCGATAAAAAAAACATAAAACCAAAAATATAATAAAAATTTGTGCTTTCAAACGTGATAAATCGCATCCAGAATATATGTATGTGTACTGTGTATATTCATTTTGTACATTTTAAACACACACAAACATCTATACGGATTAAGGAATTATTTATGTATCTATATTTACCAATAATACATTTTTATATTTTTCTATGCGTGTATGTGTTTATAAATACAAAATTAATATGTACAGTACACAGACAAGTATTAAGTAAACACAAACTTTTCTTTTGGATGCAATTAATCATGATCAATCGTTTGACAGCCCTAATAATAAGATAAGACCACTGAGAATGTAAAGCTGCTCATCTTCTCTTACATTCTACAGTCGCATCGGATGCTATGTCACAGCCTTCCAAGCTGTTTCCAAGCTTAGAGATATCTTCTACAAAGAGATGACCAAGGTAAACCGGCGTGGAAACATTTCAGCTGTTCCTCGTCCTCTAATACTCTATAAAACCTCTAAAAATATTCATTTTCTATTCAAGAACAATCAGGATCTACAGACTGTGATGAAAGAGCTGAGGGACCAGCATCCAGATAAGACCTTCATGCTGAAGAACTTCAACCGGTATATGGCTTCATAGTCTGGTCCTGTGGTTTTATAATCTTTGTAAACTGTGAAACTGTCGCTGATAGTAACAAAAGGCTCTTTTTCCTTTAAAGCTCAGGTTCCTTGAAGAGAAGGTCATTTAGAGATACTTTGTCTCCCAGATCACTTAAAACCTTTTATGATTTCCACCTGACTAGCAGCCCCAGAAGCTCTCTCAGGTAAAATCATCTCAGGTTATTTTCTCTTCATTGGCTTTTGCTGAGGAAAAGTTGGGGACTCACGCCCTCTGCTGGTAAAAGTGGATATTATTTTAGAACAGAAGATTTACTGCATTATATAGTGTATTTCTCATCAGTTAAACTAAAAATATTTTGTTTTACTGGACTGTGTAATCTTGTACATTTTTATAGAAAATGTATTAGCTTAAATTATAGCAGCTTATATAGTTTAAGGAGTTTTCAAAAAGACTGGTCCCATGCTTTTGGGGCACGTTGTCACAAAAAAGAATACGTTGCCTTAGTGATAAAAAATAAGCTTTTAAGGTGACTTTTTACTGAAACATATTCATTGGAGCTTCATTCTTTTCTGTATGTATTTGCTATACAGGAGAGACAACTCATCCAGTTTTAGGTCTGACAAACCAAAATATGAACCAAACAGCCCTAAACCGACCAGTCCCGCCAGGCCCAAACCCCATTTTGACAACGTGGCTCATCTCAGAGGCACAGAAACCACTTCCATAGACTATCCCAAAGAAGAAGATGTTCCCTCCCATGAGCTCCAGGTGAACGACACCACTGAGGATGAACCAGTGGAGGATGAGAAGAAAGAGTCTTCAACAGCCACAAATCAAGATAGACAGCAAGACAGCCCTGTGTCGGAAGATGATTCACCATCTTCTGAGAACGAGAGTGAACTTCAAGCAAACTCAAGTCCTACTAAATGCGAGGAGATCAAAACCACAGTGGCCTCAGATGGATGTGAGGAGCATAAGAAGATGGAGGACCCGGAGTCTTCTGGGATGGAGAACGGAGTAGCTCCTGTCAACCAATCAGATGTGGAACAAATCAAGAGTTCACAAACAGAGAGTTCAGTGGAGGTGAGCGTGCTTTGAGTGATGGAAGAAATGCACATCAGTCTTTTTGTATAAAACATTCATTGCATATATTATAGCAATTTTACATCACTGGCTATATTTGGAATGGGTTACTGAGATGTTATTCTTACAATTTTTTACTGTAGTATGTATAGAAACCCTAAATGACATACTACAAATATAAACATACAGTACTGTGCATACAGTATCCCACAATGCAATGCACATGAAACCAAAAGTTTCTCTTTATTTTAACTCACGTGATAAGGTTAAGATATGTTTTACTCAAAACTGAATTAAAAATGCAAAACAAACAAATAATTTGATAAGATCATAACAGGACAACCCTCGCATCTAACACGAGGTCGTGGTATATAAGGTCACAGTTTAACATACTATTTTTAAATAAATAAAGTAAAATAATTCCTGTAAAATTTACAGTAAATTACTGGCAGCAGGGTTGCCAGCCAGTTATTGTAAATTTTACAGCCACAGTAATGCAATTTAATTTACAGGCATTTACTGTAATCGCAGAATACAGGAAAAAACTGTACTTTTTAATAACAACAGTATAATGCTTTATTTTTTACAGCAAATTGCTTGTTTAATTTACTGTATTTAGAAGAAATACATAAATTACTGTATATCCAGTATGTTTAGCATATTATTACTTTTAGCTTAAATTTGAGTTGTATAATGCATATAACTTAAGCTTTTTCTTCATAAAATACATTAAAATAATTGTTTGCAAAATCCTTGTACCTTAAGAAAATGGCTAAAATTGACAAATACATTACAGACAAATGTTGTACCTTGTTGAACATGAAATATTTGTATTCAGTTACAACTTCATAGTAGCCAACATGTGTCTTTAAACAATGAATGTTTAAGCATTCCTGTTTAAACAACACGTTAACCAACATATCCATCATGTAACAACATCGCAAAACAAGTATTTACCGACAAGTATTGTAGAACTCCATTCAGGCATTACCATTCTAGAAATTGCTAAAAAATGAAAGAAGTAACTCAAACGTGCAATGTCATCTGTTATTTCATTTTCAAGAGTGACTATTCATCAGGAAAGGGGAAGGAGAACTTGAAAACCGAGACTAACCCCTAAATAGAACACAAAGGTCAGCATCATTTAAGAACATTTATACAGCTCATCATCATGTGTTTCATTTGATCCACAGTGAATCTGTTTTTTCTTCAATTTTGTTTACAGAAACATACATTTGTTGCCAGTTCTCAGACACCTGCGATCTTCCAGATGTTGTGCACACTTTCATTTCTTAAATCTGACTTTCCATCACTCCTGATGTATTCGTAGAAGAATGTTATTGTACATTTCAACAAAGTTTCTTTGAGAAAAATCATGATTTCTTTCAACTTCACTTGATTGTAGCCCTCACATGTGGTGGTCTTTGTGCCTGGGTGTTTTTTAATATAGGCAACACGTGAGTGACAGCCATTAATGTTCAAATAATAATCGTCGCTTGAATGGAAACATTTGTGATGTATTTGACATTCACCAATCAATAAATAACTTTTAATAGCAGCAACCTGCTCAGGCGGTATTGTTTTGTCCGGTGTGGTTGCTGGTTAATATGAGTCATTTCGTGGAATGCGACCATTGTTTGATGCCAAGTGAGCGCGCAGCAGCAGGAGGAAACGCTCATGAACGCGCTCACTCAGCGTGCGCCGTGCGGTTGCTTCACGCTGTCTCGCGTGCGTCAAATTTCAACTCGAGCGCTTTCGACATTTTATGATCCTTTGTGAGTTTAAGGAAGACGGATCGTCGAGCCGAGACTCGTTTATACGCCACTTCAACACTTCGGGCGGTAAGTTTGTTTTTTGTTTGTGTAGAAGTGGAAGTAGTTGTGTCGGTTTTACTGCCCGAACAGCTGGTTATGACAATCTCTAAATGTCTAAAAGTGATCGAATGCTGGGAGAGTTTTTAGAGTTTGTGGCTGTTGTCGACATCAGATGAAATCGAGAGGATCCGTTGCGTTTACTTTTAGGGTTTCGTCCGCAAACAAAAACCGGTGTTTCTTTGTCTACAACTATTTGACCAGCCAACACCTTCTTACAGTAACATTCGTGAACACGCGCTCTTTGATCTGATGGTTTTGTGCGTTCACGAGGTTTGTAACTAATATGAAGTGAGACCTATGACCCCTTATTGCAATAACAGGAACTTTACTATATGACTTGTTCAGAAGCTCGTAGGAGTGCATGAATAAAATCAAAAGTAGGACATGATAACAGATCAGTCTTGTCTTTGCGAAGAATCCAGAAGACACATGTGGAAGTGAGAATGGATGTGTCCTCCCCAGTGTTTTAGTTTTATGGGATTTGCATATTTTCTCCCCCCCCCCATCCATCCAGACAGAGTTGATCCTCATTTACCTTCAAGAAGAGGCACACAAGATGTGCCTCCCGATATGATACATATCACGATACAATATTGCTATGTATCTCGATAGGATACACATTCACGATATATTGCAATACTTAAAATAGAAAATGTGAAGATTTAAGCTAGAAATACAGCATGCTTTCCTGTAAGGATAAGTGTAAAAACATCCTTTACCTGTGCAGAGTGGCCATGATGTGCGATACATGGACCTTTAGATCAGAGGTTTGGGTTCCCAAACTGGATTGCGCCCCCCAAGTGGGTAGCACAGGGGAATAAGGTGGGTCACGCAAGTCACTTGGCTGTTGTGGTGGATTATAGTTAAAACAAGGAACGTGGGAACATCCATGCCATGCTGTATATGTTCAGGTGTAACGTCCATGAACGCAACATAAATGTCATTTTTACTTTTTGGAATAAACGTATTGTCTAATGCACTGCAGTAGCCAAGTGACTAGGTGGGTCATGACTTGCGAAGCTTACAAACAGCATTTGTTTTATATAAATCATTACTCATTACATTATTTTTAAAAGCAAAGTACACCCACACATCAGCTCGGAGAGCACGAAGCGTTCTTATATTTTTGGCCATGCTCGCTTCCACTTACTTTTGGCCGTATGTATATGACATGATTTAAAAATGTATCGATAGTTGAGGTATCGCTATCGATTCACTATCGAAAAAAAAGATTGCGATACACAATAATTACACAATATTAAATGCTTTTGGAGCAATGTCACACATGGAGAGACTTATATATATATATATAAAAAAGAGTTAATATACACTTCATTGTTTAAATAAGTATGGGGTGAAAGATTAAGCAGAAAGTTCCTGACTCAATAATCAGCTTTATTGTATTGAAAAGTAAAAAACAGCATCAAAAATTCTACATTTCTTTCAAATGTTTTAAGTAAAGGATAACAGATACATACTTACTGTAATATTTTTTTTCAAATGTTATACATCATATACGTTTTCAATTCAACTATTTGACTGCAAAATATACTAGCAATTGCTTTTGGGTAAAAAGTATTTCGTTAAATTCTCCATGCAGGTCTGTCCGTATCATTATGAATCTCTCCATGACTACTATTGGTCCCAATGGTAAGTAGTGTTTCTTAAGTAAGAAGATACCTTATTAGTTCCCTACAGACTTGGGTGTGACGCCCTTTTAACAATGAATCTGAACACCATAATAGGTTAGTGTAACATAATCTGTCTCGGCTTAAGTGTTGTTTTCTATCATATACAATCTATAACCTAGGCTTACATGACCTAGAAATCTTGTATGCCGGTATTATTAAATCCGTGCCCAAAATTGGCCTAACATTAAATGGCATGTTGCAGTATTCCTAATCCGATTACTCTCAACAAGGTTGCACACCGCAAATGGTTGTAATTCCTCATGGCTGTTGTCGTGCATGCAACAAATGTTGACACACAGGTTGTATGCGTCTGCATTCATGTTTCTCTTCTCTGCAGCAACACACGTTGCACTAACAACTGCAGCTCCACAGCAAACAGACTCTGCTGTCATAGGAGGTAAGTGATATTGGTAATGTATTAGGTATATGTACTAGGGGTGCCACAATTAGACTTTGTATATTGGCCGCTGTTTATAAATGACCTATAATTTTCTTCTAGTGGTGATTGCGCTTGTCCTGGTGACGCTTGCTGTCTGTGGATTCCTCCTGTACCGATACCTGTGCCACAACAAGGGTGTTTATAGGACTGCGGGTGAGCCTGCTCCAGGAGTTGACCCAGACCAGGTCTACAATGATACCGTCACTCCAGGCAAAAAGGAGTACTTCATCTGACCTGCTCGGAGGTATTCAACAATCATCAATGGACTAGACCTTTGAATACGGTGTGCCAAGTGCGGAAGGACGACATGTAGTGTGCGCTCGATGGAAGAAACGCTTGATTAAAGGGATACAGATGGAGTTATATGGTGCTGTATTAATGGAAGGATTGGGAGAAGTGAAAAATGTCGGTTAAATTGTAACATCAACAAGATAGCCGTTGTCAGGATTTGTCTTTGATTTTCGTATGGTAAAGTCACAGAGACAATCATTTATTTCGTGCTGACATTAAGCATACATGTAATTCGTAGTCCAAAAACAAAGTATAATCACAGTTTCAGCAGAATGCCAGAGAAGTCTGAATGAGATTCTTAAATACAGCGTATCATTTATATGAGCTATTATTTATTATAACCATGCATGAGTTTAGCAAGTGGAAGCCAAACGTTGGAGGTAGTGTACAGATTCTTTTAAAGATGCATGACACTATAATGCTAATAAGTGTTCTCCTTTGCCTTTGGTAGCCCCATTCTTTTTTTAATTTATTTTAAACAAAACTGAAGTTGGAGAATCCACTGTTACAGTGCCTTGCAAACCGTTTAAATGTATTTGTTTTTGGACACTTTATAACTGACGATTGTTTTTTGTTACAGTCATGGCGTGACACTGCCAAATATAAATAATACCTCTGTCAGGATTTGTAAATCAGACATGTGCTGATCAAAATCACGTTTCGTGCAGGGTTACAATATCTTTGCCGTTATAAAATGAATGTTATTTGTCAGTTTCCAATGTGTCTTTTTTCCTATGCCTGTTTATTAAGTTTTAAATGCAAAATCTGATCTACACCTCTACACTCCAAAAAAAAGGTGCTATATAGCACCTCCGTCATCCCAAAGAACCGCTGAAGAATCACTAAAGCACCAAAATATGGTTCTATATAGCACTAAAATGGTTCCCCTAACCAAGAACCACTTTTAGTGCTATAAAGCAAAAAAAAATTAAGAGTGTATTGGTTAAGCTGTTATTTCTTTTGACTGTCAAAGTTAAACTATTTTCTTTAAAATACCTCTGTAACGTCTCTAAAAGGACTGGACTGATTGATCAAATATCTGTCATCATTATAGTCAAAGAAACATGAAACATGGCCACTGTGTAACAAATCGGAGCACAGAATGTCAAAATTCAAAATAGCTTTTATTCTAAATTTTGTTTTATTCTTAAGGTTTAGTATAAAAATGTTAAGTGCACCACAGTATTCATTGGAGGTCATTTTCCCATGTAGCAAACTGTACCTTGAATCCACGATACTGCAGTATGCAACCATTACAACCCATCACAACCTTTGTTTTTATATATAGGGGAAACAAAACGGTTCCCTGAACTGTACCCACATAAACTAAAACCATCCATGGCTGACATGGTATTGAGGCTCAAGAAAAGCAATGTATCTGCTACATAGCATATACACAAACCAAACCATGATCAAATTCTGCCCTAAGACTGAAACAGATCTTGAGTTCTGAAAGCTTTGCCCTCTTATGTATTTGCCTCATGTTTTTTTTAAATGACATGTATGGGAAAACATCAATGAAATTGCATTTGTTTAAGGAATGGATTTAAAGTCAGGTGAGATAAATTCATAACTATTTCTAAATTGAATAAAAACCTACATAAGCACACAGAAAATAATCACAGAAAATGATATTAATGGTGGTAAGGCAACCATTTTTTGTTTAATAATCATCACAATTGCATTGACTGATGAAGAAAGGATTTCTTCCTTATTTACAAAGACACAAACAACCTAAATGATGACTATGTTGCTTTGTTTGTTTCCATAAGGGCAAAACCTTTAGAACTGACGTCGGATACCCAGTGATGCACCTGATACACATAGAAATCCTAAAAATGTGCTGTATTGAGCAGGCAGGCATAAAATGACATTTTTTAGTTCAATCATAAAATGTAAATGTGAAATAACAAACATAACGTCATGCTAGTGACTATTAAGAAAAAAAGCATTTCTAAGCATTTCACTGTTATCTAGTAAAATAAGCAGCATTGAAGTCACATCTAGTACAAGGTAACTGCTACAGAAGTCTCGTGTTTTAGTGTCAAACAAAAAACAGCTCTTTTGAAGATCATTAAACAGTAAGAGGAGAAATAAAGATTTCTGGAATTGAGACTAAACTGTGGTTTAAAAATGGCTAGTGGAATTTAGAGCATTTTTTCAAGCAAGTTTTATTTTTCGTCTAATCATGTTCGGTAAAACTGAGGTTAGATTATAAAGGGAGGCAAACTTTGTACACAGACATCGAGGAAGAAATAGCATGATATATTAGCCATAATTTCCCCTCTGAACACCAGCTGTTGCATGAATACACTACTTCCCACGCTGCTTTGAAAAATAAGCAATGCAGCGAACTGCATCACTAACTTTGCATTGGATAGCATTTGTACAAGAAATTAGGCAAAAACAAAATCAGAATCGACAGTGCATATTAACTACTTTTAATACTTCTCAATACCGTAATCCTTTATTAAGAACAAAACTAAAAAGTGCATGCAGAAACATCAAGATACAACTAGGCAACATTTGATTTTTTTCAGTTTCAAATACACACCCCTACAAAATGCAGTCACAGCTGGAATTTGCTCTGCCAGGTGTACAATACCTGCAAAGCAATCACCTTCACCTACATATGATATGTTTATGAATAAACCTGTGTGCAGATGCTGTAAGTGAAGCAAAAAAGCATCTAGTGCATTCTAGTCGAGATCTTTGGTACAAGCAGCTCCCCGAAACAAAACTAGCAGAAAATGCTTGATGTGCCAAAGTGTAAAATACTGAAAATAAATGGTGACCTCTTGACCTCTGTAAACAACGTTACCTGTATTGACAAGGCTAAAGTTTGTGTAAGAACAACACGCATACCTGTGAAGAAGGAAGCTGTTTGACACAAAAGCTAACTAAATGAAACGGCTATATATGTACAGCTCTGGGTATCCGACTTGAAGGGGTAAATATTGACTAAAAAAAGCAACTCATCTGAACCACGTGTTTAGTTTGTCTTGTTCACTCTCTCTCTTGTTTTACTGCATTTAGATTCATTCATATGTAATTTTCTTTGCTTTTAAATAATGGTGCGCAATTCAATTTTGGCACCTGATAACATATATATGAGCTCGCCCAAAGGTACAATACTCCGCCATTGTTAAAGTTTGTAAACACATCTTTCTCCTTGATTTGCAATGCTCAGTCCCTTATTTTATATATCTGACTATTCCTTAATTAAGATACGATAATCTGGGTGTAGACATTCAGGTTATGATATCTTAATGATATGAATAAAATGCAGCGTGCTAAGTTTCAAGTGCATAGCTACTTCAGATAGATGATTTAACAATTCTTGGCATCAGAAAAACTGGCTCAAGATGAAAAAGTGAACATAAAAAACTTCAGTAGCTAAATAAAGCTGTAAAATGGTACATTAATGCCAATAAAGCTAAAAATGAGTTGTGTCCCCCCCAAAAAGTCACGAAAAATGTACACCAACAACTATCGTGCATTTTAAAAACGGGTATTATCGTGAATACAAAATAATTGTGTTATACATTATATAATTGTGCAAATACACAATTATATAAATGGCGGAGTACTGTACCTTGAGTAAGGGGTTCTAACATATTACATTCCATTAGGTTTAATCAGTATTGTGGCTTAGCCAAGCTGCCTCAGGGGAGGCAGGGTAAGGGAGGTAAAGGATTGGGAACTTAGAAGGAGGGCTTCCGTTCAAGCCCATGGTGATGCTCACTGTTACCAGATAGTGTAACCCCCACCGGAGCCCATGAAGAAGTTGCCCTTGCGTTGCGTCATCACCACATTTGCACCTTGCATGGCTGCCATTTGAGCTGCATTAGGCATGTGTCCAGGTGGTGCAGGCTTGAATATAAACACAAACGTGTCAAGAAAACGGTTACATTTTAAGCAAAAAACAAACATCTGGAGTACTTTCCGAACACAAAAGCCATCAGTGGAATACTCACAGGAATGGAATTAGTGGTGCCAGGCCCGAAGCGAGCTCCAGCATCATATCCGCTTTCCACCATCACAGTGGAACCATGAGGGTACATGGGTCCCATGGGATAGTATGCCATTGGGACGCTGGATGCCATTGCCCCCATTGGAACAGACTGAGCCATGGGCATGTACATCTGAGTACCTGGGTATGCTGAGGTCATCTGGGGCATGTGTCCAGGGCCTTGGGGAGGAGCCATATACCTGGGCTGATAAACCTGTGAGAAGGGAAACATTTCCCAAAGGAAGTTGCAGAAAACATATTTTAAACACGAATTGGATAATCGGCACCCAAAGCTGTCATAAAATAAAAATAAAATGCATGCAACTGCACATTCTGTATTAATAACCAATGTCACGTTTTTACAACTGTACGTAGGCCGAAGTTACACTAATAGTATTTATTACAGTATAAGGTTTGCTTTCTCCTATTAATATTATTAAAAACGTTTAATACTAATTGAACGATCTCTACCTTTATAGATATAAAAGCAGCATTGGTCTTTTTTTTTCTTTTAAGAACCCAAAACTGTTGTAAAATCATTCCAGTGCAGGGCCCCTTTACTGACTTTGTGCTTTTCTTTAATAGACATTGCAACTAAGCATAAGGTTCAGATTATGTTGTTTATGACACCATCATTAGCTACAATTTCTTTGGACCATTTTACGGCTAGAATGGCATTTTCTGTGATGCGCTCGTAATACAACAGATGATTCATCAATTTAAAAGCCGATGCGGTTTTCCTCGTGTTAAACCCTTTTATGGAGTCTACTTAATTGTAAATATACTGTGGTTAAAAAAAACAAGAGGACAAAATGTCCCATATACAGAACATATTCGCTATTTGTAGTCACCTCAGAGTATGGAGGAGGGGCATCTGGATACGGGGACACCTGAGGCTGGACTTGCATAGCAGGTGGGTAAACAGGTGCTGTGCTCTGCTGAGGGTAAACAGCTTGTTGTGGGTATGAACCTAAACCGATACAAAGGAAAAAGAAAAAAAAGAAGAATAGGGTCAAAATATACTCAATTATAATACTGCATTGATTTTCTGTAAAGTCATATACTCTATATAGAGAAGATAGGTAGGTAGGAACGATATTTACAAAGCGCAACCAAAAGACAAAGACCGGGGTTAGCGTTAATTGACAGCTAACAGGGCAAATAGCAAATGCCACAGAATGTATTGAAAAAATAATAATAAAAACTAAAAAATGTAATTATTAAACAGATGATGTGCGCGATTTAACATGTTTCGTTTGCCTAATGCCTAATGAGGTCACCTCTACGATCACGTCATCGCGCTGTAGCGACCAAAGCTAGCCCCCCTTACCTGTATTCCCACAGAAAACATCGCCAGCAGTGCAAAATAACACATTTTGCCGTTAAAAATTAACGTTTTCCATCAAGACGTAGTCGATGACAGATGTCTGGCACAAAATTAATACGTGTTCGGTATGCAAACTCGCTTGTTATGTAAGTCAGTTATGCTAGCTAAGTCCTTTGGTAGTTGCTAGGAAATGGCTAACCAAAAAAGCAGAACAGCGGAGCCGACCGCAAATTTACCTTTGTTGTTCATTTTTCTTGACTATAGATAAAACAGCCCACGGGACGAGAATTCCAACAGGTCAATTCCTTCGTTTATTTGACAATAAATTAACGATTTACACAGAGTTCCTCGTCCTTTTTTTACTCGTAACTTCCTTGTTTTCGTCTATCCTTTGAGTATTTGTGCTGGGTGGAGCTACGTCATTAGCCGTCACGTTGACGCCACGCCTTGTTAAAGGAAACTCATGACTAGCACCGAAACGAAAGTGAACTTGAGCCTTATTTTAAAACGCCGTAGAAACATTTGAAGTTATCTGGCTTTGCTTGTGTATACTGGAATGTGCTGTATTAGGCCACATCGTGTTTTTTAAACAACTACGTTAATTGTATGTAAAGCACTTTTAGAGAAATGTCATTTGTTGCTCTTGTGTAAGCATGATTTAGGGATCGACACAACCATTGACACAGTGAATGATATTGATAAAATAGGCTTGATTAGACAACTCAGACTGCATGTTACATATATATTTTCCATACTACTAAAATCCCTGTAATAATGATTAGTTTTGCATAGTTGGTGATTACATTTAATAGTATTTATATACAAATTAACATGTAAAATAAATCCTTTATATGCTCCTAAATCTTAGTGTGCACTCTTGACAAACAGACCCACCAAGCCATTTCATTTATTATGCAAGTTGGATGCTTTTCAGCTTAGCTCTGTCAAAGGAACACAACTTTTACGTGCCTTACTGTACAGTTTGTGTGTTTCAAATCTACGTGTAAAATAAAAACTGTTCTCTAATGGCAGGGCTCTGTACTGGATGTGAAGAACCCAATAACAGATCCGTCTGTATTCAGCCATCCCAGTTCCCCCTGAGCTCCATGGCAATATGCTGCTAATGCATGCAAATGGAGGTGTTTGCCAGCTGGCTTGGCAACAGAGAGGAAAGATGGAGAGAGTGTGCTGAGACAGGACATCTAATTCATAAGCCTGTTCATTACAAAAAAGGAAATATGTCTTACAAATCAAATATGAGACTCGATGCCTCTACCATCGATGAAGGAAAACATAGCAATTTATATTCATGAAGTGGTCTACATGTACCTTTGTAGTGTCCTACACCTACCTTTAATAAAGCAGCCAACACAACAGGATTTTCTTTATAGAAAACTTTTTAATTTTACATGATATATCAATATACACAAAGCATGTATATGTACTACATATGTACACTGTACATCAACTAAAAAACAACTATTCATATTATTTTGCCACAGTTTACACTATAATAATATTACAGTGTGCATGGTGAACAACTGCAGTGCACATGTTACTGTCTCTTTAAGTCGGCCATCGCTTGCGTTCTGTCGAGCCAGCGCCATTTTTTCAACGCAAGACTCGGCCTGCATAAATTATGTTCATGACGTAGTGCAAAAGAGCAAATTTGTGTTAATTTTGGGAGACTTTTCTGTAGATACAGGTTCTCTTTAGCTAATAAGGTGCACTTACCTCACTGGCACAACAGTTAACGAAAATACGCCATTAAGCGTGTAGGAAAAGAGCAGGAGCGCTCTCCCGAGCCTCCTTATCAATGCAAATAGCTCTATTGTGTGCATCCGTGTCGCGCGCCTGGAAGCTGTGAGATGAATTTTTAATTATGCATGTTTAAAACAAACTGTGGCAAAGCTCGCCGAAGGAGAAGAAAGCCAGAAAACAGCCCACCATTCACCGGGTAAGTCGTAAATAAGATCACAGCTTGAACGCGTTTGTGCACGAACGCAGTACGGACTGGGAGAGATCGGAACGAGTTTTTGGTTAATATGCAATGGTCTTAATTAGCATAATTTATATATTTATGATAAAGAGAAAGGAAATACATCAAATGCCGTCCCGAGGCATGGCATATTGCATGTGACTGGTGAGATCAGTAGAGGAACTGTGTGTCTCGCGGGGAGAGTTTTATTCATGCATTGAAGATTTGGGGGGTGCTGGAACCTGCGGAAGTTTTGATCGGATCGAGGATCTTTATAAGTCGTGCTACACGAACCGCTCGTCTCCAATGACATTTTGTGACCAGAACACGTGCGAGAACTTATGCTCGAGTCCCGTTGATGTCACGAAAGCGACACGACCCGTTTTAAAAGAGTCGGGGCCCATAAAGGCCTGACGAAATGTCCTAACGTACCCCTGAACGCTTGCATAATGCTCTATTGTTTTAGGCTCATATGCAGCAATACAGCTTATTTTGTACTTGCACAATATTGAACATTGGGGCTGATTTATGGAATGTGCCAGAATGATAAGAACTGGATTCACGCGCTACCAGGGTCTGAGTTTTGAGTTGACAGTTGTGTAAACAACGTCATATAGTTGTCTACGTCATATGTCATCAATTTGTCACACGTTTAGGGTGAGCATAGAAAAACACTGAGTAGTTTTGGTGGTAATAGTAAATTCACAGATTGAACAGTGTCAACATGTATTTACATTCTCATATGTTTAATATTGCTCTTATGTAAATGAATAAAGATGCAGTTCAACATTATTTGTCCTTCAGAGATTCCTTTTAGATGCAATAAGTGTCAGCTGCAGGTAATTGACCCACATTTGGTCTCCAACCATTGAAAATGGGAAATCATATGGTTTGTTCATGAAGCACCATATTTCTCACAAGTTTATTAGCAATCAGAATCTAAAATTATATGAAGATGTATTTATTACGTCTTGAGGCACACAAACTTTGGAAAAACAACACGACAAATATGTGTCACCATTGCCATGTAATGCAACAGATTTACACTGTGTAAAATAAAACGATTCCTATGGATTATTATTCATCCATTAAATTTGATATTTTGGCTTTTTTCATTTCTTTCTTTCTTTTACCAGAGAAACTAAAAAAGTTGTAGTCAAGGACATTTCCCAAATGTGGTTGATTTGACAAGGTATTGTTTAAACGCATAAAAAATGACACATATTGCCATGTATTGACTAAAATATCACATTTATGCATTTGGCAGAATGCATAAAGCGACTTACATTGCATTAACCTATACATTTATACATAGGTATTTGCAATCCCCTGGGATCGAACCTTAACGCAATGCTCTTACCACTGAGAGCCACAGGAAAGCTTAGGCGCACTTCATTTTATAAATCTATATCTTATATATTTTTAAGCCCTAATGGCTACATTTTAAGATTTAACAACTGAGACTCATTAGAAATCATTATAATTCAAAATTTTGTCCAAACGTGGGGGGACGCGACAATTAAAACAAGCCGCGTGTCGCGTCACATCGCGCCGGGCGCGTCCGGTGTAGACACAGTGTAACAGCGACCCCCAAGCTTTCCATTTTGATACTCTGTTTTCCATTCAGTGAATGAACTGTTTAGGTTCTAAGACTCTTTCGGATGACATGCGTGTTTCTTTCAGGTGATACTGTGGCGCTGTATCACTATGCAGAATCATTGATCATTGTGGAACAAAGACATCACCATGGACACGGAGGATCTCCCAGCAAACAATGCTCCTCTTACTGTCAATGAACAGGTATTCATAACGAATACAAACATCTATCATCTCTTTTCTTACATAAAGATTACACACGTGACCGTTTCATCACATCATGTCCAGCCATCCCACGTCCGAGTGAGGCTCATTCCCCCTGTGTGTGGTTTGCGTTCACTCGTGAGCACAAGCGATTCCCTTCTGGCAGCGAGGGTTTTGTTGAAAGCATTGCTTATGCTGGTGGCTCTTGTTTGTTGGCTGAACTCATGTCACCCGTGTGTCTTTGTTTGGTTGATTCTTTGTGTCCTAATGTGTGCTTGGCATCTCTGTTCTCTTTAGCCATTCAATGTCTGACAGCAGAAGTATTTTCTCAGATTTTAGGTTCCTGCACTTTGAAATTCCCAGCACAAGACGACCAGGTACGCACCTCTCCTGCATGTGTAGGCCTAACGCTCTCTGTGGCGAGCCTTAATCTCTGCCTGTGCCTCTCTCTGTCCTTTCATCCTGTGATGTTTCTCTGATCCCAACTGAAATGCGAGTTAGAAACATTATCGAAAGAAGGACTTTGACATCTATTTTAGGTTGAGCAAACACTTCTGTAGCGTTGTATTATACACAGCAGAATTCAGATGGACCTGTATGGGAACGTTCTGTGCTGCTTGTTTTTGCCTAATTGGCTTTTTTCCAACTGCAACTGTAAATATTTATGCCACAGTGTTTTAGAGACATTTGTGTAAAACACACCACTCAAAATGAAACGAACTCTTAAATCACATTATTAGATCTCTATGAACAAAACATTCTTGTCAAATTTTCACTTTATACATTAAATAGTTTATGGAAAACAACATAATGTGACTATAGTCAACGGAAGCCAAAATGATTAACACATTTATTAACACAGTCCTGTTATTTATTAATTGGTTATTATTATTTTTATTCATGTTTCAGGGCCTTTCCTTTTTTGCCACCATAAAATAACGTTCCCAGGATGTTGCAGGGAGGTTATTTCTCCTAATAGTTTTTGTAATCGAGGTTTTTGCGTAATACGAATGAACGAGGCTGCCACACATTTACGGTGTAATTTAATAAGTAAAATACAGTAAATACCTTGAATACTATGAGAGATCAGAATACACACAGACTTGTGTAAACTCATCCATAACAGATCATGGCCCATGTTCATCTCAACACTGTTCCCCGTTACCCCACACAACAGACCCTGACACGCTGTTATACCCTTCAGGTCATCGTCATGTCAGGTCAGGAGACCATCCGAGTGTTGGAGGTGGAGGTGGATACGGTCTTGTCCTCTTCGGGGGGTGATGGAAAGGTGGGCGAGGAAGGTTGCGCTCAGACCCTGGAGGCAGTTGAGGAGGCTCCATTGGAAAGTCCAGAAACCACAAGCACAACCACAGCTGGTGAGAGCATCATAAGACTGATAAAATGAATGATAAAAATAGCAGCATCAGTTCGGTATCGTAGCAACCTGCAATCATCAAAGAGATTTTTAGAATGAGTCATAACTGGAATATGAGCATTACTTACTTACGGCTAAAGACAACATTAAATGAATAGTGAGGGTTTGCTTCTTATTGTTGCAGTAACTGTGGACGTCTCGGCACCTGCAGCCCAGACTGTGACCCCCAAAGTCTCCATCAGTGTGTCCCAGCCACAGACCAACGTGCCCATCACTGTTCAGGCCTGCCCACAGGTGAACTTCACTTGCTTACTTTATCTAGTTAACTATACAAAGGTGACACATGAATGAACCGTATGCGCCGTGACCCTGTCAGGTTCTGACTCAGGATAGTTTGGCCTCTCTGATGACTGGCATGCTAGCACAACAGAGTTCTCTTGGTCAGCCGCTGCTCATTCCTCTGAGCATGGCCGGATCTGTGGGGGGTCAGGGTGGTCTGGCAGTGTTCACGTTACCGACTGCTACCTTGGCCACCCTCCCTGGCCTTACTGCTGCCAGCCCTGCCGGAGGACTACTGAAGCTCCCGTTCGCTGGGCTGCAAGGTATGACGCCTGCATTTTAGTTTCGTTTCTACAGCCTGACTGGTGTTTCATACTCACCTTTGTGTTTCTCCTTCAAGCTGCGACCGTGTTGAACCCTGCGCAGGCTGTCCTGCAGCCTCAGATGTCTGCTCTGCAGGCGGTGCAGGCGGCCATGCAGCCATCGCAGACCGTGTCGACCACTGCTGCATCTGCTGTGCAGAAAGTGTCCGAACCCAGCATCTCGGTTGCAGCACTTCAGGCTGCTGGCCTGTCCATCAATCCGGCTATTGTGAGTGTAGTAGAAATTGGGACGTTTTAGAACATGCTAAACTTAACGCTGTGCACGCAATGTAATTGGTACTTAATTTTTTATTTTGGTTGTTTTCAGATAAGCGCTGCGTCTCTGGGCGGGCAGCCTCAGTTCATCAGTTCTCTTACTACAACTCCCATCATCACCAATGCCATGTCTAACGTGGCAGGACTCACAACTCAGATCATAACCAACGCACAGGGCCAGGTCAGTACGCAGCATCATCTGTCAATTACATCCAGAAATACACTAGCATGATTTTAACATCGATTTCTGTGGGGTGATTTACATTTCGCGTCTAAAACTGGGGGGAAAACGCGAGCCGCGCAGCTTTCTCTTGTCAAATGACCCGCGCACCGGCACTATTACCATCTCGATGCGGGCCGTATGCTCCCTTTTTGCACGCGCCTTCCGGCCGCTTGTCTACATTTAAAATAACGAACTTGCGCGCTAAAGACACGAAATGTGAATCACCCCTAATGTTGCTTGTTATGATGCTAATTTTACATAAACGGCAGGGGGCAAATATTTTGTACTTTTACAATTACATAAACACACATGAAAACGCTGCTAAAGGAACAGTTCACCAAAAAAAAACATTCTTCTTAAAATATTTCTCTGTGTTCATCAGAACAAAGAAATGTATATAGATTTGGAACAACTAGATTTATTTTGGGGTAAACTGTCCCTTTAAGGGTTGCTTGAATATTGTATGAAGTGAGAATTTATCCATCATGCAAGAATTTAAGGTGTATGACTGGTCACATGAGACTCATCAGTTTCATACCTGTCTGTAGGTGATCGGAACGCTACCACTGCTGGTTAATCCTGCTTCACTGGCCGGAGGTCAGGCTCAAGGTCTGCAGCTCCAAACTGTATCCCCACAGCTGCTCATCAACCACCAGGGTCAGATCATCGCTACTATAGGGAACGGCCTAACAGCCGCTGCCCCGTCCGCTGCTTCTGTCCTCCCCAAAGCCACCGTGCCCCTGACACTCACCAAGACCACCGCACAGGTATTGCAGCAGCACCCATTTCGGCACAACACCATAGGAAAGTTCTAGTTTCTGTAATATTCGCTGTGATTGGTTCTTTAGGGTCCTGTTGGGAAAATAACTCAGTCTAAAGTGATCATTGCTCCTCAGCCCACAGTGGGGAAAGCAGTCACGGCTCTCTCCTCTCCTGGCGCCATCGCGTGTGTGGACATGCCAACCGTGGGCCAACTTGTCAGCAGTATGTGTATTTGTTCTTGTAGTTCAATTGGTAGAGCAATGCTCTGTGTGTCCAAGGGATGAAAGTATACCTTGAATTGCTTTGGATAAAGACGTCATTGGATAAATATGTAATGTTACAGCATTCCATTTATAGTCTTTGTTTAGTCTGTCAGAGGAAAATGAAATGAAGTTTACCACAACTTGGAAAATTGTCCTCATTGGCTGACCTTGTTGTTTGTAGCCTCAAATTCATTTTTCTTTCAATTAGAGCCGCAGTCTGGTGTGAATGAAGAAGAGGCCATTAATCTGGAGGAGATCCGCGAGTTTGCCAAAAATTTTAAGATTCGACGGCTCTCTCTGGGTCTGACACAGACTCAAGTGGGTCAGGCTCTAACTGCTACGGAGGGTCCCGCCTACAGTCAGTCAGCCATCTGCAGGTGGTTATTATATCCATCTCAGAATGTTTTGTCTCGTGTAGGTCTGCATGGGACTGATTTCTCCGTTTCCCTCCCTCCGAGTTTCCCGTCGGCAGAATTTGACTTGGACTGTTTTCCTCCCTCTCTGTCTGATGAATTTAAGTCACATCCTCGTCTTTTGTTTGTAAATGCTGAATGCTGTCTTGTACGTGGTCTTATGTAAACATTTTGTATGACAGACATTTTATATTTTCAAGCTCGCGTTAAAAAGAAGTGTTAACATGTATAAATAAGATAACAAAAATGACGATAAAGTAGACTTTGACTGCCTACGGGACTAAAATGTAATTTAGTTCTGCATTAAAACCAACTGAACAGTCCTGTGGTGTCTCACATAAACATCTTCACATTCACTTTCGATGACTCTCTTTCCTCTTGTCTGAAGGTTTGAGAAGCTTGACATCACTCCAAAAAGTGCCCAGAAGCTGAAACCCGTCCTGGAGCGCTGGCTGGCTGAAGCTGAGCTTTGGAATCAGAAGGGTCAGCAGAACCTGATGGAGTTTGTGGGCGGCGAACCATCCAAGAAGCGTAAACGGAGAACCAGTTTCACGCCGCAGGCCATCGAGGTCCTCAACACGTACTTTGATAAAAACTCCCTTCCCACCGGCCAGGGAAATCACAGAGATCGCCAAAGAGCTGAATTACGATCGAGAGGTGGTCCGTGTCTGGTTTTGTAACCGGCGGCAGACTCTTAAAAACACAAGCAAGATCAATGCGTTTCAGGCCCACTAGGATGATGGAGCATCTGAACGAACTTTCTGAAGGTTTGGTGTACAGGAACCGGTTGGAATTTTAGGTGCTTGCTACAAAATGACTGATTTTGAGATGAACCGACGGCTCCTGCGTGTTGGAATAATATCAAACATACATGCTTTTTGTTGTTCTTTTTTCCTTTTGTTGTGCTGCATGCAGAGTGAGTTTTTGGTGTGCCACCACAATTTCTGATGCTCAAATGACCATTTAAGAAATTGATGAAGCTGCAAAATGCTATTGTTGCTGTTTTACTTATCAATGAAAGTGAGTATTCATTCATACATGAACGAGTTATTTTTTGCTTTTAATATTTAATACGTTATTCTTGGCAGTAATTTGCTTTCGCTGTAGCAATCGCAGCTTTGTGTTTTGACTAAATATGTAGTACACATATGAGGTTAATGAATAATTTGGCGGAATTTTCCATTTCATGTGTTCATTTA
Organism: Triplophysa siluroides; assembly: GCA_006030095.1. Taxonomy (NCBI): domain Eukaryota; kingdom Metazoa; phylum Chordata; class Actinopteri; order Cypriniformes; family Nemacheilidae; genus Triplophysa; species Triplophysa siluroides. The sequence continues at coordinate 9,975,505 of VCII01000028.1, read as the reverse complement.
GTTTTCCTGTAAACAAATGTGGTTGTACATTCACCCGAGACAAACTACTGGTATTTTGTCATTTTTAACCTCCAGAAATTTCCATCTGAGGGTGTATTTTGATCTTTTATTCAATTCCTTCAAGATCAGTGCAGTACTTGTATATTTTAGATGTGGTTCGGTTGAACGTCATACTGGACAAACATAGTACTCTGAATCAGACAGCATGAGCCGCTATTACTATGTGGTTAAATCTGTATTAAGTTTGGACTGTCATTGTCTTCTATTAATTTTCATCGTTGTGTGATTTTCCTTGTGGTATGTCTGTCTATTGAGTTAAATAGAAAGTGTAAAGTGTATTGAAGATTACGGTTACTGATATTGTAGATGTCTTATGGGTTTTATGGATGCGGTTATTTTGGTTTTGCCATAAGGAGTCTTGTTAAAAACACAATTTAATATCAAGCGGCGCCATTCAAGAGAAAACTACATGAATATAGATACGAGGCACTTAAAAAACATGACTTGAAATTTATTATTGATCAAAGAGTTTTATAACATGACAAGTGTTAACGAAGATTATCAAATAATGCGAATTGTAGTTCATGCAATTGTACACTCATTTATAATAGAACTTGAAAGATTGTGACATTAGCAATTGTGCAGCAATATTCAATTTATATGAACATTTTCAAAATTTGTGACGGAAAACATGTTTTACCACGTTTTTATGTTTAAACATAAAGCTATATTGTTCTTATGGACCTTTAGTATTTATCTAATGGATTTGTAATTGGTATAATACCAGAAATTTACGGTAGAAGTGAGAAAAGGGATTGTAAAATTAAATTTAAGGCTATGAACATGGACGTAATATGCTGAACATGAACAAAACGATGCCTAAAAATTGTATTTACAGATTAAAATCATGGTACTCTGTTAACCATATTTATTTTGTATCAATTGTAATGTTTGGTATTAACTTGTTATTTGAATAAATTAACACTAAACGCGCACAATGTTTTTTTTTACAACTTTTAAGGGACACTATTGTGTATATCTTCACAAACGATAAAAAATTGACATATAGCCTACTGCTACAACCCAGGTATTTAATTATTTAATTCTCAAGACAGACGTCTTACAGTTTTAACTAGATCTTAATTTTTGAAATACCTGATTCGTCATAAACATAAATGGTTATTAAAATTGGTCAAATCGTTATAAGATTACAATTTGTAATTTTCGTAAGTTAATTAAATTAATACACGAATAAATACATAATTAAATAGTTATCTACAAATAAAAGAACGATTCGTTGCTGCAAGCTAGAAGTGTTGTGGGTAAAGAACTGTGGTTGCCATAGTAACTGAGCACCGCGCCAGGGTGATAGGGGTCGCTGATGAGTTCGCGCGCTGACCGCTCCGGTTGTAAGTGAGGAACACCGCTGCGGATAGCTACATAGTAGAAGAGATAAACAAACATGTAATATCACGCTTATTATTTCATTTACTCATTTTTCACCACATCTTCATCTTAGTAATTTTCAACGAATTTTTTGCTGCATTGACACATTTCAGCCGCGAGCCGTTACAGAAATCAACCTTCTTTTTTCGATCAAAACGAAGTTGTTTGCCATATGGAGGACGACGTAAAAATGGCGTGAAACGATGAGCTTTGCCACATTCTCATTCTGACTGCTGTCAGGGGTAATTTCTACTCTTTTTACACAGTTTAATAAAAAAGCTCGTTTAGTTGTATGTCTTTGTTAGCAAATGACCATATTCTTTAAGATTATTCAAGTTTCCCAGCTGTTTTACTTGTATAATATGATCATTGTATGAGTTCTAATGTTGTGTCTAACGTTATACACTTTCTAGAAGTAAAACCAATTGGGGCATTTATTATGCAGTATTTTGTATATCTATCTGTGTTCATATTTGTATTTGTTTTTCTGATTATAATTTAAGTTAATACATATTGGCAAAAGTGAGATAAAAACATGTCTTATATAGAAAATACCTTATCATAGTGGTGTACAAAAATAAATAAGAATATTTTCTCTTTAGACAGGTGTCTGTGATCACTCATAAACCCAAAGGGACACTGGGAATTAGTTTTTCTTCAGTTCACTTGAATAAGGGGTGAACAGCCATGGCTTGGGCTCTGAAACTACCTTTGGCCGACGAGGTGATCGAGTCTGGTCTGGTCCAGGATTTCGATGCCAGTCTGTCAGGAATCGGGCAAGAGCTTGGAGCTGGTGCTTACAGCATGAGGTTAGTCTGGCTAGGGTTTTATTGTTTTCTATTTTCAAGTGATGTCAAATGATTCGACGATCCTGAAGCTCGTGGAACTTCCTAAATGCTGCTGTTGAATTTAAACTTCATTATTTGCACGATTGATGTTGGGGATCTGTGTTTGTATCTTGTTCAAAAGCATGCGATTTAAATATCTATTTTTGATGTACTTGTGTGGTGTGACTGTTGATTTCTTCTGCTGTCCACATGTCAGTCTGTGGCATTTGAAATGTCACGAGTCTGTTTTGGCACAGTCTAACCTTCCACTGTATCTTACATTTTATTGCATGATTGTTTTGCATTAAATAAAGCAGCTATTTTGAAACGTAGATGCCTGGGTTATCATCTGCTATAATGTGCTGTAATATCAGATTTGGGTCTTACTCTATTAAAACATACTGGCAGGTTTCTGTAAATGTGACATAAAATTGTCTGGTTGTTTGTAAAATGATTTATTATTTGGTTTTAATATTCAAAGTAAAATAAATTTGCATGTTGAGAGGCAGACAGATTCACTATTCACTATGCACCTGTAGTTGGTCTCCAGGTAACGAAATAGCTGCCTGTTATAAACCACATGTTCCTGCCATCTGTGTGATGAGTTGTTAGATGTTTGAGTTGTGTTAGAAATGTACTCCGTGAACCCCAAAGCTTATCTGTAATGTATATGTGGGCGTTTCATTGCTGCATGTTTTCTCTCACTTACCCTTCTTAACCAAAATATGCATGTGTGGATTCATACAGTAAAACAGAAATCCAACACCAATGGTCAGATCCATGTGTTTATTTGCTTTTTCTCCCTTTTGTTTTTCAGTGATGTGCTGGCTCTACCCATCTTCAAGCAGGAGGAGTCTAAATTTACCTCCAGAAACGGACAATAAGATCCTTCCCTTTCAATATGTACTTTGTGCTGCCACATCTCCTGCTGTTAAACTGCACGATGAGACGCTCACCTACCTCAATCAAGGTCTATTCACACTAACTTAAGGATGTTCTCAACTTCAGTTGGATTATAAAGTGTGCCATCCTCATCCATTATGTTGCTAGATCTGGTTCATGCTTTTTTGTGTGTTCATAGCCTAATACGCCTTATTACAGAACATTTATTATCCTATTTATTATTAACATAATATTTATTTATAAAATCTGTCCCGCCCTCTGTTTTTCACTTGGAAATAGATATCATTTTGAAAGCCAAAATTTGACTGCCATAATAGTCAAAGTATTGGAAGCTTTTGTTTGACTGAAGCATAACAAGTGAAAACCTGTTTTGGCTGCAGGACAGTCTTATGAGATTCGAATGCTGGACAATCGGAAAATCGGAGAACTTCCTGAGATCAGTGGTAATATGGTGAAGGTGAGGCTTTGTTTTAGTTCTTCATCCCAGGTTTATCCCTTTTAAAGACCCCCTAATCCAGAAAATGCACTTTTGAATGTTGTTTGAACAGGGGCTGCACCATTTAAGCACAATTCCCATTCAAACGTGATTAAATCGACGTGGCTATCGCGATTGTGAAATCACAAAGGCTGCGATTATGTTTTATGCGCTGCTTGTTCGTGAATCACGGCTCTGTGTGCTGTGGGATCTGCTGCTCCATCTCAAAGCACTGCGTGTTTGAGTCCCTTGAAACGTGCATTTAAAAAAGCAACACATCATCATTATAAATATACTTTATTATCATGAAAATACCTGACGAGGCTTTGAAAACAGAGATAGAACGATGCCAGATGCAGATAGAAGACTGGATTTCCTGGTTATACGTGTGGTACTTCTTCTATGAAGCATTGGAGTTTCTGTGCGAGAGTGTCAGGAGTGTGTGCACAGAACCACCCTAGAATGATAAAAATCCACCCACCCATTTTTTTTAAATACCCAATAAACCTCAACTGTCCTCTTGAACGAGCTGTTGGCATTCTCTCAGTTATCTGATGTCACGCATTGGTTGAGCCCCTATGACTGCTTATGACTGCTTATGGACTGCTGTCTCATCGAGTTGTTCACTGTCCACCATTGTTTTCACGCTGGACTACTTACAGTGAGCTACAAGAATGTTTTGTTAACAAACGAGGTGTTTTGTTGTTGGATGCAAGACTGAACATAAGTCTTCATTTACTCCCGACATCGAGCCTCTGAAGACTGTGGATTAGTTTTATTTCTTAACAGAATGTGCATAAGACATCAGGTGAAGTCACTTTACACCGAGATGCTTCACAAACGAATGTTAGTAAAATGCTGGATCCATAATGGGCCATGTTTTCAGTTTTTAAACATATGACGCGTTTGTCCCGTGTATTGTCACTTATAAAAACAATGTGCACGTTGTAAATACATAACGCGTTTGTGCATTCACTCATACAGAGCATGTTTTCATAGATATGATGCGTTTATCATATGAACTTTGACTTATAAGAGCAATGTGGCGGGTGAAAACAGCGAAAACGGCGTGCTCAGTTTTTAAACAAATAACGCATTTGTCTTAAGTCCTCTCACTTATAGAAAACAATGTTTTTAAAGATGAGACGGTGTTTCTCATTCGCATAAATGACCATACTCCTCAGTTTTGGGAAGCACCGGCTCACACGACCCTGCGTTTTCTCCTGGAAAGGGAAAAAGACCGGCAGCTCATTTGCAATTAAAGAGACACACGCCAAATTTTCCTCACAGGCAAACATGGACATGTTGGGCACAGTATAAGAAAATATCTGTGGGGTGTTTTGCGCTGAAACTTCACAGACACATTCTGTGCACTCCTAAGGTTTATATTACATTTTCTAAAAGGGTTTCATTAGGGAGCCTTTAATTCATGCTTCACACACAGGATTATTTAAGCATCACTTTGGCCTTTAAAAATCTTTCAAATGTTCCTCTTAAGCCATGTTTGGTTAACCTGCCTGTCATTGTGATGTGTGTTTTTCTGTGGTCCATGCCCGCAGAGCATCATCCGTGTCGTGTTTCATGACCGCCGTCTGCAGTACACTGAACATCAGCAGCTGGAGGGCTGGCGCTGGAACAGACCCGGAGACCGAATCCTTGATTTAGGTGAATACGGTAACGCTCTGTTGGTGGAAAAGTTGAGAAAGCAGAAATGTTTTTCAGATTAATAACACCCTTGCTTGGAAATTCTCTCCAGATATCCCCATGTCGGTGGGTGTGGTTGACCCCAGGGCAAACCCTACACAGCTGAACACAGTGGAATTCCTCTGGGACCCCTCAAAGAGGACCTCTGTGTTTATTCAGGTATCATAAACCAACTTTCCCAGTCACTGATGCTTGTCTTTTGTGGAAATCTCAAGATAAGGTTTAATCTGTATCTCTGTTGTAGGGCTTTTTTTAAAACCAACAAGTAATATAGTATACTTTCTCTTCCCTGCTGTTAGGATGCATTTGATCTTTAATATTTAACCACATTATGATTACGTAACAGTCCCAAATAAAGGATCAAACATACTACTTTAGTAGTGTACACTTGAAGTACTGTCCTATACCCAACTGTGCCCCACTTCAACATCAGTCAAATGACTGCCGTCATATTTTTGATGCTTGTTTCAGGTTCACTGTATCAGCACAGAGTTCACTATGCGCAAGCACGGAGGAGAGAAGGGAGTCCCGTTCCGTATTCAAATCGACACTTTTAAGGAGAACGAAGCTGGAGAATACACCGAGCACCTCCACTCCGCCAGCTGCCAATTCAAAGTCTTTAAGGTGGGCCACTGATACTCGCATGACGTCTGTATTCAATGCTAATGCAAGCCATCTTTCGCCAGTACATCATTTGTCTGAAGTCTTGCAAATACAACTTTTTTTGGAACTATGATGGTGATGCTTGGGTTGCGTTTTAGCCTAAAGGAGCAGACCGAAAACAAAAGACAGATCGAGAAAAAATGGAGAAACGCGCACCGCAGGAAAAGGAGAAATACCAGCCTTCGTATGAGACGACCATTCTCACTGAGGTGAGTTCGTGTCTATGGTTTCAAACGTTGGGTTTGAAATGTGTATCTATATGAAATCAAGCACTTAACTTGTCATAAGTCATTTATAAATCCTTAAGATTATTGTGTGTTTCTGTGACGTTATTTATCACCAGATTTTGACATGTGATGATATTTGATATGTGTTTACAAAGTGCTCTCCATGGCCTGAGGCTACATACGTCAACAATTCCCCATCACCAGGTTTCAACAGTACACACAACAGCTTTCCTGTGTCTGAAGGGTAGGAAAATTCAATCACTTTGGCCGTATTTACAGGCAAAGAAATTGAAACAAATGCTCTTGAATTAATCACAAACATGACTGTAATATTGTGCAATTTTTTGCCCCGCCCTTTTTAGAAACGGTTCACCCAATCACCAGCCAGAGCCTGTCGCACAATTAGTAGATGTAAGTGTTCTCCCCACCCCTTTTTGTTTCTTTGAAATATCTCTCCTGTTTATAAAAGAAAGAAAATGAATTACATTGTTTTAAATTATATTTCGCATCATTACCAATCTTACCATAACAGCATATTTACATTGAAACTGAACTCAAATCAGCAGTATTCATTCCCATGTCTTTGTGTGTGGCTTATACATTTCATATTCTCCTATTCAAATAACATATATTTGATGTTTGCTGCGAATTAGTGAAACTTTGTTTCTTTCTCATCTTGATTTGGATTAAGTTTGAGGTACAGTGGTGTACGAAAGTCTGTGTCCACTAGTAAAAGTTTTTCTATTTTACATTTTATTACAATTTATAAGCAATTTATTACAAATGTTTCATTATTTTTGAATAAATTGTAGCGACTATGAAAGTGTAATAAGCATAACAATGTGAATGGGAAGAATTATAACATTATAACAAACCAGTTTTTTGTTAGATAAGTGAAAGAATAGTGCAGAATTCTACATGGTCATTGTGGGCTCAGATTGTTGGACACTACTGAATCTCATAACTGTTTTGGGACAGAAGAGCAGATGGATGCTCTTTAGCTGTGTGTGCGTTCGTGCATGTGTGTGTGTAAGGCATCATTCATACTGTCTTTGCGTTCATGAACAACATGCATAATATGAGAAAAGTCTTTCTTTCCATTTATATCACGGCAGTTGTGAGATGCTGTTGTTTGAGATTGTTACCTGTTGCATGTCCATCATTATAGAAACATGTTTCCCTTTATGATGTAGATTTTACTTTAAAGGGGTCATATGGTGTGAATACGTGTTTTTCTGTGTCTTTGGTGTGTTATAAGTTGCTCGTGCATGTATTAGACATGTAAAATTGCAAAAATGTAAGTGTCGGAACAAAAGATGCGTTCTATCTAAAAGCGAATGCTCACCTGGACCTGCCTGAAACGCCTCGTGTAACCACACCCCCACAAATCTACGTCATTTGGTGGTCTGATTTGACTAAGACCGCCCAAATGTATACGCAAGTAAGGTGGGCGTACCTGTCAGTACAATTGCTTTGGAACCTGATGTTCCAAATATGGTAAGAGGCGTTACATTTCCATCACACGCTTGCAGTATTCGACCAATCACTACGCACTGGTTAACTGGCCAATCAGAGCACACCTCGCGCATCAGAGCGACGAGCTTTGTTAAAAAATCCACGGTTTCAGAGAGGAGGGGCAAAGAGGAGATACATACATGCACGGTGTGTGGAAAATACTGCGTTTTTAAACCTTAAATCGTGTACACATCGCATTACATCTAAAAGAAACCATAATATTCGTTTTATCCGTGTCGTATGACCCCTTTAAGTGTGTGTATATACACAGTACCAGTCAAGAGTTTGGACACGCATACTTACTATTACTATTTCTACATTGTACAAGAGCAATGGCATCATCAAAACACTTAAAATAACACTTTAAAGTATGGGAAATGTGCAACTAAAACAAATTAGATTTTATTTGTTGAGTAATTCCATTTCTTGTACTTTTTGTGGCAACAAATAATTTAAACTAACAACTAATTTCAGTCTTTTAAGTGTAAGCTTGTAGATCAGAACGTGTTTATCATTGTGATACATTTTTATGGAGTTAGATGTATCCACATTTTTGAATGGAAGTGTATATGGGGACAATCTTTACATTTTAAAAATATAGATGTAAAATACATTGTTACAAACCTTTATTAGGTCAGATTTCTAAATAAAGTTTTAGCAATTTTGTCTGTAATGATTTCTCAGGCTTTTTTTAATGAAAGAATCATTTAACATTTGTTTAAAAGAATATTGCTTTATTATGAAGGGTTAGTTAAGAATTGTTTTGTAAACACATTTGACTGTCAATAATGACTGTTAATGCTAATGTTATTTGAATAGGTTTTTGCTTATATAAGCCCCCTTGTCGCCACATGCTTCCTCATCATGAAAGTTTTCTGAGGTTTTGGTAAATCTGAGATTTTAAAATTGAGAGACGTTCTGCCTTACAGTTGTCGTTCCATCTACTTAGAAGAGACAGTGAAACCAACCAGGTACATGCATTTATTTGCTCATATGATTATGTTGAAATGTGTTTTCGCCAAGAGCGAACCTTGGTTGGTGTGAAAAGGATTTTTGTCGTAATAAAAGGTACCAAACTTAAAGGGAAAGTCATGTTTTGAAGTGGGTTCAGCTTAGGTCAAACAGTTTAAGGGGAGTGTCTGTGTGGAAAGAGACAAATCGTAATCGGTTTATGGTCAGTGTGCTAAGGCCTATTTTGTCCTTTCTCTTTGCCCCTGAACAAACAGAATCTGTTGCCCACGGCAACGCCACAGGAAGCACAGCAGTGGCTCCATAGAAACCGCTATTCACCATTCTGCCGTCTCTTCTCAAACTTCTCGGGTAAAGGGACGATCGGCCTCGCATAAGTGTGCATCGCATCCCATAAAGCTTCTGTCATCCAGCAATCATACAGCGCCACTTCAGTCTTTCCATCAATCTCATCAAGTTGACACATACCCTTTTATCTAAAAGCAATGTATAGGACTGTAATATGCCTCTTCATTTGATAGTTTTTAAAGCATGAAATAACATTGCTGGAGAGACAGTAATGTGAGCATATCGACTGTCTTTGGCTGGTTTCAGGGGCCGACATGCTCAAACTAACCCGAGAGGACGTCATTCAGATCTGTGGACCCGCTGATGGCATTCGGCTTTTTAATGCACTGAAAGGACGGTAAGGGTCCCTCTCTGTATATGTGTGTGTTCAAATGTGCAATTCTAAGTCATAATCACTATGTATGTGTATTTACCTGTATAGGGTGGTCCGTCCCCGACTCACTATTTACGTGTGCCAGGAATCCCAGCAGGCTCGTGAGCAGAAACATGAGAACGGAGACGGAAGCAACAGCACCTTCTTCGGTGAGTGATGGAACTGTGTGTTATACATTGAACGCAGCAAAAAAAGAGGAATTCACAGGAATCGTATCCATCAGGATTTGATTGTTGAGCTAATAGCATCACACGGTCTGATGAAAAATGTCGGGTACTGAATGTCAGCAAAAAGAAAATTAGTTTCGGATGTGCAGGAGGGTTGAAGGAAGATTATGAAAGCAAACCCATTTCTTAAAAAAAATGCATCAAGGCATAATGCACAATAAAAGGCGGGACATCTGTAAGAAAGTAAACCGAGTCAATGTTGATTTAAGTTTCAATTTAAGTGGTTTCAATTTTCTGAAAGTGTTTATGATGGTTTTTTCTACTCTATTATCTGTCTCATACAGTGTATATATAAATGCGTTTCTACTTTGCCCTCTTGTTTAGTGTATCACGCCATCTATCTGGAAGAGTTGACAGCCGTGGAGCTGACAGAGAAGTTGGCTCAGCTCTTCAGCATTTCTCCACGCCAGATCATTCAGATCTTCAAGCAGGGGCCCACTGGTATCCATGTGCTTGTCAGTGATGAGGTGAGCGTGTTTGTGCTATTTTGTCGGATTAGTTTGTTTTATTTGTGTAGCTTTCTTAAAACTGTTTTATGATCATACATATATAAACAAATGGCTGGTAGCAGTAACCAGTTCTCTATACAGATGGATGCTGATTGGTCATTACAGCTTCCCAGTTGTAATAAATGACACGATATAGTGATAGCAACTTTGTGTCTTCGTTTATTATTTTCTAAGTTTGATCAAATCCACCTAAGGTGCTTTAGTAAAACATAGACTCTTGCACTATATTGCAATATTTAGCTTTATGTGACCTAACATTTATGTTTTTGCTCGTATAGATGATTCAGAACTTTCAAGATGAGATGTGTTTTGTCCTGGATACAATGAAAGGTATGAGCAAGCCAGTTTTGTTGGGGAGCACTATCCCAGATATCTTTATTTTTTGTACCCTTTGTTGCATAACTTAGTCTCTTTTAATTGAATTTTCAGCTGAAACAAATGATGGCTATCACATCATTTTAAAGTGAAACAAAGGATTTGTGGGGGAGTGAACAGGCCCCTGTGTTTTTCTAAGATTCAACCCAAAGCCCCGACACTCCACACTTCCTGGACTGCGCTGAAGCTCGCTTTGCTTGGAATAGAAGTGGAGGGGATTTTGGGAAAGGAAACAGACATCTGACTTTTTTTTCAACCCCACCCCAAAGCATCATAAAATTCCTGTTTGTGTTATTTGCTTCACTTTGCTTTGTTGCTTTTTAAAAGCTAAACATTTGTCTTATGTTTATAACGTGCTAAGGCCGTACTGCCTTAAAAAGAGCGATTTTAGTTGGTATGAGATACAGTATTATTGTATACATTGAATACAGCTCTGGATATCATTCCTCAATATTTTAGCCTCTGTGTTAGAGTCCCATGTGACGCGCAGTTCACATGCCTCAATGAACATGCTCTTTATAAACAACACAGAGGTTATGTCACAAACCGGGGAGTTCCCAAGAGCGGCCATGCAGCTCATCTATTCGGAATAACCAGTGTCATTTTCACTTCAAGATCTTGTTGTTGAACGTTATGTTGGGCAGTGCCTTTCTCAAATGCGAAAGAAACTGTTTAATAGCCTCAACATAATATTGTTAGGGGCAGATTCAATGAAATTCTGATACTTCTGTCAAGTGTATTGTTTGGTTACTTTGGGCGTTTTCACAGCAGGGATTGTTAATTTCCCAAAGTTGATGTGCTTATGTGACTCTTCATGATATGACGTTATAGTCTTGGTTCTTCAGACGCTGCCACAAATGCACTAGCAGGAGATAAAGCTGGCAGCAGTGGGCATTATGTATGTTTTTTCTAAACTGTACTGAACTCCCCCAACTAGTTTTTCATGGTGCGTGTATTAGAATAGTTTTTTCCGAGGACAGAATTACCAAGAGCGTCATTTTATAGTATATAAGAGAGAAATCGTGTTTTACTCTGTTTTGTTTGTTTCTTTTTGGATATGACCACTGATGTACTAATCCTGAGGAGAGGTAAAGGGAAAAGAGATGTTGCTCTGCATGAGAAGAGATAGCTGTGGTCAGTGCTAGATGCAAACCAGACCAAGATGGTAAAGATTTGAGCCGGTATTGTCTGTTGTGACCCTTTACCTTGTCATTGCAATGATTAAAATGACTTCCTCCGAAAGATACATCTTTTGGTGCGTTTTATTTAGTTTGTTACACAAAACTGATTTAAACCCAATTTTAAACGAGCAATTTATGTGCATTAGTGTTTCTCATTTTGCAGCATTTAGAAGATATCAAATGTTTTATAAGTGTATACAATTGTAGGAAACCTATTTGTAGGGCCATTAATATTTCCATATAAATCTATTTACTTTAATATACTACTTTAACTATTCATATAATTCATATTATTAATACAATACTTTAATTTGTAATGCGATGTATGTCCATTCCTGCATTACAAATACATTTGATCACTTTTTTTTGCGTAGAAGTGCCAACTGGATGTGAAAATGAAGGTTTCTTCTCTTGGCGACTTTGGTTTTTATTTTGGAACAAAGTGTCACCCTGACACGTTCTTGAGAGGTTTTACTGTCAGATTCGTCTACTTGCATTTTGTTATGTATTTTATTTCCACGGTCAATCTCTTTCCCGACTACAGTTCGAAAACCTCCCCGCTTAGTTTCCATGGAAACCGAGCTGTCAAAAAAGAAGCGAGGACAACCGTGTGCCTTCAACGATCCCGGCCTGTATATCAAAGATTTAGATCTCCCTTCGGCACTGTATATCAACACAAAACCCTGTTCCCAAAACTAACATGTCAAACAAAACAATATCCGTTTCCTGCCAAAGAAAAGCGCGAGTTTAAACGCTAACAATAGGTCGCGCAAAACTTCATTTCCCAGCAGCCCAGCTGCGGCGCGGCTGTGACGTCACGCCGGGTATATATGGATCCCGTGCAGCATTCCTTACTCTATTGTTACATTGTAACAAACCGGGGCAGAGGAGAGGCCCCGCGGGGTCCTCGGGCCGAAAGATACTACACCTAATTTTTCTTTTTTTTCTTCCCTTCGGCGTGTAAATATAACGTTGCGATTTGTCTAAACATAGCGCAGAGCACCGCCACCTATCCGAAAGGAAAGTACACCTCGAAGGCTCGACTCTATTTGCTCTTTTTCAATGCAGGCATTTTAAAGGATCACCTAGAGACCGTCCGTTTTATCCGCACGCGTTCGATGCGTCCACGCCAGGATTTGTCATTTTTTAGTGAATGAGGTCCTTGTCTGCCTTCGTCTGCCCCGTTTTTTTCCTTTAAAGAGCTTGAATGCAACGTTGAATGCTCGCACTGGTTCACAAAGCCCCTTTTCTAGTAAAGTCAAGAGTATTGTCCGTTGTTTACGATGATTAAATGTCGTGGCATATCTTCGTGATTAAACTGCTATTTCCTCATTGATCTGACCAGTTCCATGGGCTGAAGTCGCTTTTTGTCTGTCATCTTGTAACCTTGTGGATCTCCGCTGAATAGAAGCCGAACCTTCAAAGAAAAGAATATAATCGAGAGAACAAAAGAGCGAATAAAGCGAAGATTTAAAGGCTCTCAGGTAAGCCTATGACAAAGGTCTATGTTTCCATTCCGATTTGGCTTTCCATATAGCTTAGCCTACACGGAAAAACGAGAGAAAAGTGTTTGTTCATTGGGCCACTTGCATGCTCGGTCATAAGCCATTCTGTGTATTATTTCCATTTTATTAGATATGAAATCACGAGACAAATTCTCTATAATGTGTCATCTCAATCCCATTTTATGAGACTTGCAACACCGCCTACATGTGTTGTGTTTATACAGGAACTGTGTAATACAAACGTACATGTGATTTAATTGTGTTTACACGTCACTATAATTCATTGTAATATGTGTAGCATGGGCACTGTAAAGTGGAGTGTGACGTCATATTGTAGTAACTCATCCACTTCCTGCATTGTTAGACCCTTTCCTCAGCTGCAGGGTGGGCATGGGAAGTGCTCAATGGATGCACCCATTGGAAAGGTGTGTTGGATGATAAGAAATCGCACCGTCACCAACGCAACGGTTTGTCAAAAAAGCAGGAACCAAAAGAAGACTTGACATGTGTGTGTCATATGTCTACCGTGGGCTGTTTCAGTGCAGACCAGACAAACTGGCTGATGAGCTGTCAGTAGTCTAGGCGGTTGTTCGTGCTTGCTTTCCAAGTAAATAGGCCACAGGATGTATGTCACGAGCTGTCTTCAAGCATATTGCAGCATTGCAATTCCTTCTCGGTTACCTGTGATGGACTCATGTAACGTTAACCGTGCTTTTCCTCCAGTTTTTGGAATCGTGCATTGCTTTACTGCAAATTTTCCATGTGCGGCGCTTTCAAGAATACGGGGGAAGGTGTTGCTGAACACTGCCTGCGAATATGTCTGGGATGTGTAAATGATATCATACATTTATCTGTGACATTACAATGTAGAGACGTAGGGCTGTGTAGACGTGGGTTTGTGACACGCATTCGATTACATTTCCTGTAGACCCCCGTAAATATAGACTGAACATTAGGGTGAAACATCTTTACTAGGAATGCATTTTAATAGGAGATTGGAGGTCCATATATGTGCTTTCACGTGTCACAGAACATGACTCAACGGTAGTTACGTGTTTCTTACATCTGTATTTGTAACATTTCAATTACACAAAGACATGAGTTTGTTTTCTCGAGATGATTGTGGCATGTGTCATATAAAAAAATGAACTGCAAATCCTTCTCGGACCGGATCGATGGCATTAAAAATACAAATCTGTTGTCGCTTGTTGTGTATGATTATGATGTTTAACCACATAGTCTGTATGTCATATGTTGTAACGTATGTGCTTTTAAGACACTGCGAGTGTACATGGCGCTGTGCAATATTTGTAATGTACTCCTAATTTGGCTAAGAGACATCTTGGCATGCATCACTAGGTTCACATTAACCGAAGGACGACCCCGCTGGCAGCTCACATGTGTGCAAAGCACCATAAAACCGTTTCAGAGCTGACGTTATAGTGCATCATCGGGGTAGCATTCATTATGAAAAGCAAGGCATTGCTCCTTGAGCAAAAAATGGACTGCCTTGTCTCTTAGCATCTCTTGTTTCTATGGATACGGTTCATTCAAAGGCAGCGCACTCTGTCAGACATTGTAATGCAGAAAGGCAGCTCTTTAATATAACCGTGTTTGTAGCAGCTGCATTTGATTGCTGCTTTTGATGTTTCAAGGTCGATAAGTGATATAACACATGCAGATGTTGCCGTTTTATGCAGACTCATACCTGAATTAAAGGAATAGCTCAGCCAGATATGAAAATCATCCTCAGTTTACTCTCATTGCATCCCAGATCTAGATGACTTCCTTTTCTCAGTTGAACACAAATGAATCATTAAAAAGCTGTCATGTTAGCCTCTTATATGGGATTTATAATATTGAAGCTCCAGAAAGTACATCCATCCATCATTAAAGTAATTTAAATGAATCCATTATGTCTTCTAAAGCAAAGCGCTACATTCGTGAAAGAAAACGGTTAATATTATAAGCGTGAATATCGATTGATACATCTTGGATCCATGTTAACAAACGGATCCATGTGCTAGATTTTAATATAGTGGCACATGAATAACTTTGAATCTCATTGGTTCTCGTATGTCTTGTGACACATTGTGATATGTGTGGTGTGTGTTTTGTGTCACAAGACATGTGAGAACCACGTACTATTTTTAATTATATCGACGTGCCAAAGGTTTTTCATATTTGGGTGAACAACATCTAAACGCAAGATCATCATTAGAATTAAGCAGACTGATCTTTTTTTTCTCCACTTTCTAGAAAAGTTGGTCCTTCCTCGAAGCTAATACTAGGCTGTTCTTTTAACCCACTGAAAAGCCACAGACTGTTTAAAAATAGTGTTTAATCATGAAGAAAATCAGGCATGGAGCCGCTCAAAGCAGCTGTATTACACAGTTCCCTCAGGCTAAGGAGGTGGCCTGATCAAACGTCCCGACTCGGGCTTGTGTGACCTCTCTGGTTTGACTTAACTGGTCTTGTCACAGGCTTGCAAAGGCTTGTTGTTTGTAAGATTTAACGCAGTTTTTCTGAGCCTCTTGGGATTTCCCAGTTGCCATGGTGATGTTTTCAGTCTCTGTGAATTTTAAGCGGGACTGTGAGATGGATGGAGAAAGTAAATGATTTGGTAGAAAATGTTGCATGTGACCTTTTTTGTTGTTAATCGGTTGCGTTGACCGTGGCGTTCAGAATTTCTATTTGTGCAAGACCGCTTTATTAAAGTGAATGGCCATGTTCACAGTTGATTTTTATGTCTAAACATTTCATAAGTTATATTTTGTTTATTTATAACTTAGCACTTTTATAGAGCTTATTTGAATGATTTCGTAGGAGTGTTATATCATATATATACCTCATTTACACACATCTAAAAATGCAAATCTAAGATGACTGTTCAGACACACTTGTCGAGTCGCCAGACAAAACATACACCGTCTTGGTTGTCACTCTCTGTGCTCGTATCCTGCCTTTTTCTTTTTCTTGTGTCATTCTTTCCCTGATTCGGCTTTTGTTTTTTTCTCTTCGGGTCATTTTCTCTCCTCGTCCTATTTTCCCTCTCCCCCCGCGGTTTTTGGTGTGTCTTTCATTTCCGTGTTTTCATTTTCGTGTTCGCTTTTCTTTTGTTGTGTTCCCTCACTTGTATATCTCGTTCCTGTGTGTCTTTCCATGTTATTGTTCTGTTTGGTTCTGTTCTGTTCCCCTGTATTGTTTCTTTTTTTTTTGATCTTTTTTTACTTCTGCGTTTTTGTTTGTGGCTTTTATTTTGCATCTTCCTTGATTTTTGTGTTTTGAGATCTATATGGCAGGTGGTTTGGTCTGCACCCTGTCTGTTTTGTCCTTTTTCTCCTCCCTTTCTTCTTTTCCTTTTGTTGTTTCGCTTTGTTTCCGTCGCTGGGGTGGGTTTTTTTCTTTTTGCGTTCGTTCTTCTTTCTTTTTTTTTGCTTCAACAGGTGTTCATTCCTGTCTGTCTTTGTTTAGTCTTTTCTCTGTGTGTTTTAGTTGGTTTCGAGTCTTCGTGGTCGGTAGTTGCGGTTTCTCATGTTTCTGCCCTCCCATTGTGTCTGCTGCCTCTTACTCGTTTACATCCCGTTCCCCTATGTCTTTTGCCTTTTGTTTTTGCTTCTCCCTGTCTGCTTTTCTTCTTTCGTTCTTCTTTCCTTCCGTTCAGTACTTTTTGTTCGGTGTTTTTGATTCTGCTTTTCTTTTGGGCCTCGTGCTGTCTTTTTTCTTCCTTGTTCCTTTTATTTGTTTTTGTCTGTTTTCATCTACTTCTTCCTTTTGTGTGTTTGCTTTTTTTTCTTCCCTTAAGTCTGTTTGGTGGTCCGTTTTTCTTTTTTGAGCGTCTGTTGTTGTGTTTTGTTTCCAATTCTGCTTTTTTCTTGCTTTCTCGTCTCCGGTCTTCTGCTGTTTTGTTTCTTTGTATCATTTGCGCCCTCTTATTCTCTTTTCCGTTTGTTTCTTCCCTCTTTTTTAGCCCCTATGCCGCCTCGTTCTGTCTCCTTCTTTCTCTCCTCTTTTTGTCTTTATCTGTTTTTGCCTGCTTTTTCTTTGGTTCTTTCCCTATATTTTCCGTTCTTCCGTCTTCCCCCGCCTTTATTTCCTTTTGTGGGCTTGTTTCCTCGTCCCCCTCTTCCGCCCCCTTCCTGTTCTTTTTTTGTGTTTACGTTTTGGGTTGTCCTGCTCTCTCTGCTCGTTTCCCCTTATTTGTTTTTATTTTTTTCCTTTGCTTTATCGAGGCATGATGTGGAGTTTTCTTTTTCTCTTGGCCATGTTTTAGGTCCCCTTCATGTTTGTTCCCGCCCTACGATTTTTTCTCATGCTTGGTTTGCTTCCTTTCTCCTCCTTTGTTTTATTGGTGTCTCTTTCCTGCTTTTGTTTTTCGGTTCTCTTGGTTGTTTTGTGTGTGCTGCTTTCGGGTTCCTCTTTTTTTCTTCCTTTTATCCGTCGTCTTTTGTGTTGTCCTCCTGGTCTTTCATGTAGCCTCTGGCTCTTTTCCCTTCCATTTCCGCTTTTTTTCTCTGCTTTTCCTGGTTGCGTCTTTTCTTTCTGTTCTCGCTTTCCTCTTGTAGATTTGTGTTTTGCGCCGGCTTCCTTTCTTTTTTTTCGTTTTTCGCCTTTATCTGTTGTTTGTCGTTATTCCGGGTTTCCTCCTGTTGCGTGTATTGCTGGTTGTATCTTCTTTCCCTGTTTGTTCTTTTTCTTTTTCCCGGAGTCTTTGGTGCCCTTTTTATTTTTTTTTCTTTTCCTTTTTGCTGTGTCTTTGGGATTCTTCTTCCATTTCATTTGGTTTCTTGCCGTTTCTCTGTCATGTATTGTCCTGTTCTTTTTTACCGTTTTTTCGATCTTTTCCTCGTCTGTTAGGTTGTCTGTATGTTCCCTTCACCGCACGCGTTTTTCGATCTGTTTCTTTTTTTATCGTTATTTCCACTTATTTCCTGTGTCTTTCCCCCCACTGCCGGTTTTGTTCTGTTTTCTTTCCTTTGTTGTTGTCGCGCTTCGTTGTCCCGGCCGTACACTGATTGGGTGCTTTTAATTTATTCTGTTTGCTCCGCTTTGTATTGCGTGTCGTTGCGTTTATCTATTGACTTGTTTGTTTGCTTTGCCCTTTGCGTCGCCTATGTTGCCTGCTACCTTCCTTGATCGAAGTCCCTGGTGTTGTTGTCTTGGTGACCGTTTTGACTAGGCGTAGCTTATTGCGTTTATCGCGTTGGTTGTCGGGTACTCTGCTCGCTCGGTCGTTCGAGGTCATGCGTCGAGTAGATGGGTAGCGGGCTAGTGCGCGCGTTGTGGTTGGAGACTGTTTGGTTCGTTAGGAGGGCTAAGCATTCCGTTTCAGTGCTTTTTCCTGGGTAGGAGGGGGGGGGGCGCGGGGGGAAGGGCGGGGGGTGGTGTGGTGGTGTGATAAAACAGGGGATGGGAGGATTTTCGTTTCGTTATTTTCTTGTTTCTGTGGTCGCCCGCTGGCTTTTTTTTTCGTGTGGTCTGGTTGTTCCTTTTCTCCGGTGTTTTTCCCTTTCCATGTTCTTTTGCTCTGCTTCTCTTTTGCCCCTTTTTTTTTGTGTTCTGTTTTCTCCTCTGTCCGTCTTTGTTATTTGTTTATTTGTTTTTCTTCTGTGTGTACTTTTCTGTTGTATTTTTTGCGCGCGGGTCTCGTTCTTAGGTGTCTCACTTCTCCCTGTTGTGCCGTCTTTGTTTTTTGTTTTCTATGCCTGTAGCTTCTGTTGTTCTGCTCGCTCTGGTTTTCCTGCTTGTTTCCGGCCGCTCCTGTCCTTGTTTTTCTTCCGTTCCGTGAAATTTCTTATTTGTGTGTTGTTTTTTGTCTATTTCCGTGTCTCGCCCTCCCTTGATCTGTCTTTACTTTATTTTTTGCCCTTCCTTTTCGCTCCCCTACAGTTAATCGTGCTCTCTTTTTTTTTTGGTTGGTTGTTGCCATCGTTTGGTTCTTTTTCTTGATGTTCGCTGTTTTTTCTTTCTTTCCTTCTGTGTTGTTTCGTGTAGTGGTCCTCGCCTTGCTCTTTAGGGGTGGGATGTAGGGTGGGCCTCCGCGTGTTTTCTTTTGCCTTCTCTTTTGGATTCGTCTCTTCTCCTTCTTCTATTCCGTTGCTGTTGGCTCTTTTGCGTTGGTTGTCATTGTTGTGCTACGTTCCTGTCTTTCTTCTCGTTTTTGTTTGGGTATGGGGGTGCTATGGTCCCTCCTCCACTGTGCTCATTTATGCGATTGGCTCCGGGGGGGTTCGGTGTTTTTGGGTGTTCGAGTGGTTCTGTTGCCGGTTTGGCCCAGTGCGTCTTTGTGTGGCGCTTAGGGTCATATGGCGGGTGGGTGTTCTGTGTGTGATTGTGATGGGTCGGCGTATAGAGGAAAAGTATGGGATGTGGTGGTTTGGGAAGAGAAGAGTCGACTGGTCGGGGGCTGGGATCCGCTTCCTACTTGTTATGATTTCCTTTCTCTCTTTGCTTTTTGTTTTTGGCGTTCTGGAGTCTGCTTCCTTTTGTTATCGCGGTTTTTTTGTGTTTTTCGCGGCCTTTCCGTCCGTTTAGTGTGTTTTTTTTCGCTGTTGGTCTCTTTGGTCTTCGTCAGTTTTCGTCTTCTTGAGCTGCTCTTCCCCTCTTCTCGTATTCGCCTTGTTTGTCCATGTCTCACTTTTACATCCTCTTTTTTTTTTCCGTCATTTTGTTTTGTTTTGCGCCGCGCCCCTCTCTTGTCTTGTCTTCTTGTATGCTGACCTCCCTTTTTTTGTTGTCCTAGTTTTCTCTTGCACGCTTTTTTTTTCGCCCGCTTTTTTTGTTACTTTTTTCGTTCTTTCCCTTCGTGCCTCTGGTCGTCCCCGTGGACTTCCGTTGTTTTTTTTGCCCTTTTTGCCGTTCTTTGGAGCTTTGATTCCTTTCTCGCTTTTGTTCTGTCCCCCGCTTCTGTGTTGTTGCCTTTCGGGTTTACTTTGGTTTTCCCCCTGCCCCTTCGTTTTCCTTTTGTTTCTGGGTTTGCTGTTGCCGTGTCTCTATTCTTTGCTTTGGGCGTTCTTTTCCTCCCTATCTTGCCCGCTCCTCTTGTCGGGTTTTCCTTCTCCCCTGTTGTTGTTGTGTCTTCTTGTTTTGTTGACCGTACTGTCCTATTGTTTTTGCTTCTTGTTTCGTGCCCGTCTCTACTCTGGCTTATCTGAGTTTCCGCCTTTTCTTTTTCTTTTTGTCTTTGCTTCTGTGTTGGTTCAATTTTTTTTCGCGTTTGTCCGTGAGGTTCTGTGCCCTGTGTTGGGTTTCTTTCTAGCCGACGAGTGTTTTTCCCTCTTCTGTTATCGTTTCGCGTGTTATTTACCTAGGTGAAGCGCGCCTGGCATGCGACTGGCCTTTTTTTGGCTTGTATTGGTCATTGTGCTGGTAGTCGTTGGTCTTCTGTTTCTTCTTCTTGCCTTTGGCAAGCGTCTTTCTACTAGTTACCATACGTTTTTTTCCTAGCCGTTTTCTTCTGTCTAGTGATCTTGGTGGAATATGCTCTTCGGAACTTTTTAGATGATGGCCTGCGAGGATACATGGTGGTTACAGAGACAGGTAGAGGAGGTGAGGGGCATAGGGCATAAGCGCAGGCTGTTAGTGTGTGGGTGGTGAAGGAGGGGGGTTTGTTTGATTTTTTTTTTTGCGTTTGGTCTTCTTCTTTTTCTGGTGGGTTTTTCTTGTGTTTTTTCCCTCGTCGCTTTTTTTGTTGTTTTTGTGCTTCTTTCTTCTTCTTCTCCCCTCTTTTTTTCCCTCGTTTGCGCGCTTTCCTTTGTTGTATGTTTCCATTTTTTTTCACTTTCTTCTTGTTGGCCCTCCTTCTTTTTTTGTCATCTTGTTGTGGGTGGTTTTTTTGACTTTTGTTTTTCTTTGTTTTGTCTCCCTTACTTTTCTTAGTTTGTTTCATCTTTCGCTTGGTCCCGTTATCTTTTTTTTTTGCTCCTTTTGTGCTTGTTTGCTTCTCAACTGTCTTTTGTTCTATTCGTGCTGTCCTCTGTTTGTTTGTTCTGTGCGTTTTTCCTTTTTAGTGTTTTCTTTTACCCTTTTTCCTTCGTTTGTTCCGTCCCTGCTTCGGTCTCCTTTCTCCTTGCGTCTCAACTTTCGTCTCCTCCGGCTTCTTGTCTTTCCTTCCTCGTCTTTTTTCCTTCGGTGATTCGCTCTCTTTGCGTGTCTTTTCTTTTTTTGACCATTACCCCGCCTTTTTGTACCCTCCTGTTCACTGACTCGCTGTTTGTCCTTCTCCTCTCTGGTCTCTGTTTCCTTTTGTTGTGGCTTCGGCTTATCTTTGTTGTGCATTTCTTCTGGGTTGGTGTTTTTTCGCCTTCTCGTGTTTTGTATTCGGTCTTCTCTGCCTGTTTTTTTCCGCTCTCTGTTGTCTGTCTCTCTTCTTCCACCCCCCTTCGCTTTCTTCTCTTTGGTTTTTCATTTTGATGACGTTTGGCTATTTATCCTTTCTTGTTGTGGTGTTGGTTCCTTTTCCTTTATGTTTGCTTGTGTCTTTTTTTTCTTATTCTTTGTTCTTATCTTCCTTTTTTCGATGTATAGTTTGTTTTGATTTTGTCTGTCTCAGTTTGCGTTTTTTTTTTTTTCGGCTTTTATTTCCTTCCTATACCTCCGCTGGCTTTCTTCGTTTCTCTCCCTTCTCTTTTTGCGTACCCTTGGGTTCCGTGGTCTTCTGTGTGCCCTTTTTAGCGTTCTTCTTTTTTTGCTTGTCCGTCGTTTTCTGTTCGATTTCGTAGTTGTGTGATTCGGTGGGTGTTGTTGTAAAATGCCCCAGACGCTGTGTTTCCATGGAGACATTGTTATCTCGTGGCCTGAAGCGCAAATTCGAGGATGTGGACAGCGGTTCGCCGTGTTCCACACCCAAAGATTCGGATGATGACATCTCCAGCAGTGACAGTGCAGATAGCTGCGACAGTCTCAACGCTCCCTCCAGCTCTCTCGCACGTAAGACACCATAACTTAAGATTTGACCAGGTTCAAGATTTTAACAGCATACTGGTTATACGTAGTAAAGTAGTTCAGTTTTCCCATCTGCCTCTATAGCCCCATTCACACAGACCGCTGATCCCAGAAAACTGCCCAAAAATGGCCAGAGTGCCTTCTGTGTGAACGTAAACGGATTGATCGGATTGATCGGAAAAGTGACTCCGGAAAGGGGACCTAGTAACATAAACGGGATCAGTCCCGGAAAGCGTAACCAAAAGGCAGAAACAATGCTGTAAAAAAAGCTGTGTAGTGTTGGCACACATCTATAAAAGAAATCGTAAATAATTTGGTCAAAAATCAAAACCGGTAACACGAAAATACACAGCGCTTCAATAAACTTGCTCGTGCTGCGCTGCGGAGAAGCTAACTCCAAACTTTCACCCGAACATTCGTGTGCTTGTTTTTCTCAACAAAAACATTGTAAACAATATAAACATGATGATCATATACTGACCTAAGTGTTTATTTATGGTTTTTATAAGATTATGTGCAATATGCTTTAGGCCCTGTTAACGGCTTTTTCATTCGATCCACGTGAGCTTATTCAGATTACAAAATCTAAATGCTAAAAACTTTTCTCAAGCTTCGTTTTAAAAAAATGTTAAACTTAGTTTTAAACTCACATTTTTGTACATAATATTACTGAAAAATTATTATACCATGCCTTTTGTATTGCAGTTAGGCTGTGTTGCAAAAATACTGGCAAATTTTTAATTTAGGCTCTGTAAAGTTGCACCGAACAATCCTGAACAATGTGCTTTTATTTGTTTTCATATCACATTTTATATTTAGCTTATATTTAGCTTATTCTCGTTGGGCTATAGCCTACCTTGCGTTCTTGTGCCTCATTGCTCTTCGTTGTTCTGCATTTACCAATAAATAAAAAAGTTTGTTTTAAAATTGACGTCTTTGTCTTTTACAAAAGGCAACAACACATGCTACAGAATAATAACCAAAAAAGAGAGATTATTTAGGCCTATTTGGCACTAAATAAAGGAAGGTCGTAATAACAACAAATTGCGATACTAAGCCACCTAAAAACACTGCAAGGAAATCTCTTTCACCGTGATCAACCATATTTTCACGGCAAAAAAAAAATGCACATAACAATACATTGCAGTATATTACGTCAGGTGTCTTTACGGGATCTTCACAGGATGTGTGTGAACGCACGCACAGATTCCTGAAAAACGCTGGCAGTGTGAATGAACAAACTCTTAACGATCCCGGGACGAATTCCTGGACTCACTTTCCGTGTATTTTCCAGGATCTCTGTGTGAAAAGGGCTTATGTTAGCTCACCACTTAAGTGGCCGGCAGTAAAGTTTTCCAAACATAACATTTGACCAAAATCTGCTTTGTTGTGGAGTATTTCTCCATTTTCACAATGAACTCATGAGGAAAACGTGACTCGAAACTGCATTGATACTTGATAAACCATCTATCCATGTTTTTTTGTAGCTCCCTCCATTCTTAGAAGACACAAAGCCTCTTTGGGTCGTAAACAGGTTCGCTTCGATGCAGTGACGGTCTACTACTTCTCCAGAAAACAAGGCTTTACCAGCGTGCCCAGCCAAGGTGGCAGCTCCCTGGGCATGGCACGGCATCACTGCGCCATCCGCCATTACACCCTTGGCGAGTTTGCACGAGAACAAGAAAGCAGCCACAAGCTCGTACTGCATCAGCATCTACGTCAAGAAAAGCTCAACGCTCGCAAGTTAAAGGTTAGCTGGGTTTAATGTTTTATTTAAAGCTTTATTGTACGTTACAGTGTTTCCTGACGTTTTTTTCAACGGGGTGGGTTTTACACTCTCTTTAACCTGACTGTTCCCAGCTGACAAGGAATGGAACTGTAGATAGTCCAGAAGCGGAGCTTCTTACGCTGGATGACATATCGGATGAGGATCTGGATGTGGAAAGCGTAGAGGTGGACGACTGCTTCTTTCTTCAGCCTCTACCTACCAAGCGGCGCAGGGCACTACTGAGGGCCTCGGGCATTGCCCGGATAGACACCAGGGAGAAGGCTGAGCTGCGCACCATACGTCTGTCCCGTGAGGAGTGCGGCTGCGACTGCCGCTTCTACTGCGACCCTCGACACTGCGGCTGCAGCCAGGCTGGAATCAAATGCCAGGTAGTTTCACAAGCCTAACATGTCCAAAGCCTGTCCAAAAATAGTTCATTTTAGGCAAATAAAGCCTGTTTTCTTTCCATAGGTGGATCGGATGTCCTTCCCATGCGGTTGCACCCGTGACGGTTGTGGTAACGCCGCTGGACGAATTGAGTTCAACCCTCTTCGTGTACGTACACACTATCTCCACACCATCATGAAGCTTGACCTGGAAAAGAGAAGCATGCTGGGTGTTCGGTCAGGAGAGGATTGCGTTGAAGAGGCAGAGCTGGTTTCCTCGCCATCCCTGTCCATATCGCCCTTGGAATCAGATGTGGAAACCCAGAGTATCCAGGAACTGCAAGAGGAACAGTGTGACAGTCTAGAACGAGAGAACGAAACTGCCGTGCTCCACCTGCAGAGCGCAGAGGAACTGGAAAGGAGGCGTGAACAGGAGGAGCAGCAGGTTGAGGAGGCGCAGACCGCCGATCCGACCCTTTGCCTTCTGCAAGGGGCCTTGACCGATCAGGCTGGCATGGAGGACATGGAAGGTGTTGAGGGAGTTCTTCTAGAAGGTCCTTTTCCCGAAGGTGGCACCTTGGTTTGTATTACAGAGAACCATGCGGATGACCCGGAGGCTGCTCAAAGACCCTGCTTCTGTCCTCTACTATCAGGTGGGCCACGTGGAGACGGCTGCGTTTGAGACGCTTCCTGCTCAAGTAGAAGTGGTGAGCGACGCCGGGGATTTAGAGGTGGAGAGCGGTCGGCAACAAGAAACCTGCGGGCAGGACTCAGCCGAAGGTTTGTCTGCTGAAGCACCTCCGCCTCCGGAGAGTAACCCGGACGGGGCCGAAGAACAGCTTTGTCCAGAACGGGCCTCAAATGGCGAAGAATGCCTGGAGACGTGCCTGGCGCTGGATGAAAAGGCAGTACAGCTTCCTCCAGAAGTGTAGAGCCTATCACCTCTGCAGATGTTTTGCACAAGTTAGTCATTATATTGAAAGAGAGCCTACTCCACACAGTGCGGTATGTTACCAGACTACAACGTTGATTCATTGTTAAAAAATACAAGTTAGCTACATGAGTTTGTATCAAATTTAGTTGGCGATAAGCATGTGCTGTGTTTGAAATAGGTTGTCAGTGGTGAAATAAGTTTTTAAAAAGAAAAAAATAGGATAATTTATTCGAAAAATTGAAAAAATAGGGGAGATCCGTATCGCTTCATTATTTGATACTGGTGGACATCGTGGCCTTCATGTCGAGGAACAAGCATTTTCAGGAATAACCAGTGGCTTCCTAAGGCATTTCAAGTAGAGTTCTGGCACCCCGATAAATAATTGGCACCGTAAAATAATGCTGCATTCATGTCTTATCTAAATTAGTGCAGTTCAATTCATTTCTTGTAATGCCAAAATGTATCTATGTGCGCATTTGTTGCATTGATGACCGAAAAGTGACTTTGAAAACATTTGCGGTAAACATCAAAGTATTTTGACAAAGATTTCAATACTCGTAATTACAGTTATTCTGACATGACATGAATGCACCATTAGTAATCTGCATATAGATATTGCTAATTCAATGCTAACGCTAAGAGAGGGGTCGCTAAAAGTGGATGTTAGTAGCATCCTTTCCTGTGAAAAGACTCAAATGATCCTGGAAATACTTGGTTTTCATGTACTGTATAAGCGTTTAGCCAAGAGCTGGCATGAAGATGAGTGAATAGCTGCTTGGTCTCCATATGCACGTTGAAAACTTGATTCGTTTGAAATTGGACGGGGGTTCAATGAACGTGCAAGCCATTTGCACAGCAAACAACGTTTGAAGCTGTAGCCTACCGTCCCAGTCCATGGACGTTTATTTATTTACAACCGCTTTGTATTGTGAGGGCGAGGACAATGTGCGATTGTGTTTGAAGATTAGTTCATCTACAATCATCAAAGTTTTAGTTTTAGGTTTTTTTTAAACATTGTATTAGTTGTTTAGGGGTGAATGAGATCTTACACGTTTTAATGCACATCAAGCCTTTAAAGAGAACAGAAGAGCATCTAGCTGTACTTACGGTTGAATGTGAAAAGTTAGTCCGGTGTATGGGTGAATCTTATGGAAACATTTTACCCCAAAATGTGAAGGATTTGTAGATTTTGCAGTGAGAAAATATAAAGACATTTTTGGTAATGGTCTATTGGTTATATGTGTGTCGTCAAAACGTCATAATGCAGAAACACGTAATGGTCTTTCAAAATGTAAAATATAATTTCTTCAATTCTGGGGTAAATATGACAACTTGAACGTTTTCATGAGATTCGCCTATGTGTTAACTATTAAGTGTACCTAAAATTATTTTTATTGTGGACTTAAGTGTATAACATGGCAAGAGAAATTTGGGGAGAGGCAGAATGTCATAATGTTGACTTGATGTCACATATCCCTAAATTTGTCACACTGGATTACGTTTTTACCAGGACCGGGTATTTACGATGGGCTGATTTTACTTACCCGTCAACAGTGCACCTTGTTTTAAATGTCCAAACTCTGTGAAAACCATCCCCTCCCATCTTCCGTTGTGTGCACCTGTTGCTTTAGAAACTAAATAATGTTTTTTTTAATGTAGATGCTTTTTCTTAAAAGTCTTTTAGATTGTTTACTTTTGTTTAATGTCAGTTAAAGACATAATTTAAATGGTTATATAAATAAAAAAATGCGGTCTTCAAATAGTATAACAAATTCTGTGACGTTGCTAAATTATTTAAACATAAGAAACACATGAAAACAGTCTTTTGCTATGTGCGTGTGTGTGTCAGAAAGGTTTGTGAGATGAAGCAAATCTGTGAGTGCAGTGTGACATCTTCATATTTCAAAAGGTGCTCTTGCTTTAGTTATTAAATATTCATGTTAACAGTGTATGAAGAAAAAAATCGACTTGATTTAAAAATTCTCTCAAGAGAGTTACATTTTAACATTGAAAACGACTAATATTGCAGTAATCTGTCTGAATTGGGTTTACTCACGAGACCCTCTAATCGCAGGTTAAATGTATTGTTAGATTAGCTCAAATGAAGTATAATACGGCTAATCACAAATTATTTAGCATGATTGTTCCTATGTATATCTTACCATTGTAAAGCCCCAAGCATTACGCTGGATATTCATACCTAAATCTGCAATAATTTAGGGCTTTTACACGACCAATAAAACTAGAAGGATTTTTGTTGTTTTGTATATTTACTGTGATGATATGTTTTTTACTTTGAGTATGCCTCATGGTTTGTTAGCATGTCTATGTATTGGTTTACTAATTGGTGTTATTGTTCATTGCTCCATGTGTGCGGTTTCTGACAGTTCTTTGTATCAAACACGTGGAAAGAAAATACCACCTGATGGATCCCATAAATGGGTGGTCTATGGACCAAAACATGTTATACAGAGTCGGACGTTTCAGAAAGCTTTGTTCACTGCTTTAATGTAATCGTGCTCCAGTCCAGCGGTCTAAAACCTTCGAAGCGGAGGTTTCAATGTCCCTCATGTTTAATCCACCCATTGCTGACGTGCAAACAAACATTTTGCTCATTCTTTTTTGTCCGATGTGATTCTTTTTCCGATACCACCTCCTTCTTGATGTACACAGATGTGAGACCACTACACTAACTGAAGTCCAACTTGCATTATGATTGTATGTGCTTATGTTTGCGTGTGTGCGTGCGTGTGTGTATTAGAGGTGCTTTATTAATAGGGCTGAATGGAGATTAATTCTACTGTAAGTGTGACTTATGCTATCTGTTGCCTACAGACAAAACATACAAAGTTTTATATGAATGTGAGTGACATAAAATCTCAAATAAAACAAATTGAAAATGTCTTGAACTGTGGTTTATCTTGAAATGGTCAGTTTAATACAAATTAATATGTCAATAAAGGTATTTTACAACCTATTGATCTTACCAATTTTACACAGAAAAAATAAAGAGTAATATATATTTTTAGAAAAGGGGGTCTCTCACAAAAGGTTAATCATATTTGGGGGTCCTTGGCATCATAAAGTTTGATAACCCCTGGACTAGACTCATACCTCGAATTTAGGATACCCAACTCAAACCGGAAGTCATTTAATAAATCTTTTAATGTTAGTAAATCAGTAGGAACACTCATGTTTTTATGTGACTAAACACCTTTTATTGGACTATACCCGGACGAAATGTCCTAAATCCGAGTTGTGGAATGATTCCTTAATCATCTTTTTTTCAAAAATCGCATTTACATTAATATATTTAAGATGCATTGCACTAAAAAGAACAATAATCAAACATTATACGATGTAGCATGTTGTGGGATTTAATTGATGTGATCTCAGTTTTTAGAAAAGAGCTAAAATGTCGATTTTCAAATTCAATGAAGAATAGTATCCCGACCTCATGCAGCGCTGCGCAGACCGATCGGCGTATGGCATCAAAATACCGCAAAAACGAATATCTCGCGTTGCTGTGATGTCATACTCCGCTCAGTCTGCGCAGCGCCGCATGACGTCGAGTTAAGGCAAATGACCAGTAGAGGGCGAAACTGTCTCACGGATGCTTACAAACAAAACCTTAACAGATGTTTCATTCATCCAGAGGAAATCTGCGTTTCTTCCTCAGACACAGACCGTAAGCAACGTGAGTAATGAATATTTTAGTCTCGTTCAATGTGTTTGCTCTTGAACCAAAAATACTCCGTTGTAGATCTGAAAAATAAATTCATTCAGTATTTTAGAGCACATGTGCGTTCTGATAATGTCACGTGACGCACATCTTAAAACGTCACATCAAGGTGTTTACCATTAAAACCATTACACAATTCCTTTATGTGGAGTGTTTTAGGTCTTAATCCAGTAGGATTTAATGGTCTGGTATCGGTTTCCATCCTCCAGATAAAGGCCCACCAAAAAACTAACACATTACCAGTAGAGACCCTCAGAGACCATTATAGTCTCTGTTCAGTTATGGGCAAACCATTAAACCCATTAGACACTATTTCTTTAAAATGTTTCATCTAACATGTGCTGCTTTTATTCTTATTGGAAAGAAGATGTTTACTGACAAAAGTTACTTGAAACATGTACGTCTGATGGACCGGCTTGATTCTGCTAACAGTAAAACAGTATTTATTTATCTTAATTTTTTTAATTTAAGTATTTATTTATGTCACCAGCTTTCTTACAAATGCCATTGTTTCCCACACGTTTAAATTTAATTTGAGCAAAGGGTATGGGAGGGGGGACTTGCAAAAGCCGGTGTCCATTAAACATGATAAAAAATCAACCAGCATCTACTGAAGTTGATTAAGTCTGTGTTGTGTCTGTTTTGACTACCACTAATAATATTTGGACCATCTTTTCAACCTCACTTAATTCCTTGCATGGAAAACAATAAAACTTTCCTGCATCCCTTGAATTGGAGGAAACTGCTTGGTGGGTACAGTAACCATATGCCAAATATCTCAGGGGTCTTGTCTGTCAACATTGTCTTCCTGTTTATCAGGCAAAAAAGTGTCGGAACAAATGACCATAAGTCTTTTAACTAAGATATCTTCATGTTTTACTCCAAATTTAAAGAGTAAACCTACAGTATAGCTGACACCTTTCATACTGTACATATGATGCGAATGTCCAATATACTGTACGTATTGCAAGCAAGGATCTGAGACATAAATTGGCAGATGTGTCAGTCATTCAACACTTCCTGTCTCGGCTTCACTATTGTGTTGCGTTTCCAAAGGCCGGAAGAGCCGAAAGAATGCAGATAGCGTAAGAAACCAATGACTGTGCTATACAAGGCAACTATAGGAAATGCCTATGTGTATTTGCTAAACAACAAGGCTGAATGTTGTGAATAAGAACACTTAGTAATATGTTTTTGTAGATAAGCTGAAGAATGCGTCTGGAACACAATAGCCCAAGTGCTTTTAGTGTGACAAACAACAAGTGACAAAAGCAAGAGTATGAGTGGAATATGAATCCGAATGCAGCTCTGAATCTACACAGGAACTTAAAACACTTCAACGGAGAATCAGTTCAGTTATTTCACAATGCAATAATACGGGTAATTCCCTGACTCTGTGTAATACAAATGTTTCCCTCATTTGAAAATCGCTTTGGATAAAAAATATAAATCCAGACACAAGCTCTTTCTGGCTCTTAATGTTCAGCACATCACGACGACTTCTGAATTTCCCAAGATGATTTGAAGGAAATTGTTTTAAAAATATCTCAAAAGAGCTCAGCCTCACATTTAAAACAGTCATGCCTGCCGGTGATGCCCGTTCGTTGCCAGCTCACCGTCATTAGAGCTGATGGGCTACAAAGATTTCCTTCATAACTCCAGCCTGAAGGAATTCTGTGGTGCTCACTAAGGTTGCGACACACAATCTCCCATTGACAGCGGTGTGCTAAGTTCCAATAGATCAACTCAGTACAGATTTAACACCTCCCTCTGGAACACAATGAATGGAGAAAAGCTCA
This sequence comes from Triplophysa siluroides, assembly GCA_006030095.1. Classification (NCBI taxonomy): domain Eukaryota; kingdom Metazoa; phylum Chordata; class Actinopteri; order Cypriniformes; family Nemacheilidae; genus Triplophysa; species Triplophysa siluroides. The sequence continues at coordinate 9,944,686 of VCII01000028.1, read as the reverse complement.
AAATGTGAAGAGAAATGCAGAGCTGTTAAATGTGACTCAAGAATGAAAAGTAGCAGTTTTATGCAGTTGTAAAATGAATGGGCATGTTAGGAACTTGGCAAATAGATGCTGGTTGGCAAACGGAAAATAGTTTATCACAGAAAAATAAATGTTGGTGATTTATGTGTTTAGTTCTAAACTTCTATAGTATTATATTATGTAGCGTATCCCACCTCAAACTTGTTTGTGCTATGAATGATTCAATTTACGCCGCTTGTTGGAGAAAGTTCTGCTATTACTTTTCTAAGCAAATGAGCATTGGGCAGATGATCGAACGCACAAACAACTTCCTTAGACTTACTTTAAGGGACATTAGCCATATGCAAGGATCAAATTATATATGGAGAAGTTATCTTGGGCCTGTAAATAAATAGCCAGCCTCTTGGCTATGGTCACAACAGCCGGGCATCATGGTGGCATCGTTTCGCACAGCCAGCTCAATTTGGCACATGTGTTTCCTTTCATAACATAAATCTCAATGTAATTTTCCTTTCAGTGTTTTCCTGTGAGGCCAAAATGTTTTCCTATAGTAATGGAAACAGCTTTGTGTTCTTGTCCAAGTAACATACAAGAACCCATGTGAGTAAAAAACACAAAGGGTGCCATGACAGCTGAAAAAATAGCAGGGAGTGGAGACATCTCTGTTTTTTATGAAATGCGTCCTGAGCATGCGGGTGACTCATTTTGTAAACTGCATCTAACAACTACTTGTTGCGTCGCTGTTAGTTGTGGTCAAGGCAACATGTTCACTTCAATGGGAGATTATTATTGCTGATTGAGTTAAATCCTTCATTCCTCTTTATGCTTATATTTGTCTAGAAATATCCACCTAGCAACCAAAGGCAGAGGTTTAAGGAAACTGTGGTGGGACGTCTCTTTTTAAATAGATATTAATTCTCTGTACTTTCACATTTATATTGAGGAAGCTATGAATCAAACAATGAACACACCCAGAGGATGAAATCATATGATGTAACATTAAGTAAACAGTGAACTGTAGCTCTAAAACTTTTATTGGTACAATACAGTATGTCTGTAATTTATTGACAGAATCATTTTATAATCATAAAATTTGCACAATTTGCAGTATCACCTCAAAATTATTTTTCGCCACATGAGATGTGTGACAAATAACGTAGCTTAAGTCTTAACAATCAATTGTGTCATACACAAGTCAATATCATTGTTATATTTTCACATAATGTTCTTTAAACTAGGATTTTTTTGTTTATTTTATGTTGTGTTTCCATCTTTTTACCGGGACATTCCATAGATGTAAAGGTTTTTATATTGTACAAACTGTATATTCAATCCCCTAGACCTAACCCTCACAGAAAACTTTCTGCTATTTTTGATTTTCTAAAAAGATCATTCTATATGATTTATAAGCTTCTTTCCTCATGGGGACCAAAACATGTCCATCTTTGTGTCCATACCGTGGGGTTAACCAGGTCCACATGCATGCCCACACACACACACAGGCACGCACACGCGCGCACACACACAAGGTCCACACACACACACACTTTATCTGCCCTCTCTTTTTCTCTATGTAAGCCACAGTCTTACATTTTCACAGGGCTTTGCCTGCTATGCTCCAAATGTGTAAATTCTTGTGTAAATGATCTTGCTTGCTGGGAAGGGATCTTCCCTTCTAACCATTTCTCACTGGTTGAGAAAAACGTTGCCTCACATATCCATTCTCATCACGATTCCCTGCCATCTTTCTCTTTGTAGTTTTTCGCCACTCTCAGTGCCTCCCATCGTTCTGACAACACAGATATGTAAACGCGTGTGGTGCCGGAGCGCCGTTTGAAAACAATACCGCTGAAATCTCTTCCAAATAGTTTTTACATGACCTAATAAATGACATCTTCACTTACAGAAGAAAACAAAGATGATCACAACGCTTAAATTAAACGAAACAGCATACTTGTCCACTCACGTGAATAAATGAAAAGGGTCATTTAGACATTATCCCTCATTTTAAAGTGGCTCCCACGGGACATATCATTGACAGCTCACTCTGCTGTTGGTCGCCCTACACGAGGGACTTGATGACATCATTCAGATGAAAGATGAGAGAGGTATGTAATTAGTTGCAGTAGCGTGGATGTGGTGCCCCTTGCCTTTTATGGTCTTCAAGAGGCAGACCTCATAAAACACTGCTCTAATCCGTGGAAGATTTTCAGACACTCCCTAGCTGTAAAAACAGGGCTTTAAAGGTCCACTGTGTGAAATTTAGCGGTGATGTTACGAATTGCAACCAACTTCGCTTCTCCCTTTCGAAGCACTACGGTGGCTTACACAGAACTAATGTCGTCATGTTTTCGCTTCTTTGCTGAAGGAGATAACGTATTTGGGAACGTCTGTAGAGTTGTTTGTTGTGTTATGGTCAATTAATGCATAATCTTTGATGTAAAACTACTTTTCTTCTTTTAGTGTTGCAGGGGCAATGACATTACAGGAAAAATTCATGCAAAAGGGAAATTTTGAATTATTTAAAAAAATGTCTTTGAATTATTTTATTTAGCACTTTTCATAAGTGACCACTATATCAACCCATGGCAAGTAATTAATGACAGACTTTTATTTTGTAAGAAACATTTTAGTCATGGGTAAACGATTCCATCTGAATGCCATTCTACAGTATGTTGACTTCAAAAAAGTTTTACCGACATTTAATGCTTCTTTACCTAAAAAAAAGCATTATTATTAAACGAGATCCAATAGATTATTGAATCAAACGTGCCAGAAAGTCAATTCCTTATTTCAATGGGTTAATATCCCAGCATCCCTTGAGCTCAGAGTTGTGGCCTGTCACAGGTATGACCCTGTTTTCCGCTAAAACACGTTGCCTTGCCTCGCGTTCATGACTTATACATCTGTTGCCTCTTCAGCTCAACACTCTCCTATTTACAGGGCCGGAGTACATGTGGGAACTCAGGGGCCTTGCCTGACACGAATTGTGCACGGTGATGTCAGCGGAAAACTCAAGTAACTGATTTCGTGGGGAGAGGAACTGAGAGATGACATCATCTCATTAATGCTTTGGCCATGAAATCATTTCAGTGCATGAAGAGCATTGCATTGTGGGCAGGGGCGTAGTGACCACGTCCCTCTTTTTTATTTTGATAGATTTGCTCATCCAAAGATTTAAATCATTAATAACTCGCCCCTATGTCCTTGCAATTTTGTGTGACTTTTTTCCGGTGAAACCAAATGTTAATTTATGAAAATTATATACGAACCATGCTTTTTCATTTAATGAAAGTGAATGAGAAACAGGGCTGTCGAGCTTCAAAAAGAACACAACCACTTCACGAAGTTGTTCCATATGAATCATCTGCGTCCACATCATACAGTATCTTCGGTGAAAAACTGGTTCAAAATGAATAATGACTTAAATATCTTTTCCTCAAAAAGAAACAAAGGGAATATATTGCAAGTCCTATGGACCATTGAAAAGAAACCTTCATGTTTTAAAAGGGTTGTAGGCTCACGCAGATAGAGATGCTTTCTAAAGTTAGGTGTGAAGAATGCTGGGATTTTGGGAGAGATATGGATAAGGAGAAGAGCGGGAGGGAGGTAGCGGTGCCTGTTTCTCTGTTGAACTTGTTCTAAAAGTCTGTCATCATTTTGATATCGCCCTATCATGTCTTGATCATTTGGTGAGGGAGTAGAAGAAACATAAGGAGTCGATGTAAGTTGTGGCAGGACGGTGGTTCTCATGAGAAGATCTGATCGTGAGAAAGTGTAGAGGGAGGTTTTTATTTCTCAGAGTTGCCAAAGGACCTTTTCACCATCAGCCTGGTCAGTTTGGGTGTAAAGGATAGCTGTGGTATGCATCTTCTTTCATCGTGAATTTGTTTATCTATCGTGTGATGCAAACTTCAGAGAGAGATTCTCAGCATGTGAAGGGTTGCTAGACGCTGTCATTGACTGATTCAGGATGTTAATGGTTTCACATCAGGAACTAAAGGTGGTAAAGCTGGATAGATACAAGCTACAAACAGGTCAAGAGTTCAGGACGTATTCTGCGATCCATAATATCAGGTTAATGATGAAAGAGAGAACGTTCTTCTGTGATAAAATATCACCTGATCCATGCTCAATATTTAAACCAGATTGCAGGTTACAAAACGAGAGCACTGTGAAAAATAGGAAAGAGAGACAGAAAATAACTTTTTACCAAAATAATCCCACAAGAGAACTATTCACACCGGTTTGCTGAAATCATTGAGAACATTGCAGAGGAGCCTGCTGAGGGAAGGGATATATAAAGAGGTGACTCAGGGTAGGGATCATTTCCGTTGGGCCTCGGAGAGAGAAATCAAGCCCTCGGGGTCAAGAGAAACACGCTTTAGGGTTTTTAGTCTGGGAAACGGTTTATTTCATCCGAATATATTCTACCTAAATTGACTAGTCAGTGATTATTCAGATGAAAGATTTCTGTATGGCACCCTGTTCCTGGAATGAAATCTTTTTTTCTAAATTGTCACGAGATTGCACAAATTCATAGCCAGCGCATATAGTTACAAATTGCTTTGAATTTTTTTTTTTTTTTTTAACACTTTCAAATGAAGAAATGAACCGAACTTTGCACGAAACAAAGACTTTGTTTAGTTGCCATGTTATTGGAATGAAGGTAATATTTATTATCATTTCATATTAAGGCTGTCAAACCATTTAACGTGAAAATCGCTTCCAGAAGAAAACATTTGTGTTTACATATGTCTGTGTACTGTGCATATTTGTTAGTGACAAAAACATACATATACATATATTGTAACAGAACCACTAAGACGGCGAGAGGTAAGAGCTTCAACAATGTTGATTAAACACACAGGTAAGTACTGAGCGTTAGATATTGACTGATGAAGGGATACTTGTATAGTACTGTCCTTGTCTGGCAGGAGATCGTGGATGGTGGGCTGGTGAATCTGGGGGAATGCATGGAGAACTTGGAAGACTTGGAAGGCTTGAGAATCCACTCGGGAGAACAGGTAAGTCACACAGGTAGGTATGAGCATTTGAGTCCGTTTCAACTTGAGAGCAGACAATGACTGAAGCTGAGTCTTTAGTAGTGAGGCTGATGATTGATTGCCGGTGCGGGTGATTAGAACTCTTGAGGGCGTGAGCGGGGTGTGGGAGTGTTGAGAGAGCCTGGTGTTTCCGTGACATACATATATCTATTAGAAAATATTTAGATGTATTTATTCATATTTACCAATATTTGAAATTAATTATTAACATTTGTACATTTTTCTTAATTATATGCATGTGTTTATTTATACAAATGAATATGCACAGTAGACTGTATTATGTAAACATAAACTTTTACTCTGGGTGCGATTAATCACGATGAATCGTTTGACAGCTCAATTCATACAATGTTTATACACGGTCATAATTTAGCAATATTTTCTTACAGTGTGTCTTCATTTTTTTTTGCTAGTCTACATTTAATGAGGCCTTTTTGATGTTTGGCCTCTTTGGTGAATTCAGTGCTATTGTGTTCTTGAGTACACACACTTACATTCTAAATAGATGCTCGTAAATTTGGCACCCTGGGTGGACGTAACAGGGATTTGTTGTTTTTCCCACAAGCCCACCTGTTGTGTTTGGTTGGGCAGTGGTATCCAGTGGTGTTGAGTCTCCTGTGGGCTTCCTGTTTTGAGTGGATGTTTGGGAGGGGAGGTGCTTTACTGGCCATGGGGGTCTAAATCATTTTCATTAGCTAACATTTGGAAGTTTATGTTTTTCAATATGGCCATCTTCGTGAAAAACAAGACAAAATAAAAAATATATGAAGTCATCTTAATATCAGTAGAAGGGTACATTTGAGTAAGATAGATGCAAGAAGATAATAAGACTTTTCAAAGAATATATGAAGTGTTTATTTGCAAAAACAGATAACTCTGGGGGTTTTTTTTAATCCAAAAATCATGTTTTCATATTATATTATCATGTTTTATTGTGTTTTTACGTAATCGCAACAAAAAAACGAAGGTATCTGTTTTTGCAAATGAACTCTTCCTTTCTTTAAGTTTTCATAATAAATCTTAATTAAAATACTTTTCTTATTTTAACCATAACCCTTTAAACTTTGGTACATTAATCATTCGAACAAAATGAAAAGAAATTCCAAAACTTATTTCAAGTTATTTTCTCTCAAAACAATTCAATATATTTGTATTTTTATACTTTTTTTATCTCAAACTAACCTTGTTTTAAGGATTACTTATTTCGATTTGAAAACAACATAAAAATAGTTCAATCATCTTCCAGATAAATAAATATAATGTAAAGTGAAAATGATTACTATTATCAATAACATGAATGATTATGAATACATCTCTAATGGAGGAAACACAATTTTAACACACCTAAAAGTATAGTCTGAAAATGATACGGTCATTCCAAGCACTTTAAAATGATCACCCAAGTAAAAACAGGGCAAAAATAAGTACGCCACCGTAAGACCAGCGTGTTTTCATGGTATGTGTCTTTAATTGAACTTAGTGTAAGAGGAAATGTCGTGTTAAGCACATTCAGCTGTGAACAGATTTACTGTTAAAATCTGAACAACAGCCAGAGCACATAGAGGAAAACTCATACAGCACAGACACCAGCATGACAGCCACTGTTTCCGTTCTCTAATGTGTTGATGTGTCCAGCACCTATCCGGTTCCATAGTGGCCATTACACACCACTGAGAGAATCTAACCTGGTTATCAATGGGAAAACAAGCCCAGCATGGGTCCAACAGGTGATGCTGGGTGCTGGGGGCAGTCGGTGTGTCATAATACCCCACAGCTTCTCCTGCAGGGATCCCCGTCTGTAATTAATTACAGCTTACAATGAGTTCATAATGTTATTTATAGTTTCTCTCCAAATACAGGGGGTCTTGTAGGGGGATCATGTTATCTTCTCTGAGAATAAAGGACATCTGGGCTCTGGGCCTGACCATGTGCTGCTGAGCATACTTTTAGCAGAACTATGATGAATGTTTGTTGTCATGGGAATAGAAACGACTTCTATCACAAGCTGAAGCATGTATGGATTGTTTGTGTGAGTGCACGCAAATGTTCTTGGTTAACAATTATAAACCAATGAGACCCTCCATCCGTCCGTGTACTGTAAATAACATTCCTCCGATCCGCTGGAATGAGATTTTGTGAAAAAAATATACTTCGCCGTATATCATCGAATGATCCGTGTGAGCGAGAACTCTTAAGGAGTGTCTTGGTAAAGTCATAAACCATAGCGGGGTACAAAGTGGGGGGATTCCAACAGGCACGGATGGAATTTAGGGTCAATGCACGCAACGATAATTCACTGCCATCTTGAAAGGGGAGATTTGGGATATCGTGCCACCAGCCGTCCGAACTCAAACTTTCTCTCTTTCGCATTGGTTTTCACCTGTGCCCGTCTGGTAGGGTGGCAGAACGAGTCTCAGATGTTTCTCCGTAAAATTCCCAAAGAGTAATACAAACAGACACAGATCAAATGTAATGTAAAAGTAATGTGGGTAGCGTAGCTCAGGTACTGTAATTCAGTCAATTTGAAGGATTTATGAGAAATGTCGAGTTTATTTTGAAATCTCATTTGACCTTGAAGAGATCCGTTGAAAAGCACTATACAAGAGACACATAAAATGCTGGGTTATTTCAACCGATGTTTGGGTAAAACACAGACAATTTGTTGGTTTATGTTTACACCCTGATGGGTTTATACATACACATGAGGTGAAAAAACCCAGCAACATGTGCACATAATGTGAACATAATCTTAACAAAAGTCTCACTTGCTCTTCGTTTAATTATATTGTTGTCTATGAGAAACAATGAAGACAATAAAGAGATCTCATTTGTGATCAAATTTTCCTATGGGTGTCTCTTTCCAGGAAACATTTCTCTCCCTTTACCTTATACATGTACATTTACATTTATGCTTTTATCCAAAGCGACTTACATTGCATTATCCTATACATTTGTTTCTACGAATGTGCAATCCCCTGGGATCAAACCCACGACCTTGGCATGTTAGAGCCACACTCTTAGCACTGATCTACTCTCAGCAGAAGAGATTTCATGGTGAAAGTTTGCCCAGGCTTCTCATTTATCTTACTTGCCCAAATCTGGCCCGACACGACGAATTCCTTTAGACAGACTTCACAGGAAAGACTCACACGGCTGCCGATGTACGCTACTTCCACGCTGGCTGGCTTCCAGAGGAACTGATAAAACAATTTATATTGCAACCCACCGCGCCTACGCAGGATTTTAGCCTTCATAAATTCTCAAGCGGTAATTTGAGATGTTAGGGTTTGTTCATGATTTGTTAGTGACCCTACAGTGAATATCCAGGTCATGTCCTTAATAAAGAAAAATGATCTTCAGAAGTCGAGAGTGGAATCTTGAGGCCACTGAGAAGTCCACTGGGATTTTCAGAGATGTTAGGCATATGTGGTGATAAACCTAAAAGATACCAACGCCCTAAAGTATATGTATATTTCGAGATGTAAGTGGTGCTTGATTGTGCAAAAGTGGCCACCACAGTGCCTAGGTGTTGTGTGGTTGTCAGGGTGTTGCTAAGCAGTTGCAAATGTGTTTTTAGCATGTTGCTAGCAGTTGACAATTCTTAGCTCATTATTCTCTATGTCATTAGCTGCCTAAGATAAAGGAAATTGATGAATTAGTAGTACAGATAGTAAGCAGGGTCCGAATTGAGGGGGGGCTGGTGCGGTCCCGGACCCCTCATAAGCCTTAAGGGACCTCTCATAAGGTCTAAAATAGTGAACTTGGGGGTCCCCTGGTATTTCATTAAAACTAGACACACAAATTGTCAAATTATCATGCTAAAACAAAACACTTTTGTCCATTATTTGTACAAATTTCATAAAACTAAAATGTAATTTTTATCAGAAAAATCCATGCATGCTCAAGCGCGCCACACAGTGTTCAATGAAGACACGTACAGAGATGTCGCAGAAGACACTGGTTGCGTACGGATCCTCTCACATTGAAAGCGTTTATCTTAAAACTTTACAGTTAGCCCATAGTATAATTTTGATATGCAAGTCTTTCTTTATGTACGATGTTATCTCTTATTGTCAAAACAGATATGCAACGCGGGTGAAAATATTTTTAAATATTTTGCTCTCCCCAACATTGCGTTCCTTAGCAAAACTTTTGCGTTTCCCCCCAAATATTTTTTTCCCTCAGAAAACCTTCTCATTCATCGCCCAAAGGAATGACATTAGTTTTTCTTATTCTGCTTTGGTTTATATGGATTATTTTCATTCACTTGATCTACATTATCAGGAGATGAATCACGTTTAAAATGCTCATATGCTTCTGGATGCGTTCTCTCCCTCACTGGCTCCAATGATTTTTAATAATATTACAAAAAAGGGAAAAAAGCACCGCATTACAACAGTATAAAGAATAAGGACACTAAAAAAATAAGGAATATAAGGACAGGAAAATCTCAATTAGTCAGAAAAATGTTATCATACATTTTGAAAAACTTGTTATTCTTATTGCTATAAATAAGTTTAAGAGATTTTACAATGAGTGAAATCTCAGCAAGAACGACATCAAACCTAGGAAAAATCTTATTTAGAAAAACAAGGCTACAATGCAAAATAAAAAAATGAACAGCAAGATCGAAAGCACGGTCACTGCAAAAAGACAAAGAAGTATGTCTTTACATCTCTCCCTCATGTGGATCTCTTTTAATGGATTATCAACACGTTAAGGACATTTATGCGTGTAATGTGGTCAAATTACTACAATGATCCAAACTATCATGTGATTGATGCTTGTACTGGCAGTTTTTTTAGGACTGGTTAGGGGACCTCCAAGAGCCTTGACACTATTCGACCACAGAGGCAATGTTTAGTCTACACAAAGGATCCCATCACATGATATTTGCCATGGTCTAAATTGTTTAACATGATTGGTTATGGATATTTATAGATGAAGCTGTGATTCTAAAATGTAAACAAATCTATTTATCCATGTCATTTGTATGTCTGTCTGTATGAGCACTATATGTGTTGACAAAAAAGTTTGTTTGGTAAAACGTGTCATAAAACATTAGTTAATTAATATTGAATTAATAAAAATGTAAATATGCAGTTTGGAACTTAATCAGTTAGTTTCATTTAGTCACTGCATGGATAGTTTGAAGAGGTTTTGAGAACAACATAAATCTTGTAATTGATAAGTAACATCTGATCTTTCCTGCTCACGGAAAGCACCACACAACACTGACCAAAAATATACGCATCCTCATTTAGACTTTCTTAAAGCTTGAATGAAGGCCTGTGGGGGGTGATTAAACTCATCTTTCCCTAGGGCTCACAACTTGTGTGTGATGATAGGTTTCATAGGGAGTGAGGGTCACAGGTTTCTCTTTAATGTCCGGTCACACGCGTCCCTGTTAACAGGTAAATCAAAGGTCTGCGTTTTTATAAAAAATCTGTGGACACATTTCAAATGATATCTATTTTTCTTGCTTTAGGCTATACTGTAGGTCAACTGGGCACTTGGGTTTGCTTATCATAAACTGTGTATTTGGATTAATACTTGTTTAAACATTTACTAGCACTCACTGATTTTCTGTCACTTATTCACTGAGATGATCTGTCACGTGTCAGTTGACCCAGGCTTTGTCATTCAGTCTATTCCACCGACCGCTCCTGCTCTTGTGTTTGTAAAATTAGAGGTCTAAAGGCTGGCGATTGAATTGAGAAAGAGCCATTATTATATAGACATAGCATGTGAGGGCACTTAACCATCATGAGGGCAATGAGTCTTAACGGCTCCAGAAACTCACGCTGGGATAATGAGGGGGGACCGTCGCAATGTCTCTGCCCAGCATGAATGCTCTTTGACCGGGCTGGATGTCTGCTAATCACTGCTGTGGGAGGAATCCTTGCCCAAAACAATGGACTGAGGAATTCCAATAATGAAACGTAATTAATTATTCATTTTAAACAGCCACAAAAAGGCTTTAAAGTTCAGAGTGGCATCTGAAGAATGCTGATTTAAATATAAACAGTATTCAATTGTTTTTTAAAACACTGTGTCTACACAGAACGCGACCGGCGCGACGTGACAAAAACATTAGAAACGCATTAGAACCGATTATAATAAAAACTTTGTCCACACTGGATGCGGAGCGATGCGACAAACCCATTAAGAAGTTTGTCATGTCACACCTGTTGAGTCCGGTGTACACACGGTGTAATTCCAATGTTGTTTGGTTACCAATGTTCTTTCATATATCTTATTTTGTGTTATTCAGACGAAATGAAGGTTTGAAAAGAAATGGAAAAGAAACCGTAAACTACTAAAGGTTGTTTTTGGTTTAACATAGAAATGGAAGCAAAACTTCCCTTTTGCGCTGCAATGATCTGTGAAGCCTCCATTGTGTAACCTTGGTCACCCAGACGTGTTGAATGACCCATCAGGATAAGATAAGGCCAGAACGCTTGTGTTTGACCATTTATCTTTGGCAAGTGTCAGCTACGTTGACTACGTGTCCACTTCACTTAATCTAGATCGCATTCTTTGAGGTACGGTCAAACTGTGATATGGTCCTCTGGAGGTCAACAGTTTCATCAACTCTTAACTTAGGTCAAAATAGGTCACAATGCTAAAGTTTAAATGATGAACCAATCTGCTCTATAGATATTTGAAAACGTATTCTCTTAAAGGTCCAGTGGATCAAATTTAGCAGCATCTAGAGGTGACGTTGCGAATTACAAGCAACGGCTCACTCCATCATTTTACTCCACTGTTTCGAAGCACTACGGTGGCTGACACATGACTAAGATGTAGATATATTTCTGCTTCTTTGACGAAAGAGTTTACGAAATGCACTCTGAAGAGCAGTTTGTCCCTTTAGGGCTACTGTAGAAACAACATGGCGGATTCCATGCAAGGGGACCCGTGCTGTATGTAGATAGAAAGAGCTCATTCTGAGGTAATAAAAACATAACGCTTCGTTATGTAAGGTCTTTATACACCTCTGGAGACACAGTTATGTATATTGCATTGCATATATAATATATATACATTGCACCTTTTAAGGAGCAATGTGGGATTTTTATATCAAAGCAACTACCTCGGGGGTGATTTTTAGACGATCTTTCTCTCCAACGTCTCTCTGCTGGAAAGCATCTCCAAAGATATCTATGAGTATCTCCACTAAAAGCCTTAGTACAGCGGGTCCTAACGCGTCTCTGCTGGAAATTCTTTATAATATTAACTGACTTTTATCCTTCTTTTTATCCTTAAAATCCACAGACCATTTATTTTATGTAATAAATAAGACAATCGCTCTTTCTACAGTCTTTCTAATGCCGCATAATCTCTGCGTCAACATGAGAATACACGCTGTCTCAGCCGACGACATCTTTCTGTACTGTGGTGGCCACCGTCGTGTTTTGAAAGGCAGGGGTGAGCGCAGGAATGAGAGATTGTTTCTCAAACTCACAGCTAGTGGCCGCTATAAATCCCACTCTATACCTTTAAATGTAAATCTGTATTGATATACGACCCAATGTCATTGCGAATATTCTTACTGGAAGTATTTTTGCGTTACTTTCCATGCAAACTCTTACAGATCTAACACATGCATAAAGTTCAAGTTGGCTATTGAAATTTTGTTTGTAAAGGGTTGTAGGTAAGGACAGATGCGAAGCAAACCCTCTAAGACGAAGCCCCTATGTTATGTTTTTTCCCCAAACATTCCAAAATGACTCCAGGCAGCACAGAGAAAACAGAAATAAAAGGCAGAGGGAGTTATTGAAAGACACAGACGCAGAGCGAGAGACCCATTCCCTTTTCTGCACTCTTTCATGAGAGTCTGGCACATGTCACATTGTGTGTTTCTGCGTGGGAGCACAGATGCATATTTGTGACATGCGTGACCCTACCAGAGCACAGATGCTGATAACATCTGGGGCTTTTATTCCCACTGTAGCACTCTGACCTCTCGCTGTCTTCATCACACAAACAAGCGGTGATGCTGCTGCACCATGACCCTCCATATACACAACCTCACCATGACACACTATGGTCACGCTAGTAGAGATCAGTATTAGTTTCCACTACACAAAGACAAGTTCATTTGTGTAAACAATGAAAGATATTACATTTGTAAATGCGTACATAGAGGCAGGCGATTGGAGGAGAGGGATACTCATCTAATAAAGAAAATACATTTCAGACAAACATTATTCAGAGTGATGAACTCCAGGTCTGTGAATTACATAACATGACCAATTTTAATTTAATGTCGACTTAAATCTTTTATAAACTGAAAGGAGAAATTTGTCTTACCATTGCTTTAAAAACAACTTTGAAAGATTAGACAAACTATGCCAAGACATTTAGTCACTTTAGATCGTATTTATCTTTATGGGAAGACAAACGTATTGTTTAATATTATGGACAGAAAATTCATCAGAACCTCTGTTTTCACTAACATTGCTACATGGATTCTCCCGGGGTTTAGTCTCATTCCAGAGTAATGCAAGTTATGCTTCATTAAACTGGACCTGGAAAACCTCCAAACGATGTTAACATTTAAGTTGACGTTCCCACCCTCCTTAAGTTGTGAAATGGACTTATGCACACATCCCTGCGCTCGGACATTCACATACACAAAAACACACTCTTTGTCCTGCTTCATTCACATGAGCATTTCCCAGACTGAATTGGATTCCTTGTTAAATGCTTCCTTATTATCATGTGACTTTAGGAGACATTTTCGGACAGATAGCGAGCGGATGTATCTCTCACAAATACACACATGCACATATGCGGTCAAACTTGTTTATTTTTTTTACTTGTAAACTCATCAAGACTGTGGAATAAAACAAATTTACCCATGTTGTAAAACCCCCCCAAAAGTGTGAAAATAAATTATCATTTGCATCTTCACAGTGGCCACCGTTTAGTGAACTTAAAGGGATAGTTCACCCAAAAATCAAAAATGTCATCATTTGCTTACCCTTGTTTTTCCTACTATGACTACCATCATACACATTTTTTTGTTCTGTTGGACACAAATTAAGATATGTTGAAGAATGTAGGAAAGCGAACAGTTCTGCGGCACCTACTTGAATTTTTTCATTCTACTGTGATAGTCAATGATGTCCCAGACCTGTGAGTTGCTTCCATTCTTCCATTCTTCTTTTTTTGGGTGAACTATCCCTTTAACCCTGAGATGATTTTTTAACAATACTGAAGTTTCCATCTTTCGACCGCTTTTCTTTTTTTTTCATTTGGTTGAAATCATCTATTTTAAAAACATCCTAATAAAATGTTACATTATATATAATGAAATACAAAATGATTAAAAAAAAATCATAAAAAAACATATCAGTCAAGTAACACTCAACTTTTTGAATTGCTTGTGTATGTGTGCATGTGATAAAGCCGTTTTCTCCATCAACAGGCATCTGTTTTTGGCTCCAGGAGGAGAGGTGATGATAGTTCGAGCAGTGAGGTTGTAGCTGGAAGACTGCGTCACTCACCGTGATGACTGTGGGAACTCTTTATGCTGTTTTCCTGAGTCTGCTATTGTAGGGCAGGCGGAGCCAGGACTCGTGCCGACTCCCCAGGTAAAGCTCTCATTAGCTCAGCTGGAGTCCCTCTGAGATTTAAGAAACAATATGCCTGGGCTCAAGCGTACACAATGGGAAAGAAATACACCCACCCTCGACCAGAGACGGGTCGTTACATTGGTGAAACAATGGTTCTGCTTACAACACACTCTTGCTTATAAGGTTTATATGAATGTCTTTGTCCTGATGAACACGGAGAAAGATATTTGGAAGAATGCTTGTAACCAAACAGTTCTTGGCCACCATTGACTACCATAGTAGGAAAAATGACAATGGTAGTCAATGGTGCCCCAGAACGGTTTGCTTTCCTACATTCTTCCAAATATCTTCTTTTGTGTTCAACAGAACAAAGACATTTATAGATAAAATGTTCCTACTATGGTAGTCAATGGTGGTCATGAAGTGTTTGGTTACAAGCATTCTTCCAAATATATTTTCTCTGTGAACATCAGAACAAAGACATATATAGATTTTGAACAACTTTAGGGTGAGTAAATGATGAAAGAAGTTTCATTTTGGGGTGAACTGTGGCTTTAATGACACACAGGGACCTTTGATGGGGTGATTTACGGATGAAGTAGTAACGAAACCGTTTTCAAACTGAGAGCCATGCAGACCTTGTTCTCCCTCTCTTCTAATCCTCAAGTCACACCTCCCTAATTCATATCAAAGACACACGTGTTCAGGGTACACCTGGAGACTGCCAGGGCTTAGATAAAGCACACCTGTGGAATTCAACATCCTCGTCCGCTGGGAGAGACTTGTGCCACATTTCATGAATGCTTAGACCTAAAAGCCTTCAAAACCCTTATTTGAAAATCGTAGTTCACTTAAAAATAAAAATTGGGTTATTTATTTTACCTCATGTCATTTAAAACCTCTGCGACTTGAAGATATTTTGAGAAATGTCTCAGTGGTTTTGTGTCCATACAAAAGTCAATGGGGGCTTATGTTGTTTGGTTACCAACATTCTTTAAAAAATCTTCTTTTGTGTTTCGCAGAAAAAATAAAGTCATACAGGTTCGGAATGCCATATACACAGAATTTACATCTTTGGGCGAATTATCTTCAAGACACAATGATCACAAGCTGTGGCTTCTAAAACAGTTGCTGGAAATGTGGGTGGAAATCCTCTGGATTTAAGGTGTTGCTATTCAAGCTTTCTCCATGACGGTTCTTGTTCCACCGAAAGTGAAGGACTCAAGAGAACCCCATGTTCATTTCAATGAGACTCAACGTTAAAGTTCTTATCAAGACGCAGAACATCTCGGTATCTGACAGCATGCTTTTGCAAACCCATTTGCAATGTGTTTTCAATCAAAAGTACATATTTCCCTCTCTCGCTTTTATTCAGCCAGTTTTTGATGTCCAACTATGAATCTATGCTCTCCTCGAATGGCTTCGGTTTACTTTATCATATTTGCGCTTGTGTACATCATGATCTGGCCATGGATTTTCATCAGTTTGTGGTTTCCAAGTTTTGGGACTTCACCCACCTTTGTTCTCGGGCCACAGACATGTCAATGAGTCCTGTTTCTACTCTTTTAGCTCCTCTAGGCAGGAGGTCAAAGCAATGGACATTTGATGGTGAAGGAGCCCATCCAACAAACCGGCGTGACCTAGTATTGCCCACCCGTTCCTTTCTCACGGCGTTAATTCTGCAGCAGTCAGCATTGACTGCACCACAACTGAGAGATATGGAAGCAATTAGGGCCGTAGGAAAGCACGGGAACATTTAAAAAGCCTGAACGCTCTACGGTGGGATCAAAGCCACTCTGTCTCCCGCCTGCCAAACCATTGATCAACCGTTACTCGTGTGACACATGCGAGATGAGAGGTGAACTTGAGCGCGGATGAGAAGATACTTGGCTTTACTGTGGTGTGATCTACTTTCTGGGTGGGGAACTATAAATGCCAGATGATGTTACATATGCTAGAAAAATAAAGCTTTTGGTGGACAAACTACACTAAGGACAAAGTAATCTCTTGGAAATCGATACATCAGTAAAGCTGGCTGTCCACCCGGTTTGTAAACTCTGTCAATCCCTCACTCTCGAAGTCAGATTTCCCAACGTCCCCAAGTTCTTGTTCTCTCTCCCTTCCTAAATTCCTCTCTGGGTTGGCCACGTCTCCTTCATCTGAACAGATCTGCTGACGTCAGAACAGAGTTTCCAGCTTTAGTTAAGCGTACACAGACAGAACATGACAGGGCGGGCTCGCCATGAGAGCATGTGCTCTCCTCGATGATTCCAGCTTAGCAACCGGTTTGCTTACACTCCAAACTTCCAGCTCACTCAAACGTTCCATTCTCCTGCCAGCGATCTAAATAGTCTGTTGGGAAAAAGGAAATACCGTGAGTGTGACTGAAGGAGGCGGGGCGATATGATCGGTGGAGGGAATGAAGACAGGCGGGGGTCCGAGCAACGACGGCTCCCGCGGCCGTGTGAACCGCCCCGAGGGGCACAACGCCAAATTGTTAATGCAAGCCAGACCTTAGGCGAAAAAGAAAGACGAGGAGAAGAGAAATGAAGGATTTGCATAGAGGAAGAACGGGAACTGGTTTATGGGTTCCCTTTGCGTGCTCTGCTGGCATGACTTTGTAAAAATCACATGCCCCAAAGGTCACGTGTCATGGTATTGCTATCCTAAAGTTTATTTCTTTACCTCATCCAGAGTTCTCCAGACACTCTCCAGGCCTACTCTCTGCCCATAAGTGACATCTGGAAAGACCTCTTGGAGGGAAAATGAGGTCGATGGGATGTCACCGATAGGACAGCAGCCAAGTTCAAAGTCTCACGAAGTGAGATGTTACATGATGTTCTGCTGTCAGACTCAGATGTTTTATACAGTGTTCTGGGTCTCTAGTTTGAGAGTTATTTATATCTATGCGTGCACGAGGAGGTGGATGAATCTGTTTTGACAAGGTCAGACGCACATGTTCAGTATGTTTGTCTGGTTTCCCTGTAACTACTATTCGCCAAATGGGTAAACAAATCAACTTAAAGGGATAGTTCACCCCAAAATAAAACGTTTGTCATAATTTATTAGCCCTCACGTCGTTTCAAACATGTAAAATAGAGTAAAACGAGTTAAAACTCAAAAGAAGTTATTTTGAGAAATGTCTCTGTGGTTTTGTGTCCATATAATGGAAGTCGATAGGGACCAATGTTGTTCGGTTACCAACATTCTTCAAAATATCTGCTTTTGTGTTCTTCAGAAGAAAGAAAGTCGTACAGGTTTGAAATTACATTTTAGTGTGAACTATTCCTTCAATTCGTGAAAAAACTATTATTTTTAACGTATATTCATAGTTTTTATGGTGTTTCTAAAAAAGTAACTTGTTCTAATGAAGTTTAAGATTCATTTGTCGCGGAGAAGCAGCTGACTTCAGCAGTAGTCCCTGGTAAGAAAAATGAACTGAGATAACACCTCCGTGTCCATGGACTGTCCAAGACGATTCATACTCAAGTAACTGAAAGAAATAAAAAGCCTGTAAGAAACAAGAAGTGGGTGTGTGATTATCTCAAGCAATAAATCATATGATTCACATTTCTTTCTGAGTCATATTTACCGAGAGGTCTTAGGGGAGAATACGTCTCTCTCTTTCTTTCTCGCTCACTCTATTCACTGGTAGAACTTCTGAACTATTATGTTCTCATCTGTCAAAGAAGGAAAGCACAACATTCAACACACTCAACAACGTTCATGTGATCCTGTCGAAATGGCTCCAAATCCTGTCCTGGCCTCTTATCAACAGATCTGGGACCGTGTTCCCGTTCTGTATTGAGATCATGTCAGAGCAGACTCCACATCACCTCCTTTTGGAACCTTTGTATTAGGTCTTTTTGGGAGGTATGACGCGACCCCAGGAATGATTTTTTACCGGTGGTCAGGAAGGATACAGATAAGCTGTGTCTGTGTTCTGTTTCAAACATCACACTCACTGTAGTCACTGTTAAGCGCCTTGAATCAGCAGGCTACCGATAAGGCCTCTGGGTAATATTCAGCCAAGTCTTTTTACGGGAGCACAGATGGCCATACAAGGTGGTAACAGTCAGTTGCAGTAAACAGTCAGACATTATAATGTTTGTCTGATAAAAGAGGATGAGCTGATTCACTCGGAAGAACCCATGCCTCACATCCTGTATACACAGAGGACACAGACCGTATGTCTGTTTGCGTGGGTTGTTCTGCATAAAGGTTATATTTAACAATGAAATTATTATGTGTGCCGTCCAATAACGCTGTCATTTATCTTACTGAATATGAACAGAGTTTAGTCACGCTAAAACAAACACTCACAGAATGGCAAATATAAACAGTTGTATAGCATTAAAAGTGGTTAAGTTCCTGGTGGTTTACACGTTGAGGAACGCAGAACCTGATCCAAAAAGAGCTCGGATTTAACCAAATCTGAAGGGGTTTCGTACCAACTCTTGTTCTTCGAAAGTCTTTCTAAGTTTATTTAGGTGATAATGTCAACCCTGTTACGTTCATGTCAGCCCCGTGGACTGATATAACAGCATCTGGCCTCTGTTAGGCTTAGCCTAGAAATATACAGCTGCGGGAAAAAATAGAAACTTAAAAAAAAATAATGAGAGCATTCCAAAATTATTTACAGGACAGTTTGGAATTTAATTTACTATTTATAGGCTAATGATAAGTTTGTAAACATTCGGGATGCGTGCGCATCTCGGTTGCAGAAAAACCTGGAAGAGATGGCCTTTATAACGACTAGAGAATCACATGGATACGGTGTACAAAATAGTCAGACTTAGAAAGATTATAGCCAAACTTAACTGAAATAAAATAAACACAGATCCGTATGATTTCGTCAGTCCAGCCTGTTCATTTAATGACTTGTTTAGCTTTAAATGACATATTCAATGACGATATTCCACAGGAAATTGTCAGTAATGTTCACAGGAGAGAACCCAAATGCAAGGCAGCAATGCGTGAAAACTTAACTTTATTAGAAAACAAACCAAAACCCACGATGGGGAGTAAACAAGAAAATAACTAATGTAAAACAAGAAAACAAAAGACTTCCCGTGAGGGGGCAAAAAAAAAGAAAACAGCATAATAAAAACGTACTCTATAACTACAAAGACAAGACTATAGAGGGTATGTACGAGTCGTCACTTTCCCATGTGAACATGCCAGAACGTGCCTGCTTGAGTGGTAAAACACTGGGCAAAATGAATGGTTACAATACCAGGAAACGCAATTCCGCCCAACATTTAAGTGTCTAAGAACACCTGATTCCTTTGTAAGTCATTCCTTGTCATGTTGTCATGTTATTTATATAGAGGTTATGCATTGATGTCACTTTATATGGTAGTCGTAAGGATCACCGTCGAGTCCAGCTGCTTGTAGTTTCACGTTTGAAAGTGACATCAATGCATAACCTCTATATAAATAACATGACAACATGACAAGGAAATCAAATCTGGCAAGGTAATCCGGCAAAGTAATCCAACAAGGTAATCCAACATGACATAGGCATGAAGAAAACAAAGTAGCACAGGACAGCAAACACAAGGGCATTATATAGGAAGACTAACAAAGGATAATTAACAAGGGGCAGGTGTTGGGAATGAAACACTGATGGGAAGCTAACGACGAGACCATGTCTCTCTCCACACAAAACACTTGGGTTTGTCATGATTCTGTGGCAAGACCATGAAAAGCATGACCAGAAGGGGCAGAACCATGACAGGAAATAATACCATAATATTGTTTGTATTATATACCATCATTTGTAATTCCTGAAGTTTGTTTCTGTTGAAATTCAACTGACACTGGAATTTCCTCAATACATGTAGAAACTATCAAACTATCTCACGAACCTTCTCTGGATCGGTACCACTTTTGTGGAACGATCTGCCCGCGGCAACAAGATCTGCAGATTCTGTAGCCATCTTTAAGAATCGTCTGAAAACACATCTCTTCCGTCAACGCCTTACCGATTAGTTCTGACTTCTATCTCTTTTCTACTAAAAAAAAAAAAAAACCTAACCTAACTTAGCACTGTATACTGTGGTAGGCTTTATGAAGCCAGTTTTATTGATTGCACTTTTGCTTTTTGTTGTACTTGCGTTGTCTGAATTGCTTCAATTGTTTACCCCATCTGTAAGTCGCTTTGGATAAAAGCGTCTGCCAAATGACTAAATGTAAATGTAAATGTAAATGCTGATTAATGGCAAAATAAGAGGGCTATTTTTTCCACAGCCGTATGTTGTAAGGAACTGTCCTTAGTTGATATCTTTGCTGTAGAGAAGTAACAGGGATGAATTACCGCAGTGATTTAGAAGGCCATCCTCTTTTCTGCCTCTTGTGCTTCTGTCACCCTCCAGATTGTATATTTGGTGGATGTCATCAGGTTTATTTATTTTATAGCGAGGTTGTGGTATCTCTAAATTTATCAGGGGGAGACTTTCACCCGCTAACAGCTAGTTTTGTTTATTTTCACTGACTAATGTCAAATAAAGTTAAAGAGGGCATTCGGTGTAAACCGGGCGCTCAGTGAGAGCACTGGTAATGTCAGAAGGTTGTGATAGACGACTCTTGATTTATGGGCTACCTTCACCAGAATGATAAACACCTGAAACTTATTTCTGATAATAGTGTTATTTTCTCCTTAGATGCTGTATATTTGTCACACAGAGACCACTTCTGAACACATAAACAATGCTGGTCCAACGATGGTCCAGAAGAACTTGTTTTTTGAAGAAACGTTTTGAAGAAAACAACCAACAGAACATTTATAAATTAATAAAAATTTTAAAGGTCCAGTGTAGGATGGACTTGTGTATAGAACCGACATGTGTATAAATTCACTAGTTCTCACCATGAATATAGCCTTAGATGCTGGAATGGTGTTAGGAATGGAACAATTAATAAATAAAGGTCCAGTGTATGAAATTTAGCAGCATCTAGCGGTGAGGTTTGAAGCACTACGGTGGCTGACACAGGTCTACGATGTCGTCGCGTTTTCACTTCTGTGCTGAAGGAGATAATGTATTTACGAAACACAATCTGTAGAGCAGTTTGTCCCTTTAGGGCTACTGTAGAAACAACATGGTAAATGTCATGAAAGGGGACCCGCTGTGTATGTTGACAGAAATAGCTCATTCTAAGACGCTTCATTATGTAAAGGATAATCTACAGGCAGCCGGTTGTTATCGCAGAAATAAGCCCCGACAGTGTGATCAGGACCCAAGGCGAAGCGGGGGCAACAGGCAAATTGGTTTAATCATTTGTAAATATAATGTCATATATGTTATTAAAAGACATATTTATCATACAATTTTGTGTAATATTAAACTGCCCCTCTTAAAATGATTTGCAGCATCCGGGTTACAGGGTGTTATTAGTTTTGAGTGGTTGTTATTTGAAAATAACAACCCTTGGTATGTCGCGACTGGTCAATCAGAATCAAGCAGTCAAATGAGCCGTGTAATAAATAAGGTCTATACGCCTCTGAAGACATAGTTATGTTTATGATATTGCATTTCTGTCAATAGATCCTCCAAAAAAATACACATTGGACATTTAAACAAATATATTTACGATTTATTAATACATTATGTCAAATTAAAAATATAAAAAAGTGTTAAAGTGCCCGTGAACCGGAAGTTGCGATCGTTTTTACTTCCGTATTTTGACGCATGGAACGGGCAGCAGACTGAGAGTTGAAGGGGGAGGAGTTAACGGATGCTCCGCCCAAGCCGTCTAACGGACATCATTTAAGATGGATAGTCATTACAAGTGCATTTTCAGATTTTAACAAAAGATTATGAGGGCACATGAATGTTAAGATGAGAACGCCTCACATTGATAAACTATTAACAACAAACGCTGCAATATTTGATAAAAAAGCAGGCATTATCATTTTTTATTTCACTGGGACTTTAACATCTTGCAAAATGGTCTATACGCCTCATCAGCCTGTGAATGTATCTGAATACTTTTCTGCGGAAACCTGCATTTTTACGTTGACATTCTGGGCCTTTTCACTCTTTTGTGCTAACCACTAACAGCGGCACATTCCTGTTGGAAAATCAAATCCGGCTTTTTCTTGTAAGGGCATTTGGATACGATTCATGCCAACATAGTGAACTCAAACAGCAAAAGCAATACAGGTCACCTCCGTGTTTATCTCTGTGTTACTTCATTGGCCGGCCACATTCTACATGGGTGTTCCAGTAAGCTCTCGTAAAAAGACAGAACTGATAGGGTTTAAAAGCACATGCCACAGTGTTAAAGCAACAACACTTTGGAACCACCAGAGTCTGTCTGTCAGCAGGAAAGCAACTGTCTCGTCATTCTTCATCTGCCTGTCAGTGGCCAAACGCATTAATCACAATGTTTGTTGTGCTCTCATGTGACATAGTGTGCATTTGTGTTGGGACGGCTATAGACAGGCAGGCCTGAATTTCCATCATCTCTCTGGGAAACTCAAAGAAACAAGGCTCTTAAAGAGAAGATCATCTCTGGGAGTCCTGCGTGATGTTAGGCTGCTTTTGCAATCCAATGAGCTGTAAACCAAGTCATGAGAAATTGTCAGCAAACGTTGTTTATGAAGACATATGCAATTATTTTTTTTACTGGCATTAAAGTAAATTCCTATGGCAAACACCATTACACAAATTAGTGTATGGCAGGCAGTCAAAATGGAGTATGTCAACATTCAGTCGTATGATCTGTTTTTGCTTCGCACAGACTCTGATCTCTTTGGGAACTGTTGGCTCGTGGTGACCTAGGTTCGAGTCCTGGGTCTCACTGCTTTCATGTGTGCACTTTACTGTCTGCGAATGTAAAAAAATATTCCTTTTATTGTAAGAGTCGGGAATGCAACGGAGTCTCCGCACAAAACATAACAACATTCCTTCGTACAATACCAGGAAGTGATGAATTGTTCCTGTAACAACACATATAGTCTGGACCAGATGCCTAAAATGATGCCCATGCGAAACAATTGAAAGGAGAACGGTCCATATCCAGTCTTGGTAGGTCGTAGATGTTTGAGGTTTATACATACACATGAAGATTTAGACTCTTTGAACTTGGGTCATCCCGACAGGTGGAGATGCCGTCTGGATTTCACAAATGGAAAATGAACTGGCATTATTAAGGGTCGGAATATCTCAGGTTACCGGCTCAGCTTTAGCGGTCAGCATGCCTTAGACTTCTCCATTAAAAGAAACATCTCGGCCCCGCCACAAGTTTGTTTGTGAAGACAACTGTGGTTTATTTTCATAGCAACTCAAGCCCGTGAAAGGAAAAGAGACGTTTAAAACCATTCCCCTCTCAGCCCTTCCCAAACAGTCACTTCAGTACGCTCAAACCGTTTCTTTGGGTTTCACAAAGGTACCCGCTATACGCTATTCTAAAAACCCTCGGAGGAGATATGTTATTTTTATCCCCCAACGGACCCAACAGAGTTTAACGGTCCCCTCCATCAGATGCCAATATTATCACACCCCTTGCTGCCATCTATATTAGGTACTTTCTCAAAAGTCTCCCCCTTTTTGCACTGTGAACATAGTCTTATAAGGAAGACCCTGTCAGATCCTGACAGGGCAGAAAGTGTTCCAGAACAATACGGAAACGCGGTGAGTCACCCAGTGGAACACAGTGTTTTGAACAGTTGGGCTGTTACGGTGTGTTTAGGTGATGGTGACCTTTTTTGGAGAAACGACTATCTCCAAACATGGCAGAGCCGTTGTTGCAAAGGATACAGCAAACAAAAACAGAATGTGTGATATGATGCAGAGTATTTGATACAATAAAGCGTGGTTTAGACCCAAACCCAACGCACGGAGGATGTGACCTGTCAGAGGGCTTCTTTATGTTCTCTTTACAACAAAGATATAACTGTTGGGCCCAGTTTTATTGCTCGGAGGTCGTTCTTTTATAGCTTAGGACACTAAATTGAGTTCTTGGTCATGTTTTATTGAGGTATCAACTCGTGGTTTCCGATAGTCCTTAAAAAAGCTCAGGAATGGAAATGAAAAAGAAAATAAAAAAGACAAAATGGGACGATAATTGATATGCAGTAAGTACATCGTTGTGAGGTTATTAAAGTTTGCTAAATCAAACGTTACTTGAAATCAAATAAAGTATAATACGCAATAATATACAAATATATTTGAGAAATTGTTTAATTAGTGAACAAAATATTTTAAAATAATAAAAAAACGAAGTGAAATGTAGGAATGTTGACTTAGCGATTAACTGAAATAAGTTTGAGCCACTAAAATGATTCACTAAAAATAAAAATATATTAAACTTATATGGAAAATTAAAAAAGTAAATTAATACAATGACAATAGCACAATAAAATTGCTAAAATGTAGTAAAATTAAACTAACTATAAATATATAAATGAAAGCTTATTAAATTTCTAAATAAAATTATTTTATTATATAAAACAAATCTGTTAATTGAAATTAAATACAATTTTATACACATTAATATACAAACATGTTCAAAAAATTATTTAATATTTAAAAATGTTTAAGTTGAGGCACAAAATGATTAATTTAAAAAAATAAAAATAAAATGGAAAAATAAATAATATTAAACTTATACAGCAAAATCAAAAATATAATAATACAATGACAAATAGCACAACTAAAACTAATATAATAAATATATAAAAAAAATACAAATACAAAAATACAATAAAACTGAAAACAAAACTATATGAATTCTGCAGAGTTGAAAGTTATGTGTCTAACATATCTAAGATAATCTTTAATGTGATAAAAGGCAACAAATTCCATGTTAAATCAAAGTTTATGTGAAGATGGCTTTCCAGTTCGGCCTTTTCATTATGATAACTCTGCATGCTATAAATCCTGCTTTAAATGTTCCTGTATGCTTGCTCATGAATGTAGAAAGACTTCAACTCTCATCCATGTGTGTTTATTTGTGTGTATGTGTGCTCAGGGTTCAAGACGGACGGAGCGATGTTCCCCTGTGGCACCCCCTAAAACTCTGATTTACTGGCGGTCTGTTCTATGCTCAGGACTCCAACACACACACACACACACACACAGATCCAAAAACACTTACCCATACACTATATTTTTTCCCCATCGGGTCTTACACTTACTCCACAACTTGGATTTACCCAATGAGAAAACACAGGGGGAGGTCAGAGGTCACCATTTCTCTACAAAACGGATGCACAGGGCAAATACTCTAATGCATGCTTGGTAGAACTTCAACGGAGCTCATGGGTGTAGGCTGGTTTTATACTGTTGACAGTACTTAGATCAAGATCACATTTAATGGGAAAACACAAAGGTTTGGATTTACGCATACAAACAGGCATGTTTGTTATATTGCATTAAAACAAAACCCCTTCAGAGTAAGAATTTAGAAAATGCCATGACTCATCACACACATTTAAAGAAGCTCATTACCAAAAACAGAGATTGTTTAGAGATTAACTGAGCCTTTGCATACATATATCCCGCTATTAACTTAAGGAGAAAGCAAAAACAAAAAAATAAACATTAGCTCTGTACAAATTACAAGCCTTATCCAACATTTAACATTTGTTCACTTTGCGCAATGCATTCTGGGATTGCTACACTGTGAAGTGTTGCTGCCTTAAATTTAGCCGAAGGTTACTCACAGAACTGTTTTTGGACGTTTGTGTCGGGCACAAGCTTATGATGACTTCAATGCTCCCTAGATAGGCAGTTCACTAGGTCTTAGAACTGAGCTAAAGAAAGGTTTACGTTAACTTGACGTTAGTCCAAATGTTTGCTCTGAACGTGCTCACCTTCTCACCCGAGGGCATTCGCACACATCTTTAAACACTCTGTCAACATACCAGCTTTACTGTTGACTTTGTCCAAACTCCATCGGCCTGTGAAATTATGTCACACGTTTTATGAGATTCTTTAAAATGCATGTAAAAGTAAGGGACCGTCTCAAAATGACAGTGATTTTGGTCAAACGGCAATTATTTGTGAAGGGTAACATAATTGAAATCTCATTGACTATTGAAAGTTTAGATGCTTGACACTGAGAATATTTAAGATAAGACTTAAATAATTGTTACCCATTGGATGACAACGGATCCTTTGCTACGGCAACATATGTGCCCTGTAAATGGTTGGTGGGATATTTATGTTGCTCATTAGCTGTCTGTGGGACTCTGAGCCGGGTTCAACGCCTCCCGTCTCAGTGTGGGATTCCAGCGGATGTGCGTTAAACACAAACACGCGTCGTGAACCGCTTTGTGGCTCTTTAAAGAAGGTTTCTGAACACTGCTGCTTACTTTAGTGGCATCTTAGACTGATTTCCTGTGGTGCCACTGTTAAAAGCTGCGCTCAAGTCTGTTTGGAAAAGAAAACAGTGCCATGAAACTTTAGGCACAAAAGATGAGATTTATGGTTAGACTCCTCAATGGTTATAACATGAGGTTATCTCAACACTGCATTTTCTGTTTTCTGTATTTAACACCTACTGAACTTGACCCCCGACCCTTAGGACAAACCTCACCGCAGGGAAAAGTGTGCGCTCTAATGCTCTACTGCTGAATGAATGCTATTCTCCTCTGTCTAAAAATGACCTACCTGAATGAGGTAAATTGAATCCAGATGAACTCAATTTAAGTTATTTTTAGTATAGTTAAACGATCAAAATTACGGTTTTAAAGCTAAACGTAAAGTGGGGATTTAGTTGCTTGAGCACAATGGTTCACAACTGGCGGCTGGTTGCATATATTTTGAATAAGTTTAATTTTTTTAAAGAACATTTCTTCTGTACTATGAACAATTCTGGTACCATGTTGGGTCATCACGAAGCCCAATGTAATCTTGAACCAGTTAAGAATCGGTGCCACAGCTTGTAATGTAATAAGGTAATACAATAACAACAGTTGGCAGGAAAATATTTGGTTAGAAATGAAATTATGACTGCTGGCTTATGGTCTCCAACATTAAAGTTCCTCACTGATGTTCTTTCCATACCAAAGCAACATGCAAGACGTGCGAGTTTCTTACTGCATGCCATGAAACTACAGTGATTTTGGTGACCCTTTATCACTTCTAGACTCTGTTATGAATATACAGTGTGAAAATTTATGGAGTCTGCACTGTTTCTCAAAGAGGACATAATTCCAATGAGCCTTTGAAGCGTGATGTAGCTCTGGACTAAGTAACTCAGGGAATCCGAAGGAGGTCCAAGCAACACAAACTAAACATATGTTAACCTTTACCATGGTCACGGAAACAAAGAAAGGACAGAAAAGCGAGGCGTTTCTTATTATCGAGTGTTTAACTTACAAGAGAGTTTTCTATTTTGAACAACTAGGTTGCATATGCAAAAGGATGCTGAAGGATGCTGAACGTGGTTTTCATACTTCTGTGTAGCTGCTAGGGTGTTCTTTGCTTTTGCTAGGTGTTTATGTATCAAACAAGCCGGTTTTTAAATCGATTGAATATAAGTATGCAAATGACCCTTCAGGATTTACAGGTGTCTTAGACCATCAAAGACACGATCAATAGTACAAGAATGAAATAGCGATTTCGGCCTAGTGGAAGACACTACTTCTACTCAGAATCTCTATAATAAAGCCATTCAAATAGTGCTGTTCGTCCTGGGCACAAAGCCCGATTCTGCCACTAGACAAACCCCACTGCTTATGGGCAACACCTCCCTACTTCTTCCCTTTTAAAGGAAAAAAGAAAAATGGTTGAAGAATACAATGAAGGAAGAAATTCCACAGATTCTGTGTGAGAGGCAATAAGTCAAAGAAGCAGGAAGTGACGTTAGAGGCATTTCCTGTCCAAGTGATGCATGTCAGTTGAGTGACTGAAATCTTCATTTGATATAGATATTTTATTTTCCATATTTCATTTGTCTACTTACATACTTACATCTATATTTGTCCTTTACTCAGCACCTTATCCAAATTTTACTGTAATTATTGTATGTATTTTGTTATATGTTCACTGCAATATTGTAAGAACACACAATCATGCCATTAAAGTACCTTGAAATTGAATAAATTGAGAGACAGAGAGAGAATGGCATGCTGATCAGAAAGAGATGTAAATGATAACAGCAATGTTACTTTTTCAGTGAACTGTCCCTCAGTGGCACATCTCTGCTTTTCAAACACTCCAGAATGCCTTCATTACTGTAAATGTGCGTTTTGTTTGTTTTACAAACGGACAAATCATTGTTTGTGGTAATCGACAGCATATGTCAACAGAGCCGGACTGAAGAAATCTGTTTTATGTATCTTCTGTAAACAGATTCATAACTCGCAAGGTTACGTGAACCTCGCAAGTACAAGTGAAGGCCGTGGAATATTCTACTATGCGAATGCATCGTCTGTATATATAAATAAAAGAAACGAATACGAGTATTTATAATATTGACATAATTTGCTCTTAAAACAGCTCCCCAGCTGTTCAGGGAACCGCACAGGCTACTCGCGCTATTTTTGTTGTGCTCTTTATCGTCGCCTTGGCAGCTTTTATGAAATCACAACGCAAAAGTCCTCCACCTACAAACCTGTCCAAGTAACATTTAAGAGTTATTCACAGACGATGGAAAAAGGTTTTCTGTACGTCGTTGGCGTGTGTGAAATCCTCCTTTTATCTCAGTCACATAGTAAAGGAACTTTAAAAGAGAAAGCAAGGGGTGGGGTGCTGGCTGTGACAAAAAAGTCACAGTTCAGCATTTGGATTATTTCTCAAGGGATGTAACGTCACCTAGTTCAACCAAAAACAACTTCCTCCTGATGCACGAGTCACCACAAGAGATGCTCTCACAGACTCCTTCTGCAGTTCATCCGTGGCATGTCAACTTTGAGACATCTTGAATGTTCTCTAGGCTCCAGACACGTATGACAAACCACCTGACTCAGAGCGGAACAACCAAGTACAGCAACATTCCATCCAAAGTTTGTAATCACCTTCTGTATAGACGCACACTCATACCAGTCCTCAGCTTAAGAAAAAACATCCCACATGTTCCAAATATTTCACATGTTAACGCATATCAGACTTAAATACAGCATATATACAATGCTAATTTCAGCCTTCCGGAGAAAATATTTTGAACTACCACCCGTCATCACTTATTAACGCTCCTTTGAACACAATTCATGCACAACCCTTAAGATATGATATAACATCCCAGCACTGATATCAACACGACAGCCCTTTTTGCGTAGTTCACGAAAAGAAAATCTGACCTACATTCAGCCCCATTACCTAATCTTTCCTGTTATTCTTACTGAACACTTGCACAAGCAGATCTGGACCGAGGCCTCTCATGCTATGGATTTAAAATGGTCCCTCGCATTGATATGTCGTATTACCTGTAAGCGGCTCGGGACCTTTATGTTCTTGCTTTGATTTGTGAAATGTTCAACACACATTCTCCTCAAGGTGCCAGATGTTGAGGTGCACGGCAGACATGATGCGTTTAGCGTCTAGAATTTAGAGTCTCTCAGGTAATTAGGAGGATAACCTTTTGGAGTGTGTGGGGGGGTGGGGGGGGGCGTGCTTGTGTAACAATTTATCTCTCTCTGAACTGTGTATGCTCGATGCTCTCCAAGATCCTCAAACTTTTGACCTCTCTAGTGTCAGTGGAATACATGTGTGTGTCTTTGTATATGTAAATATCATTACGCCTCAGTATCTGCCCGTTTTATGGGGTGTGTGACAGGAATCAAATAGGTGTAAAAAGGGGGGAAAGACAGAATAAATCCAAAATGCTGGAGGAGTAACCACATTCCTGGAGATCAAAGTTGTGGATATCTTGTCATAATGTGGCCACATATATTTGCATTATGGATGTGACAGACAAAACACTTTGATTCATGCATTATAGGACATCAGGTGTTCCTGTTGCTCGATTGTTAGAGCATTGCGTTCCGGGGAACACACATAATGTTGAAATATGCGTTGAATGCACTGTAAATCACTCAAAACCAAATGCATAAACATACTAGTTCATGTATGTGTTAAGTGTGATTAGAAATGCCGAACTCACATATTTTACTGCAATTACGGTTACTCTAATAATGAGCATAATTATATTAACATAATCACTACATAAACACAATTAAACAGTCTCTCACTACAATCCTAAATAAAAATCTACATCTCAAAAACCACTGTTACAGCCAATTGGTTTTACCAATGGTTGCCAACTAACATATGTTGTGGGAACAGGGTCGCCAGAATCCCATTTAGCTATAACATAATTAATCAACTTAATCATAAAAAGTGTTTAAAAAGACATTGAAGAATTGAATATTAAATCTGAAGTGTTTGTTATGGCGAGATTATGATTTATTGTTTCAAAACTTGCTGTTAGTAAAGTTATATGTCGATAAAGCCTGACATGCAACTTTATGTATGCTGTGAGGAAGATAAAATAACGGCGACTTAAAATAGTTTTGCGCATCCCAGAGGTCACTTTACGCGCTTTGCTTTGGTTTAAAGTAAACAAACAATAACATTGAGGTTCGGACAGCTGTAAACTCCCCCTTCACACCATCACTTTCCCAAATAGAAGTATTCTCGTGGAGTTCCCTGTGGCCTTACGGCCAAATTTGGCTGCCCGTTTAAATCCCTTGAGCCGAGGCTGAATCAACTAAACCAACAAGCTCTATTCCAGTCGACGGGGTCGCGCAATTTCCCAGCTCCGTGCGTCTCGACACAGTCACAGCCCAAAATAGAGTTTAGTAAGTGTGCAGGCCTGCGCAGTGTAAACATGTATCAAAATAAAAACGTATTCATATCCCGTTATACCTACATGCGGAATTCGTTGTTGTGGTTCAAATATTTTTATGACGGCATGCTTCCAAATCTCCAAAAGACGCGCTATCGATATAGACTCTGTTTAGTCAATGAGAAGGCCCGTGTTTGAAAGCAACAAGTTTGGAGATCGTTGTTTGGAAGATAACAGTCTTTGAAAACAACTGTTTCATTGTTTAAAGGTTTAATCATTCATTCGGCTATCTGTGATAACTATGCAAATAGTCCTTCAAGTGGACAGATAAACTTTTGGACGGGTCACCAGAATTACGCATAAAAAAAACGCCTGTCGTATTTCTAAAGCAAACATTTTTAAGTAAACATTACTTAAGTTAAAAAAAGTAATTTGTATATTATGTATCCGTATTGTTAAATCTCTCTCTTTTTATACAGGTTGTCATTTCTGGTTTTGCGAGCACTTTCCCTGGTTGAATGAATCAAGTTATCCATGTCTCCACTTTGTGAATTGTACTTCTAGCCCCACCTCCATGATACTTTGTCACGAGTGGAAGAAGCGAACGCCCTCCTCCTAATACCCCTTCAATTAAGCAAGAGGGAGGACGCAGAAAGGAGAGACAGGGGCAGATACGCACAAGCGCTTGGAAAATAAGGCTCAATCCGGTGCGCAACACCAAGGCATGAGATTTGCGTGAAGCAGCGTCTTTTGCGCGCTATCTCGGGAGGACTCCGTTCAAGTGACCCCGTTTTCTTTGTGAAGAAGTTGAATCAAACAGCTGGATTCTGATATATCGATTGCCATGGGCTCCAAAAGGCACCGTTCAAAGACTACGGCGGCTTTGCGCTTCACGAGCTGCTCTCCAATGGGACTTTCGCTGTTGCTTCTTCTACCTTTGTCTGTTGCCTTCAACTTGGATGTGGACAACCCAGCGGTGTATAAAGGACCCAGCGGCAGTCATTTCGGCTACTCGGTGGACTTTTACATGTTCGGATCGAGGTTAGTTTGCTTTTTGGACGCCCACATATTGCACAAATCTAACACGCTTGGAGAGAATACAAAGAAAAGTGCGCTTCAGAAATCTGCTTACCACGCGCACTTTTCATTCGTCGACATATGTGTGTTACATTTAAAAGTTTCCTTTCATATTAAACAAATGATTTAAAAGTGTTACCTGGGATGGTTTAAATTGCCACATCTTTCTCGTCATTCTAAAGTGAAGTATACGATAGTTTTTATGGCCATGTGCACACGATTCCAGTTTGTTATTCAGTTTCAAGAAAACGTACTATTGGATTTGCTCCGATTAAAAACTGACTGGTTTGGTCTTTATTTCAAAATAATGATCATATTTGTACGTTCTGTTCATTCATTGCTTATAGTTATAAAATAGCTTTTTAATTCTCCCTCCCTTCAAACGCATCAGAATGTTGGACTCTGTTGTAGTAATGTATTAAAAGTCTTCAAGAGCTCAGGGTTAATACACACTCACCAGACCTGAGGGCAATGAAACCAGGGGTATCCCCCAACTGTTGTTTACACTCCCCAGCCAGTGTGTGCACTGCCATTTAGATCAAAGCACATCACCACAGTTGGGGAGCTTGGTCCCCTGTGTGATTAAGTGTTTGTGTAACTGTAAAGTGTATGTGAGCGCATGATGATATATATAAATCTTGTTAAGTGGTGTTTCTTTTAAAACATGAGTGTAGGTGATGTCATAGTAAGGTAAAGAGGGCACAAAAGGACAGATATCCTCAGGCTGAACGAGGACCCCCCACACATACAAAATAATCCCAGATTGCATGTGTTGTGGACACTTAAAGCCAGTGAGGAGTCTGGTTCTATGGTCTAGTGTGAGACTCAAAAATGACCTTTGCTAGATTATAAATACCCCTGGAACGGACAGCTAGCAATGGACGGGGTCATGGGTTCGAGATCCTTTGGATAAAATGTATCCAAATGCACTGTAACTTGTATTTTATGTATTGTCGTTGGCCTTTATTATGATTTAACTGCTGATTCTAGATCAGAGGGCTCTGCTTTTGTGCTGCTTTGTTTAATGAGCAACTTTGATATTTAAAGTGCCTTTATATGTACCTGTAATGCGTGTGGATGTCTGTTATTGAAATGGCTCGAGGTGGAGAAATGTTGGTGAGAGGAGTAGCCCTAGTTGTAGATGTAATCTAACGGTGATGTCAGTCGAGACAACAGGGCCGCATGATCGCCTTCGACCTATAGATATGATCTGTGTGGCCATGAAAGAGCATTAATCTAGAGGGAGATCACAATGACATGTCATGCAATCACATTGGAGTTTCACTCCCCCAGGTACCGTGCATTGCGTCTCGTGCTGCAGACAGCTGCGCAACACCGACCGATGGTATGATTGCAGTAATCATTAACTCACGCATGCCCTGACTAGAACAATCAACCATCTCCATCTGTGTTTTTGTCTGGTGGGCCGTGTCTAGCCGCGCACAGCTGTATAGGGGTCTTAGTCAGCATGAATTCGAGATGGCTCAATGGTTTTAGTCTCTTTGTGTCTCACTCTCTTAATACATCTCCTTTACTCTTGGTCTTTTTTGTTGTTGCTTACCTTATTCGAGGCTGCTTTTCTCTCTATTAAAAGCTACGGTGTTGCTCTGAAACAGTCGGTGATTCAGAGTATGACGCATTGTGAGTGAGTCAGAGAAGTGTGTCACGGCGTGTGTGCGACATATGAGCGTGTGCTTCTTCACTCCGTCTCCCCAATGATGTAATCCAGCATGGCATTTAAACCCCTCGCTTGCTACTTCCACTTAAATATTCTAGACGTCTGCCTCCCGTTCTTACGAGTTGGGGAGTCACTGCAAGACGCAGCCCGCTCTGCAATGACTTCATCTGAACTTTTCACATCCCAGAGTCGTCCTCATGGAGGAGGACGGACGGGGAGATGGGCCTCCTACAGGAGGCTGAGTGAAGGGGTGGCGGTGTGTGATATCTGAGGTTTTCTTCTTAAAATCTTTCTTCATTTTCAGTTGCTGTACATGATGAAATACAGTAACAGGGTTGCCAAGAAGTTGAGAGGAGTGGAGGTTGGAGTTGATCCTATTTGGGAGGAATCCGCCATTCGATTGGAAATATTTTCGTGTTTACTACATCACACAAACACCTGGAAGATAAAACAGACTCAAATTGATAGGTCTCCCAAAAAGCTCATTTCAAACCTGAATGACTTTCTTTCTTCTGCAGAACATAAAAGAAGATATTTCAAAGAATGTTGGCGTCCGAACAATGGCGTGCCCATTCACTTCCATTGTATAAACACAAAACCAATTCAAGTCAGTGGGTACCACCGTTGTTTGGTTGCTAACATTCTTCAAATACCTTCTTTTCATTTTGTCGCCACCTATTATGCAATCTGTACATTTTTCTGTGTTTATGTTTAATGGAAAATCTACAGAATTCTGGAAGTCCGGGCCTACACCCTAATAGCCAAATACACGAGAGAGTGATGCATAAACCTTGAATGAATCGAAAATATTGGCTTTCATGCTGTGGTTGTAGATATCAGAGTAATACTCCTCCAAACTAAAGTCAAAACGCAGCAGGCAGCTGTCTAACATTCTGTTCTTTCTCTCAAGATGAATCGAGTGTCAGGTATGTTCACTGTCATTCTTTCTCTCTCTCTCGCTATATTTTCTTTCTTACGCCCATGGACGGTTCCTGATAGTCTGCATGATGTACGTCTGAGGAGAAAATCGCTTGGCACGCATTAATTGAATTAGTTAGCGTGCAGACCACCACAGAGAACTGCCTGAGGACAGAGTTCATGATCTTAGTGTCAGGGGGCTTGTCATCTGTATACGTGGAGGAGAAATTTATGGTCCTTGGATATGGAGAGAAGAGCAGAACATTCTTATGTTAGGGGCTTCTGTGGGACGGGCTGGTAAATAACCCAAAGTTGTCCTGTTTGTAGCTGGTTCGTGACAGTTGTGTTCACCTGGGTTGAATTTAGAGCTTTTCCAGTATCTTTTGAAAAACAAAACGCTTCTCCGTGTCCTCGGATGCTCTTGTCGGACCCAACGGTTAATGTCTGACAGTGAAGGTAAAACCCTGACAGACGGTGATGCGGAGGAGCGCCACATTCTTTCGTCTCGGCATTCATTGCTTTTGGATAAGGAGATGATCCTGTGTGTTGTGATAGGTCAAAGGTCAGGGTCTGGATGAAGGGTTGAAAACCAAATACCTTTATTTGAAATGTTTGGATTGCACATACTATTGAAGGAGAACATGTCTGCTGGGATTTGCGTGGCTCCAGATGCTAAGTGTTCTTCTTGGAGAATAATGTATTTGTATGCATAAGACCTTTATGATGTTCAAAAAAGCGTTTTTGGTGTTTAATGATTGTTGGCGACGGTTTTATTCTTGCGGTCGAAACTCAGGAGCAGGATCGTCGGCAGCATTCGCCAAAATCAACAAATTTACCACCACAATATGATCCGTACTGGAAGGAATATTACTGTCAAAACATGAAAACTTATCAGCTGCTTCTATATTCTTTATTACCCGAGTTGAGACTCTGATAATGACCTCGACGCCTGGTTCCGTGTGTTTGAAAGGAAGTGACGTCATGGTCTGGCCCTTACTGTGCTTATCACGCTCACCTTTTCTAAGAGGGTCATTGCTAAATCAATATTTGTCTCGGACCTTGAGCTCTCGCTATACCAGAAAGGTTTAATTTGTCGTTTATCATCGCTCGTCCTCCAACGGATTAATCTGTCTGTTGTCCGTAGTCTTGCATCCAGCTGGAGATGGGTGTGTGTATGTTGGCTGCCAAGCTATTCTCCACTCAGGTTCTCCCTTCGACGACTAGTGTTTTCCATGGAGTCTGTACAATAGAGGCCTTTGTGCTTTAGTAGAAAAGGTTTGCTGTTTTCAGTAGCCATGTGACTTAAATCTGTATTTATTTAGTCATGTTTTGGCTTCTTCATTTCTTGATAAAACCTAATTTAGCTCTCGTGGCATTTTGCTCCGATGCCGCTGTCTATTTGGTCAAATTAGACCTTACAGGTGAATGGCTACAATCATACTCGCTGATTGGGTTGGGTTGGGTTGTCAAACTTGTCTAAGTCGTTGAAAAGTCGTCTGCTTTTTATGCCGTAGTTGGACCTGGCAGGCTTGTATAATGGGCTCTTGTGTGTGAGGTTGTACATGCGCCCTGGTTGAAAAACAGGCATGCGTTCGATCATGGCAGAACAAATGGCCCAGTCAACTGCAGACGTTAAGCCCTTGGGCTTCATAATGGCATGGGGTTGACACACAGAGTAGTGCAGATCTCTGTTGTTCAGCCTTGTACATTTTGGGTAGATGATTATCTCCTCGTCTGTTCGGTTCTGGTGTCTAAAGCCCCTGCTGGGCAGGCAACGACAATGACGTCCAATGAGCGTCCGTTTAGATGGCCTGCGGGATTAAAAACAATGAAAATGAGGTATAGCATGTAAAGGTGAGTGATTTATGCTAATTGTAGTTGATGGCTCCTTTTTACTTTTTTAAAGTGTGAACAAAAGGACTCCATGGTGAATACTCCTCATGAGGTGTCAACAGTCACATCTTACAATGGGATGTTTACTGGTGTCTGTAAATGTGTGAATTATAGCTTATTGGGGGGTTGGGGTTGCAATTTGGTATCAGGAGATTTAGGAGCTAAAACAAACAGTGTTTGGTTAATGGTGTGGACCGAATTTTCTACTGGGTGAACTGTCCCTTTAAGGACAGTTTGTGTTAAATCTACATGCATTTGGCAGAAAAGTAATGTATGTTTATTTCACTGGCCAATAAGACAGAAGAATGTTACCACACAAAGTGCCATTAGAAAGCTATACAGGAATTATTTGCACACGATTAAAACTTGAGGATGTTTGATGCGGATAATAACGTTTTTCCAACTGAACATTGACTCACTTTTCTCTTTACAGTAAACCTCTCAGGATGCCGTTCTTATGTTTCCCCTTTAACTTCCCTCTGGTTTGTTAGTACTTTAATTGGCATATCAAATAATTCAACGCTAGATATCTGTTTGTTCACTAGATCTGGCTGACCCCTCCGCACCTGGTGCAGCGATGCTGAATTGGACCGTATCCTCTGGGAGGAAATGTTTTTGTGGCGACATTAAAATCTTTAAAACGGGGTGGGAAAATGTTTATCAGATCAACAGCTGAAGGCATGCGTGCACTTTAACGGCTATTCCAAACCAGCACAGCCTCGGTGCATTTTTCCTTTTACAAGATCTTGTACATTTGAACTGTGCGTTGTTATCACATGTTAGAACATTCAAACGCCCAGGCCAACATTTTGAAAAAGTTTCTGTCCTACAAGTGTTGCAGAAGCTACATCTCAATTGCTAAATCCGAAATCACATACTGTGACAGTACGTACTGAATTTGAATAAGTACCCACCTATCGGCCATTAAAGCAGGACGTTCTATATAGTATGAGTGGGAGTAGTATGAAAACATTTCGGACATACTGCGTCCGCCATGTGTTTTATGGTCATGTGACCTGTATGCTCTTTGACCTGTGACGTATTGACAACAACCTACACGCGAGCGTTGATAAAAGAACATAAATTAGTCACCAGAAATTAATTTATTGCCACTATACGCCTTAAAGTTTTCCGCTATGTTTGTTTGATTTACTTTTGAAATTTGACCGTTGCTCAGCTCCGGTGGCATCATGAGATAGAAATACTACTGTTCAGTTCTCCATAGAGTTCCTGGCGCTTTGGTTTTGTAAGTGAGCTTTCGTCCCTCAGTGCCAGCTGACCCAGCGGTCACTGCTTTGCTCATCATCTTCGGGCCACGGCTCCCAGACAGCAGAACAGATCACGTGCGGATCGGCTCCACTGAGCAGACGGTGGACGGAATTTCTTCATCCCACTTTTATCCGTCTCATTATTAGCTGCTTAACGATACAGAGACAGACAGGAATCTGTGTTAATGCCGTTGGCGTCTCACAAAGGAAACACTCCAAAACGAACCATCCGGGCCTTAAAATTGACTTGAGCTTTCTTTGATTCGAGAACGTCGGTTCACCGAGGTCAGTGCGTGTTCCTTGATGTAGAAGAGTTGCAAAGGCCTAAAATTTGTTTTGGATCGCTTCCACATCTTGTGTGAGAACATGGTGTGCTGCCACCTTAACCTTTTTTGCTAATAACGGCATTCAGATTCCACATGCCTCTGAATGGCCTGATTGGTCGACTGTGTTTGCAAAGTGCTTCAGAAATGCTCCTAAGGCCAAATTACAATCAGTCTGAAACCTCACGGTCTTGTTTATGTACGTCTGGTGGGCATGGGAAAAGCTGGAGCAATCACAAATGACGGAAGTCACTCATAAATTATTTTGGCACGTGTATTGCATTGCACTTAGCTTGATTTATTTCTTTTTTTAAGCCTGCGGGGTTGGGACAGGGCTTACCAAAAAGTCCCAGTTCATTTTTTCGTCCAACGCTGGCTGTGTACCGTTTCATTTACAATGCCGTACGTAACGTTTGCATTTCGTTTGATGGAGATTATCATGCCCCTTCATCCAACCAATGGGATTTCCCGGAAAGCTTAAGCAATTATAATAGCGTTCAAGTGACATAAACTAAACAGCTGGAACATAATGAAGTGTGCAATGGGTGGAGACATGTTTTAAAGTGGGAAGTAAAGCAAGAATTTGCCATCTGATATCCATGAGCCAATTAGTGCCTTTAGTTTTGCACTATCAGCGTCTTTCACCCAACGTTTCGTTGCCACAACTTAAGTAGATGTTATCTGTGGTACGTCAATTCATTTTTATAGCTTAATTCGGGTCTGATTACCAAACCTCAGACATGTTGATATTGCACTGTTAAGACATCCTCAGCCTTAGCGGTGAGCATCTAAGCGTAGCATTTTAGCAGTAAATATCTGAGGCTAAATTCCAGACTAACTCAATTAGCTTAATTAGCGGTGCGCAAAGAATGGTGTTTGCGTCTGCTGATTAGCGACTTCGGTTCGAGACGGTGGTCGTCTCTCTCAGAGACACCACAATGGCATTTAAGCCGTCTCCTGTCTATAAAGGGATGGTTCAGCCAACAATAAAAACGAAAAATTCTTGAATCATTTATTCACGCTCGTGTGAACTTGTTTCTTTCTTGTGCAAAACTCAAAAGAAGATATTTGAAAGAACGTTGGTTGGTAACCAAACAACATTAGACCCCATTGTTTACCATTGTATGGGCACAAACCACTGGGACATTTCTCAAAATATCATCTTTTTGTGTTTCACATGTGCAGGTTTTGAATCATATAAAGGGGAATAAATGATTTTTTATTTTTGGGTGAACTATCCCACTTCAATTGACCAGATTATACCCTAGTAATTTCAAAGAAAACATAATTTTTAAGATCATTGTAAAGTTGTTTAAGATTTTCTCATAGAAAAGAGTGGTGTTTTTATGCTTTAGCTTACACTGAAGTTGAACGAAAACTTACTTCATGGTAAAAGTAGAACTGTAATCGTAATATTTGCTGCATGCCGCACGCTTATTTTCAGTGATTCAGCAAACTGACGCAGAAACCCCTTTAGAATTTGGCAATAAATCTGCTCGGCGGTTTACGGTTGCTAATAATAGTTGAATCATTTGTTCTCCTTGCATCGAGAACAGCATTCTGTTGTTCTCTTACAAGCCAGATTGTTTTAATCAACGTCAGAACTCCAGTAGTCTCTCCGCTAAAAAGCCTCCTGTAGTCTTTCTTATTTTTTGCAGAGCCGTTGCAAAATCTAGCATCATAGCCAAAAGCAATCTGGCTCTTATCATTATGCTAATGTGAGCTCGACATTTAAGGGCTTAGTGGGAAAAAGAGGGCAATTCAGGAGACATGAGATCCCCTGTAAGATAAATCCCATTACATGCTAATTGTTTCTTATTTACAGTTCTTTCAGATCAGTATCAAACTACGGTTTGGACTGTTTACTACAGTGTTAGACGGAAGAAATAGTCATTTCCAACTGGGCTGAGTAAAGCGTTTTGCATTTCTGAGTTTCCTGTTAAATGGATTTGCTGAGTACTATTAGTACTATTTAGTAAAGTTTACCAAGTAGTACTAAATAGTGTAGTGTAGCTATATATACAGTATATATGTACTGTATATTTGTATTGTATTATATTATTTATTATATTATAAATGGAGATTTGTTGTGTTTTGCATAGCATACTCCAAAGTGCTAACAACATTCATACTTTTGAATCAATAAAAAAAGCAATGCTTATAAATACTGTAACTGTACACTTGTGAGCCAAAGCGGTAGTGAAAGTGCATGACATTCCAGAAACTTGAGAAGTTAGATTAGATTGGAAGCGCTTGGGAAAGTTAGAGGGTTGCAGCTGTTAGATGCATTTCACATGCATCATAGCAACATAACATTTCATCAGATTTGTGCATGCGAGTTCATTTCTGGTGTGCTGGGGTTCAATTGAGGCGGACCAGCCTGTTCTTTTCTCAGTTTTGATTTAGACATCATCCAGTTTTTTTTGGTAGATATACTTGTTCACTCTAAACTCCTAGGGGAGAGGCATCATGGGAGTCTGGGATTAACATTACACCCCAGCCGGAGCTTTCTGACACTTTAGGGATGGTCTCTCGATCCACACGTGGTGGAAAAACGGGATACTCACTCCAGGCCGGAAAGGCCTTTGTTTTGGTTGCCCCCACCTCCTTTTAGAAAAACAATTGGAGCATCTGCACTTTTGTCATGGTTTATGACATTTTTTT
Organism: Triplophysa siluroides; assembly: GCA_006030095.1. Taxonomy (NCBI): domain Eukaryota; kingdom Metazoa; phylum Chordata; class Actinopteri; order Cypriniformes; family Nemacheilidae; genus Triplophysa; species Triplophysa siluroides. The sequence goes on along the minus strand of VCII01000028.1, from coordinate 9,903,457 downwards.
CACTAATTGTTGATCCCCACAAACACTTTTTTGCATTTCTTTCTTATTTTTTGTATAACCAAATTTGCTTTGGGACTTAAAAGTTTAGTAGTAATAAGACAAGGAAGAAACAAAAATTCTGTAGATATTGTGAAATCAGTAAAGTTTGGCCGCTCTTTGTTCACTCTTGTCAAACACAGCGTGGTCAGCTCACTTTCATTTCATCCATTTATAAATGTATTAAACGTTTATGACTCGTCTTTTCCACATTGTGTAAAATGTACGGAAAAAAAAGAAACTTGACATTTTTTATAATAATATTTATAAGAGAATATTTTGTTTTAGTAATAATTTAATTAAAAAATATATTTTTCTCATTTGTGATGCCCTGTTTTTTGCTTGTGCAGCTGTTTGTGCTTCAAGTGGTCATCTGGTCTTACCTAACAGGACACTATCTCTGTAGTGCATCTAAAGTGGGCTTGAGTGCACGACTGACCGAAACGTTCGCTGAATGCAGCCATTGTAAGGAAACCCTCTGTTACGCGTCATTGAGAGCAGCCCAGGGGGCAGGAAGGGTGTTCTCTTCCTGTACCTTGACCCCCCCAGAGATGCCCCTAGTGCCCTCTGACAAACACCTCCACACCCCCTGCTCTCAAAAGACCAGGGTTAATGACAGGAAAGATGATAGTAAGTTTACAGACAATGAGGTCATGGCGGCACAAATCCACACCGGCTCTTGGAAAATTAGACTCAGATTAGAAGAGCAGGGACACTGAGAGTATCCGTCTCACTTTTGGGTACTTCTGAGGGAGCTTGTTTCAGATCTAGCCTAAATATGATCCACTGCAATTGAACAAAACCCAAGGCACAGCACTAGTTACGGTTGCTTTAAAACAAAACCCCAAACCATGAATTTCAGCGAGTGGGTCACCATCATGAGCGAAACCTATATTATATAACCTGTATACAAGGCTGGAACTAAGGGGGCAAGGACTTCCAGTTTAAAATGCAGAGGATTTCCACCTCTTTTCCACGTTATAGCCCCCAAATGAAATGCAGAGTTCTTCATACACAAATGTAGTTTAATTTATAGCATATATGGTTTATTTACAAATATGAATATGTTTCCAACAAGGGTCCCCTCAGGCTATTTTCAACCTTGCCTACGCTAGAAGACGAGATCTGAGGCGCATCTAAGAACCAGAACCTTATAAATAGAGTCTTGGCAATATCCTCGCAACCACCCAAAACACTTTTTCAAGCCCATAGCAATGCACCAAAAACTCCTCAGAACACCTTAGCAACTGCAAAGCAATACCCTGGCAACCACCCAAACCCAAAGCATCGTGGCCAAGTTTTGTATAGTGAAAACTTCATTTTCGCATGTCTCTCCCTCTTCCGGGCCAACCAACCACTATTGTGTATTCCTCATGGTTGAAAGTTTGTTGGTTTTTGATGTGTGCATTGCTTGGAGGACGTGTTTTCAAATGTGTGCTGTTGTGTAGTACGTGTGTGTGTGTGTAATAACCCTGAAGAAAACCATCTGTAGGTCCACCACAGACTCCACAGTCTCAGCTCTTGTTTTCTCATTGACTTATTACCCAGTGGGACTGGACGATTGCACATGGCCACACTGTTGCATAATGTGTGTACTGTGTACTGTGGATTAGTAGCCAGTCCATTTCCTCACAGATCATCAGCATTTCTCGTCTAGTTTCTAGTCTGTCTTTATAATCCTATTAGAATGTAAAAAGTAACATGAAGATGTTTTCTTTAGCCTAGACTTCAAATCCAAAGTTCCCCATGTTCCTGTTTGTGTCAGGGCACTTTTAGATTTGTTTTCGTCTTGTAAATGGTCTTCGTAGGATGCTAACAGCTTCCTCTCTCTTTTTCTTCATTGAACAGTGTGAGTGTTATAATTGGTGCGCCCAAAGCCAACACCAGCCAGCCCAACATCAGAGAGGGAGGATCTGTCTTCTACTGTCCATGGAGTCTCAACCAAACAAAATGCAGCAGCATCGAGTTCGATCCGAACGGTAAGTTTTAGTGACCTGATTTAACACACGATTAGGTCTTAGAAATCACTTTAATGTTTAGTCTTGATAAGTATAGAAAATAACTAGCACCCTTCTCCTTTCATTGTGTGGATTGTTTTCTGTGATGCTGATGGAAGCATTTGGAAGGAGGCGAAAGCAGACTCGACGTGCATTTTGTGAAAGTTTCTCAACAGGGGTTCTCTTTCAGAAGAACATTAAAGCTAGCAACTTGTAAACAAGGTTTGGAATAGGGAAACGCTGAAATGAAGTGTTTGAGTCGTGCAATTTGTATATGTCAGTTTTCTGTGGCCGTCTTATTAGTTCCTGCATATTTATCATCATTGGTCTTTGAAGTCATCTCTTGTGGTAAAACGAAATATGTAAATCTCAAGGCTTGAAATTTCCATGTACTACAGTGACCGGGGAAAACAATAAGCGCGGACCACAACATGCACTCTATCAAGTGTCTGTTTTCTTGATGTGGACTGAGTGCTAAGAACTGATCCAAGTTGAGTATGTAGAACACATGTTAGGGGGACAATGAAATATTCCCGACTGTTGGCTTCCTTCCTGCAAAGTGAAAGTGCTGCGAAAATCCACATTTACTGTCTATTACTCGCACACACACACACACAGATATTCCAGCAAATCTTTGGCAAAACCTTTTATAGGGACGTGTGGCTTGGTTTATCTTCAGTTTTGAAACGTATGCTGTTATACATTACTGAAAGTTATGGAAAATATCCATCCGTGTCATTACATATAGCAGACTTTTGGTAAAATTGCGAGGGGCCTTTTCTAGGCAGGGTGGTTGTAATAAAGACAATGCGTGCTTATGAATCTTACAAATGCAAGGCCGTTCTTCCTATTACAATTGACTTAAATTAAAGCGTAATTTTATTTTGGCTTAACTTAATATTCCAGCGGTAGATGGAAATTGAATTGAGGTAATACTCTGTGATGTGTGATGTATTGCAGCGGTTGGTTAAGTCTCCGAGGTCAATGTTTATCCAATGATCATTAAATTAGATGTCAATACATCAGATTGACAGACGGATTTGAAACGGATGATATTTTGAGAAGTGTAAAACAGACAGATAGACTGAAACTTGAATATCTTATCTATGAACGAATACAGAAGCATTCCATCTGCTCGAATGGTTTATGCATTTATTGAAATTTTCTATATGGAGAAAATAAATGGCAACGTTTTTGACCACAGCAATCCTTAATGTTGCACTTGCACTGTTCATTTTTACACTTCGTGAATATTTCCTATTAGGACCTCACCACCTGAAAAAGGGCTTGACCCATTGGTTTCTCTAAGTGGGTCAAGAGAGGGTCACAAAGTACTTCCTGCAGCCTCGCGTCCCTGATAGCTAATCACGTCTCAAGATCTAACCTCTTTCCTCTTCCTCCCTGATAAGAAAATAACAGAGAATGACGAGGGAGAGAAGCTGAGTGGGGGGGGATGCTGACTCTTGCCTTTTCTCATTTCCTTCTCTTGGCATCTCCCAGAGGACACTTGATGTGATGACTGAATTTAGCCATGTGCCTTCCGATGCCCCTCCCTGTCTTGCCCTTATTCACACAGGTCTGATGTTTTACTAATGGGATACCTCACTCCTCACCGCAGAGAGAGAGAGAGAGAGAGAGAGAGAGAGAGTGTGTGACCTCTTCACCCCGGGCATCCCATGAGAGTCTTGCACGTCTTTTTGGCTGGACTCCAGAGACTGCGAGCACTCATGGGATTACGGATAGAGGGGATTTTAATGAAAATGGCTGTAAATCACAACACGGGCATCCCTTGGTTATTGGTTTAGCAGTGTTGAATATTTCCTCCGATTGGTTAAATCAGCAGTAATCTTATGTAGCTGGAATTTATCGCTGTCCACATAAATTGTGGTCCGTGTCGCCACTTCTTTTATGTGTGGCTTTCTTTCTTCTGCAGAACACAAAAGAAGATATTTTGTAGAACGTTGGTGACCAAACAAGTTACAACATTGGCTCCCATTGACTTCCATTGGATGGACACATAACCACAGATTTCTCAAAAATCTTCTTTTGTGTTCCACAGAAAAACAAGTGTAGAGGTTTTGAATGACATGAGGGTGAATAAATCGTGACAGAAATGATTTTGTATGTCTTTTTTAAGATTTTCTGAATCTCTTGTCAAAAGCATCTCGCAATGTGAGGTGGAAAGTGAGATAATTGTTCGTCTTAACGCTCCACCTCCTCTGGCATTGGCTGATTCTCTTCCCACAGGCCGTCCAGCCCGACCGGCAGCAGATTTACATTAGCTGGCATCTTATTTCAAATGTCTCGGAGTGTCTGGGAGCACATTGCGCACACATTTCAAAGTTTTCAGTTGTAAGGTCGCGCAGGGGCAGGGCCGCTGGTTTTCCTGCGTGATTTTTCGACCCTCTTTTCTTTGGCAGAGCACAAGGGAAAGGCAGGATTTAAAAAAAGGGAAACGGAGAATTCGATCACCCTGGAGGTGACCATAAGGCGCATAAGTCTAATGTTATTAAAGGGCTGTAATCCCCACTGCTTTCCTACTTGGGTAGGAGATGGAAACAACAGACGTCTAGCGAAATGAAGGCATGTGTGTCTCTGTCTGTATGTGTGTTACGGTAGTTTGGAAGACATAGGATGAGTTGACAAGAAGAGATAGTAGCAATACATGATAGTGAAAGAATGAGTGGGAGATAGTAACTAGGACAAATAATGGAATTCCTTGAAAGGGATGACAGGCTTTGAGAAAGGGAAAAGGAAGGTGGAGAGCGCTGTGAACTGAAGGAGAGAACAAGAGCGTTTATCTGACGGATAGCTCGAGCTCCTGTTTTGCTTGGATGTGGTTTCCTGGCACCGCTTCATCACCTAGGCCACGCCCCCTTTTGAGTCCGACAAAATACCACTGTACTGCCAGTTAGGTGAATCTCATGATTTAGATTCCCATGAATCTCAAAGACCCGTCATATCCTCCCCCCAAATCTAATGTTGCATCATGAACGAAATGATGGTGCAAATGGAGAACGCTCTGTGGCGAGTTTGAACATTATGGTCTGAAATCTGATTGTTCTGGTCGATGAACAACAAACCTTCAGCGGTTGAACCTGAGCTCTGACGGTCTCCACCTCTCTCATTGGTCAGGACACGTCACCTTTGTTTTGATTATGAATCCAGTTTCAGTCCATATGTGACCATCTGTCTTTTCCTCTAGAGAGCCGGCACTCTTTCAGCTGACCTTTAACCTCACAGGTCACCTGAGTCTGAGGATTTAATGGGGCAGTCTGTTCAGTTTTTTCACCTGAAGACATTTATTCAGATTAATGAAGTAACTAGGGTGTGTTCATTCTAAAGCCATCTGAGCAGTGGAAGCATCTCTTAGTTTTTTTTCACTTGTTTTTGTCTGTAGGTGATCTAAACCTGACGGTCAACTTCACACCGCAGCAGGGAGAGTTCAAATCCCACCAGTGGTTCGGAGCAACAGTACGAGTCCATGAAGATAGTGTCCTGGTAAGATCTCAAAGATCTAGCTCTATTCATTTCCAATAATAGAGTTTATTTTGCTTTGTTGTAATTTGAATTGTCCTGGCATCCGGATTACATTTCTGTGGAACATTAAAAGCCCTTGCATTCAGCGTCATGGTTACTTTGCTCCAGATGTACCGTTGATTTCCCTCTTCCGTGAACCTCTCTGATGTGTGATGGAGGTGACCTTTAACCTAGTATTATCCTTCCTCTAGGCTTGTGCTCCTCTGTACTCATGGAGGGGCAAGGACAACACGCCACATGCCAACGCTACCGGATCATGTTATCTGTCAGCCAAAAATTTCACCAAGTTTGTGGAATATTCTCCGTGTCGCACAGGTGGGCTTGTCTCTGAACATTTGGTTTGATGCTGTGCATTTTACTTCAACGGATAGTTCACCCAAAAATGACAACCGTGTCATTATTTACTCACCCTCTTGTCATTTCAAACCTGTATGCCTTTCTTCCTTCCGCAGAACGCAAAAGAAGATATTTTGAAGAAAGCTGGTAACCGAACAGCGCTGGACCCCATTCACTTGTATCGTATGGACTCAAAACCAATGCAAGTGAATGGGGTCCAGTTAACGTTTTTCAAAATATCTTCTTTTGTGTCATTCGGGAAGAAAGAAAGTCTTACAGGTTTGAAATGACAAGAGGGTGAGCGAATGATGACTACATTTTTGGGTGAACCATCACTTTAACTGTTGTATCCACGTCAGAAGAATTTTAATAGGTAGCATTGAAAAACACATCAAGGTGATGCTTTCTGAAATGAATGTGTACCTGTTGCAGAATTGTATGGGAGAAAAGGTCAAGGTCATTGTCAGGGCGGATTCAGTGCTGATTTTACGCGGGTGAGAAATTTTGGGTATTTCAGAAATGCTATGGACCATTCTGCTATTTCATCTGCTGTTCTCACCTAGATACTGTTGCTATGTTACAGGAAGGAAAGGTGGTGCTTGGAGGACCTGGAAGTTACTTCTGGCAAGGTTGGAATTCAAAACAAACACCAATGTAGTTTTTATTTTTCATGCTTGTTTGACCATAGCGAGTATAACTTTACATCAGATGAATGATTTCGGTCTTCAGTCTTTTCATGTCTTCGTAATGTGGAGGAAGTAAGACTATAAGTTCCCCTTCTTAACATGTTCTCCAGGTCAAGTGATCACAGCAGTCAAAGAAAAAATAGTCCAGGCTTATTACCCAGGATACTTCCTCACATCGGTGGACGGGCTCATTCAGACCAAACCGAAAAAAGAAATCACCTTTGACGACAACTACATGGGTACGATATGCCACCCTCCCTTATTACTCAACAGATGATGCTGCCATCACGGGTTGCATTATTTACGTGTGTCATCATTTTATTTGTGTTTGCTTCATTTAACAGGTTACTCTGTGGCTGTGGGTAATTTCAGTGGAGGGGAGGAAGAAGGTGAATGGTTTGACCTCTGTGTGTCCATTTAAACAGTTTGACTAGAAGATCATGATGTCATTTCAGTTTCATTAGCAGTATACATCAAATCAAGAACATCTCATACGAAGTGTTGGGATTTCCCTTTTTTTACTTAAAACAAATTCGAAAATAGAGCCGTTGGAGGGATTCTGGCCCTAATTCTCAGAGTTCCTGTGAAACCCGCACGTTTCCATGTTTCCGCGACTAAATCTTGCTCTTTTCCTGTGTTTTGTTGGCATGCCTGCTTTCCGTCTCTCAGACGTTGTGACTGGAGTTCCCAGAGGACTAAAACTGCACGGACAGGTGAGAGAAAGCATCACGCTACCGACAGAGAGAGATTGAATTTGTTGTCACATTTAGCCGGAGAACGCAGGTTAAATGAGCTTGTTTGATCCATCATCAAATCTGAATTTGTCCGAAATCGCTCTGTAGCGTACGAACAATCCTTTTACCACTAATTGTTCCGAAGGCACGTGATGAAAAATAAATGCTATTATGTTGTCTTGTTAGGTTTCCATTCTGAATGGCTCTCTGGACATGTTGAAGAACTTTTCCGGCGAGCAGGTGGGTTCAAATAACATCACCACACCATTTTTGCCTACAATTAATATCAAACGGCACAAGTATCGCCCTTTTAAAATGAAAGAAAACAAAAAAAGGTCACCAGTTTATTGCCAGAATATTGCCAGTTAAAGAGAGTTATGTGAATCTGATTGGCGCAACTTTTTCCCACCCTGATTATTATGGACTGATGACATAAGCAAAATCATTTCCTTAACAATCTCTTGAAACCGGTCTGGAGTGCTCTGTGGTTGGCAAGAA